>JAAWXA010000016.1:8749439-8975869 GCA_038090715.1 Florisuga fusca | reverse complement strand
GGGGGGAGGGCAGGCAGGCGGTGGCGGAGGGAGGAGCCGTCCTTAGCGGGGCCTGACCAAACAGAAGGCGCGGCGGCCGCCTCCAGACTCAGTGCGGGCGACGGCGCAGGCGCCCCAGCGAGACCTGCGCAGGCGCCCTCCGCCCAGTGAAGCTGCGGCAAGAGCCGAGGCCTCCACCCCGTTGCCGCTACCGCCCTCTTCCGGGTGCGCGGGGAGTGGGGGGGGCGGAAGTGTCCGGGCCAGGGGGTGCTGGTTAGGGGAGGTGGGCTGTGAGGGGCGAGGGTCTGGGGGGGTTAAGCCGGGGGGCGAGTGGCCTCCTGTAAAGCGATAAAAAAGGGTTGGAGGGCTGCTGCGAAAGAGCACAGATAGGACGTGTTAGGAGGTGGGAGCGGGGTAAGGTCTCTGAGGTGAGTGAGTTCCTGGGGCCACCCGGCCTCTCCTTCCCCTCCCCGGTTCTCCTCAGCTCTGCCCTGAGGAGAGAGGGAGGGAAGGAAGAAAGGAGGGAAGAAGGAAGGAGGGAGCGGGGTCTGCCGCTAAAAAGGGAGAAACTGTGCTCACACGTTGTCATCAACAGATCTCCTGCGGAGGCTGCAGGAGTCTCCCGGACATTATCCTGTTTCCCCCCTGCCATTCTTGTCGGCTTGTGAGCCCAGGTTGAAAAATTGGGAAGCTGCAGTGCAGTGTGACGTGTCTTGGGAGAAATGCTGGCCGCGTTTCTCCGTCTCCGGTTACAGGTTGGCAGCTGGAGGTGGGGAACCCTGGAAGTGTCAACTGCAGGCAGAAGGCAGCCTGAGAGGGAAGGGGCAGGGCAGGGCGGGGTCACCGCTGCGGTGTTTGTCCTCGTTAGGTCTTGGGACATCCTGCAAGGTCATTTTTATCCCTGTTTTCTAGAATCCAAGGCAAGGTCGTTCCTTTTTCAAGGTCATACGGTAGGCTCGTGCCAAACTGGTGTCTCCAATCCCAGTTAATTTTTAAGTCCGTCATACCCTATAAAGCCAACAAGGGGAGATTGTTTCAATATAAGGTAGATGTTGGAGTTGCCAATACTGTAATTACCACATGACAAGGTGGTAGGATTAGGAATATGGGAGGGTTCTCTGATGCCTGAGAAGCCATGCAGCCATGGAGGATTGAAGTGGAGCTGGGCCAGGCAGTTTAGCTTGCAGTATCTGAGGTAAATAAGCATCAGAGGTAAGGCAGTGCAGTAAAATCTTAGGGTTGTCTTAATTTTTTTTCTTTTTGTTTTGACTGCACTATGATTATGGAGGGATGTGATTCACTACAGCCTAGATTTCTTCTGTTTTCTTCCAATGATCTAATGAGGAAAAGAGCAAAACCAGGCTGTTATGTCTGTGTTTGAAGCAAAGAAACGAAAAGCAATTTAAAAGTCAAGTCTGATTTTTGAAGACAAAAAGAAAAAGAAAAAAGGTGGCAGCTTTAAGACTGTATGTCCATAGTTTTCAGTTCTCCTGACAGGAGATAACAAACAAAAAATACTGGTACAACACTTCATGGCTTTAATCTTATTTATGTGATTATGCTACTGTAATAAACTCCTACTTTGCTAATTTTTTTTAATGGGAATTCAGTATGACTATTGCTTGTAGCACACAAGGAGCCATAAGTAATAAAAAGAGGGAAGTAAAATTAATGGGGAAAATAGGGAATAAATTTTAAGTCCATCAGGAGTTAGATTTTAGGGAAAGAGTTGCAAAAGTAATACAGTTGAGAACATTTGAAATTGCAAAGGCATACAAAGTGGAAATGAAGGCTGCTACAGGTGCTGGAATTAAAAGGATATTTCTGAGAGCCTTTTTTATATTTTGAAATGCATGTTTAGTAGGAAAAGGGAGTCTGGAACTAAAATCAAAGCTTATGAAGAACCATTACCATTTATAGGGCTGGAAAGAATCAAGTAAATAAGATAAACTGAGCAGTGGTGTCTTTTTCAGATATCCTCTGTAAGTATATATAATTTTTTAATACGGTGTTACTGAGATTCAAACTAATTTATACTGTATTGTGTGTACAGTATCTTTCTGAAATCTACTGTGGACAGTAGAAAAAAACCCTAAAACTGAAGTATCTGTGTCTCCCAAACTTTAAGCTACTGCCCTATGACAGTATCCTGAGCCCTTCTGCATCCCATGGAGAAATCCCATTTTGACAGTGCCATGGGGAAGCAATGGTACATGCCAGCTGCCTTTCTAATAATTTTTGGCACTGCCCAGTGGCTCATGTAACAACAGAGTTCTACCTGCTTTTCAGCAAGGGCATTAATTTGAGCCTTCCTTTGAGTGCCAGCTTTCAGAGAAGTTGGATGGGTTTAGATATCTCTCAGACATTTTTACACCTTTTTCAAATTACCTAACAAGTTCAGAAGTTACTGGGCAGGCTCACAGGCTAAGTTAAAATACAGTAAGTGGTTGCATTGTGAAATAAGGATACAATTACTGTATGGGTATTTTATTAGGTCCATCATAAAACTGTGAAAAGCAACAGGTGGAATAAAAGAGTTAGGTATAAAATGCTCAGTGACTGTACTGTTCTTGGCAGGAATAAGGAGGATGTGTAAGCCCCTGCTTCATTTCTGTGAACCACTGTTTGCCACACAACCAAAAGGGGCAAGGAGCTTTGGCAGCCATGTTAGATAAGGGCAGCAAGATGCCACTTAGGTGGCCATCCTTTTTCCAGGCAGGAAGTCATTAGGAATGTTGATTGCCATCACAGCTGAGGGCAGAAACTGCCTGCTCTGTAGCCATCTTGGGTAAGGGAAATGGAAGGGAGGTGACTGTCACATTTGACTCCTAAAGAGCTGGTTTCTGATTCAGGATAATAAAATGCAGCAGAGGTGGAGTTTATGCACCTACCTGCTAAACATCAGGGGTTTGGCTTGGGTGTGTCAAAATGCAGGAGAGGTTCTATGATCTTAATGACTTGATTGAAAATAAGATCTTTTGATGAAGGAAGCCTGTTATGAATTTTAAATTAACTAACTGTCTAGAAAATAAAAACACTAAGCATCATCATAAGCAGCTCAGTGTCAGATTTGAGTACTGTGCAGTGATCCAAAAGGCTACCAAAATATTAATAATATGTATCAGATAAAGACTGTCAGTTGGAGGTGGTGTGAGCTGGATGCTTAGTGAGATATCCTGACTCAAGAGATTGTTACATTTGGAATGAATGGGGCATGTGATAAAGCAAAAGCTCAGTTTCTAGTATTGTGTACTGATAATAAAACCAGATTAGACAGGTAGGAAGAAAGGAAGAGGTGCACAGTTTTCTACTGGAACTCATTAATCATAATTCACTAAATCAATTTCTCATTGATTTTCAGTAACACAACAAATTATATGTTCTTCCACTTTTTAAAGCCATACCAAAATTTAAAATATGACAGTCTATAAAGGCATTTACTGCTACAAAGAGCAATGTGGAATCTTACAGCAAAGTTTGAATTGTTATTTACATCGGAGTGTTGTATCTTTTGCAAAACTAACTTGCCTTAGAAGTAACTTCTGAGACATTATGAATCGCACAGAACTGTCAAAAAGTAAAGAATTGTTTCAGAGCAGTAGGTTCATTTTCCTGGAGCTAAATGTGTGACAATTTGAATGTTAACACTACAGAAATGTCATGCACAGCAATCTGTTCATGTCCTCTAGAGGACTGAAGGAAGGACTAGCTGCATGGCATTGTCAGGCTAAGTAGCTCAGACCAGTGTTTGCTGATCTATAGTTGCTTTTGAGATGCTGCAACTGAAAATATAGTAACATTTTTTGTAAGTAGTAAAAGTGGTCTCACAAAATAAGCTAAACAAGGAATGGCGAGATTACCGTGACATTGTGGTGATCCTTCAGCTTGTTGAAATATTCTGGTTGCAATTATTGATGAAATTCACAATATTCTGTTCATGCATGATAGTGCATATTGCTGGACAGTCACAGGCATAAACAGTACTACTGCAACGTATGCCAAGACAGCTGCAATCCAATTTTAATTTTTGGATACCTGTTTGTTTCAGGAGCTGCTGAATACATATATATTCTACAAATGTGTTAACAGCATGTTTTGAAGATTCTGCAGCATTACTGCGTACTGAAGCTGATGGAAATTGGCCAGGCAGTAGCCAACAACTTTTGCTGCTACCTGAAAGAAAGCATTCTGCTGAGGAAGGTAGGATAGAAGGGTAGAGATAGCAGCTGTAGAAGAAAGATAGAGGGTGGAAGAAAGCAAGACAGGCTCAAATGGTGAGCAGTTTTGGCACTGCAGAATCCAGCAGTCCCACGTAGGCCTGTAGGCATTACTGTTCCAGCAACTGAGATCACAGGGAATGCTTTTTCTGGAAGATGCTCTTGTCCAACCATGCTGAATATTTATATGAATAGATTACTGTCTTTCTGCAAAGTGAGACAGCATTCATAGACCTCTGTAGGGGGAAATTCCATATGCAGAGCCCTACTGTTCATATTGCAATTTGTAGTGAAGCATTCTCAGTGAAAAGATTCCCAGCTGTGAAGTCTTCTGTCCTGCACTGATAGGCTCCTGGAAGGAGAATGCAATCAGTCTCAGTTATTCTAGATGTTAACAATACTTAAAATATATGCAGAAATATTTCTATTCTTTTTCTTAAACAACTGACATTCTTTCTCATCCAAGGAAATGAAAATGTATGTGAAATCATCAGTGAACATCTTTCTGAACTTACATTTCCTTAGTAATTAGGAATATCCCCACTAGGTGAGAATCCTCTCTTTTTCAGTGACTTGCTTCTTGAAGATGGTGTGTCTGTTCTCTAAACCTACTCTGTTAAATCAAGTGGAAATAAGTTACTGGTTACTATTTAACAAAATGAGCAGAGAGTATCAGTCTAAGTATTTTATTCTTCCTATTTTGCTTTTGTGTACTTGTTGTTCACATGAAAACTTGCAAGTAGAGGCCAGCAAACACTGGAAGGAAATGCATGATCATAATAGCTAAAATGTTGTTCTGCTCATGATAGCAAGAATGTAAACACAGGAAAGTTAAAAATGTAAGCAAGGAAAAGCTTGTAAGATACCAGGAGATGATATCTTTTCTTAAACCAAGTGATAAAACTTTCTGCCCAGGCCCTCTTTGAGCTCGTAAATGGAAACAGCAAGTGAAATGCCACTGCAGAATCATTTTTCTGAGTTACCCTGATGAAGCTAAATCTTAGTCATGTTTTATTTTGGATAGAAGTCTTTTACAGACCTCAGGCATTAACTATTGGAAGAGTTTGTGAGCCTTCCATGGCATCATGGTAAGAAACCTGAAACAACTAGAGACAGCGAGATCCTTCCTGTACAGCCACTCATGTAACACACTACATAACTTCATTCTGTCTTAGTTTATTCAAAATTCACCTTGCCACTAATGGTTTATGATAACTGAAGACCACTGTATCTTAAATCATTACAGTGATGATTTTGTGTATTATAATGTTGTCTGAGTTATGTGTTCTTCCTTTGTCTAGGAAATTACCACAATGTTCAAAGCATACTTTAATTTCTAGCAGTTTGTTTTTGATAGATAAACTAATGTTGTTAATGGGTCTTTAGGAAGCAGTGCATCTGAAGAGTTGTAAATTTTCTGTTTAGTATTTAGTTGTGTATCTTGGTTTTAGTATTTGCAGCTTCCATTGGGAAAACCAGGCATGGAGTTAATTCAGACAAGCAGCCTGTCTGCATCTACAGAGTTGAGGGTGTTCTTCTGGTAGCAGTGAACCATAAGTCACGTGAGAATAACTAAGTAAGAGTTACAGGTCAGGAGGGGAGTAAGGGTGGATTTTTTGTTTAATAAATTAACTATTTAGCACTTTTAACTCCACAGAAGGTTTCTGATTGAAATATAAGTGGGCCATGAACTGTGCCAAGAGAGTATTTGAAAGCTCTTACATTATTAAATAAAGAGCTTGGCTTTTGGCTGAGGCACTTAAATAGGTTTTAAGAGATTAGGATGCTTTCACTTAAATTATTCCAATTTCTGAGGTAAAGCTGCCCAACCGTCAGCTTGTGGGATATTTCCATCTAACCCCTGACTGATGCTCAGCGTTGCATAGGACATGATGTAGACATGCCTATTAATTACTTAGCGACAACCTTGCCCAGATGCTGTTCATGCCAAACAGGACGAGAAAAATCGTGGCTGTCTGCCCACAATATGCAGCTTGCAGGAGTTCCCCGCACGCACACCCTGCCGAAGCACTGGCGGAGGGGGGTAATCTGGTCTCCAGGGCAAGGCCCATAATGAAGGAGAGTAACCGGCTGCCTCCCGGCCGGCGGCACAGGCTGATCCTCCGCTTGCCCACAGCTCAGGCGATGGGGGCGCGGCTGCCCCCGGGCTGGGCGGGAGGGACGCGGCGCTCTCCCGTCAGCTCTCCCTTCCCGTGCGGGCCGCAGGGGGGAGCTCCGCTCCCGGGACTCCCCGCCCTAATGGTTTGGGCTGCCGGGCCCTGGTCGTCCCCTCTCCTCTGGAGCCCGGTTGGACTCTCCCGCTCCAGGCGGCTCCGGTCCCCGGCGGAGCTCGGGGGGAGGCGGCGCGCCGCTCTCACGTGACTCCCCGCCATGTCGCTGCGGGAGCGGAGCCCGAGCGGCGCCGACGAGGCCGGGGAGGACGCGGCGGCGGCGGCGCTGGCGGAGGCGGATGGTCCGGACCGGTGCTTGTCGCTGCTGCCATGGGACCGTTTCTCGGCGTGGCTGCACTGCGTGTGTGTGGTGGGCTTCGACCTGGAGCTGGGCCAGGCCGTGGAGGTACGTGAGGTGGCGGGAGCGCGGCCCGGGAGCGCCGGAGTCGGGTGGTACACGGGTGGCGGCGGTGGTCTTGTGGGCACCGGCGCCTCCGGGGGCGGGCGGGTCTGCGGCAGGGCCCCGCCGGAATCGGGCACTTCCTCTGGTGCCGGCGTTGCAGAGCGGCGGGGGAAGCTCGGCGGTGCTTTGAGAGAAAAGTGATTGTGCAAAATCCCCAAAGGCCGCTGAGGGGAGGAGGTGGCGGTGGTTCGGGAAAGCCCGTGCCAGCCGCAGCTGTCACGGAGCGTGAGGTGAGTTCCTTTATTTGCGAGTAACTGTTCTCATCGTGCTGGTTGTCACGCTGCTGTGCTATTGTGAGTGGTTGTCATCTGCCGCCAAGATGTGTGTTAGGGCTTCATCAGCTTTCTTTATCTACGAACAGCCCTGATTTCCATGGCATCTAGATGGTCCAGATTTGTAAAGAGCATAGTAATAGTGCCAGAGTATAATAATTGTGTGGATGCAAGTAGGCTTCACAATTAACAGGTTGCTTTAGCTCGCTGAGGTATGCAAATAAATTATCTCAGTCTTTGAAGTGTTTTCCCAGCACCATTAAATAAACGTCAAACTGTGGCGGTGCCTTCGTGACGCTGCCAGGTTTGTTCAGTTCCCTGCTGCTCTTTGCCATTCTGTGCAACAGGCGAACATCTGAAAAATGGCACGGTGGAGCTGCATTAGGGAAGTGACAAATAAGAATAGTTATCATTTGGATCACCTTCCAGTCATTTACTTTTAATATTTACCGTGCGACCGTGCAGGGAATAAATGTGTTTTTCTTTCTTTTCTTGTATGTGTTGGCATAAGTTTCAAGAAAGCTGCTATTACCCTGTTTAAAATACATAATTGGTATCATTGTTGGCTTCAAGAGAAATGCAAATAAGAAACCAGCATAGTGTGCTAATACTCTGAGCTATACTTGCTTGATGTTATAAGGTGTTGTTAGTAACAAAGGCAAGAAATTCTTCATAACCTGTAACTTAAACAGGTAAAGCCCTTGGTGGCTGAGGGAAGCACGGAATATTGATCCTCTGTCCTGTTTGCAAGCAACTCTATTAACAGTGCCTTTAATTTTAATTGAATGGGCGTATAAAATTAAACTTAAAAAGTCTACATATCTAAGGCCTGGCTTTTTTTCGTTGTCTTGCTGCTGAAAGAATAGTTAGCTTTTAGTTTCAGTTTGAATCCTTAACAATTACGTTACTTAACAATGAAAAATACTAAGACATAGGAATGCAAAATAAGCATTTATATTGTTGTACACCCACCCAAAAGGTTGTTTTATTTCTTTCTTGGAAACTTTAGACGAAAAGAAGCAGCTTGTTGCTCAAATCTGTGATACTGGGAGCACACTCTTAGAACTGTGTTTGAGGGAAAGGCTTCCCAAGTAGTTAGCAAATTTTCTCCAATAATTTTAAATTTAATTTTCTTTAACCTACAAATTGGTCTTTTTTGTTTTGTTTCCTATCTGGCAAGTTAAATTATTACTTCTGGGGGAAAAGAAAATACATGTAAAGGACATATAGGTTATAGAATATTTGGAAACTAAGGAGTTATGGTCTACAGTAGTTCTGCTTCTTTGTGTCTCCCTTGCAGTCTTGTCATTTCCTCTTTGCTTTTGTGCTTCTGATAGGCAGCTTCATCTTCAGTGCCTTCTGGTCATGAAAGTATAGGAAAATGTTTGCATATTAAAAAATAATTTAGAAAAATATGATGATAGGATTACTAAATGCACTATGCAGGTATTCCACACATAGGTCTACTTTCAGCTTTAGTTATAGCAATAATGTGTTGTATGACTCGTTGGATAGAGGACTGAAGGAAAAATAAATGACTTGGGGACGTTATGGCCAGGGGATAGAAAGCCTGCTCAGTCAGGGACCAGGTAGTGCATATTGTTACTCGGTTTAATTGCTGGGCCAGTGTTAAACTTACAAGAGACTTAGCTGAAAGCAAAAGTACAAGACAGAAAATCACCTTTATCCTGGTGCAAACCAGGACAAATATAATTGTTTTCTGTGGCTTAGGACAGCACTATATTATCAGTAGATAAATTTACTTATATTTTGAGCCTTCAGACAGCTCTCATTTGGGGCCAATATTCATCCTCCAAGCGTTCATATTAATACAGAGGGTGTTTTGTGATTGAATCCTGATTACTATCACCTAACTCTCCGTGGCTATAGATTTCAGAGAGTAATACATTGTGGCTTTCTAAGGAATCATCTATGCCATTTCTGAATGTACCAGGTAAATCTAAAGGATGTAATCTTGCTCTCCTTTGGGACCTGTTGCACCAAAAACATCAAGTGTTGCGATTTGTATTACTCTGTATCTGTGGTCTCCACCTGGCATCCAAAATACCTTGTAAAGATCTGTGTTCTTCAAAGCATATAAAAAAAAAAGAACAGAGACATAGTATTAATAGCTTACCTTAGAAAACAGCATAAGGCAAGTCAGGTATTTGAGGATTGTATCATAAAAACAGTTTAATAGAAGCTCATTGCTTATACCAACTTTTTTAATAAAATACTTTTTTTTTTGTAGGTGATATATCCTCCACATTCAAAACTCACAGATAAGGAGGTAAGCCATAGTTGCTGTATAAGTATATAGTTCATTTTTAGTTTAGCAATTTCAGGAAGTATAACAGCTTTCTTTTCTTTCCCCCCCTCTAGAAAACCAATATTTGCTATTTGTCTTTTCCAGATTCTAATTCAGGTAAGCAGTTCCTTCAGTGTAGTCATCTGTTGTCAGACTAAGTTACATTAGATAGATTTTGACAGTATTAATTAATAGTTTAGATTAAATAGTACTTCTAACAACTTAATATTGCAATGTAGAAATTGTGCAAATAAGGTTAAATATAAAATTATAATTTCATTGCAGTAAGGTCAGATAATATTTTGTTTTGGTTTTTTAATAACGTAAATTAAATGTCTGGAATGTGAACATATAAGATCTTCCAGAGGACATACATACACAGATGTTTCAGAATGCTTTGCAAGTCAAGAATTAATATCTTAATTTCACTTTTAAACAAAATAATATTGTAACTGTAGAGGGAAGTGTAAGCACAGCACTTGAATAGTTTAATAAAGCAATTAGAAGATATATGAAGTAATCTTTTCATAAAGAAGTAAATGTATATTTTCTAAATTCATAATGGTGAAAATGACTTTTAAATTAAAAAAAACATTTAGGAAGAACAACTGTGAAGCTAAAACTTCTGCTATCTTATATCTTCTCTATTCTGGATGCTTCTCTTGCTGTGTGTGGTCTTGCTTGCTAAATTCTTTAATCTGAACTTCTACTGTTCTGCTGCCAAAGAGAAATTGGAGGCATATGGCTGATCAGTTGGACCACCTGCAAAAAAGATAAGGCAGAAGTACAGACACTTCCTTTCACATTTATTTCTTTACAAAAGTCAAAACCTTTAGTAACAGACTTACTTATCCCTTTAACAGCTCTTAGTCTGTGCTTTTGATTGCTCTGCAGCTTAACAGCTCTGATAAAGAGTGATGCAGATGTGAGCTCTCTTACATAATTTTACCAAGTATCTTGGCTAATTTTGCCCCTTTGTCAAAATCTTACTGCTCTCATTGGTGGTGATAGACCTGTCCAACCTTCAAAAGATATATTGGAGGTACAAAACAATGCATTAGAAACAAAGGAGTATTTTTAAAATTTTTTTTCAAATAAGAGTTATTTTGGGCAGAATTGGTATATGTAAGGAGGGTTTACTTTCATCAGGAAAAAAACCCTCTTGCTTTTTGTAATGTCCCTACTAAGAAGCTGTAGGTTCTTGGTGATTCATGGTAAGCTGAAGTTTCTGATGATACAGGAGGATTACCCACCTAAAACTTGTGTTCTAAAATGAATCAAGTGTTGGTTTTAAGTCTGAAGAGTAGTTACCTGGAGAATGTTTACATTGTTATGATGAAGACAGTCTGCTTGCTACAGTTTGGCAGTGCTCCGGAGGTTGTCTTTCAGTTGCTAATGTTCATGTTAGTAACACTGCATACTAAGGGGACTTTTTTTATTCTACAGATTTCCTAGAATTAGTAATGTCATTGGTTGTTTTAAACATTCTAGTAGTGCCCCTTATCACTGTTTCCATGAACAGCACATTTTGTTCAGAATAGCTTCTACTTGAAATGAAGTTGTTTTGAAGTTGCTTCTCTTTTAACAGCAGACAATGTTTGTAGTGGTGAGAGCACAGTCAGGAGACTATCAGTCATACAAATTCTGATACTTCAGTTCTCATGTTCCACCTGGTGAAAGTTTTATCAAAGAACCTTTGATAACTGATACAAATTTAGCCCAAATGTATTTCCAGACTGCATACAGTCAATATACTTTATTACATTTTTCTGTCAGAAATAAGTTTTTATAGAAATGAAAGGTTACTCCTTGAGAATTTTACTGGTAAGCAATACTTCTTTGCACTCAGTTTTCTGCAGTTAAGTTTTGCAGTTTTCAAAAATACCAAGTCCTAGGCCTGCACATGGAGTTAAGAGATCAATCTAATACACTCTTAAAATATGGTTTATGTATGAACTCTTTGGTGTAAAAAAAAAAAAAAAAAAGATTAAATGCAGTTGTTCAATGGGGACATGACATGGTTGAGACAGTCAGAACTATACAGGCAGATGAGTAAAATGTGTAGTAACAGTAGAAGGACAGCCATTAGTAGAGCTATTTAATGACATGACAGTCTAATAAACTCCCTGTGAGGCAGAGTTGAAGGCAGGCTGGTTATTGCTGCCAAAGCTGCCGCATTGTTCACTTCATATATTAATATATAAACGGTCATAATAGCAGAGTACACTAGCTGTGCAAGGGAAATGAACCAAAACTGTTTTACCTTTTTTGTCTGTAGACAATTCCTCATATTAAGCAAGGCTCAAATTCAGAACACTCTCTATTTGTTGTTTATCTTTTCCCCCAATGTAGGTTGTCTTGGGGACACACAGTTTTGTTTTAGATTTCGACGGTCTACTGGAAGGAAAGTCTCATTGTGTTGTTTTCTGGACCAATTGGATAGAGATCTACCAGTTTACTTAAAGGTTGGAAATAAGAAAATAGGTTAATTTCTTCTGGGTAATGTTAATAATGCTTTGCATTAATCCTTGAAAAATTATGTTTCTGAACTGGATGTCATGAAAGACAAAGATCAGCAAATATTTCTTGTAGCATGTCATTGTCATAATAATTAAGTAATAATTAGTTCTGGTACCTGTTCTTTAAGTTTCCTTAGTATAGGTTTTGGACTGCAATTAATTAAATTGATGACCAGACCTATTTTGTTACAGACTAGAAACCTGTAGATCAGATTGTGAAAACCACTACCTTACTGGAAATCTGAAGGGCTTTATAACTTAAAAAAAAACAAGAACAAACAACTCACATATTGCCCTCTGTTTCCACCCCTTATTTTATAAAGATGGAGCAGTTACCTAAAGCACACAGCAGCCAAAAAAATTGTTCTTGTCCTGTCCTTCTGGAATACCAAGACCTTTAACTGCTGGTGGGAATCTGATTCTCAGACCCAATTTAGATCTGTTTATGTAGCAAATACTTTAATTCCTGTTTGTAAGAAGGACGAAGCTGATGCTTTATCTTTGAAGTTTGAGAGTGTGCTTCCTCAGTACTCCAGGAGTCTTATAAAACTAATACATAGGAAGACGATGGATTTTTTTTCAAGTCAGGGCTTTAAGATTTCTAACTGCTAAAATCTGTTTAGTTCTACTTTGCAAAATTATGAGTGTTGGCTTATTCCTCAGGAAATTAATTCTGGTTTTATTGTAATGGTCTGTCAGAAGACTGTAGATATAAAAATAGTTAAGCCAGAAAGCACAGCTGTTTCCACACTGATGTTATCTCTTTGAAGTACTTAGTGAAAAAATAGTAACAATAAACTGAGTAATACTTGCAATTCATTGTATGTAATCAACTTTGGAGCTTGCAGGGAAATCAACTTTTAAAATATATATAGAATGCTTCAGAAAGGGCACTATCATGTTGTGTTGAATTCTTTATTTTGCAGAAAGATCCAGCATATTACTATGGCTATGTATACTTCAGACAAGTTCGAGACAAATCATTGAAGAGAGGATACTTCCAGAAGGTAATGTCAGTTCTTTGGCGAAAATACTGATTTGGAAAGCAACTATTTTTCAGGGACCTCAGAGAAGCAGGATGTCTTTCTCTCAACTAAATAAATTGCGGATTTATACTAAATTGGTCTAATTTTACATCAGCTTCACAGTCAGAACAAAAGATTTTTGTGTGTTATGAACAAAGTTGGCAACATTTGCTTGTTGTTTCTGTGCAGTTGCCTGTAATCAAATGTATGGTTGGTTTGTGTGTGTGAGAAAAATCCCACTTGACATTCTGATAATAGCCAGTACAGCTGTAATAGAACTGAAGGAAAGGATTAATTTAAAATTAATTTTAAAATTTTGTTTTTTACTCTTTATTCCAGTCACTGGTCCTCATCAGCAAACTACCATATGTCCATCTCTTTCGCACCATGCTTAAGCAAATAGCACCAGAATATTTTGAAAAAACTGAAGCTTTCTTGGAAGCAGGTAGTGGTACTATTATGTTGTACTGGAAGAGCTCCTATAACATCACATACTTCTTTTGAAGAAAAAACAAACAAGGATTCTAGTTTGTATTTCTGTCTTCTTGCAGACTAGAGGGTTGAAATTGTAGCTTGATTTTTAGGTAATTGAACAGAACTGCAGCCCAACTGCAGGACTTAATGATCTTGCAGGTCTTTTGCAACCTAAGTGATGCTGTGATTCTAGTTTTGGATTCTGCATGGGTGAGTTGAATCTCCTCTCCTAAAAAACATAGAATCAGAAAACCATTTTGGTTGGAAAAGACTGCTAAGATCACAAAGTCCAACCATTAAACTAGCCTTGCCACGTCCACTAAACCATGTTCCTCAGCACCATACCTGCACGTTATAAATTCCTTCAGGTATGGCAACTCCACTCACTTTCCTGGCAGCCTGTTCCATCTAGGATTTTGTTGTGTGTTTCAGGACTAGCTGTTCAGCAAAGTACCTGATGGCAATTTTTAATTTGCACTCGTCAGCAACTGAGTCTGTTTGGGCATTCTGACAACTGCTAAGCAACTGTACAAGTGTCATTTTGAATGTGGTTTTTTTGTTTGGCTGGTTTTGGGTTTTTTGTCTTTTTTGTTTGGTTTGGTTTTGTTGTTGTTTGTTGGTATTTTGCTTGTTTGTTTCTTGCTTTTTTGACCAAAGAGAAAATGCAACAGAGCAGCACAGGTAATGGGTGCTTCAGCCTTACTGTAGGACTTGAAGAAACAGAGAGGGACAAATGGGAAAGTTATTTCCACTTTGCCTGGAAGTGGTTTGTTCTTTAGTACTGTTACTTTATACAGCACCTGTATTTTTGTGCTTTCACTGAGCATCAACTTGTGGAAACCATTCTTGATGAAGGAACTGTATTTTTGATTGCCTTTGGAGAAACGGATTTTTTGACAGGTTATGTTAAGAACAAAATAAGGTCTGAAAGAACCACTAGTATTAATAACTGTTTACAACAAAATGCTGAAAAGCTTTATAGCCAAGCTAGGAAGCTAGCTTTTCCCTCAGCTACCTGTGTTTATCTAGCTACAGTAGCTGATGAACATAAATATGTGTGCTCATTTCAGAATTTTTTAGTGTACTTTCATGGCTTCTCATGTAATATTCCTTCAACAAATTATGAGTCTAGTTGCTACAAAAAATAGAAAACATGAGGATACAGCTTTCCCAGAAAGGAAAAACCCCTAGAGTTCTAGCAAAGTAGGATTGTCAAAAAAGGCTGTAAAACTACTTTAGCTTAATCAAGAGATAAGTAGAACTGTTGTGGGCTATCAGCACTAATTTAAAATTGCAGTCTGCTCAGAGTTACTACAGGATAATGAATCATAGCATATATTAACTAGTTCTGAATTATACTCTTTTTAATTTAAGTTTGTAGTGATGTTGATCGTTGGCCAGCACCAATCCCAGGGAAAATACTGCATTTGCCCATTATGGGCATTATAATGAAGGTAATTACTCCTAAACTATTTTTCTCAGAGAGTGTTCTCCCCTCCATTTACTGTATGGGTAATCACCGTATTCTTCCTTGTTTTCAGTATCTCACACTTCAGAACAGGAATAGATGTTTACTCCTCTCAGAATGAAGGTTTGGGAGATCTTGATTAGGTTCCTTCATTGAGGGAAGAAGGGAACAGTCTTCTGCAGGGCAGAGGTTAATATGTAATTTTTGTTCATATTAAAAAGAGATGTTTTGGTACAAATACTCTTCGCAGTGTCTGTATTATCCTTCTGGAATATGGATTTTGGGAGGATTTAATGCTAATTATAATTGGCAAAGCAAACATTAAGCAGCACTTCAGAATACTGAGAGTTAAGTTCCTGTTGAGCAAATTAAATATAGCAATGAAAATCATTCTTGTTCTGAAGTTTGACAAGTACAAATAGTTTTTGGACAACACACTAAATAAGTTTCTTGGTCTGATGATAATTTTCAATGATGGTGAAATACAGCTGAATAAAGATATTTAAAAAGCTATATCCAGTGTATGGGTAAGAACTGGGCCCCTGGGAGCCATAACATTTTCATGTGAAATGCAATTAAATGGATTTGATAGATCCAGAGGTTACAGTTGGACATACTTTCTCAGTAGATACTCTCAAGTTTATGGCTAGATGCATGTGTATCACTAGAAGAGGAGCAAGGTGTTTCAGGAGCTGTTCTGAAAGAACAAATTTAAGGAAGTGAAGTCCTGGATGTTAGACCAGGCTGCTCCAAGCTCCATCCAACCTGTCCTTGAACACTTCCAATACGAGTGTATTGATCCCTGTATCAGTGATTTGTAGTCTTCAGCTGCCTATTCATTCTTATGTGGATGTTCTGTAGAGTACATTAAGCAGCATACTGTAGTATTTCCTCTTTAAATGTTGTATCTTGTCTGTACATCAGTGTTTTAAGTGTCTGTTGAATTCAATGTAAGGGGAAAAAAAAGTCTGTCTTTTTCTTTCAAAGCTGCGGATTCCCACGTATCGTGACAAGCCTGGAACAACGCCAATAGTACAGAATATGCACCAGGTAGAGATTAGATACTTCTGTTTTATATAACCCCTAGGCAAAGCTAAATACCTGCCTTTGTCCTTTTACTTTACGTTTGTTTGTAAAAGATTGGTGGCAAATCCTCATGTACTTTGATAATCAAGAAATCTACAGTCTTTTAAACTTTGAGTGGAGGAATCTGGAGTTGGGTTCTTTGTAGAAAAGTTGTTCTAACCCTGTTAACCCAAGTACTTTAGGAGAAGACTGTTGGCTGAAAAAAATTACTGAACCCAAACTTCCTATAATGGGTGAAAAGTTTTTTCGTTTGTTTTGAGGGTGAAAACCAAATTAAAAATCTTTAAACAGAGAGGATGGATATAAAACAAATCTGTCTGTGGATTCATGTGCTGCAGAGCTGTTACTCAAAATGACTTGAGTATTTTCTATCTTTTCTGGACTGAAAGTTGCATACCTGTAACTGGTGTCTGTGTGTGCGTGCTTTTAGCACACACAGATAGTTACTTGTGGAGATAATGTACATACTGCAGTAGTACAGTAGGGGTAAATAGTTAGGGTATGTACCACCTACTGTCTGTAAGCATTTAAGGGAAACTATTTCATTTAATACCTAGGTATTCTGATGACTAAAAAACAAGCATTGCGATGTCTTTTAGGCAGATGCTCAGATCTCTCTGGCTTTACCGACTGTTCATGAAGTAGATCTTTTCAGGTAGGAGTTTGGATTGATTTATTCCTAGTTATGGATTCCTACAAGTCAAAGATTTATGATGGGTCCATAACATGTCTCTTAGCTTGCAGGCTAACATTTATCAGTATTGGTTTTAATTTGTTTTTCTGTGAAGCTGACTAAAAAAAATTTCAGACAATATGTGGACTGAAGCTGCAATAAACAAGTTTATTAAATGCTCCATTTCACATGAGTGTTTGATATTTTTTCAGATGGCTATTAAATACCACCGCAAACTTCTTTTTTATCCAGTTCTTTATAAAAAATGTATTTCTTCTGGTTAAGTGTGTTAAAATACATCAATGTTTTTCTAGGTGTTTGTGTCCAGTGTTCTTTCACATTCAGATGCTTTGGGAACTAGTACTGCTAGGAGAACCACTAGTTGTGATGGCACCCTCACCATCAGAATCTTCAGAAACCGTGCTGGCACTTGTTAGGTAAATCTAGTGGAGCTTCCTAACTAATGACCCAGTGAGTCGCTGTAGATTGCATGTGAGTGCAACTTCATTTGACCTGAATAGAAAAAATACTACAAATTTTAGAATTGCTTGTTTCTTTAATGAAATTTTGCACTGTGTACATACAACAGGCTTATCCCTTTTTTACCTTGCAGCTGTATTTCACCACTAAAGTACTGCAGTGATTTCAGGCCATACTTCACCATACATGACAGCGAATTCAAAGAATATACGACTCGCACACAAGCCCCGTAAGTAAATCAAACTCTGTTGTGAAGGTTTTGCTTTCAACCACTTCTAACTGTAAATCTGTAATCAGATACTGCTTATCTATTCTGAATGGATATCATTATATAATACATGTAGACTCTTTACTTACAAGATTTATCTTACAAGTAGTAGTCGTTACCTGGTAGTAGAGTGTAGTAGTTGCCTGGTTTTAGTTTTCACTCCTGGTAGGCAGGATGCAGAAACTGTAAAACACTGTCATCATTAAACTACATTCATGGGATACTTGTATGCAGAATAAGTAAAACTGCAAAACTGAAAGGGGAAGAACATTTTGTTTTTCCAGAAGGGTTTGTTTATGCAATCCCAGCTCAGTAGTAGCTCCTTGGAAAACTGTTCTATGATCGTTTTTATTTTTAAGTAGTTCATAAACAAAATGACATCTGGAATTCAACATTGATATTGCTGTTTTGTAAGGTTAATCCAGTTAGTAAAGTTAATCCAAGTTGAGACAATAATTTAAGAAGTATCTCTTGACTAAATTTGTTAGGAAAATACTGCAAATACAAAATTAAGATAATTTTTTTAAGAGTGCAAGTCTAAAAAACATTTTGTTTTGAGAGTGCTTCAAGGACACACTTTTCTCCTTTGTTTTTTGTTTTTTTGTTTTTTTTTTTTAACATATCCTCTTATTTGAGAGCAACCTCTCCGGTATTTCTGTTACTTATATGTATGTTCTATACATTACTTAAATGCAACTTGATTTATGAATAGAGTCCATGTGTTAGATTTACTGTTCTTGTAAAGACGTTTTTTCTAATGGCTGAACAGGCAGTGGTTGTTTTGTTGAGATTTCTGTTTGTTTTGCTGGGTTTTTATTCTATTTTGACTCTCAATGGAAGTACCACCAGAGATACAGCAGTGGAAAAGCATACAAACGTAGACATTGTGTTTCAGATTGTATTCCATGGGAATCACTATGCAGTATGTAATATGATTTCTAAAAATAGGTCCTTGAAGAATTTGGTTAAACTTCAGTAACCCATGCTTCAAAATTGCATCTGCTCCTCTGTATCAAAATAGAAAAGTTGTTTAGTGTGTATGTTAGTATTTGAAACCAAGCTCAAATTGCTTTAGCCTTCTTAAAGAAAACAAAATTTGGTAAGATTGGAAATAGGCTTCTGAAGCAGAGGCTTTAGAAAAGAGAAGAATACAGGTGATGCAGATTCTATGTATTTTATTACCTTTAGTGAGACAGGAGCAAGGAGTATTTTTCATCTTGATGTTTTGATTCATCATGCTTTTACTGAACTGGTTTAAAATCAGAATTGCTTCTGTAAATGTGATAGATTAAGGCTCCTAAAGGTGACCTATTAGCTTACCAAGTTCTGCTACTATATAACTAGTGGCAGTTAATAAGATTCCCCATTATTTATTACCAGTTTACCTGGACCTGGAATCTTTTTCTATTGTTTGTATGTAAATGAAAGCCTTGCTTGATGTTAACCCTTGGTCTGTAACCCTCCAGCTAGTGAAAGAATGTCAAATTGTATTCATTGGTCTATATCAAATGTTGCTTTTTGGTTCACTAAAAATAGGCATGAGAAGATTGCAAAGTTGTGTAAAGTTACAATGAACGTGATCCAGTACTAGGGAGGGGAGTGCCTGTTGTTTGGGTTTGATTAAAGACTCTCTTTCTTATGTTGATTCTTATGACCTGACCATGAAATGAAGATGAAGCACTGTAAGTTGATTTTTCAGAGTACAACGAAGAAATGTGTTGAGACCTATTTATGGGCACTGGTCTTTGTCACTGTTTTAGCAGAGAGACTGTAAATCATAGATGGCAACACCAAAAAATCAAGAACAGCTTTTGCAAATCCCAGTGAATTTAAATAGAAATGTAAATTAGTTTAACAGGATTATAGAAATAGCAAAAAATAATGAAGCTGAATTCAAATGAGTGGGGGGAAAATACGTAATATGTGGAATGAAATGTTTTCAGGATTACATACATGAACAGCAGTAGGACTCAAAAGAAATTATTTTTCTGGTAAAGGTTGAGTCATGCAAAGAAAGACTTCTGAGAAACTGATAAAATTTTGTGCTGTTCATTTTGAGATGGAACAGAGAGGGGGAAATTGCTGTTTCCACAGCCCAGACATTACACTTGCCTACAGAGCTGTGAGATAAGATTTTTTTCCTATCTGTGAATGCTTAATGAGTTATATATAATTTGTGTGTGCATAGTTATAATTAGAAAGTGGAAGAAAGAATGAAAGTCAGAAATATTTGGAAGTTAACAGAAATTGATGCCAAATTGCCAATTGCTTTAAGAATAAAATAAAAACCTAAAGAAAGATCTGTTTTTTTTTCTCTCCATCTTGCCTCAAATAACAGGAAACTTAAGGATGGCAAATACAAAGCTTAACATTTGGGATTTTTAAAACCGATCTGAGGAGATTCTTATGAGCAACTTTTAATATGGCAGTTCCAACAAGGCTTGCAGTTATACTCTCTTCTTAGCTAACATTTGCTTGTAAAGTGGATAACAGCCACCGTTTCAAAAAATGTGTTGATAGTTTACTGAATTAATGTTATAAATCCCAAGTTCTGCAGCCCTGTGCTCTTACTGTCCTCCTTCTCTGGGTGCCCCTGTACATCCTTAAAGCTGGAGTCTTAGCACAGAGTAGGGGTTGTGAGCTTGGGCACAATGCTATTAATGTATTTGTACTTCACCACTTTAACTGCTTTTTAACAAAGAATGCTGAAGTGTTGGAATGGAAATGGGATATTAAGTGTGTGTTTTTCTTAATTCTGTCATCTGAGAGTAGCTCATGCAAACAGAGGTCAGAATGACATGCACATTGAAGTACTGAGAGTTTTGTATAAGCACACACTGAAAAGGAGCAATTTATCTTTCAAATACAAGTAAAATTCTCGCTCAAATACAAAATTTATGAAAAAGTCACATAATCCCCTGTTCACAATTGTAAATGGGCAGAATTTAGCCAAGAGCCTAAGCAAAAGATGTCATTTTTATTCTCCATTATTATTTAGACTTTAAGATAACATCTCTCTTGCTATTTTCTAAAACTTAAAAACATTGATAAACACACAGTGCTCCTATGTGGAACTTTAAAATGTAACTTGTAAATACAGAAGGACAATAATCTTCAAGTTAAGAGTTGACATTAACCTTTTGTATTCATTAAGACAGAAGATCTTACTGTCCTATATCAAACATTGTCATTATTTTTCTAGACCATCTGTCATTCTAGGGGTGACGAATCCTTTTTTTGCTAAAACACTTCAGCACTGGCCTCACATTATCCGAATTGGAGATATTAAACTTCCAGGTAAAGTACAAATACCTTCTACTATCCTGTGCAACAAGCTCTGTGTATTTGCTTATTTGCAAATGTATTTCATTTAGTACAGTTTAGTTTAATGCTAACCAGAACTGCATGGATGTTTATCTGTCAAGGGAACCTAGGCTCTTGAGTACTTGTATGTCATATATTGACAGATCTAGTATATTCACTAGCATTTTATACTATTATCTTTCCTGAGTTTGAACATCCAGCTAGACCTAAGAGCAGGTTCTGCTGATGCTGTGAGATTACTAAAAGGGTTTTGGGTCTTCTGGATGGAGAAGGATATATTTGAAAAAAAAAAACCAACAAAACCCAACTTAGTTTAGCCTGTGGAAAAGGAGATTTAAAATAATTTTCTTACAACCCAGTCCATGGCTACTGTTTTAATTTTTATTATTATTTTGGCTAAGGTACTAAAGATTTTTTTCCAGAAAGCATTTATCTTAAGGGGAACAAAGAAAGGTGGAATAAAATTTTATATTAATGAAACATCATTCATGACTATATAGTCAGTTGGGTTTTTTGTGGTTTGTTTTTTTTGTTTGGTTTTTTTTTTAACCTTTTCAATGGGGAGCCTTTATATAAAGGGAAAAGCCTGTATCCTGTTATTTGTATGCTTACTGGATGTTTCTGGATATATACTTGGACCCATGTTAGCATTTCTAATTGTTAAAATACTAGTCTTCTAAAAGAAAGTATCTGTTTCTAAAAATCAGTGCAAGGTATAACATGTTGATATGTAGCATCTATTAATAGGAACGGAGATCTCAAGTAAGGTGGCTTTAAATGTTTTACAGGTGAAGTTCCAAAGCAGGTCAAAGTGAAAAAACTGAAGAACCTAAAAACTTTGGACTCCAAACCTGGTAATAATTGCTTCAAAGTTAAATTACCACTGTTATAAAGCATACCCCATGTTGCCTTTGGCTATATGTTGCTTTTTTCTTCAGGTGTTTATACCTCTTACAAGCCATACTTGAACAAGGATGAAGAAATTGTTAAACAGTTACAAAAGGTAATACTGCACATCTCTTCTTAGAGAATTGATGTGATTGATCAGTTAATCTGTTTTGGGTTTTCCACCATCTGCCACCCCCCTGTTGTCTCTTTGGTCTAGAAATCTCACACTTAAAGTAAGAATCAGAGCTTCCAAACTTTTAACTCATTTGCAGAAGTTTCTTTATAGAAGGTTTTTTTTTTCCTTGAATTTCTTTGCATGAAAATAAAAAATGTGCAATTGAGTAATGGGTATCTGTGCCAACTGACCTGACGCTATTGCTTTCCTTTCATGGTTCAGAATAAGGGGTGCTATAAGTAAGCTTATGGCAAATGAATACAGAAACACTGGAATAAATACTCCTAAAAATCCACAGAAGTACTTGCATGTTTTGGAGTTACAGACGTGTGATATTTTATTTCTTTTTTAAGGGTGTGCAACAGAAACGTCCTACAGAAGCGCAGAGTGTGATTCTCCGGCGGTATTTTTTGGAATTGACAGAGAGCTTCATTATTCCATTAGTGAGTTGTTAGACTAAGGAGGTTTTTTACATATATAATATGGAGTAGGTTGTTTTCAGTTAGCCTAAGTCCAGTCACTAGCAGTGTACCCCAGGTGTAAACACTGGGTCCAGTAGTGATCTGGTTGATAGGGCATTCTGATAGTGTTTTGTTGGTTAGTTCTCTGTTTGTATGAGGGACCTGGAAATCACTTCCAAATTTTATGCCAAGTGGGATTGCTGTTTGGAATCACCCAGGATATGAAGGCACCTGTGGACTGTCACCAAAAAAAAGAGACATTGTTTACTAGTGGCTGGAGTTCAGGATATATGTGTTCCCTGTTTCCTGTTCTCCTTTCCCTTGTGTCCTCCTTCAGTCTTGCTGACGTAAAGCTCTGTTGTTGGGAAATACAAATGGTGTTAAGTGTGTTCTTATGCTCTCATGTGGTAAATATGCACGACCTCACCCTGTATCAGTACTTTGAAGAGAAAATGGTGTGGTCACAAGTGATAAGTAAACATCCACGTGGACTGTGGATAATGCTGGTTATGAAAGCACCCTTTCTTTTTTCCTTTCCCTAGGAACGTTATGTGGCAAGCCTAATGCCTTTGCAAAAGTGCATATCACCGTGGAAGGTAAGGAAATAAAATTTGAATTAACTGGAAATTGGTGATTAGAGGAAACATTTGTAGTATGCTAATAATTTTTTTTCTTTGCTTCCATAGAGTCCACCACAGCTGAGGCAGTTTAGCCAAGATGACTTCCTGAAGACACTGGAAAAAGCAGGACCACAGCTCACATCAGGTTTAAAAGGAGACTGGATAGGACTTTACAGGTCATTCCTGTTAAGAGAAATCAGTAATATGAATGCTCTTCTCGTGGGCAAACTTATTATCAGTATTGATTTGAGTAATACTTGCTTTTAGAATATGTGTTTTAATAAGAGTTGATAGCACTTAGTATACTTTACTCACTTAAATCAATTTCTTTGTAACCTTTTAATGCTTTTCATAAGATGTTATTAACCCTACAGGTCTCTGAATACCAGAGATAGCACTTGATTTCTCCTTCCAATCAAACACAAAGATAAAAATGAGGATATTTCAAACTAAGCCTTGCTTTTCTTTCCTGACAAAAGTCCTAATCTTTTTTGTCTTCCATTCCCATTTTCTTTACATGGTCTTCCCAATCCTTCTCTTGATTAATAGACGTAACTGTAATACTCCAGAATATTACCTTTTTTCCAAAGTAAACATGGAAAGGGTCCTAATATCTTCTGTAACCTCAAACATAATTGCTATATATTTGGTGACTTAGAACACAGTGCTATAAAATTTGTAATTAAAATGTAAAATGTATTTTTCTTCCATGTTTTACCAGGCATTTTTTAAAATCACCCAACTTCGATGGTTGGTTTAGGAGCCGGCAGAAGGAAATGACACAGAAGTTGGAGGCCCTTCATTTAGAAGCACTGTGTAACGAGGTTAGAAAAATATATATTTGTCATCTTCTAATAAAAATTAATATGCTACATCAGTGAACTTACAATGTAAGATCCATTTGTAAGAAGCTGAAGTGTGTGTAAGTATAATTTGAGTTGGACCAACTGATAGGGCATCTCAAGAGAAGAGATTTTGCAGCTAAAGAGGTAATAGGAAGAACAAAAACATAAGTCAAACCCACAGTTTCCTTAAAACTTACTGGTTTATTTTTAAAAGGCCATTGATAAGGGGTTAAGAACAGGGCTACATAAGAAAATTCACTTCATGAATAGATTTTACACCTTACCGACTATGTGATATGCTTTAATGTCCTAGAAGTAAGTGCTGCCTGGCACTATTTTAATATTTCATTGTTTTAGCATATTGGATTTGGTAAATGTTTACTGCCATTTTGCATTGTAGATGCTATTTTTGAAATGAAGCCTGTTTGGTATGATTTTTATTTTTATTATTTGTGTATATTTGGTTTGTGTTCTAGTCTTCTAAATCCTGAACAAACATACAAATAAAATAGATTTTGCAGTTTACAGTAGGCAGTACATGAGTAAAATGAGCTTAGTAAATGGCATGAAAATAAGGAGAAGACTCATCCTGAACAGTAGATGTAAATTAATACTACTTTTGTAGGTTGCCATAGATATTTCAGTGATTAATTTTTATTCTTTTAGAACTTGCTTTTCTGGAGTCAGAAGCATACTGAAGTAGAAACGGTAGATCTTGTCTTAAAGTTAAAGAATAAATTGGTAAGTAACTGGATCGTACATGGCCTAAATTTGCCTGACTTAAGCAGATAAAAGTATTGTATAGTTGTATACAGGTACTTAAATAAAAATATTCTTTGATAGATAGCTTAAGGAACATTATTAATGTTTTTAAAATACCTCATTTCAATTGTGACTGAAACGTTAGCTACCTTCCCAACATTGTCCAACTGTGTTGGAAACATGGCACTGAACTGTCGTTCTAAAACTACCAGGAATTTTGTGACTGATCCCTGGGTGGGAGCAAGGCTGAATTCTCAGGGAAGCAGAAAACCAAACTTTCTTGTGAAAGACCAAGTCAGTGTTAGCTCATACTGCTGTCAAAATTTCTACTCAGCAAGAGAATTAATTTTCAAGATTTGTTAAGGTGTCACTTCAATATGTCTTTATCATAAACTGGCATTTCAAGTAGAAATCATGTCTTATTGTATCTTTGCAGTTGCAGGCTGACAGAGAACAGCTTCCTGTGAAAACTGACACACTGAAGAAGCTGCAGACACACATCAATGATATTATACTAGCACTTCCAGATGACTTACAGGACATATTGCTCAAAACTGGCACAACATGATTTCTACTGGAATTCTTTTTGTGCAGAAAACAAAAGGCAAATGCTGTTTCACAGAAGGCAGTGGCTTACCAGCTTTGGAACACGGCTCTAAAAAACACAGTGGACTGTACTAATGGTATAGCTCATACTATTTTCACTGTTTTTTTCCACTTAAATCCCATTGCAGCTAAAGGAATTCCTGTGTCTAATACTGTTTGAATTAAGTGCTCTTAAAGAAAAAAATCTGTGGGCATATGAAACTGCCACAGTATAGGACCACAGTGCAGTGCTGGCATTGCAGAATGTTTTCCAATTGGTGCTGCTATACCTGATGCTGTTAACTCAGGGTTGAGCAACATTGATCTTGTTGATCATGCTTTTGATGTAGTAGTATCTGATTGTTTGTTTTTAATTTTGGTTTTCATCTGGTGATAAGCCCAACTGGCATATTATGTGTCTTGGTCAGAATACATGATAGTTGAGGTATTTTAGTGGTAAATCATTGCTTTCAAAATTGTTTCAGGGACACCTGAAATGATCAGATCAGTCCTTTCTTCTTATCATCTTTACAAAACCTTACTCATTTTGCATCTTAAAAGCAAAGGCAGCTGACAAAAATTTCCTGAAGAGAAATCTCCTGAATTCCATGTCCGTTAATTAGGGTGTTCTTACATGCCTTAAATATAAAGTAATTGTATACTAATTGGTGGTTTTAAACTGCTGACATTCTAGATTTAAAGTGGATCACTAGTGTAAATGTAAGTATACAGTGTTCATCACAGGAAATAAGTACAGTTGTGTTCTAATACAGATTTTACAATCAGTGCTTTCAATAGAGTTAGCTAATACTCAATCTGTTTCAGTTGGAGATCACAGCAGTCAGTTCCTGTTACAAATTTATGTTTTCTTACTTATGCCAATAGGTGTTTGAGGAGATAATGAGGCTGAAGATAGATGCTGACAGCTTCAGCTGAAAAAGGCCTATGAAAAGGTCAGACTGTGGCAAGAAAAGATTGTAGCATGAAATTATTCTCAGTATATGCATATAGCAGACATACACAGAATAATTTCCTCTTGCATATCAAGCAACAAGAATGTGATGTTTGTTTTCTTGAACTAATTGCAGTGGTAAATTCAGCTGCTCCACATGCAGTGTTGTACTTTGACCAGTTTCAAGTAGAATAAAATTGTACACACATCATACACTTTTATATGACAAGTGGATCACAGTTATAAAAAAAAAAACACAACTCTGCTTTTAAGTGCTTGGATAGATTTTTTTAAAACTTAAGACATAATCCTGCTATAAGAACATGCTTTTATATGATAAATACTACATATCTTTCTAAAAATGTCATATTTGGATATAAAGTGTCACAACGGTATTTTTATGAAAGTATGTATTTTAATACTATTATAGTTTGTATACAATTACTCATGACCAAAAGTTTAATGTATCATGTTACTTAAACTACACCACTTCAGCATTAATTTCTAACTTGCAATTTTTTTTTTGCACATTCTTATGACTAGCAGTTTTAATCCAGAAATCAGTTAAGTGGCAGTTCTTGTACTGAATTAACTTAAAATATTTAATCTGGAGCACTGTGTAGTTTTTTTGAACCATATAAACTGGTAAAAACTATGCTATCACATGACTGCAAATACATATTTTTGTAAGAGAAAAATAAAAGGTTTGATTTTTAATTTTTCTTTGGAAGTTATGTGATTTATATGGTATGATTGTTTTGTTGTTTTTGCTTCTCCTGTGTAAGCAAAGCTGTTCAGCAGATGCTGCTGTTTAGTGTGACTTGATGAAGCTGTACCCCTTAGGTGTGTACTTGCTGTGATGGAGTGATGGTGTGGTTTGCTCACACATCATGGTTGTCATCTGATAGAGCTGCAGGATCTCAAGCAAGCAAATGGCAGGGGCTGGCTTCCAAGAAAAACTTCACCAATCTTCAGCCTATTTCCTGTATACATGTGAGGCCCGTGAGAAACATGTTCAGGCTACACACTCCATAGTGAAATCAAACGCATCTCTCAAGAATGGCATGTTTCTAATAAACCAGGGCTTGTTTCAGTTTCATTCTGGAATTACTTCCCTCATGTGCCTGATCCTTCTGGATCCTTCTGCCTTGCCTTTGCTCTTGGCCTCCAGGCTGCTGCAGTGGGTCCAGGAGACAGAAACCATGTGATAAAAGGATCCCACAGTAATTGCTGTTTCTACCAGAAAGGGGCGACTTCATTTATTTATTAACTGTCCCTATTGCTGGCAGGGTGTACTGGGGGGATGAATCCCCTGCCCTCCTCTTGCTCTCAGCTGTGCCTTGGCCCCTGGGGAGAAGAGCGTGTTGGCTGTCACACCTCAGCGCAACAGCACAAGCGGCAGTGAGGCGCATCACTAGGCTCGGGGGATAGGCCGAGGGCTGCCGTGCCCCGGTGGAGGCACTCGGGCCTCGCCAGCCGGTGCGTTCTGCGCCCGGCGGACTACGCTTCCCAGCATGCCGCGCTCAGCCTTGCCCCAGGCGGCCCGGAAGCTGCGGCGAGGCCGGATGGAAGTCTGCAACTACATCCCCCGGCATGCACTAGCGGCGGCGGACAAAAGTGAGCGGACGCGGAGCCGGCGCAGTGCCTGCTGGGAGTAGTAGTCTCCGCCTCACTCGGGCTCTGGGCCCGCGTGGCGGAGGATGGTGACGCG
Source organism: Florisuga fusca (assembly GCA_038090715.1). Lineage (NCBI taxonomy): Eukaryota > Metazoa > Chordata > Aves > Apodiformes > Trochilidae > Florisuga > Florisuga fusca. The sequence continues at coordinate 8,948,143 of JAAWXA010000016.1, read as the reverse complement.
GCCCGGGGGGATGTGGCGAGCGTGACGCGATTTTGTCCGCGTTGGAACCGGGCGGCCGTGGCGAGCGTGACGTGGCAGAGAACGAGCAAGCGAGATTCCCGTCACAGGGCAGCAGCTGCTGTTATCGTTGCTGCCGCCTTCACCTTATAACTCGGCGCCTCCGGGCGAACCCCGCACACCAGCCGCCTGCCTGCTCTCTCGCGGAAGGATCCGTGCGCACAGACAGGCGCCGGGCCGCGCTCGCCCTCCCTTCTCTCCTCACCGCCCTCCTCCCGCTGCTTGCGCCGCCGCCCAGCCCCGGCCGAAGCCGCCATGGGCCTCACCATCTCCTCGCTCTTCTCACGCCTCTTCGGCAAGAAGCAGATGCGCATCCTCATGGGTAAGGGCTGGCAACGGCTCGCTGCCGCCGCCCGTCCTCGGCCATTCTCCCCTAGCTTTGCCGCCGGGGCCGTTGTGCCCTTTTCGGCGGCCGCCGCCAGGCCCGCTCGGTCCCTTACGGACGCGTCCCAGTGGGGGAGGGGAGGTTGACGGGAGGAAACTGTGGGCTCAAGCGGGGGTGCTTGGCCCGTTTCGGGGCGTGAGAGAGGGGACATGACTCCAGCCCCTTTTCTCGGGGCTTGCAGGGTCGTTGTAAAGTGAACGAGCGGAGGAAAGAGATGGAGCGGTGAGGAAAAGGGGTGGGGATAGGGATATGTCTGCCGTTCCTTTTCTCCGCCGTGTTCTTGTTTATTCTCTCTTCCGACACCCTGAATCTTCCTCTCGGGGGTCCTGGGAGACGCAGGGTCCCTCTTTCCCCGGGGTTCGCATCCGGGGGTGCGAGGCTTCAGCCCCTTCTACTTGCACCTGCGTTTCCGCCTGCGTTGAGCCGGAGCGATGTGTAGAACAAAGATCAAATTGCAGAAGGTGAAAACGGCGCCCGCCTGCTGGGGAGATGGGTCGGGAGGGGGAGGGAGGGTGTCCCTTCCCCGAGGAGGTCTGCGAGGCTCTCGCCTCTCCCCGCGCTGCCGCTGCGGCTCCGCTCGGCCTGGGGATGCCGCCCCTGCCCCAGCTGTGTGGTGGCTTTTCCAACAGGATGTGACAGAGCCTGCTTAAGAAATTGGCAATAATGGCCGATTTTTGGTAGCTAAGGTGTCTGTGTCTGTGATTCTAGGAAAGGACATTGAAGTATATCGTCTGTGCGTTTTAATATTCTTGACACTAACGGATGAAATCATAAAACCCACTAGGCTGCTTTTTTTAATGCATGCACACTGCTGTCAGCCCATAATTATTTCTTTAGACTTAGATTGTGTTTCTATTGAAACGGACCATGTAAGAGTGGAAGCTCTTGAAGATTCTCACTCTAAGATTATGGTTCAAAAGGTCAAAGCAAAAGCATACTGCTTTCTGGCTTTCTTACATTTCAGCTCCTCCCTGCCTTCTTCCACCCACCTCCTTATCCCCACCTCAAGCTTTATCTACTAAAAAGCTACCTACTTTTCAAGGTAGTAGATCACAAATTTTTCTCAAATGCTCTTAGAGAAAGGAATGGAGCTTGACTTGTGACCAGACCAAGGGAGCTTGTCCTAAGAATTTATATAAAGTGGTCATTTCGGTGTAGCCAGCTACAAGACTGAGTCCTAACTGTGAAACTTCTTGGCATGCTCCTTATCCTTAATGCTGCTTGCTTACGCACAGCAGACACAGTAATGCAGCATTTTAAAATTGAAACTTCTGTGCATTCTGTATTCCATTTCCATGTATTCTGTGGTGACAGAGATTTTTATTACATGCACAGTAATTTTTATAGTTTTTTTGCTGTTTGAAATTAGAGACTGTCATCCATTTCAAAATAACCTGAGTAATTCTTGTCTTTGAGACAACCTAGTACATCTGTTGGGTTCAAGGAAGTGGTTTGACCACTTTTCGTGTGGCAGAATGAATGAAGTAAAATTTTCAGATGAGCTTGAATATAGGATGAGGTAGTATCTATGTGTGGTATTTGTACTTATGTTGCATCCTACAAATTAGTGAAAATAGAAAAACACTGTCAGACAGATCAAAAACAGTTTGCAAGGCTCTAGCTTCTTCATGGGTAGATAATTATTTTGCATTTAGGTTAGATATGAGTTAGGGAGCTGCAGCTTCTAGCAGTTGGTTCAACTACATCTTTTTTCTTTTTTTAATGAAAATTATTTTAAGGTGTAGATACTACTCAAACACGGGACTGGATCAGAGCATGAGACTCTACCATATTAGCTGTGTAGTATAAGAGGCTAAAACTTTTGCTATGTTGTGATGAGAGTGTGTCATAGGACCTAAATAAAATGTTTAGAAGCAGAATGTTATATTGGATCTGACATAATTAATTTATACTTGTAACATGGAAAAGAAGTGCTTCATAGCATACATACTGTAGCACTCTGAGGAGAGATGTCTGAATCAATACTGGGACTGAATTAATTTTTCTTCAAGGTGTTAATTTTCAATTTATGATTTGAAAAATAGATGGATGAGGCTGGGCATTTACATAGTGTACTTTAGCAAAGTAACATTATGGGGTAAGGTGTTTATGGAGAAATATTTAGGGGAAAAAAACACATGGATGAGTTGATAGTAAACAGATGATTAATTCCTATTTCAAAGTTCACCTTCACAGCATTCCTCTGTTTCTGCAGAATTCAAGATAAAGTAGAATTAATCTAGCTCTTAAGACAGACATTTTATTACTGAGTCCTGTACAATTTGAATATTTTTCATCATGTACCATTTACTAACAGTAAATATGACACATCTTTTATATTTTCAAGATACATCTGTGGTAAAAGGTGGACATTTAATGTTTTTGTTTTGTTTTTTTAAACCTGCATTTGTCTAATTAAGTGTTTTTCAGACAATTAAGTTAAAACAATTCTGAGGAAATGCATGGAAAGTAATTTCTGTGTTATCTTTATAGATGGAAGTAACATGAGGGAAGAGAAATGAAGTCACTGTAGGATAGAGGTGAATGACTTAAATTAGATTTGGCAGCAAGGGCATTAGAGTAGACAAACTGAGTCCTGAACCTGCTTGTACCTGTTTGTAAAACTCTTCACCTGCAGTTTCTTTCACTTAAAAAAAGGAACAGTTATTGATTCATTCTGCACCTTTCAGTGTCATAATTCAGTGTTCTGTGTCTTGTTGTAGTTGTGCAAGTGTTAACTAAGAAAATAGCTACTCAAGAGATTTGAATACAAAGGTCATTATTAAATACATTAGGGAAAAAATTTCAAATTATTTGGGAATTCTCTCATTGTACAGCACAAAGGCATTTTGCTGATTTTTACTTGTTTGGGGTTTTTGTTTTTTTGCTCTTTGTTTGGTTTTTTAACTGTTGGTTTGCATGCTGTTTGTTTGGGTTTTGTTTTTTCACCTCTGTGTTCTCTTCAGAAGTTGTACTGAAAATGACCCCTTTTGTCTCCCAAAGACTTTCACAGATGAAACTAAAGCTGAAAGAATAGTACCTAAAGGATAAGACAAGTTTTGAGAGAACTGGTATAGATGTGAAAGAAAAGTGAAGGAGTACAAACCTGTAGTAAATTGGGATTCATTAATTTCCTTTTTTAAAGATGGCCTTTTTTTTGTTTGTTTGTTTGTTTTTTGTAACATGAGTGTCACAAATCAGTTAAATACAGTAGGGTCTGCTTTTTTGTTTGTTTGTTTTTTTTCTCTGATTATGGGAAACATTTCTGTTGGAAGTAGCAACACACCATAGTCTATAGTAAACTTTGGAAATCTCAATCTGGCAACCTAAATATGTCTTGATGGGGACCAATGCAAAAACTCGGTTCTTAATTTTTCTGCATTTGTAGTTTGTATGGTTCTGTGCTATCATAACTGAGGCAGCTTGATATTCAGCCACCACTGATCAGAGTAGAGAGCTGGTAAATGAGGGATGTGATGTTGTCACAGGAGTGGTGTTCTCAGAGACAAGGAAACTACAAGCTTGGGATTTAGAAGCACAGCTGAAAGACTGAATAAACACTGTTAAAAGGAGTGAAGGGCTGAGCACCACAGTAGCTTTAACAGCAGCTGAAAGCATTGTAGCTGTTTTTTCTGCAGCTAGAGGAAGAGGATGTTGGACTCCGTTTAAAGATAAATTATTTGAAATGCAAGCCTGTGCTTCCCGTTTGTACTTCATTGTCACCTCAGTGCCCTGTGTTACAGCTGCTGACTGTCATACCCTACACTGATACTCTTACACCTTGGTCTTGTCAAGGGTCATGCAGTGCAATCAGTGAAAATGTAGAATCAGAAATTTACTTTGATATTATTTGGGGATTTAAGACTTGATTTAACCGTGAAGATTAGCACCTAACTTAAACTGTTACTATGGGAAGTAGCTCATAGGTTTACACTTACTGTTCCAGTACAAATGTAAATGTGTTTATTCTTGGACTACTAAAAGCAATAATTACACTTGGTAGCAGCTGGAAAGATTAAAAAAGTCATTTGGTACTTTGAAATTTCTTTTTCTAAAAAGGGTGGCAAAGGGTGAATTGGAATAAGTAATGGAGACTGTGCTCTTTATGACTGTTCCTTGTTTAGACTTTGTAACACTTGCAATTTGGCTGAAAGAGGCACTATTTGCAAATAGGGTCACAGTGATTTGCAGAAGTTGCCATCTTCCAGTTAAAAGTTGCTGTTTCAAGTGTGGAATTAGAAGAAAGAAAACATCTAACCATAAGCCAGCCTGAGTGCAAAGTCCAGCTGCTTAATTAGAACTCCTGGCAGGAGTGGATTTAAGCCAAGTCTCTGGGCTTTGGGCTTACGTAGGTAATGGAGCCTTCTGCCAATGCCATGGAGATGGTGGTGCTGGATCCTGGCACTAGAGCAGACTGGGGAACTGGGGGAGTAATTTCTTCAGTTTAAGAAACTGGTGAAAAATCTTCATTTCTTAACTGAGTTTTATCTTCAAATGGCTGTCAATACCCTGGCTGTATATGCACTGAAATTAGATTAACTGTTTTCTTTATCGGTATCTTCATTATAAACCCTAAACACATTGAAACCATTTGTGTAGATAACATCTTTCTTTCTTTGCCGATTTTAACAAATCTTGTCAGTGTTTGGTCTACTGATAACTGCTTGGGGGCTTTTTAGAGGGGTGAGACAAGAGTGAGTATGTATAGCTTTAGTTGGTGGTTCACTAAAGAATCTTAATGTTAAATTTATTGGACATCTATTATATATATGTACATATATATGTATATCATGTACATATAATATGTTTTCTTGCAAAGATCTACATTGATAAAAGGAAAATGCCAGCGTTTGCAAGTTTGCAAGTTCTTCTGAAACTTCTGCTACACTGTATCTTTTTTTTGTGTGTTCTTATGTGTGGTTTTAAGAGAACAACACTTAGACAATAGGAAACTTAAAACTGTTAAATTTTCATTTGAGCATTTGGGGAGTGTATTACCCCTCACAGAGCTTTGGTTTTGATGGTGGATTCTCACACACATACCCCTCCCTTCTTTCATGACATTAACAACTAGAGCTGCTTTTTTTTTTTTTTTTTACATGCAGTGACAATACCAAAGAAACTGCATTGGCATGTGTAATCCTGTTCACATTATCAGAACATAGGACAATTAGAGAAAGTTTTAAAATTAGTTTGCTGTAACAGCAGTTTGTGTCTTGAGAAGGAGGAGGCTTTTTAAGAGCTCAGTTTCATTCTGAATAAGTAAATAATTTCAAATTCCATTTTATTGCAAGGCTAATGAAGCAGTTGTATTATTAATAATCAAGTCATCAAATCACTTAAGTCTTAATGTATTGCAATCACTAAGTGGAAAGGTAACTTGAACGCTTAATATCATTATTTAATTCTTTGGGGGTTATTGTTTGGTAAAAAAATTAACTATTGGAAGTTTAAATAGATATTGTATTCACTGTTGCTGTGGTATGTATTTAGTACCTAGTATTTATTTAAGAGCTTGTGTGCTAGACATTGGATTGTTGGTGTGATCTCTCAAAATGTCTTTGAGGCTCCACTTTTTGCTTTGTTTTTTTAAGGATCTTAACTTACTAACCTTGTAGCTTACATTGAAAACCAGAAAGCTTAAGTTTCTTTGTAGAAACAGAAGGCCTTTCAGTGCAGAAGGCCTGCTGTAAAGATCAATGAAAGCATCTTGGTGGATCTCAATGACTGGAAGTGATATCATGAAGAAGAGTTACAGCCCTTAGGGCATATGTGGAAGGATTACAGGACTTTCCTAGCGTATGTGGTTTTGTCAACTGAAAAGAAATGTGTTAGCAAAGGTACAAGAAACTGGAGTGGGGGAAACAGAAGTGTCTTCCATTTAAAGTGCCAACTTCTCTTTGTTCAGGTGCATGTAGAACTTCATCTTAGGTGAAAGCAGAGTAAGACCTTCCCCAGCGGGAGTGTGAAGTAGCAAATGTGATCAGTTAGAACTTATGTGCTGCTTGTAGCTTGTTGCTAGGCATTTACAGCCATCTTTTGTAGAAAAGAAACTTTCAAAGTGAATGTTAAACTTAAGTAACACAAATACTAAGAAAGATGGACAAGAAACCTGTAAGCCTATAGGTTCTAGATGGAAGTGTGTTATTGAGCTTTTCTTCATTGCTTGTTTTTTCTCTTAGTGCTGGGTAGAGGAGATACATACAGCAGCACATCAGCTACGACCTAAGAGTGTTGAAAAAGTTGGCATGTTCTTAAAAAAACATTAATACTCTGCCTGTAAAATGGCACACTTTTAAGTTCACATGTTGTAGTTCATACTGTGAACTAAACAAAATTTTCTGTTTGTTCTAGTTGGTTTGGATGCTGCTGGTAAGACAACTATCCTTTATAAACTGAAGCTGGGAGAAATTGTCACCACAATTCCCACTATCGGTAAGATAACCAATCCTTATGTCTTCTTGTTACCATAAATTAATTTTGTGGAGGTGGGCTTCTGTAGAACTTAGGGATTTGCTATCTGTGCTGTTAATATAAGAATCAAGATAAACATGAGCTTTCTGGTACTGCCATAACATAACTGTATGAGACTGAAGATACATCTAGACTAGTGGCCAACAGGAGTTGGTTAGGAGTATAGGAACCAATTAAGTTGCAGTACTTCCCCTAAACACCATTAACACCAGAAACCTTCAGTTGCTGAAAAACTTGTACCAAAGGTGGTATGCTTGGATTTCCTTTTTTTTTAATTTTTTTTTTCCCTTCATCCGATTTTCCTCTTGATCTAGCAATTCAGTTTGTATAAGCAGTTTTATATATAGTTGGGAGAAATAGAACTTAGTAACTATCCTTAACATGACTAGAATGACATTTTAATGCTAGCATTGATTGTTTCTAACTCTTTGACTCTTTTATCTCAGGTTTTAACGTGGAAACGGTAGAATATAAAAACATCTGTTTTACAGTTTGGGATGTTGGTGGTCAAGATAAAATTAGACCTCTTTGGAGGCATTATTTCCAAAACACACAGGTAAGAGTCTTGAGAAGACATTTGAATAACAGAGATGCCATTAGTAATACTGTTTTGTACAAACTTTAAGAAAAAAAAATGCCTTTAAGTGTGTGGGGTTTTTGAGTAAAACATGAGATGGTGAAGCACTTGTGGTTCTCTTCCCTGCATGTAACACGATACAATAAGTGAAAAGGCAGAAGGGAGAGTTAGTTTCTGAAATGTTGCTGGTGCCTTTTATTTCAAACCAACAGATCCCACACTATCTATAAATTCATATTTGTGTTATTGAACTTTCTTGATTTAGGAGGCCTAGCTTTATTTTGCAGTTGAAATGTGTTCAGACAGACATCATTCATTGCTTACAGAGAAATTTCTGTCAAATTTGCTTACCTAAAAGAGGGCATAGTCACACTATTCAATAAGAGATTGTTTTTTTAAAAAAATAACAATGCATGTTTGCATTTGTTTTTAAAAACTGCTTGACTTCTTACAGGGCCTCATTTTTGTGGTTGACAGCAATGACAGAGAGAGAATCCAAGAAGCAGCAGATGAGCTGCAGAAAATGGTAATATCAATAGCCTTCTGAATACAGTATTTATATTTGCTTTGTCATGTTTTCTGATGTATGTTAGCTTCCCTAAGAGATACAGGATTTTAAAATTTTAAGGAGTTTGTATAGTGCACATTAATTTGGTAATTCAGGCATTGGAATGGCCCAGGACAGTGGTGGATCATCTTGGAAGTCTCTTCCAACCTAAACATTCTGTGATTTTGGGTCACAGAGTGCATTGAGTTGTAAGTAGAACTCTGCAGAGAGCTTTAGCTCAGGAACATTAGTGTGTGTCAGAAGCTTTCATTGCTTTATTAAACCTTAGTAGAAGCACAGCAGGTTAAAGAATTTTGGAGTAACAAATTTGTGCTAAGAATTTCAGCAGCAAGGTGCTGGTAAAGGTAAACTGCCTCTTGAAAAAATGTTTCCTGATTTGTAGGAGAAGTTCTGTTGAGTACTAGTTAAATTTTACTCAGTACTTATTAGTGACTTCAGGAGCAAGAATGAAGAAGTTGATAATGTTTAAATCAATATTTGGGTTTCTGTAGCACTTGTTGACATAATTTAAATACTTTACTGATCTAATATAATACCATGACCATTTTTTCAGCTTCAGGAGGATGAACTGCGAGATGCAGTGCTGCTTCTGTTTGCAAACAAACAAGATCTGCCAAATGCCATGGCAATAAGTGAAATGACAGATAAACTAGGTCTTCAGTCTCTGCGTAACAGAACTGTAAGTGCTGAACATCCTGGTTACTGAACTCTCCTCCTCCTTTCTTATAGATTATAAATATAATCTCCCTTTAAAGGAAACTTTCACTTCTTTCTGTAGAAAGATGAACATACATGCTAGTAAACTCTGTAGTGCAGAGTTTAAGGTCCTCATGCAAAATAAGTGATTTAGAAGTATAATACAGTTTACAGCTGTTGGGGTGATTCATCTCTTACCTTCTAGAAAAAATACAAATGCTCCAGGCTCTCACTGAAATACAGCTGTCAAACATGTTTAACAAAGCATGTGATGAGTTTTCCTGTTTCCCCAATACTTGTTATTCTGGATGAGAAAATTCATTCTCCATTTTCACCACTACAAAGATGGGAGGAAATTAAGTAGCTCCTGAATTGTTAAGATTCCATTCTCATCTGCACAAGCCTTTGAGACATTGTTTTTTTTCACATAAACCATTTATCCTTTTCTAATACTCACTTAAGCTCTTCTGTACATTGACACACTAAGATCACAGCCATAGAAAATGTCTTAAAGATCTGTAATTTGGATAATTCCATGTCTATTTCCTTGAAGAGCAGTCTTGCAAAAAGAAGCCAGTTTTCAGCATAGAAACTGCATGCAAGTTCTGTATTTGTTTTCTGATGCACTAAAGTGTTCCAGCATTTGGTCAGCAGGCCAACACTGAATTTTTGAATCGTGTCTGAACTCCATCTACTTTTCAAAACTTACTTCATGTGTTCACTACTTGCTCTGCTCATGGTATAAAATGATGTTTAAAGAGCACTAAAGGAGTGTGCATCTGTGTCACATACTGTGACAATGTAGCTTGCATTTTGCCAGTTTTTAAATTCAGTTTTTCTTTCTGTTCTGGGTTAACAGTGGTATGTCCAGGCTACCTGTGCTACACAAGGAACTGGTCTGTATGAGGGACTGGACTGGCTGTCAAACGAACTCTCGAAACGCTAACTCAAACTGGATGACTTTCACCAGGGACATGTTTGATATAAGTGGTCTAGGCTTGTTACAACAAATTAGTTTGCATCTTGGTTATTACAGTATCTGGAACTGATATTTGGGCAGGATATTACAGCGTTTCAACTTCTTTTGTTGCCAATTATTGTTTACCGAGCTACATGTTGCAAAGGTAGCAATATACTTGGGTAAAATTCTCCTTAACTTGGAAAAAGTGTATCTTCTGATTTTATTTCTCTTGTTAGCCTAAATGCCTGAATATAGTTATTGTGACATCTTTAAGATCTGTTTTGAATACTCTTTTGAGCCCCAATAAATTAATGTTTTAAATTTTTTTTCTCCTTCCTTAGTTTACTGATGTCCTGTTTCATTCCTCAGACAGTCTGCTGATTTAAAAATGTAGCATTCTGTATATATTTATTTCTCTCCCTTGCCAAAAAGAATTCCTAATACTGCTTGTACCAGCCAAGGAAATGCTCTAAAACACTATATAAATCTACTGCACTGAGGAACATTTTATTAATCCTTGGGTTCTGTAAGCCCAACTTGCCTTTTTGTGAATTGGATTTCATGGGTAGAATAGTTCTGTGCTGGTTGCAAAGAGCTCATGTTGAGGTTGTTTTTAATATTCAGCAGATTGTCTTCCTTTATATTGTATCTTTTTTTACATTGCATGTTGCTTTTTGGTATCAGCCTGACTATTTTTGCCCAGTGTATAATAGTTCTGCTGAAGTTCTACTGTTTGTTGGTGAACATATCTTCATAAAGAAATTTTGGAAAATTCATTAAATTCAATGGATTAGTTTCTTCATAACCCATTTGGAATTATTCCTAATAAAATGAAAAAATGTGTATTTCTGTGTATGTTCTTGATTCCTGAAATATCTGATCTGCAAGTTAATCACTCTCTTTCCAAAGAATGAGTTTTACTGCAGCTTGAATGTGAACATCAGTCTCAGATTTTCACTTGTTTGGGGCTATGTAGAGCAGGACATGGAAGGTGGGCAGCAAAGTTGTATACAGTGCAGTTGAGTAGCTGTCATCAAAACATATAATTCTGTAAGTGTTTCCTGAAGTTGTAAATCTTAAAATTTCTTTCAAATTGTCCAGATATGAAAATACTAAGTTACAAAAATTGTAATAAAATGAATACAAACTGCCTGGAAAGCATGCATGTCTGTTTCATAGTTGTATCTATACTGAAAAAACAACACTGTCTCTAGCAGGAGAATCAGGTTCTATATTGACAGCTGAGAAGTTAACTGGAACACTTGTATAGGGATAATAATGGTGATAATCACCCGCAAAAAATCTGCTCTATGCAACTGCTACTGTCTGCTTTCGTATCTGTGCCCCTTATGCCTCTGTAGTTCAGATGACTTAAATTAGTCTCTCTTTTTTTTTTGAGGCTGCTACTAGTAAGGATTTAAAAATTATTTTTCTGTTGTCTGTCTGCTGTATGATGTGGATATGCCTCAATCCTCCAATTGAAATATTCTGTGGATTGCATGTTTTTATGAACCCAAATCATGATTACATTGCAGTTTTAGGCTATGCTTATATATTATTTTTAGTGTAAGTTGTCTTATTCTTGCTACAAGAAGTCCCAATGCCAAGGCCTGATAAGCTCACACAAATTTAGCTTAAGAGCAACTTGCATGGGAGCCTCTGGTGTAACTGAGTTTAAAGTTTCTAGGAAGTGCTGTTACTGTTAACACAACTACGGAGAGAAAATTCATGAGCTCTGAATGGGGTCATTAAAAGCTTTCAGTTTGTAACAGAAACCCAGGAGGTGTAAGGTTGTCATCTTGGAAGCAAAGTCTGTGTTATGCAGTTCATTCACAGCAATATTAAACTATGGAAGGGACAAGACACTTGATAGGGTGGGGAACAAAGTCACCATTGACAGAACTTTCTCTCAAATTATTCTCAAGTGTTCTAATTTCTGTAAGCATTTTCGAGGTACATTCTATATAAAGTGTTCTTAATTCTAAACAGCAATCCCTGGGGCTGGAGCCTGTGCTTAGAAAGTCTTGTCTCCATATGACAATCACAGAAGTAGCTTATGTATATTTTTACTAACTATTGCTATGAGCTGAAATCTTGGTGACTTTCTTTTTACTTTGGAGTTAGTGCTACTTTTGTAGCAAGTGTTTGCCTGCTAGTACAAGAACAAATGTAGTCCTGAGGTTTTTTTATTAGGTGGCCTTAACTCTTTCAGGCTGGCATTGCAGTATTGAAATCCCTGTCTTCCTCCATGAACACAGCTACCTGCCAGTCAGTTTATTTGCTGTGGCAGTGATGCTTTCTTAAACTGACAAAAAAAATTATAATTGGTATGCTAGTCTTACCTGAACACAGTACAACTGTGCAACTGTGTACAGTGAAGACAGACTGTCATTGAAAATATTGTGGATAGGTTAAAAAATTTGGGTTTTTTGTTTTGCTGTTCTTAGAATTGCTGTTTTGGGATTAAAACAATTATAGAGGGACCTGTATGTGTTCTATATCAGTAACAACACGCAATACAGACCTACTTTCCAGAGGCACATGAAATTCCTATGAAGATCCAATTCTGTCATGTCAAAAGTTCAGATAGGCTGTCATTTTCCTATCAGAAGTCAAATACTGAACTGTTGTCACCAAAGTTAAGAATCTTTGGCACAAAGCTCTAGAAGTTTGTTACCCATTCTACTGTAATGACAGGAAATCCTTAGTTCTAGTAGCTGAAATATTTCATTGTATAGCATCAACTCCTATATTCAAACAATGAGTAAGTTCTACTGCACTGGGGAGTCTGTAGTAGTGTTTGTATATGAGAGTTTTATTTCAGTGAATCAGATGGCCATCTTAACTATAGAAAGCAAAACACTGAAGAGTGAGTGTTTGCTGTGGCAATGGCTGACTGACACCCAGGGGTCCTTTTTGAGCATCAGCACTTAATTCACAAAACATCTCTATTTTTATACTTGTCGTTATCTTGTCCATGAGAACAGGCAGAGTTGGTGTTCATTTACTATTGGTTCTTATGAGCTGATCCAAGGTCTTGTTATGTCTGCTACCTACATTTTTCTTGCCCAAAGTCACCAACTGTTTTTGCTTCAAGGGTGAAGTGCGAATACATCTAGGCCAAAGTCTTCAAAACTTAAAACACTGTCTGCTACAAGTGTTTTTTCCTTTATTTGGCCATGCTGACACAATTTATTAATTGTATTTTCAGTACATGCATGACTGGCTTTTCATTTTTTTCCAACATAGGAGAGAAGCTTTGCATGGATATTCAGACTTTGGTCCAACTTCTTGCAAGCAGAATAAAAATCAGTTTTAATTACATCAGAATTAGCAACAAATACTGTAAGCATTTGTAATCCCTTGGTTTGTTCTCTGTTTTAAATGTACACCAGTAAAAGAATGTACTGAAGACAACCGAATGCTACAAGGGGACTCACAGCAATGGCCTGGCTTGCATAAAAAGTGATACAGGGTTTTGCCAGTAATGAGAATTTGGAGCCCAGTCTGCAGTTCCTTACTCTGTGTAATCTTCATATTAAGGTCTGGGCAAAGGCAATTTGAGTGCAATATAATCAAACTTTGCACATCATATTGTCCCAATCCAACTTTTCCATCCTTGCTACTGACAGGGACTTAAGTAAGAAATGACATTCAATATGCTTCTGTTGGACCTATGCACAACGCTTAGCTACCAAGTGTGTTGTGCATTGTGCAGAAGAAATGTTAAATGCATCAGGTTCTATTACAAACTCTAGAAAAACTCTGAAATGTTTCAGGCTTTTCTTACTGGATGAGAGCTGAAAGTCTTGAAACTTTTATTATTTGATGCTAGGAATATGAGAAATGAGGCAACTACACAATTAATTTGAGGTGTTGAAGGATCCTTAGTATGTTGGGTATTTTTGCCCTTCTTCCTTTTCTTCCTCTTCTCAGTCATACTTTGCATTATTGTTTGCTTTATTATGAAAAACATTTTGAAGGCTTGAGTTAGTCCCTTCAAAAACAACAATGAAACAAGAAATAAGGATGTTTAAGAATTCAAGTACAACTGTCACAGGTGGCTAAGATCCTTTTGTCTGATATGGACAAGGTCAGGGATAAAAATGATGCAAGTTCAAGCTGCCAGACCGGTCTGAAGTATCTAGCAGAACTTAATTTGGTTTGTACATATCAAATACACAGGTAAACTACATTTCATGAGAAACAGAACAACCCAAAAGCTAGCCAAGTATCTGTTCCCTCCAGAGAGCCAATCTTTCAATGTTCTTAATTCTTGTAATGTTCTTTCCAGTGTTTGTCCACAGCAGGAGCCAGTGTGAAAAGAAACTTCTCCCTCCCAAGACAAGAGCTAGTAGCAGAGGTTGGAGCATTCCTGTCTCTTGAGTTCATTGCATCCTGTATCCAATATGGGAAAGCTGACTAGGAAGCCATCTTTCCTGTGCTCTCCCTCTCCTTGATCTGCAAGGAGACAGAAGCTGCAACCCCAGTAACAAGATGGGGAATGAGAGGGACATCCTGTTTCATAAAAGGGAAGCAGAACAGCAGACAAGTCTATTCTCTGAGCAGCTCCATCTTCTGGTACTATGGGGAAAATACAAATTTTTAATGTTTTGGTCTGGGAAATAAGACAAAGGAATCCAGTTGTAATAGATGGGTACTAAAAAGTAGAATGTTTTTTAATGTTATAGGGGGAACTCAACTGGCCTGTGTAATATGATTTCACTTCCAGACATGACAATTGCAATCTTATTACCCTAAGTTCCTGAGACAGCATTTCTGCTGCTAGCCTACAGGTGTGCATTACTCACTAGTGGGGTTTTTTGGGGGGTGTTTTTCCCCCAGATTTTTCAGAGCTGGCAAACTGCACAAGGCCTATGATTCAGCTGTAATGTAGTAGTTTTCAGTGTTTTTCCAAGGTGTTAATACTTAGGATTTTTTTCTTGAGCAGATACTCCAATTAATTTTTCTGCCTTTATAATGCCATATACTTGGAAACATTTGAAGGTATAACCTTCCCTCATTTACTAAATACTCTTTGCCCAGTTACAAGGTTTACAGCCTCCATTATGTTTGCAAGATCTTCTCCTTATTCCTATATTTTGAAGGTTAGTTATGAATCAGATACTTTTCTCGCCACCTTTTTACTCTGTAGGAGCGCAGACATCACCCTCGACTCATTCAAGACCGAATTACACTTTACTTTTTAATTAGACTTATCAGGTAACAATAACTGATCAAGGACCCACCCAAAGCATTCAGGGTTCAGCTTTATAGGGTGAGTGATGTCCATCACTCAGTTGCAATTTTCTAACATCATTCATTGCCACATCCCATTTTGATTCCTAAGCTTTTTTGTCCAAAGGCCCTTAGCCACCCTTTGGCTTCACTAAATGCTAAGTTAGCAGAAACTGAAATCTGAAGGTTTACAGATCAGCCTGACAAAGTACATTACAACTGATGAGTGCTCTTTTGAGGCCACATTTCATGTTTGGCACCAGATATGTTCAAGCAGCTGAATAGCTCCCAGCCCTGTATCTTGCTCTTTGGGCTCGAGAGGCTTTATGGTGAATCAGCTCAGATTCTAATGACCCACTACAATGATAATACAGTCCAGAAAAGAAAATGCTTTGTAATTTTAGCTGGATCACTTCCCCACTTGGGGTCACTGTAGCATGAGCAGGAACGAGTAGCCAGAATTCAGAGGCACTAGAGCAGGATGAGGTAACAGAGATTGGGGTGAGATGATGATAGAAGGTTAACAACTAAGTGCTGAAAAAAAAACTACTTGCAAAAGATGTTTACTAGAGATCTTTAGTAATCCAGGTTTCTACAAGCTTGCACATTAGTGAAACAGTCCTTTTGTCAATTCCCATTTACCCATGTTTTTGTGTGCAGAGCTGCTAACAAAATTCTGGACAGTCGTATTTGTCATTTCACGTCATGTTCCTTGATACATGTTTGGATTTATGGACCTGCACCTTTTAGCCTCTGAGGCTAAACCTGCCTATTGGCCTTTCTAGTGCAGTTGTTTACCAGCATCAACTTGTTATATGTGCAGAAACTATAATAACAAGAAACAGTAGTAATTTTATTAGAAATAGCATAGAAAATGCTAAACAGTGCATGGTTACAAGCTTCTGCAAAGCAGAATCCTTCACAGTACAGCAGGTACTACTAACAAGAGACAGGACCAACAACCCTCAGCAATATTCTACTTGAAAGCAACTGCCTGTTTTTAGCAGTTTATGAACAGTTTGGAAAATCCCAGCTATAAACTACAGTCCACCAAAATGCAGTGGAGGCAAGTTGTTGTGCAAGCATAGGGTACAGCTTTTATCTGCCTGGGTGGACTTGTTCTCCCACAAAAGACACCAGCAACTAGAGGAAAAAAAAGTCAACTGGCAACAGTGACAGACAACTTAAAAGGAAATTTTATTAGGTCAAAAAGGGACATTTAGTGAAATAGTATTCAAATGCTGTTTGCTTCATATGGATTAATAATGCAGGGAAAGAAGGTTCTTGAATGAGTCAAACCCCTCCAGCACAGTCAATGAAGGTACAGATAAAATCCATTTGCCCACATCCAAATTATCTCCTACAAAACAGGGAAGACTAGGCTATTTCTAGAAGGAAAAAATGTGGGTAAAAACACTATTAAAAAATTAGGCCTTTTTTTATGCAATAGAGGATCAAAATAGAACAATTGTGATAAAGGTCTGCAAGTCACTTGTGTTTTTTAAAAAGATTTAGGCACAGGTAGCCAATGCACCACACGAGCAAGTCTCTATCTCCCTCTACCTGAAAACAGATTCTATTGTTAAAAAGCTCCCTCCCATCTAGACTTGGCTGTCCTAAACTTTATTATTTCTTTTATTGCCAATGACTGTAAACAAGAGAAGGAACAGATGTTCAGAGTAGATGCTACCTATATATGTAGTCCAATTTTACCAAGTGCTGAAATTACCCTCATTACCCGTATTAAGTGGACAAGCAAAATGCTTCCAAATCAATTATAACCTTGAGTCTAACATGGTTGACTGTTGACAGAAAGCCTATTCACTGATAATTAAAGAACATCTTTTAAGAAGGTAAAAGGTACAAGTACATCGTTCGCACCACTTACGAAAAATCTGAGACACAGTAATGGGGACTGAACAAGACAAGCTTATTTTTTCAAACACTGTCTTGCCACAACAGTAATTACAATGAGGCCGAATCAACTAATTGCATGTTTTCAGGTTCTGCATTTGGTTGTGAATTAAATGGGGTTGTTTGTTCACTGTCTTTTAAATCCGATTAAATTAATGTCTCTTTTTTTAACAAAATAATTCTTAATCCTTTAAAAACACCCATAAAAAGGTAAATGATAATCCAATTTTCAAAACTTCCTGCTTCAAATATATTTTCATATTAGGATATAAAAAGGAAGGGGAAAAGTTGCCATGCAAATCTCCTGAACAGTGTAGTAATACTCAGTAGGACCACTAAACACATGAGCTTTTCAGTAATCATTCTAACTTTCCTTTTCGTAGCATAGAGGCCTGAGTGTAACCCCAGTACACCAGCAGTCAATCAAGTTTCTTGTTTGGAAAACCCCAAAGTACCATGCAAGAGCTGATCTATTTCCACTTTAAGTCACATATTAGTGCTATATGATCAGAAGGATGTGAAACACTTGGCAAAGCCTGATGGGTTGTTACTTCTTCATGACTTGGCAACGGAATGACCTGTTCAACCTCTAGAGCATTTTTGTCAATGAAAATGTAGTCCAGACATCCATGAAACCCACCAACATAGTTTGTATAAGCAGGCTCTCCACAAGCACTGAGCAGTTTGAAAGGATGGCTTAGAGGCATATTGCACCTTTCCTCTTCACCATTCGAGACCCAGTCTTCATGATCTTCAGCAATTGCACCATTTTTAATAAAACTGTAAGTTCCAGATGATGGTGTACTATTAAAATCTCCACAGAATATGACTGGTGTGCTAGGATACAAGTCACATGCTACATGCTTGATGTGAGACAAGGCTACAGCAATTTGGACGAGTCGGATGTTCCCACCTGAGAACATAAAAGCATATTACACCTCACAGCAGCACCGGAGGAATTTTTCATATTGCTCATTTAAGCACATATCATGTATAGCCCCAAAACAGCTACATCATTTCAATTGTCTGTGCACTACATTTTGGCATAGTTTTCCTAAATTAAGAAGCCTTTGAAGTTTGTGACTGTAGCAGTTTTAGTGAGGCAGACAATCTTTTCATTTCAGCTTGCACATACAAGCACTCTGAACCTTACACACTCATAGCACAGCAGCTTTGTTTCATGTCAGACATCCTAGTAATGTTCCTGAAAGGCAACTAATACCTAATTTAAAGGAGAATCTCTCCTACGAGCTTCTGCAGCCCAATTTGGTTGCTGTTCTGGCAATACCCCAATATAAATCCTTAAGGTACCACAGAATTGGGAAGCCATGAGCATAAAAAAAGCTCTCTGTATTTTGTGGCCTACTCTGTGAGTGAACTGCATGTAATATGACTTGCCTTGCTTTCAGCTGTATTCTACTGACTCCAAAGCCGACTAAAACAATCTTACTGTAAGGAAAATAAATACACAAAAAGACCTGGAAGGCTTGCTTCATCTAGGCAGGAAGCCCTCAATTCCAGAATAAAAAGTTACAGCTGCAAAAAAGTTGAGGGGAAATCTGTTCACCCCAAAAAGGACAAAAACCTTTACAAACCCAGTTATCCTACATTTGGGAACATGACAAAATTACCTTTTGGATGCCAGTACAGGTGGGTATTAGCTACACAAATCTTCCTGGAAGGAACAGCTGTAGACTGAAGAACTGAAACCTTCAAGAGAAAAAGCAATTTTTGTTAAGTCTTAATTAGAGAGATTATAATATTTTAAACAATGCATTAGTCAGTTTATGCCTTTATGGCAATCCAATTTAAACAACATGATGCTTTTAACTAATGAACAGTACAGCTCATAACTTGAGTGTATTCATATATAAAAAGTCTGGGTATCACCACTTCATCTAGGTACTTGACAAATGCCCTTTTGTCTGTGTCTGGTTTGGCTGTATTTTCCCTTTAATTCATTCCATACTTTTTCATAATACGAGGCTAATGCTGCACCACTATTTTCTTTCATTTTCTCTTCTCCCATCTCTACAGCAGAATTGGAGTGGTATCTCTGGTTTTAGCAAGCAAACTGTAGCATTGCATAGTTGTTAAACTGCAACTGAATTAAGTCTATCAAGGAAAGCTTGTTAGTCCTACTCAGCCCATGAACAAGAAACTTTCACCAATGAGTGTTTCTGAAATTCCTGACTGACCCTACATCTTGCATGTCAGCTCTATTGGCAGACCCACTGACATCAAGCTGCCCAACCTTATTTCTCTCCCTACTGTCACTTTGTAAAGTGACATTATCGAAGCAAGCTACATTAACTTCTTGTAAAAAGGCTATAAATTAGATGATTTTTTAAATCAAATACATATTCTCACACATGAGAGTAAGTATTAACAAACTTGGCAGTCAATACCACCATGAACACCTGGCCCACTGTCTCAAGAGTTGCCTTCATCTTAACACAGAAAGCAACTTTGCCTTTATTTAACAGATTTTGGTGATGCCATACATTCCGTTTAGTAAAACCTTGATCTTCTTTTTGGCAAGTTGCTCTTCTGCTCTGTCGATCACCAGAGATAGCAGAGAACATACCACTGTTCCAAGTTTCAGACTGCTAACCCTTCCACTGTAGTTTGACACTTAAGAATCCTAGCCTGGCTGCACCTGCCTGGAGAAATTTGAAGCAGAGGAGAGGGAGAAGAGGCTGGTACCTGCAGCACAGATGACCTTTGCAGCACCTTCTCCTTCACCAGAGGGTACTCGGCCAGCCTCTCACACAACTCCCTGTGCAGCGGGTCCGAGAGCAGGGCTTCGCTGAAAGCCACGTCGTGCTGGCTAAGGAGGCTGAACTTGTCCCTGCGGTAGAACGTGGCCAGGCCTTCGTGCTGCTTCTCCTTGATCCTGAAGAGCCCTTCGAGTCCAAAAGCATCCAGGGCTGGAGACAAACTGTCCACGAAGACAGACTTATCCACTTCTTGCAAGCAGATGAGGTCGGCGTTGTAGCCCGTCAGCTCCTTCTTGAGGAGGTTCTGCCGGTAATCGAGCTCCAGCGCGTACGGGGCGCAGTAGGGGTAGAGCACGGTACGGGAGAACTCCGTCTGGGCGTAGGTGTCGGCCAGGATGTTATAGGAGACGGCGCGAACCGAGTCCTGGCCGCAGACCTTCTTGGTGTAGAGGTGCCGGGAGTCGAAGGTGCAGGCGCCGGGCCCGGCCTCCACGGGGCCGCTGCTCTCCACCTCGCGGGCCAGCCCATAGCGCTGCGCTCCGTCCCCGGGCGTGCACCGCAGCTTCAGCCGCAGCCCCACCAGCGCGTTGGAGGGGGTGAAGACGCGCTCGGTGCCCGCCGCCTCCACCCATCCCGGGCCGCCGTCCCCCGCCGCCGCCTCCCCGTCGTCCTCGGGCCGCTGCTGGCGGTACCAGCGGAAGAGGCAGTGCTGCGGCGGGGGACGTCGGTCTCACCTTGGGACACACGGGGAAGCCGGCCAGAAGCGAGCGCGGCAGCTGGNATAAACTCTTGTAGATGCCAACTCCCAATGAAGATGTTTGTAATTTGTGGGGGTGGCTATTGGATTTAAGCAGATGGGAGCTTAGGTTCAATAGCCACCCCCACAAATTACAAACATCTTCATTGGGAGTTGGCATCTACAAGAGTTTATTCCCTTAGTCACATTTACACATTAATTAATACTTTGCACATAGAAAATAAGCTTAATTATTTTTTTCCTTGAGAAACATGAAAAGAAGAATGGGGTGCTTGCTGTTTTTATTAAATGCTTTCTTGGTAATTGCCTGTATTTTCTTCTGTTGTCTTAACAGTGGCAGATTGCATAAAGAATAACTTTCTCATAATTTCACTCCCATTTTTTTGACATTGTGATAAAGCTGTAAGTCTCTACTGAGGTCATTACGATTTTTGTTAATCTTTCTTTATAGACTGCCTCTTGCTCCAGGAGAATTCTAGGATGCTATATTAGAAAATTTGCTGCAGCTTTATCTTTACAGTAATATTAAATATCAAGGTTGGTTTGGGGACATTTTTTTCCCTCAGAACTTTAAGAGGTCACCCCTGTCCAAATTTGTTACATGTTATCTAGCATAGGTGGACTTCATGAGGCAGCAACTTTTTTTTAGTGTTCAGAAGAAAAAGGAGTAGGTAGTCACTTACTAAAGCCACAGGAAGAACAATGCCACAACAGAACAGGTGATGTTCTGCCCTACAGGGCTCTTCTGGTGCGGTCACCTGGGTTGGGCTAAAAAGGCTCCTTTTCTGGTGTACAGAGCTGGTAGGACTTAGAGGTTTGTGACAGAACTTTTATGTAGTATTCTAATCTCGAGTTACTAGAACTTTACCATCTTTCTTTAGTACTGCAGACTTTGTACACACTTAATTGTATTTTAGAATCTTGTTTTTGTTGTGGTTTCAGATGGCGCACTCAGATGGAGGACCTTCCAATGAAAAGACTTTGAGAACTTTGTTTTCTCCCACTGTTTTACCTTCATCAGTGATGTCTGATACGTCACCAGTACAGAATAAACTGCTGAAATACCGAAGATGCAACGAACAGCAGAAGATGCTTAATCAGTTACTGTGAGTTTCATGTAATTCAATGAATGTTGAAATTTAAATGAAAGAAACGTTGCACATTCGACATCTGAGAAATGAGATTTGTTAATTTTAAAGGTTTTTGATGTCACTGTTTCAGTACTGAACACTTCAGTGATCTAAAATCACTAATACTAGAAGAACATTTGATGGAATCTTTAATGTTTTTTTTCTTTCATAGCACCCAAATTCTGCTTGAGGTGTGTTTGTTGGGGTGAGTTGTAAGGAGAAAGTGACCCTCATGTTTTAAACATTGTCTTTCATAGACAGAAAAAAAATGCCTTTGTCTTTAGGAAAACCTTTTCTGACGAGAATCAGTCTGGATTTTTGCTTTTGTATGAATGATCCAAACGAGAATCTACTTCTGACAGGCTTCTCCATCAGTATTTTAATGCACTTCTGACTCTGCATTTTACTTAGAGTTGATCGAGCTTTACAAGAATATCAAATATCCATGGAAGAAAAAGATTACAGAGATCCTGCACCTCCTATTCCAGAACCACCTTCCACTGTGAGAGATTTCCTAAAATTTTAACTATTGTGTGTGTTATACTTTGTTATTGGGGCATTTATGCTTCTTCATACAGTTCTTCATACATTCAGTTGCTTCATACAGTTCTAGTATGTCCCTACTTACGCTTATCTCAATCTTTAATAATCCATAAGTACATTTATATGCTTGTGTAGTCCCATTGAAATTGATAGCTGTAAATTTACAGAATAAAACCTTTATTTAGAAGTAGTAGCTGCATTTTGTACTTCTTTTTTTTGTTTACATGTTCTTAATACATTAGGATTTACTCTTTCTTTTTATACAGATGACCAATGAGCAGAGAAAACAAAAAGTAAGTTAAATTCTTCAGCTTTTTGTAGACTATGAGTGAATGGCTTCTATTCAGAGGGGTTGAGTATGTTAATAACAATTAATGGTGGTTAAACAGGATGAGCTTTTTTAGTAGTCTTGTTGGGGGAAAAACGGAAGAGGAAGCAAAATAGGAACCCTTTGTTATAGTCTAGCAGAAGAGAAGTATTTTTCTATTACCAGAAGTATGTCCAGCAATAATTTGAGTTTTAATATAAGCCTTAAAGTTCATTACTTAGAAAAAAATTCTAACAAGCTTCAGAATTATTTTTTTTTTCAGCTGAGGTCATAGACCATAATTTAGGCTGCACAAAAAGTAGTCTTTGACATTGTTCACCTAATTTGAAGAACATGGACAAATCCTAGAATTTGTGTAGAGTTTTAAAAATAATACTTTACCTCTGAGAACCACTTTAAACTCAAATTATCACTGAAATGTTTCTATTAAGTAGCTTAAGGAAGTATGTGTTTTTCTTAGCCAATGTTGGGTAACTCAGTCTGGAGACCAGAGATTCAGATCTCTTTTTCTTTTGTAACAAATGTATCACTCAAAAGTGCAAATACCCATTTCTTTGGCAAACACCATCCCACCCTCCTTTGTGTGTACTTTTTGCCAGATAAATATTGGTCCAAAGAGCAACATCACCATCCTTTAACTGTTTTATCATCAGTCAGGACCTTTGGTAGGCCATACTAACAAGTACAGTCTTTAGGCATTGGGGCAGGGAGACAGTTCTACCAACCGAGGTGAATAGATGTCATTAGGCTTACCTAATGCAAAATACTGACATCAGCACTTATTAGACCTCTGACCATCCTGTCCTTCCAGAGGGAATATCTCTTCATGAAGAACTGTGTGCGAAGTAACCCAATGGTTCCCATTCAGCAGCAGTGGCTGATGTCTATGCTCAGATTGGTGCCACCATCACTTATGGAAAGCAAAAATAACAAGCTGTTAGCTGAGAAGCTTTTAGGGGAGGTAATAAATGATTATGAAATGAGCATGAGAAGATGTACAGGTAAGTATTGGGAACCATACAGTACTATTATTAATATATTAATGTGTATATTTATTATTATCTGTCCCATGTTCTCCCCCTATAAAGAATTTTTCTGGATTGTTTTTTCTATGAGGCATGACCTATATATTTAAACACTGATTTCTTTCTACTTCATCAAACTTGTATTTGATGTATTGTCAGGGCAATGCTTTCTGATTTTGTGTACTACTAAACAGTTAAACAGCTGGAGGTATAGCTCCAGTAAAGAAAAGGCAAATGTAGACTTAACAAGGAAGAGGCTGATTGCTGAAAACCTTATTTCATTGATTTTTTTAACATGTTCAGTTAATTTGGTGCAAAAATGTATTGCTGTTTTCTACTAAAAAAAGCAGAAACTTCTTATGTAATAATTTTTTTTTCTTTTCCCCCTCTTCAAGGACAGGGCCCTTTTTTAAGCTGTCCATGCCCAAGCATCTTCCTTACGTTTTCTGATGCTGCTTCCTATGTGTTAGCAATAAAAATCTACAAAGATAACCAGCCATTTTCAGATATGACTCACACAAGACACTTGAATTTTTAAAGCATTTTAAAAGTTTAATGAACTACAATTTTGAAAGTGACTTCCTCTGAGATGGTGTATTTTTAAATATACATTTAAATTGAGCCAAATTTTGCCAATATTTTCGATCTTTTAAAAAATGCATATTTAAAAAATAGACATTTTGACATAGGTCTAACTTTATAATGTCATCAGTGGGATAATCATATATATATGTATATCATCCCACTAAAACTATATTAAACAAAATTGCCATAAATAGTTAAAATCATTGAATATTTAAAGTCAGAAAGGAACTATTAGGATCATCGAGACCAACTTCTCACTCCTCACAGGACTACCTAAAACTAAACCATGTGACTAAGAGCATCATCCCAATGCTCTTGAACTCTGGCAGGCTTGGTGCTCCACTGTGCTGGGGATCCTGTTCAGTGACCAACCAAGCTCCCAGTGTTGAAATTGCATAAAGTACTTTGTTATTTATACACTAGTCCATAAGAAAACCTTCATGAATAGGGGACAGAATTGGAATTAAGCCACCTGAACCTGTACAGATATTTAGCTAAAGCTGTAATTTTGGGTTAACTTCTGGGAGAATTTGTTTTGAAGACTTGAATGATATTTACTTTTCCGTCATACTATGTACTTGTTTATACAATGGTTTAATTTTCTGCTAATGTATTACTTTATTTTCCTAGTGCGACGTGTCCTTAATAAACCAGATATAAAAGAACTTGAAGATGAGGAGGCACCTTTGCCTTCATCCCCCCT
Source organism: Florisuga fusca (assembly GCA_038090715.1). Lineage (NCBI taxonomy): Eukaryota > Metazoa > Chordata > Aves > Apodiformes > Trochilidae > Florisuga > Florisuga fusca. The sequence continues at coordinate 8,923,482 of JAAWXA010000016.1, read as the reverse complement.
GTGAGTGGATTAAGTTAGCAAATAACCCGATGGTGAAACACACTTGGTTGCATGAATGCATGAACAGAGTTATGGCACAATATTANTCAGCTGGGGCGGGCGGAGCGGCGCGAGGGAGCGTTAGCGCCTCACCGTGAGGGGAGCGGCGGTTCCGCTGCGGAGTCGCTCCCGCTTCTGAGGGCTGGGCCGGTTTTCCCGGGGATTAACGCGACCCTGCGGCCTAAGGGAGGCTACCTGGAAAAAGAGCGGGCTTTATTCCCTCAGCAGTGAGGAAACGCCTCGTGTCCTGTCAGGAGAGCCCTCGCGCCCACCTGGCTAAACGGCCGTCTGGAAAGGGGGTTGGTTTCCCAAGGAACGTGTGCCAACTGCCTAAGGCAGTTATTAGGAAGTTATTATGTATTAGGAAGTTGTCCAGGACTTGGAAAGCGGGTGTAAAACTCTCTCTAGCCGTTGTTTTTTGCAGTTTCTGCTCATGGGGCTCTGCCCCCACAGATCCAAAACTGAGATCCGAGTCTGTCAGATGTAGAGACGTGGGTAGTAAACCTCTGGAATGTCATAAAATTTCCATTTATAGCTTCACACACTGTAGGAGCTTAGCAACAGCTATCTGATGCATGAGGGTATTTTAATTTCTACAGAATTCTTGGTGTGATCCAGAACAAGGGCTTTATGCAGGCAGAACACTGAAGCCAAGAGACCAACTTTCTTAGGCTGTGTAAAGCCGTGTGGCAAACTAGGAAATTTAAGGTAAGATTTTCTAAGGCTCTGGGGTTTTTTTGTTTATTTTTTTAGTCAGAAGAGTGTATTAGTAGCCTGTTATTGGAGAAAGTGCATCAAACACCTTTTTTGTGAATAAATGGGGGTTGAATTAGCATTCATTTTTGGGCAGGTGAAGCTTGGTAATGGTATCTTGTCAGGCACAAGTCTCTTTTTAAGGGCTGTGTGCCCCTTTATTTTCAAAGCAGAAACCTGGGCTGAACGCAGACGTAACACGGGGAGAGGTCTGGCCGTGAAAGCGGTGTTTTTGCAGGGAGCTGCGCGGGGCCGTGGTTAATGCCCACAGGTGCGAAGGGCCTCGCCAAGGCTTCGCTAAGGGGGTGGGCGGTGCGGGCCCTTATTTGCTCCGCTTGTGGCTGGGGGGGGAGTTGAAACCCAGCTGTGTGTCTGGCGCCGGGCAAGGGGCACGGTGCTGGGTGAGCGAGCAGCTGCTGCTGCCTGCAGAGCCGCTGAGCAGGTGCTCACGGTCCCGGCTTCGCCTCGCCCCTCCCGCTGCCTCAGGGCCGCCTCCGCCCCGTAGCAACCGCGCTGTTGTCCCCAGACGCCTCCGCGCCGCCGTCCTGCCCGGCGATCCCCGGGACAGCGGGAGAGGTGAGGGCGGTATAGGGTGGGGGGCTGGGGCGGTTGCAGGGGTGAGCGCTGCCCTTCCCCCCTGCGCTGACAGGGCTGCGCGCCCGCGTAGATCTGGGCTGAGGGAGCGCCGAGAAATTGGCTCTGCGCTCTTTAGCTGAGCTTTATTTATTTGTGTTTCTTTTAGCGCCTCCACCACCAGCCTTTTTAATGCGTTTCTAGGGCATACCGTTAATTTAGGAGGTATCTTTGGAGTTCTTCTCTGAGGAGCTTTTGAAATCCAGTTACGAGTTTGTGTTTCCAAGGGAACCTTGCCGTGAATCTTTTGGGATAGTCGTACTCGGCTGCAAGCAAGACTTAAGCCGCTATAGTGTCCTGGTTTGGGCCAGAGTAGAGCTAATTTTTTGTCTTGTTAAGCTGTGACATATAGAAGCATAGTACTGTAGTGAACCTGAGCTTTCCCACAACATGTGTTTGGGTTTTGTTTTTTTTTTTTTTTTTTTTTTCTTTCTTTTTCTAAAAGTCTGTCTTTATATGAGACTCCTAGAGAATTTTGGCTGCAAAGTATCTTTAATCATGACCTGCTTCACATCTTCACCTCACCCCCAAATTAGCATTGCTGTTTCAAACCCACACCTGTCTCAGGTTTTCTATTTTACAGCCCAACTACCCACAACTGTGGTTAGAACCTAAGCTCCCATCTGCTTAAATCCAATAGCCACCCCCACAAATTACAAACATCTTCGTTGGGAGTTGGCATCTACAAGAGTTTATCCACATTCCCTTAGTCACATTTACACATTAATTAATACTTTGCACATAGAAAATAAGCTTAATTATTTTTTTCCTTGAGAAACATGAAAAGAAGAATGGGGTGCTTGCTGTTTTTATTAAATGCTTTCTTGGTAATTGCCTGTATTTTCTTCTGTTGTCTTAACAGTGGCAGATTGCATAAAGAATAACTTTCTCATAATTTCACTCCCATTTTTTTGACATTGTGATAAAGCTGTAAGTCTCTACTGAGGTCATTACGATTTTTGTTAATCTTTCTTTATAGACTGCCTCTTGCTCCAGGAGAATTCTAGGATGCTATATTAGAAAATTTGCTGCAGCTTTATCTTTACAGTAATATTAAATATCAAGGTTGGTTTGGGGACATTTTTTTCCCTCAGAACTTTAAGAGGTCACCCCTGTCCAAATTTGTTACATGTTATCTAGCATAGGTGGACTTCATGAGGCAGCAACTTTTTTTTAGTGTTCAGAAGAAAAAGGAGTAGGTAGTCACTTACTAAAGCCACAGGAAGAACAATGCCACAACAGAACAGGTGATGTTCTGCCCTACAGGGCTCTTCTGGTGCGGTCACTTGGGTTGGGCTAAAAAGGCTCCTTTTCTGGTGTACAGAGCTGGTAGGACTTAGAGGTTTGTAACAGAACTTTTATGTAGTATTCTAATCTCGAGTTACTAGAACTTTACCATCTTTCTTTAGTACTGCAGACTTTATACACACTTAATTGTATTTTAGAATCTTGTTTTTGTTGTGGTTTCAGATGGCGCACTCAGATGGAGGACCTTCCAATGAAAAGACTTTGAGAACTTTGTTTTCTCCCACTGTTTTACCTTCATCAGTGATGTCTGATACGTCACCAGTACAGAATAAACTGCTGAAATACCGAAGATGCAACGAACAGCAGAAGATGCTTAATCAGTTACTGTGAGTTTCATGTAATTCAATGAATGTTGAAATTTAAATGAAAGAAACGTTGCACATTCGACATCTGAGAAATGAGATTTGTTAATTTTAAAGGTTTTTGATGTCACTGTTTCAGTACTGAACACTTCAGTGATCTAAAATCACTAATACTAGAAGAACATTTGATGGAATCTTTAATGTTTTTTTTCTTTCATAGCACCCAAATTCTGCTTGAGGTGTGTTTGTTGGGGTGAGTTGTAAGGAGAAAGTGACCCTCATGTTTTAAACATTGTCTTTCATAGACAGAAAAAAAATGCTTTGTCTTTAGGAAAACCTTTTCTGACGAGAATCAGTCTGGATTTTTGCTTTTGTATGAATGATCGAAACGAGAATCTACTTCTGACATGCTTCTCCATCAGTATTTTAATGCACTTCTGACTCTGCATTTTACTTAGAGTTGATCGAGCTTTACAAGAATATCAAATATCCATGGAAGAAAAAGATTACAGAGATCCTGCACCTCCTATTCCAGAACTACCTTCCACTGTGAGAGATTTCCTAAAATTTTAACTATTGTATGTGTTATACTTTGTTATTGGGGCATTTATGCTTCTTCATACAGTTCTTCATACATTCAGTTGCTTCATACAGTTCTAGTATGTCCCTACTTACGCTTATCTCAATCTTTAATAATCCATAAGTACATTTATATGCTTGTGTCTCCCATTGAAATTGATAGCTGTAAATTTACAGAATAAAACCTTTATTTAGAAGTAGTAGCTGCATTTTGTACTTCTTTTTTTTGTTTACATGTTCTTAATACATTAGGATTTACTCTTTCTTTTTATACAGATGACCAATGAGCAGAGAAAACAAAAAGTAAGTTAAATTCTTCAGCTTTTTGTAGACTATGAGTGAATGGCTTCTATTCAGAGGGGTTGAGTATGTTAATAGCAATTAATGGTGGTTAAACAGGATGAGCTTTTTTAGTAGTCTTGTTGGGGGAAAAACGAAGAGGAAGCAAAATAGGAACCCTTTGTTATAGTCTAGCAGAAGAGAAGTATTTTTCTATTACCAGAAGTATGTCCAGCAATAATTTGAGTTTTAATATAAGCCTTAAAGTTCATTACTTAGAAAAAAATTCTAACAAGCTTCAGAATTTTTTTTTTTTTCAGATGACGTCATAGACCATAATTTAGGCTGTACAAAAAGTAGTCTTTGACATTGTTCACCTAATTTGAAGAACATGGACAAATCCTAGAATTTGTGTAGAGTTTTAAAAATAATACTTTACCTCTGAGAACCACTTTAAACTCAAATTATCACTGAAATGTTTCTATTAAGTAGCTTAAGGAAGTATGTGTTTTTCTTAGCCAATGTTGGGTAACTCAGTCTGGAGACTAGAGATTCAGGTCTCTTTTTCTTTTGTAACAAATGTATCACTCAAAAGTGCAAATACCCATTTCTTTGGCAAACACCATCCCACTCTCATTTGTGTGTACTTTTTGCCAGATAAATATTGGTCCAAAGAGCAACATCACCATCCTTTAACTGTTTTATCATCAGTCAGGACCTTTGGTAGGCCATACTAACAAGTGCAGTCTTTAAGCATATGGGCAGGGAGACAGTTCTACCAACCGAGGTGAATAGATGTCATTAGGCTTACCTAATGCAAAAATACTGACATCAGCACTTATTAGACCTCTGACCATCCTGTCCTTCCAGAGGGAATATCTCTTCATGAAGAACTGTGTGCGAAGTAACCCGATGGTTCCCATTCAGCAGCAGTGGCTGATGTCGATGCTCAGATTGGTGCCACCATCGCTTATGGAAAGCAAAAATAACAAGCTGTTAGCTGAGAAGCTTTTAGGGGAGGTAATAAATGATTATGAAATGAGCATGAGAAGATGTACAGGTAAGTATTGGAAACTACACAGTACTATTATTAATATATTAATGTGTATATTTATTATTAGCTGTTCCATGTTCTCCCCCTATAAAGAATTTTTCTAGATTGTTTTTTCTACCAGGCATGACCTATATAATTAAACACTGATTTCTTTCTACTTCATCAAACATGTATTTGCTGTATTGTCAGGGCAGTGCTTTCTGATTTTGTGTACTACTAAACAGTTAAACAGCTGGAAGTATAGCTCAAATAAAGAAAAGGCAAATTTAGACTTAACAAGGAGGAGGCTGATTGCTGATAACCTTATTTCACTGATTTTTTTTAATGTGTTCAGTTAATTTGGTGCAAAACTGTATTGCTGTTTTCTACTAAAGAAAGCAGAAACTTCTTATGTACTAATTTTTTTTTTCTTTTTCCCCTCTTCAAGGACAGCACCCTTTTTTAAACTGTCCATCCCCAACCACCTTCCTTACGTTTTCTGATGCTGCTTTCTATGTGTGAGGAGGTTAGCAATAAAAATCTACAAAGATAATTAGCTATTTTCCGATATGACTCACACAAGACACTTGAATTTTTAAAGCATTTTAAAAGTTTAATGAACTACAATTTTGAAAGTGACTTCCTCTGAGATGGTGTATTTTTAAATATACATTTAAATTGAGCCAAATTTTGCCAATATTTTCGATCTTTTAAATAAAAGAATATTTTAAAAATAGACATTTTGACATAGGTCTAACTTTATAATGTCATCAGTGGGATAATCATATATATATGTATATCATCCCACTAAAACTATATTAAACAAAATTGCCATAAATAGTTAAAATCATTGAATATTTAAAGTCAGAAAGGAACTATTAGGATCATCAAGACCAACTTCTCATTCCTCACAGGACTACCTAAAACTAAACCATGTGACTAAGAGCATCATCCCAATGCTCTTGAACTCTGGCAGGCTTGGTGCTCCACTGTGCTGGGGATCCTGTTCAGTGACCAACCAAGCTCCCAGTGTTGAAATTGCATAAAGTACTTTGTTATTTATACACTAGTCCATAAGAAAACCTTCATGAATAGGGGACAGAATTGGAATTAAGCCACCTGAACCTGTACAGATATTTAGCTAAAGCTGTAATTTTGGGTTAACTTCTGGGAGAATTTGTTTTGAAGACTTGAATGATATTTACTTTTCCGTCATACTATGTACTTGTTTATACAATGGTTTAATTTTCTGCTAATATATTACTTTATTTTCCTAGTGCGACGTGTCCTTAATAAACCAGATATAAAAGAACTTGAAGATGAGGAGGCACCTTTGCCTTCATCCCCCCTGTGAGTGGATTAAGTTAGCAAATAACCCGATGGTGAAACACACTTGGTTGCATGAATGCATGAACAGAGTTATGGCACAATATTAATTCTGGAGTCCCTTAATAAGACATTTTTTCTATCTGTATAGGATCTCACATTTTAACATTATCTTCTCTGGCTGCTTTACCAAATTTTAGTACTGGCTGTTCTATTGCTTATGTTAAATATACTGCAGTTACACAGAGTAGCACTAATGACTGCAAACAGGACTTGTAGCTCAGGGTGGCCAGAACATTGCGGCCACTTTAGAATGGGGTATGTGTGTATGGGGCAATATTATGGCAGACAGCAGCATTGTATAGGGCTTTAGTTGGCTAAAACTGGTTTCATCTGACTTTGGTGCTATGAGGTGAAACCTTAATACTTAAGGAAAGGCTATTATGCTCTGTCAAAATAGAAGAGGAATTCAGATAGACAGAATATCATTATCTGGATTGCACAAGAACGTGTAACATCTAAATATTGATGATAAATACTTCTTGGGAGCGGTTAGCGGATTAAGCAGTTTACACTGAAAGACCTTCAGGAAGAGCAGGTGATCTGAAAATACTCTGGGGTCTAAGACAGGACCAACCAGTCAGCATATCTTTGTAGCTTCCACTGTAATATATTTGGGATATGTGTATGGCACTTAGATAACTATTCATGTTGGGGAATAAGCTTTTTAATACTGCTTTTTATTTATAAGAATGTTTGATTAGGTATTGTTAGAGCTCTTAACTTGTTTGGTGGGTTTGGTTTTTCCAGAGGCCTGGATTTTTCTGCACCTTGGCACAACAGTTTTGTCAAAGCAAAAAGCAAAATCCTTTCCAACTTGCACATTCTCCACCCCACAATGAAAACTCTACTGGAGCTTGGTTCTGTAGCATTCTCTGACTTTCTTATAGTGGATTTCTCAATCTTCAGGTAAAGTTTGTTTTGGTATTAACTTATACAGGTTTTTGAAGCTGGTGAAGAAGTTTGTTCAATTCTATTATTTCATGTAGGGTTTATTCTATAATAATTTTTTTGCATGTGTCATTTGATATTCTGTGGGAAGGGTACTTCGCATTATAGCACATTTAAGTTATCTCTGTTAAATATAAATATTTTATTGGTGCTTATATTGCTGGTAGTATCATCCCTTTTTATGTTTTATCTTTAATTCTGTAAAGGCTCCTTCATTGTTTGTTTAATCTCAGTGCCGTAGTCCCTACAAAAGTCTGGTTGAAGTAGTATTTGAAGGATTGACTTCTAGTAGTGTTACTGCCTGTAGGGAATGCTGTGCTAACCCTGATGATCAGATTTCTTGCTGGTTTCCATCAATTGAATTTTATTTTTAATCTTGAAACTTTTTTATTATGTTCAAAAAGATAATTTAAAATATATTTTTTCATTGGTAACTGTTTGTTATTTTGGGGGGTTTGTGATATTTTTTTCCCCTGTCATTTAAGCCTATAGGTGTGATGCTTAGGTTCCCACTGTGCTATCTGTTAAAAAAAGAATGTTTGTAATGCAGTGTAGATTACTGCTACTAGATTCCTTTTTTTTTTTTTTTTTTTTTTTAATTCTGTTTATAAAGTTGCCTGTAACTTTCTTCTCTAGATTGAAAGAACCAATTAACTGTGGATCTCTAAAGACTGATGTGTCTCTAAGCTGTTCTAAAGCAGAAGAGGAGATTCTGAATACATGGTACCAAAGAATTATTGCTCTGTTTGCTGAGAAGGAGGCATTAGATGGTGTAAAGTTGGATCAGGTTGACTCTTTTTTTAACTGTGTGACTACACTTATGTCTAATCAGGTAAAAATCTTTCTCTGGCAAGCTTAATGTGAAATTTGGGTAGTTTAAAAAAGTTAGCATGTTATATGGTAGAGGGCCTGTTTAATTCATCAATGTTAGTTGTCTTTTGCATATGATTCTGTAAGTTATTCCAACTGTTAAATATTTTTCAATTCCCAAATTTAAAATATGTATGTGGTCTTGTCTACTGTTTTTCTTCTATATTTTTTTAGATGCAGAACATGTATTCATTCTACCAACTAGATTGTAATTAACAAAAAAAGGAAGTATCTCTACATTTTCAGGACCCTTCCTATAGCTGTTCTTGGCACTGCAATTAAATGTTATATACTAGCAAAATGAATAAAACCTAGTCTCTCTCCCTTGAAAGCAAACATACTTACTCAAACAGACTGAAAGTCCAGCAATGCTAATGTGTATGCAAGCAGCTATAGTTCTGCAAAATTTCCAAACAAATTTTTTTTTCTGTGGAAAATATCACAATGCTTTGCAGATTAATTTTTTTTCTCTCTGATTATTTATATCAAGATAGAAGTTATATTAAGTCTTTCTCAGTTGTTTTTTCTGTTTCTTTCAGGATTCTCCAAATTAGTTAATAGTAATAAAACAAGAACATTCAAGCAAGATCACTGATTTCAGACTGACACATTTTTTTTTAACTTTGTGGTTTACTGAAAATAATTCCAGTTAAAGCATCTATTGTTCACATTGTTCTGTTTAAGAGTATAATAATCAGTGGGAATATACATGTTCAGCATTCAAGAAGGCATTTTTGGGGTTAAACATTTACTTTGTAGAAAAATAATGAAGCAGTAGTCTAATCAAATCATTAGCAAATTAAAAATATCAAAGGAAAGTGTATTCCAGATATTTCAATTATACTTAAAACATGTAATAGTAAGACTTACTTTACTAGCAAAAATAAATGCGTGGGTTTACTGAAATGTTAGTTTACTTACTCATTAGTTTACATCCTTTAAGTGATGGGACTGATGCCTACTGAAGTCATTTGAGAAACTGACACTGTATCAGTTACCCATGAATCAGGCCAAAATACTGGAAAATCTAATGGAAATGTTGGCTTACTGCATGAAGGGAATGTGGGATGGGGCTTTGTTCTTTCAACTAATAGGTGATCTATGTTACTGCCTAGCTGAAAGGATTATTGGCAAGAACAGTTGAAGCTTTTGTGAAACATTTTGATACTGAAGACAGAAGTCGTCTACCTTTATTTAAGATGGAATTGACTCTTGATGAGAAGAAAATGGACTTTTATCCAACCCTCCAAGACCTAGAAGAAGCAATTCTGTTTACAGTAAATCGTGTGGGACAGACTCTCCAGGTGTGCTTTTATCTTTGTTTAAATTTGCAACTTCTAATATCTGCTCTGTATGTGAAAGTATTAGTAATTTAGGACTGACTACCATGGTAATAGGAAGCAAAATGCAACTTGAGGTATTTAGTTTCCTTGAGCACTCTGCAAGTCACATCACGAATCTCGATAACGACAGGAACTTCAGGCTCTAAAGCCCATTTTGTGTTATTCCTTGTTCATAAAAATTTGGTACTGATACTGATTGTATTAATCTGCAGTTTTATAAACTGCAAATCTGTGGGTATGTCTACACAATAATTGTCTGCTTGCTCATTAAATTTCAGGAAAAAAAGCCTTAGCTAAAAGATAACCCCTTTTTCTCCTTTTGGTACATTTAGAAAAATCTGTGTGTACTGTAATATAAGTGATTTTTGCATTCTGACTTGTATATATACATATTATACATATACTTATATATGTACATATTATATATAAATATATGGATGAAAAAGCAAGTCTTTTTGCAGTGTATACTTTCAGTGAACTAACATTTTGCATAGAAATGTATTTAGCACCTTAGTCAGATGTGTGATGGTTTACAGTAAACCATAAATAAGATCCCCAGAAAAAGACAAGGAAAATTAGAGTTGATAGTCCTTTTCTTTCTATAGAAATCCTGAATAACTTGTGTGTATATGTGAGTGTGTGTGTGTATGTGTGTGTGTGTATATATATATATATATACATATATATATATAGTGTGTGTATATATGTATGTATGTATGTCTTGGGAGGGCTTTAGATGTATTCTTGTGAACTGAGTATTGGACTTCAATCATGCATCATGGTACTTTCAGATAAGTGTTTTGGGTTTACTTTTGCCTGTTTGCATATAGGATAGAATTTATATTAGATTGGATAGAAGATTGGATAATTTATTTTTTGTTTCTGTCCCATATTTCAACTTTTCAATTCAGGAAAAATGTTCTAGGTTTATAAAACACTTGGCCTTTGTCATGGTTAGGATCTCGTACTCTTCTAATACAGTGTCTTCTGCAGATTGCAACTTACTTTTAGAATATAGGTATTGCTGTTTTATATTTCAATAATGAGAACTTGCACTTCTATTAGAACATCCAAACGGTACGTTCTTGGGTAATGGAAGACACACAAACACTAGACGCTGAGCTTCCTAATCATATCATGGAATGGGCCACATCTACACTGAAAAAATGTATCTCAGACAACTTAGAAGGTCCAAAGAAATACTTTGAGAGCTATGGTGAGTGACAGAAGAGTGTTAAATAACTGTTACTTCTTTTAAATAAGTACCTTACTGTACAGTGGAGGCATTGTAACAAAATTGATGTGGTATTATTGACTTGTAGTTGAAAGATATGGCTGGCTTGTAGATGGAACTGCAGAGGCACGAATAGAAAGATTTCAAGCCGAAGAACACAGTTTTGATGAATATACTGCTGTAAGTTATAATTCTGTATTTTATAACTCTCACTACCCATACAGGAACAATAAACAGGGGTTAACAGGTGCTTAGCGTTAAGCTAAAAATTATGTTGACTACCTACAAATCTACAACATAGTTGTTTTTTTCTCTGAAAGTCTGTGGTAAATTGGAAGAAGTTTGTTTCCTTCAATGTATAACACTTACTCACATAGCCAAGTATTCAAATTACATCTCTGAAGTGTAAAATCTAATGTTTTTTCTGAAGTTTATAGATGAATTCTTCACCCTTAAGAAGGAAATCTTGAGTTTACCAGAGGTGGCTCATTTTCCTATGATCTATTTGAATTGTGAGGATTTAAAGCAAGGTTTGGCTAATAACGCAAGCACCTTTGCAAAAATGTTAATGGACAAAATACTTGCAAATTACAGAGAAGAAGCTGAAAAGTAAGTAGAATTTTCTGCTTGTGAATGCTGTATGTGTTGAATGCATAGTAGAAACATACAGAACAAATGCAAATATACTGTAATCCTGTTGAATGAAGTCTCACAGCTGCTAATAATCTCATACAATTGGCACCAGCTGATGTATTTTTTTCCTCTATTTTAGACACAAAAAGTAATAGGGGAACTTCTAGTAGTCCTAGGCAGTGGAGGAGCTAAAAGATCAAACGGCTTCATTACTGTTCTGGCTTTTAAAGTATGAAATACAGGAGTACTGTACTGTCAAAGGAAAGAGTAGCTCATCTTACATTACAGATATCTCTAGGTTTTAACAGATAATGACAAGCAATAACATCAATTCTAAAGGTTAATTTACGGGTATGGATTAAATCATGAGTGAGGTCATCTTGAATTGTTCAGTTAAAATGAACAATTACAGTCAAGTTTCAGGGATTCCACATTACACAAATGATGAAATATTCACTAGGGAAGTTTTTTTGTCTATGTTAATGATACTGTACCAAAGGTCATATCCTTACCAGAGGTAATGGAGCATTTATTGTGAAAGAATGCACCAAAATCCAAACAAATTATTGCAAGTTAGTAATCAGTATTTTTCTCAGCTGACTTGGTCATGTTCTCTCTTTAGTTTCATGAAGTTATGGAGTTTGTGCAGGAGTAATAGTTAAAGAAATAATTTGCACTTTTAATTCCATTAAAGCTGAGCTTGAAGCCATTCAAACTAAAATGTTGAGATCAGAACACTATGTTGAATAAATTTACAGGATATGCAGAGAATTTGAAACAATTAGGGAACGTGCACTGAGAGTTCCTGAGACAACAGAGGAAATGGTGGAAACAGTAGCTTACATAGAGAAAGTCAGAACTGAAGGTATTCAGGACCTGTCGTTAAGGATCAAGGTAAATGACTGTTGTTTCATTCTTAATCTTTCACAAAACATGGTGACCTGTACAAATACAGAATTCATTCAGGAGTGCAGAGACTTCTGTCAGACCGTGCTGTGTATATGAATAAACTGTACCCTGGTGTTACTCAGGGAGAATTGGAAAGTCCAGCTCATACACATTCTCATGCCATATGCCTGTCTTATTCCTGATTCCCATATTCTGCAGCTTTAAAAGCTTCTTCATGCAGCTTTTACTAAATCACAGCAAACTGTAAGACAAGACTTATTTTTTTGTACCTAGACACATACTTCAGGGCTGTCTAAAACACTATTGGTGAAAATGTGACACGTGAGTGTAAAGATAATTTTATGAATAAAATAAGTCATTAATTTGAACACACAAGAAGCAATTTACCAGAGCAGCATATAGCTGGTATTGCAGTAGTAGTAATACTTTGTGTGCACTCAGAGAACAAAAGTGAAAAATTGTGTAACATGGGCCAGCCAGTGAGGTTACTGGATAAGTAATGTTACATGTTATTTATGGTTTTTTTGTTATGGTAATAGTTCTAAGTATATCACACATTCTGCAGAATGTTGTTTGTTTTTTTTTTTTTTTTTAATAATACTAGGATTTTTGTGTGTAGATTTACGGGCCACATATATTTTGAGAAATAAACTCACAAACAGGGTAGGGATTTGGTTAAATTTTATTTGTATTTTGAACATTAATGTTCAGTAGGCTGAAGTATCTCTACTTCAAAAGTTCTTCAACTTTTCATAATTCAGACTTATTTTTGTAGATAATATTGTCCTACCCTATATTTTAAACAGACCTATGATAACTAAGTCTTGTGAAATATCTTTTTATAGGAGTGCTGTCGACAAATGAATTACTTCCTAGATGTTTGTTTATTAGCTCCTGAAGACATTACATTAAATGCAACGGTTCTATTATGGCCAAAGAAGATTAACCCTATTCTTGATGAGCATGATTGTGTAAGAGCATTATCTTACTTTATGGTATATTCTGGCTTGTTAGATTTTCATTTGAGCTATTTATTTCCCCAGCAGGCTAAATATGTTTATGCATATCATGTGAGCTTATACTATTTTAAACATGCATCAGTAACATATTTCTAGATTTTTGTATCAGCTGAGTGCTTTTTGTGGACTAATTGAAAAATTGTCACTGACTTAAAACATTCAGCAAATCTAAATGTCTTGATTTGTTTGTAGTTAATACTAGGTAATTTGAAGGAAGGTGAAAATACACTTTATTGCAGTTGACTAGTACTGAAAAAATACCTGCCAGGCTCTTACTTAGTGCTCTGGACTGGAAATAATTTCATTAAAATGATACTTCTGTTATGGTAATCAAAAGAACAGCGAGAATTGTGGTTTTAGGTAGCAATCACTAGTAGAAAATACACAAGATCTAATTTTTTCTGTGTGAGTATAAATTATTTTTTTATACTTCTCTTTATTTATCTTTCTAGAATTCTATCTGTGTATGCAGGGTAATAGTTAAAGAAATAACTATTCTTTAGTTAGGTAGGTAAAGCCTTCTGGTGTTCTCTTGCCTCTCTGTTGTGATTAAATATAGATTTAATGATTTCTTCTAAAAATGTTTAAGAATTAAAATAAAAATGTTTTAATTATCGCTATTGAGAATCATATCTTTCACTAAGCTGTCTTTGGATACTAAGGAATGTCTCCAAGGACAGTAAATAAACCTCTGAGTTAAAACATTCCTAGTTTGGAATCCCCTTTATGTGCAGACCTTGTACTTTAGAGTAGTATTTAAGTTCAAGAAATCCAGTGAGTCTGGTGATGGTGTTTACACCTCCTGCTGTAGCAGCTCAAGCTTTCCTATTGTTTCCCTGCTGAAGGAGCCCCTTAAGGCAATCCCAACTGCTGTGATTATTGCAGTCAGGTTCCATGATAACATGTATAAGTAGTACAAGTTTAAATGGGCTATATGGACAGCAGCTCCTGAAGAAATAAGGATAACTTACCTGTTATCTTTATGTTGTGTTGGTTTGTTCTAAAGGTTTAATTTAGTAGGTACAATGTATGTTAATCACTGACAAGACTTTCAGCCACTTCTGTGTTGCTGTATTACCATTAAAATAAATTCTTTTTTAGCTGTTTGCACAATCTAAACTTAAAAAAGAGCAAGAACTGATACATAGATCCGAGAAACTGATGATGGAATTAGACAAGCTGACACGTTCTGTGGCAGAGTTTGAAGAATACTCAGAACTGGAAAGCATGCAAGAGGTCAGTCAGGTTAACAGTTAATATAAAATGGGTAGAAATGTTTTGTTTAATATATGTGGTTAATGGCAGAAACTTAGGATTAAAAGTAGTAATTTGTTTTAACAAATTTGAACTAAAATGTTAATTATCCTCTAGCCAGAATTAACAAACTCAGAATGGCTCCTGCCTTCCCCCTCTTCCCTTTTTTTTTTGTATTACAATGGCAATAACATAGGCCTTAAGGTAAGGTTTACTTTAAAGTTAAAGTAGGTGATAGGTAGTCCCAGCAAGACTGATAATTTTACACATTGATAAAGTGAATGATTTTTTTAAATTCTGGTTTATGTAAACCATATTGCATGGATTTCTGGCCCCAGTGATGTTATTTGCAAGTAACTTCAGTGGGATCAGAATTTCCCTCCCTGTCTTTGATGTATTGAAGATCTGAAGGAAAAAAAAAGCAGGCTAGAAAGAATCATTTGTAGAAATTTGGTATTTTTAATTTTTTTTTTTCTGTGAAGCCTAAAACTTGAGTTTTCTGCTAATGCAGAGCAGACCACTGGCTTCAAACTTTGCAGATTACCAGAAGTCTCACATTTTAATTGGAGGATATCACAACTCTGTGTAGTAATTTTGCATTTTAGAGGCATAACACTTTAAGGTAAAAACAGAAGTCCAAAGCTAGTAAGTCCCAGTTGCCCTTACTGTATGTCAGGTACATAAAACTGTGTATGCCTGCCTCCTGGAACAGTGAATTTTAAAGCTCAAAAATAAAAAATCCTGAAAATAGCTTTATACTCTTTTATTCAGTAATGATAAAACCAACTTTGTTTCTCTTGGTATTAATCTGGATTCTTCACAGTTTATCTACTCAAGGATAAGGAAATGAGTTTTTAACTCATGTTTTCTAAAATTTTAATACATACAAAGGCTTATATGTTGATATCTTGTTTTGATAAGTGTTCAGAGCACAACTTGATGATATCTGAAGAAATACAATTATTTGATTTCAGTATGTGACTGACTTGAGGGCTGTACAGAAACGGATACAGGAGGCTGATGAAACAGTAGCTATTATTAATGAAGAAGAGACTCTGCTCAAATGGCAACTGAGTGACTTCCCACTCCTCAGCAACTTAAAAGCTGACATTGAACCATATCAGAAAATTTTTCTTCTTATACTGAAATGGCAACGGACAGAAAAAAGGTACTTTAGCTCTTGAAGCTAAATGAGGGAGAGCAGGAAAAATGCTCATGCTGTTTTTGTTTGAGACAGGTGTAGAGTATGGATTTGTTTTCTTTTAAACATTGCTTTATTATTAGCAATCCAACTAAAGTTATTTTTAATTCAGCTTGATAAAGCATTGGATTGTGGTTTTGTTGTTTGGGAGTTTTTGATGGAATGGAATGGAGTTTATTTCCTTACTGTCTTTAACTGTGGTTGTGCTGACAAAGTCTATAATACAAGCTCTCTGGAAGAAAAAATTTGGTTAGTTATAAGCCATTTTGTACACCAGAAAAGGAAGAAGTTCAACTAGAAAGCTCACAATTTGTACACAATCAAACCTGTTGTTAACCTGAGAGCTGTCCAAAACATTGTGTAGATGCGCTCGAATTATTACACCAGTGCCTAAATCCTACCACAAAATCTTTGTTATGTCTGAGTCTAAAATAAGTGAGATTATGACTTCCAAAGAGTGCAGCTATCATTTACTATCCTGTGTTCTGACTTTGTCATTTCTCTCAGATGGATGGATGGTGCCTTTTTGGAGCTAAATGGAGAAAGCATGGAGGCAGAGGTTGATGAGTTTTTTAGAGAGATATATAAAGCATCAAAAGTATTCCCACAGAAGCAGAAGAAAATGCATCCGGAGCCAAAAAAGACACCAAAAAGTAGAATTGCAGGAGAAAAGACTGAAGAAGACACAAAGGCAAATCCAACTGTTAAAATGTGTTCTTTAGTTCTGGAGCAGATTAAAGACTTCAGGGTAAGAGAATGAGAGATACTATTTGATGCTGAGGGACAAATGCTAAATTCATCACTCTGCATAGGTAGATGACGCAGTGTCAGACTTGTATTATTACACAGAGAGAGTTAGCTCTAAATGACCATTCCCAGATTAAGTTGTCTGATTTTAATAAAATTATATTTTTTATATCTTTGGAGTTTTAGGAATGCGAGTTGTTAGAGCGGACACATTCAGGAGAAAAGGAATTTTTGGATGCAGGGAAACAATGATGTAGTTGGTAACTTTGAAATGGGACTGTATGTTATATTAGTGGAAGCCAAATGTAACACTGCTAAGGCTGTAGATAATAGCTTTATATTTCTTCAGTAATTTACTACTATCTTTAGACATTAAATGGATAACTGAATGGATCTGTCTGCACTTTTTGAAAAACATTTTCGTATCATCAGCTACTGCAGCAGAATTTTAAATGCACATCAAAGACGATAAAAGTTAAGAAGTAATGCCCATCACAATTTTTACCTTATAAATGCTGTTCCTTAATCAGGAGAATATTCCTACTGTGACTATCCTATGTAACCCTGGCTTGAAACCTCGTCATTGGCAGCAGATGTCAAATATAGTAGGATATGATTTAACACCAAACTCTGGAACTACCCTGAGAAAAGTTCTGAAGCAGAATCTAGCCCCTCATATGGAAGAGTTTGAAGCTATAAGTGTAGGTGCAAGCAAGGTAAGCATAGCGATTTGAAAGTGACAAAATATAACATCAGGTCTCCTAGTGATGGCTTCTGTGGCTTACCAGAATTTTGTTGTCTTACAAAAGAGATTTGCTGAGACTTTGTCCCATTAGATTGTAACAGTAAGTGTGTAAATATTTTTATCTTATGTGACATCACTAGTATTTTGCAAGTATACTACTGTCTGTACTGCTTCCACTACAAAATGATATACTAAGAAAAATAGTAAGTTGATTCATGTTAGAGGAAAATAGCTTATTCATCTAGTTAGGCTTGTATATTCAATTAGTGAGAGAGGAAAAAAAATGCAGGTACTTAAATAAACTGTCTTCTTTTTAAAATGTAGGAATTTTCCTTAGAGAAAGCAATGCATGTAATGATGGAAACATGGGATACAATTTCTTTCAATACAAATGCATATCGTGACAGTGGTATTCATATTCTGTCTGCTGTGGATGAGATTCAAGCTGTTCTTGATGACCAGATTATCAAAACTCAGACAATGAGAGGATCACCTTTTATTAAAGCATTTGACAAAGAAATCAGGGTACGAGTACTTTTTCTTTAACTATTTTTATTTGCAGGATAAGTATAATGCAAGAGTGTGCCAGTTATTTTAAAGTCTCATAGTTTGGTTTCTTAATAGAATTATTTTAATCATTTTTCAGCAAGATTCTTTTTAATTAAGGTAAGTCCTACTTACATCATTTCTGTGCTGGAATGCCCTCTTCCATTCAGATGCAAGTGCAACCAAGAGAATGTTATTATTTTTACACATATTTTGCAAAATCATTCTTTCTGCTAGCATCTGTAACTTTGCTGCTTAATAACTGGAGGTTGTTTTTGTTACTGTTAGTAAGAGCACTTAGTGATGTAATCCTTGAGTTTTGGACTTGGATTTTGAGCTGCAGTGTTTTCATCTGGGCA
Source organism: Florisuga fusca (assembly GCA_038090715.1). Classification (NCBI taxonomy): domain Eukaryota; kingdom Metazoa; phylum Chordata; class Aves; order Apodiformes; family Trochilidae; genus Florisuga; species Florisuga fusca. The sequence continues at coordinate 8,905,359 of JAAWXA010000016.1, read as the reverse complement.
GGAAAACTTCTTGAGGGTTCGAAGAAGGTGTTCTAATCAGACCTCAGAACAATGGGATGACTTTACACCAGCTTCTGTATTTTCAGGGCTAGAGTAGTCTTTGTTTGTGAACTATGACTATTGACAGGAGAGAAGCCTGTGAAATTGCTTTGCAGTTACCCTCCCTAGTATGTTGTTTGTTCATGTAGAAAATACTCAGGTTTTAGTAATCTCAATGAACATAGGCAGTGTTTACCCTTTACAGGCAGGCTCTCCAGCCTCTCCCAGAGGTATCTGCTATTGTCTGCTGCCAGGACAGGATACTGGGCTGGCTGGATCTCTCCTATGATCTAATGGGAACATTATGATTTATGATCTAATGTGGCCTTTCTGGTGTTCTTGTTCCCCTGCTGTAATTCAGATGCAAACCAATATCTCCTTGCTGTGGGGAGATGAAACAGAATTTGACAGTGGTAGCCTCCTGGGTGTTACTTGACCATTAAGTTGTCAAAAGATCATAATACTAAAATGGTAACTGTGCTTGGGAAAATTAATTTCCATGCAAGTTAAACTTTCTGAACTCCTTTAGCCACCTGTATACATGGTAAAACCTAAATACTCCTGAATATTTTTCTTTTAGTTTTGTTTGCGGGTAGTTACTTATTCTTTGCTTGGGGACTAGAGTACCACACTGTCTACCCTTACTGTATTTATTCTCTCTGATTGTAAATAATAAGATTTTTTAATATATTTATTAAGGAATGGGAAAGTCGCTTAATTGAAATTCAGGACATTATTGATGAATGGCTTAAAGTGCAAGCACAGTGGCTTTATTTGGAACCCATTTTTTCTTCTGAGGATATTATGCAACAGATGCCGGAAGAGGGGCGTCTCTTTCAGACTGTGGATAAAACCTGGAAGGATATTATGAAGCATTGTGTCAAAGACCCAAAGGTAACGTGTGGTTGATGGTTGGGTTTTTTTTTTCCTGTTAATGCCTTTGTTTTTGGCATATGTACCATGAATCACTGCATCAGTTGCTTAGGCTTCTTAGGAAGAAAGCCATGTTGTACATTATTTAAATAAACTTCTATTATTTGAAGTATCTTAATTGTAACTTAGAGTTTCCATGTGTTTGCTCTTTATAGGTGCTTGTTGTGACTTCCTTGACAGGGTTATTGGAGAAGCTTCAGAACAGCAATGAGCTTCTTGACAAAATCATGAAAGGGCTTAATGCTTATCTTGAGAAAAAGCGTCTCTTCTTTCCACGGTATGATGAGTTTTGGTTATTTAAAGAACAAAGATTCTGAATGTTGGGGTCTTGTTTTGTTGTGGTTAAGGTCAGCATTTAAAGTAGCTTGATAATACAGTTGGCCTTTATCTTTTTTTTCTTTTTCCTAAAATTTTTTAGCTTCTTTTTCTTGTCTAATGATGAGATGTTGGAGATCCTGTCAGAGACTAAGGATCCTCTCAGAGTTCAGCCTCACTTGAAGAAGTGTTTTGAAGGCATTGCAAAGCTAGATTTCCTTCCCAATTTGGATATTAAAGCAATGTATAGTTCTGAAGGCGAGCGTGTAGAATTGATTTCAACCATTTCTACTTCTGAAGCTCGAGGTGCTGTGGAGAAGTGGTTAATTCAAGTAGAAGATATTATGCTGAAGAGTATACGTGATGTTATTGCTAGATCAAGAATGGTATGAGTTTTGTAACAATTTAATAACTGTGGCAAAAATAGACAAAATAGACCCTTCTTTATTTTAAGTCTGTCTCTTGGCTTCCTAAAATTATTCCTGAACACAAGAGTCGATGAAGTTAGGGTACCAGGACCAAGTTAATGTGACTTCTATTTATGGGCTGGTGGCACAAGCAAGAGGTTAGTTTGAATAAGAATCTAGTAGTTTTTCTGTAACTCGGGCTCTAAATTTTTAAAAAGCCTGGGAGTAATTCTGTGTTTATAAGATACCACTTGACGTAAATACATTGTTCAGATTACAAATTAGAAATATAATACTTGTGACAGGCTTGTGCTGTCCTAAAAGCAAAACATTAACCAGAAATGTTTCTTTGTATGAAGTTAGTAAGTTGTGACATAATACAAAAAGATAATTGCAACAATCCTTAAAATTACTTGATAAGAAATTGCAAATCTAAAGGGAAAAGAGCATTTTAAAATTAATTTGGAGTTTGAAAATAGGAAAATAATATTTGTGAGTGAAGAATATTAATGGGATCACATTATATGCTTCTGTATTACATTATTATATATATGTACTGATACTGGTTTAGTTTACTGTATTTAATTCTTCCAGGCATATCTAGAGACTGAGAGAAAAAAATGGGTTCTGGAGTGGCCTGGACAGGTAGTGTTGTGTGTATCTCAAATGTTCTGGACAAGTGAAGTACATGAAGTTCTTTGCAGTGGACCAGAGGTATTTTGTAATGCATAATCTTTGAAAGAAATCTTTATTGATTTTTTCATTTCAACTAATGTATTCCATGTAATCAAATATCTTTCTACAACAAAATAAAATTTTAATATTATCAGCATGTAAGCTTTATACACATAAATTTACGTACAGTGATTTATACCTTTGATTCAGGTACTTGAATATTCTTTTTCAGAGCAATCATAGATTAAAATGTAGCTTTGCAACATACATGCATGACTGAATGAGAGAAATCTTGATGCAAAACCATGATAATGTAAAAGGATGGCTTAGTAAGATACCTCCATTAGGGTTATATAGTCAACATAAGTCAGAGCACTTGAATCACTCATATAATCAGTTTCATACTTACCTGTTTTCTCCTAGGGTTTAAAGGGTTATTATGATACACTTCAGCTTCAACTTAATGACATTGTAGAACTGGTCAGAGGAAAGCTGTCAAAGCAAACAAGGACTACACTTGGTGCCTTAGTTACTATTGATGTTCATGCTAGAGATGTCCTCATGGAAATGATTGAAAGTGGTAATTACCTTTTAAAACGTTTTTCTTTCCATGTCTATTAATACACTGTTAGTTAAAAGTAGGTAACCAAACTGGTTTTGCTGTCTAGGCCACAACAGTATTAAGATAGGTACATGCGTTTGGAGGTGTGAGCATCAACGTTAATATTCTCAAAGCAGTTTTAAAGCCCAACAGAAATTTTGTTTATCTAAAATATCTTTTAAGATGGCTTTCAATTCTGTGTTTATCAGGTGTGAAGAGTGAAACAGACTTTCAGTGGCTTGCACAGCTACGATATTACTGGCAACATGAGAACGTTCGGGTCTGCGTCATTAACTGCAACGTAAAATACGCCTACGAGTACCTTGGGAACTCCCCACGCCTTGTCATTACTCCTCTTACAGACAGGTGTTACCGCACCTTGGTATGATTTTTCCACCAGTGCCACTAACTACTCTATTTACTGTAGTATAGTGCATAGGAGAGTATAGTACAAGGAGAGAATATGGAATGGTCAATGGAATACACATGCAACAAAGGGAGATGGGGAAAGAAAAGGAAAAGAGGAAAAAAGTAATTGCATCAAATTAAATTTGGAAGACGTATCAAAGCAAGAACTGAAAGATTGAGTCCAATAAAGTTTGGCTAATCATGGTCATGATGATAATAAAACTAGACTCATATAGGAAAAAAATTCTATTATCTTGTATATATTTCAAATCTAATAAATTTCATACTATTTTTTAATTATTATAACCATATTTCTGGTGTTAGATACAATGACTATGAAACAATCTAGTACCATTAATTTAACATTTTCATTCCAAATAATGTCATATGAATGAAGTACTAATAGCTTCCATAAACTATTTCTGTTTCATAGATTGGAGCCTTTTCTTTAAACCTTGGTGGTGCCCCAGAGGGTCCAGCAGGAACAGGTAAAACAGAGACCACCAAAGATTTGGCTAAAGCTCTTGCTGTTCAGTGTGTTGTCTTCAACTGCTCTGATGGTCTCGATTATCTGGCAATGGGAAAGGTAAATAAAAAATAGATGTTAGGCTTTGGTTTTTATTTTTTTGGATGAAAATTGTATGGTGCCTACTTTGCAGAGATACTTAAAGACATGAGGCACCAGTTATCTGCTACCACTGGATACTACACTGGTCTTGCCATATGTTTAATTTTCTGTGCTCTATGAAATCCTATTAAGTCACTTGTTATAAAACAGGAAAGACACAAGAATTTGAAGGATCAGGATCTTCTTTTCTGGGTTCTAAAGAAAGCTAACTCAGACTTTTATGGTGTATCACTGATATTTACCCCAACCAGTCTCTGTCATTATCATAGAAATTGTATGTAACTTCCAATAAGATACTCTGTTTCTTTTGAATCTTCTAAGATGCTGTTAGTGATTTTATAGGGTTTGTTTATTTTTTTTATTTGCAGTTTTTCAAGGGTTTGGCTTCATCAGGTGCATGGGCGTGTTTTGATGAATTCAATCGCATTGAGCTGGAAGTACTGTCTGTTGTGGCACAGCAGATCCTTTGCATCCAGAGAGCCATACAGGCAAAGCTAGAAACGTTTAATTTTGAAGGAACTGAACTGAAGCTTAACCCCAACTGTTTTGTGGCTATTACTATGAATCCAGGTTATGCAGGACGTTCTGAACTTCCAGATAATCTGAAGGTACAATAATAAAATACATCATTCTGCTTAAGAATGATTTTTTTCCAAAAATATGAGGGGCAGGTGTCCTGTTGTTAATTCAGATGGTACCACCAGGAATATAAAGAAACTTGTTTCTTGCCTCTTGCTCCTTTTTTTTTTTTTCTTTCTTAGTACTTTGTTATTTTTGAAGGAATTTGATTATTATTATTATTTTCTTGTCTATTAGTGTTTTTGATTATTATTTTACCAGGCCAAAGGCCTGTAACCAGTAAGACGGCAAGTGTAAGGCTGTGGGTAGGTCATAAGATTTGGATGGTAGTCATTCTAAGGTGGAGGGTTATGTTTGAAAAAATACCATGAAGAAGTATCTTTCCATTGCATTTATTGTAGTCTTATTTAGGAGGTGTTAGCAAACTACACCTAACACATGTAATGAATTTGCTTAGATTGCCAATTACTTACAGTCTTTGAGTTGATTGTTTATTTTGAGGTTATTTGCTTTGAGGTTGGTATTTATTTAGATTAACAGTTTAATTGAGGAGATTTGGCATTAGCAAAGTAATCTGGAGCCTTTTAGAACAGCATCTGTTCCTTAAGACTCCATGTGGAACAGAGACAGGGGGCCAGAGCATGTTGCCTCAGAGGGAACTCTGTTTTGAGTGCTAATTTAAAGCATAGTTAATGCAGCATGAAGAGTACACCAACTGCAGATTACTTCAAGTGCAGCCTGTCCCCTGCCATGTATACCACCTTTCTTTACTTGCTGCTGTGTTGGGTATGTCTCTGTAAGGAGCAAACTGCATTTTTGAGACAGTAACAAGGGAAAAGCAATACAAAAATGTCTTTTCTGCACCAGACTGTACATAGAGGTGGATCTTGATGGCAGTTTACTGACATTAGATTCATATTGACTGATAAGATGCAAACATTGGTAACTCTGTTACCTTGGCTCCCAAAAGTTCTGCAAGCCACTGCTTTGCATTGCAAGTGTTTGAAATGATCCTCAGCATACCCAACCATGCTAAGCAGTACTTAATTTAAAATGCTGTTACTGGTTTTGGTTAGAAATGCTGTGAAGGAATAAATACTGATCCATCAAGTGCAGAAGTTCTGAATTAATTTCTGTTCCTCAAATAATTACTTAAAGATAATTCTCTGAAATGTGTATTTCAGGTTCTTTTCCGAACAGTAGCCATGATGGTTCCTAACTATGCTCTGATAGCAGAAATTTCACTCTATTCATATGGATTTTTGAATGCTAAGTCACTGTCAGTGAAGATAGTAATGACCTACAGGCTTTGTTCAGAACAGCTTTCATCTCAGTTTCACTATGACTATGGTATGCGAGCAGTTAAAGCCGTGTTGGTGGCTGCTGGGAATCTAAAATTGAAATTTCCCACAGAAGATGAGGATATATTGGTGAGTTTGACTGAATACTTCTTAAGGAATTGGAGAGATGCATTAAGTTCTGAGTTCTGCAGGCAGTTCCAGCATGTCTTGTCACATTGCTGATCTTATTTTGTAAAACAAAGATAATAAAATACATGCTACACTTTCCAGTGCTATGCTTATGATCACACATGCTTCACTGCTTATCAGAGGCCTCACGTAATTAATCTTTATTACTTATTAGCTTATTAATTGCAGAACAGTTTGTTCTGTGGTTTTAATAAAAACAGTAAAATCTATTTTGGTTTCCTCTAGCTTCTTAGGTCAATTAAGGATGTGAATGAGCCCAAATTTCTGTCCCATGATATACCTCTGTTCTCGGGTATAACTAGTGATTTATTTCCTGGAATCAAGCTTCCTGAAGCTGACTACAGTGTAAGTACATTCAATTTTCCCTGCTCATAGTCATTGTGGATTCTTTTGGTTTTAGCCAGGTATAATTAACACACTAATTTATCAGTTATTTTTAAGATAAAGAAAACTGCTAAATGTTTGCAATGAAACTTGGTACCAAAGAAAATTGTTCTATCTGTTCTCAGTATAATCCACATCTAAGTTCTCTTAGAGCCAGAAGGGTTGTGTTAGGCATCCTGCAGATTGGAAATTGACCTGATTTACCAAACTATAGGGTAAAAAATTATAATTACCAAATTATAGGACAAATTTGCCACTGTCTTTCATAATTTTGAACTAAGTGACATTAAGCTTAGTGTTTATATTTCCTTTTGTTTATAGCAACAATTAAGCCCCAACTCCTTTGTTGGAAGTGGTTTGGAAGATGAGCATGTTAGAAAAGACAAAATGGATTAATTTTTGTTTAAATTTCCAGTATATACTAGAGTCTTGTTAAAAGCATATTGTTTCAAATGATATGCCTTTTTCTCAAGATAAAAAGTGTAGTTAACTCTCGTTCTTAGCGCATGAAGTACAGAAATTACTCTTTTTTTTCCCCAGAGGTGTTCGCTATATTCTCGTTAATAGTATTCCTTTACTAATGCGAAAGCTCTACTCATGAGTGTAAACTGTTCTACTGTAGTCCAAAAATAATTTAAATTGTAACAATGTTAAAATTATATCTGTGTTTTGACTTCAGGATTTTCTGGAGTGTGCCAGGGAGTGTTGCGTTCAACATAATGTCCAACCTGTAAAAGCTTTTATAGAGAAAATGATACAGACGTATGAAATGATGATTGTTAGACATGGGTAAGATTCACATTTCTGTTTCCCATGCAGTATTTATTGTGATTTTGGCTTATATCATAGTGGTTATTTATGTAAGGTATAAAAGCTCTTACGGATGGCAAAGTGTTTCTGTTTGAATTGGATCAGTTGGTCACCAATACACTACAAGTATTTGGTACATGTAAAAGCAGTATGTCTGGGCAATTATACTACTGTTGATATCAAAAGTGGCCTCACCTGACTAATGATTTTTTGGGGTTTAGATATCGGTATGGTGAAGACTTAAGACTGAATTGAAATACTAGTTATCAAATCTCTGCTACTCTATTCCTAGATTTTATTTCTGAATAGCAAGTTTTTGGAGAAGATAGATACACTATGACATTAGCCATATGATTATTAATATTCAGCTTGCTAATTAATCATCAGTGTGACGTTGTTGCAGTCTCTGCTGGGTGACTTTATTTTAATTTGAAAATTTAATTTTCAAATATGGGTGAAGACTGTGTGGTACGTGTTCCTAGTGTTAGTGTTCTTCCAGAACTTCCCTGTAAACTCTGTTTGGATTGAAAAGAAAGTAGAAACTCATCTTTGATTAACCAAATAGATTTACCACAACACTAGTTCATTTGTCTTAGAGGATACAGTGACTGTGCAATCAGATGTTTGTGTAAATAAACTGTTTTCCTAAATGATACTGCTTAGCAAGTACATATAGTATATAGTACATATAGTAGCATATAGTACATATATATGTATATATACAGTATATATACTATATAGCATATAGTACACATATATTTATGCTTTTTGAAAATTATGTCAAAATTAGCTTTAAGCATATGACTGCTGTTGATACATGTGGTCTGTAAATTCTAAATTGCAAGACAGATTTATTAATAGCATTTTTTTTTTCACATTTAACAGCTTTATGCTGGTAGGGGAATCTTTTTCTGGGAAGACCAAGGTTCTCCATGTGTTGGCAGATACACTGTCTCTTATGAAAGAGCGTGGTTATGGTGAAGAAGAAAGAGTTATTTTTAGAACTGTGAATCCAAAATCGATCACTATGGGTCAGCTTTTTGGGCAGTTTGATATGATATCCCATGAGGTAATGTATGTTCTAAAAGTAGTGTGTAATAGTGGCCCACCTCTATCTGTTTCTTCCCCTCACCTGCTGTGGTTTTCATGGGGTTTGTATGAGTGCACTTGTGTGCATGTGTTCAAACTTTGGTTTAACTGATGGCATTTCCACCTGTTCCACAGTTGTTTTCAGAGGGTAAAAAAGGCATTTTATGAAGCTTGTGCTTCTGTTTTTTAAGTCCAAATTCTAGATGGCATTTTTTTCCTGTTACCTGGATTCTGGACAGTGCCTACAGGGTTGTGAAGTAATTATATAATTACTGGTTTTGTTTTAAGAAAGAAGCAAATGTGCTAGTATGGGTGCAAGACTGAGCTAATAATCCTGTCTGGTTTTTTTCTGCTTTGCAGTGCTTCTAGTGCTTTCTTTTTTATCTTTTCCTGAATATGTCAGACCTCTATTGGATAGGAAACCACTGAATTGATATGTTTATAATTTTAAACTCAGATGAGAACACAACTGTTTATATTATCTAACAGTTTTATAGTTTGTTTTATGTTAGTCTATAAAAATGCAGCACCACATGAGTATGCCATTATGTTGGTTTAAATATGCAAAAAAACTTACGCCATTCTGAGGTCCTTGTTCTAATGTAGTCAAATCCATGCTGAGAAATCTTGCCAAACTCAACTCCATCCGTTCTTTGTCTATTCCTAACCAGTATAATCAAAGGACTGCAATCACTATCTGGAAAAGCTTAGGAACTCATGAGTCCCCAGGTGTGAAACTTGTTTGGAGAAGAAACAATGTGAAGAAGTTATTGTGGAATAATGAAACCCAGGGTGACTCTGGGGAAAAACAGAGGCAAGGCAGCAGAAACACTTCTACATTTCTGTAAATTGAATTGCCTGTCATCTGTTTGTTATGATACACTTAAAAGCGAAAAAACCCACTATTTTAAAATTTCCTGATGTTGCAGGACCCTCACTGAAACTGCAAATTTAAATTCTGGTAGCTACAGATCAAGAGAAGAGTAATTGAAAGAGAGGAATAATGAAAAGGAAATAGAAGGTTTTTCGGTTACTTGCTGTTTACATTGAACTGTGTATACTATGTCTTACTTTTCCTTCCCACGTTCTCCCCCTCTAGTGGACAGATGGTATAGTTGCTAACACGTTCAGAGAATTTGCCTTATCTGAGACTCCTGAGCGCAAATGGGTTATATTTGATGGCCCAATTGATACTCTGTGGATAGAAAGCATGAACACAGTTCTGGATGACAACAAAAAGGTATCAGTCTGTGGAAATATATGCCTAAGTAAAATAATGTGACATTTGGAAAAATATTCCTTTATATATAGACCCACAAATGTAACCTTCAGTGCCTGGCTTTTGAAGAGAGAAAGTGCCAAGAGGACTTTGGTAGAAAGTTTTAAGCTTTTTCTTTGGGTTTTTGGTTTTTGACTTTGTTGAGATTGCAATAGAATTAACTCACTGCTGTAAGTCATTAAATGTATATAATTTCATTCATGCTATATTGTAAGTTTGAAATGTAACTTAATTTTTAAAATTACATTTATTTACATTTAATACAAATTCCACAGTTTCAAAGCTTGCTCAAACTTAAGAACTTCCATTTAAAAACAATGCCAAGACACAGTGTTGTATTTTAAAAATCAGTGACTTCTAGTAAAAGTTGTAACCATGTAGCACTTCTGAAAATGGTCCTTAAGAGTCTCAAAGTGAATATAAAAATTAGAGATGACATTTCATGTGTAAGTTCTGGATGATAGTGTGTCAAAATATTCAAACTGGTATTTTATTTGGTGAGTCTCCAGCTGGAATGCTTCAGTATTACCCGTGACAGCACCAGATAGCCTTTCTCCTTTCAGCTTTTGCTGTCTTTTCTTTATCTTGCCATATGCAAGATTGATGGTTACCTGTGATGAACCTATTGGTGGGCCAACGTGGAGTACTATGGTTTAAGTGAAGAATTTAGCTAAAGCTTGAGAAGAATAATTATTGCTCTAAATGACTGAACATTTTATGTGACTGACCTTGCCTTTGGTTGTACGTGGAACTCCTGTAATAGGATGCATAATTTACAACTATTTTATTTTTTCTAATGTTGCTTGTTGCTTATCTTTTTTATTAAAGCTCTGTTTGATGAGTGGGGAAATAATCCAGATGTCCCCTGAGATGAGCCTTATTTTTGAAACAATGGACCTTTCCCAGGCATCAGTAAGTTTTGTATTTTTTTAAAATAATTTTTGTATTTAATGAAAATATAAAATACATTTCAATATGTTAAGTGCATAATAAAATGACTTCCCCATTTTTCCATAGCCTGCTACAGTCAGTCGTTGTGGCATGATTTATTTGGAACCTTCTCAACTGGGCTGGAGGCCACTTGTTATCTCATGGTTGAGTAAACTTCCTGAACCTCTTAACTCAGATGAACATCAAGATCTTTTACAGGCACTTTTTGATTGGTTAATGCCACCAGCACTAAGACTTCGTCAGAAACAGTACAAGGTATTTTTGCCACTTTGCTTCAGTAGCTATATGGCCATTTCTATTTTATTACACTTGGTAGAGATGGACTGTTATTTCTTGATAATCACAATTAGTATAAACATGCAGCAGCCTTCTGTTGTTTTGAAAAGAGCAATTCTTTGTTCCTGCTTGAAAAGTTGACATGACTTGTAAGTTGCTCACGGTTTTCACCCTGTTCTTGTCAAAAGTAAACTATTTAAAGCATCGAGTGGAGAAGTCTTCAAGAGAATTTTGTGTGTGTATTTTTTTCTCTCAAAAATGTCATGTTGACTAGGGAGGTACTTTTTAAGTGTCAAGGGGAATGTCTGTGTAGTTCCTTGCAAATTCTGTGTGATGCAGTGCTTAGGCTTTTGCACATTTATTGTTGTGTTAGGTGTGTTGATTTTTTGTTTAAGATGTATGATTTTTGTAGTCCCATGGTAACTATGAACCTGACTAACATGCTAAAAGTTCTGACAGTTCAAGGATAGACAAAGGTTAATGATCTTGTGAGTACAAGTCAATGTAAGTCTTGCCTTCAAATATTTGTTCAGAAATAGTGAAGTATCTCATTGTTTTTGTATTTTATCTGCAAAAGATAAACTAACTGAACATATGAAGTATAATACCATCCTTTTATATCTCTTAGGAACTGGTCCCTACAAGCAATACTAATGTTGTAGTAAGTCTTACACGGCTTTTTGAAATGTTGATTTGTCAAGCTGTGCAAGAAGATCCCACCAACACAAGCATCCGTGCATGGATTATGGTTGGTTTTCATAACTTGTAGAAAAATGTATCTGTTTCTGCATATACTGGTCTTCAAAAATAATTGAACTAAGCAAAACAACTTTAATTTGGAATAAGAGACGTGAAACAATTTTGCTACCTCCTTGCTGCCTCCCCTCAGATTTTGGAGATACCCAGATGGAGAAACAAGTCTTAGAAGTAACAAATAGGATTAAAAATTGTACTGTTTTTCTAATAAACTGGGTTAAATAATGTTTTTGTTAAATGTATTCTTAACTAACTAATTAGCTAAAGCAAAGTGTCTTGTTTCCCTTAAAGGAAATAGGTGTTTATGTAATACCAATTGGCTTATTTGAGCAAAATGTCTGTGGGAGGAGTGTTTTCTGAGAGTTATTAGTTGGATGCTCTGTTTGACCTTGTATGATTATTCCCGTGAAAAACTGAAGAAAACAATGTTATAAGTATTTATTTTAAATTGAATTAGAAAATTCCTAGATCCTGGTTTGCATATAGAAAGTCTCTGAGGCCACATGATTGAATTCTTCTCAGGCTTTGTCATGTGAAAAGAAAGCATTATGTCAGTGGCCTTTATTTTTTGTCATATGTGTATCTGTTTATCCTTGAATTGGGTTTTTTGTTTGCTTGTCTTTAATCAGATTTATAAATCTCTTTAGTCCCAGGACTATTCAAGGGCAACTTGTGACGCCTCTATGCTTAACATTATTTTTCAGAATTATGTTTGTTAATCAGACTGTTCATGGTTGTTATAACAACTTTTTCAACCTTTGCTCATCTTATCCCCCTTGCAGGGTTGCTTTGCATTTGCTACCGTCTGGTCCATCGGTGCAACTTGTGATAGTGACAGCAGGATAATTTTTGATAACTTCTTGAGGGAAACTTTAGCTGGGAAATCTGAAGTAAACCCTGTACCAGAGAATGTGGGAAAATGGGAGTGTCCTTTTGAAGAGAAAGGCTTGGTCTATGACTACATGTATGAGGTATAATTGACTGCTTCTTCATTGACTGAAGTAGATTGTTTCACTCTGAATGGAAGGAAAATATGGATGCATATTTTAACTTTCCAAAGCTTGTTTGATATTGTGGAGCTTTGGTGTTGGATTAAGTCCTGAAGTGCATTTATTTATTTATTTTTAATATGATGTGCTGACCAAATTATTTTAGGAAAATACCAAGATACACACATCAGTTATGTTCCTGATGTTGGCAAATTAGTTATTATGTAACTAAAGCTAAGCTGACGAACACAAATCTGCTTTCATATAGAAGGAAAGATGTGGACTGTTTAGATGCAAAGCAAGATAGTGAGCCCATGGACAGTTTACTTATAATTTTTTAAATAATATTAATTAGAAACATTATAGTTACACTGTTTATTTTTTCATATGCTCTTCTGTTGGGTTTTGTTATGGTTTTACTTGTTTTAGCTGCACAAAATCTTTAAGAATAAAAAGGACTCTAAGTTTAGGTATGTATTAACATTTTGTTAGTGAAATATAGCAAACAAAAAGCTTCTGCAACATTTAATATTGATAAATTAAAATCCATTATTTGAATTTTTCAAAAGTGAAGTAGTATAGAGAGAACCTTTTAAGCAACAACATTTTATTTTATATCTGTATTTCTTTCTAGCTGAGTGGCAGAGGATGTTGGGTTCACTGGAATAAACTTATTAAAGATATTGATTATAGTGACAAAAATGTGAAGATTCAAGATATTATAATCCCAACTCTGGATACAGTTCGATACACCTATTTGTTAGACTTATTTATCACCCATAAAAAGTAAGTTACTTCACTTCAGTACAAATTTATCAAATATTGCTAATAGGTAGGAATCTTTTATTCCTTGCCACTGCTTTTATCAAGCCCTCCTAGTGTATTTAACCGTTAAAAAATATGTATTTATTACAAAGAATACAATTCGCTGCCTCAAGGTCTGCTTCTGGTTTTTTATGAAGCTTTATTATAATCCTGTTTTAGTGTGCTTGTTCTTATGATGCTGTTATGACAACCCAGAGAGGCTTTGTACCCTTTTTCATCTTTAGTAATGAGTTATAGTAGATAGTATAGCTTGTGTGTGTATATATATATACACACACACTATATATATATATATATATGCTATATATATGTATATACTATAGTATTGTTACATAGAGTTTTTTTCTTTGATTGGTCATGTCAAGATGAAATATGTTAGCTATGGTCAGATCATATAAGAAGCTGAAATATAAACCAACTTCAGGTTAAATTTCAGGGTTGAAAAGATTATGAAATTTAAAATTCTGCAAGACCTATCAGAAGAAATTGATTCCCATGTGTGTACGTACATACTCCAGTGCCAGTGGAATGAAGGATTGAGCAATGTCTCTTTCTCTCCTTTGTCTTGTTAGTTGGGAGTAAACTGAAATTATGAGGGTTATACAAATACGTTAAAATGTTTTAGTTTCTTCTTAAGCATGTCATGTCTTTAGAGGTAGAAAAAGCAGGGCAAGATTGTAAGATCATTGACTTGTGATTGCTATTAGTTTATATTTTTGCTATATTGCTGCAGTCTATATGCTTTATTTCTTTCTTTGTGAAGACCACTTCTTTTAGTGGGACCTACAGGTACTGGGAAATCTGCATATGTCAAGGACAAATTAACAAACAACTTGGAAAAGGAGCACTACTTTCCCTTCTTCATTAATTTTTCAGCTCGAACCACTGCCAATCAGACACAGGTTAGTATAATAGATAATTTCTGTGTCAAAAGTTATCATATATTAATACTTATGATTTGAACATGTCTGTCTGCCTTATAGAACATTATTATGGCCAGGCTTGACAAGAGGCGCAAAGGTGTCTTCGGTCCTCCGGTCGGAAAAAAGTGCATTATTTTTGTAGATGATATGAATATGCCTGCTTTAGAAAAGTATGGTGCACAGCCTCCGATAGAACTTCTAAGACAGTTCTTTGACCATGGATTTTGGTAATTACTTGAAATACAATTGAAACATTTCTGCTGTTGCACTTGCTGTTGAAATTATGTATTCACTTGAATTTTATTTTCAAAACGGCGCTTTGTAAATGTTAAGGTATGAGGTATGTTTTCATATAAGCCAAAGCTATTGTTTAAAGTTGAAGCAACTTCTGTGTTGCTCTTTAAGTGATCTTACAATTTAGGAAAATGATAATCAGGTTTATTGGGCTTTTTAAAGAAAATTTATTGCTGAAGTTCAGTAGTATTTGTATTTTAAATAAAATCATTCTTTTACAACTTGACTTGTAGGTATGATTTAAAGGACACATCCAAAATTACACTTGTAGACATACAGTTACTTGCTGCCATGGGGCCTAGATTTTTAAAATATTTTTTTCCTTGGTATTTTTAACACACAGCCTCATCTGCTTTGATAAAAGTGGCCTAGATTTATTGTTGCAGCAACCTTCTTATTCTAGAAAATTAAGAATTTTTTTTTCTAGATAAATTATCTTTGAATTTGTGTTAAAGTGGACTCTTTGGTACCTGTTTCACATAGTGTCAAATAGATGAGACTGAAATCTCCTTGTAGTCAAACAGGCATGGGAAGCATGCAAAGAAAAAAAGAAAATGAAATTTTCTATCACAAGCCATTCCAAAATTCCTTCTCAGAGACACTCAAAATAAAGAAATCGCCCTCTCCACTTTCCTTCTCCTCACCATTTTTAAGCTAATTCTGAACACATTCTGTGCACACTAAGGAAGCGAAGGTGAACATGCAGTTTTGTAGAATCTTGACTGCAGTGTCATGAGATGTCATGGGGATGATGTAAAATGGAAAGCTATTAAGCCCAGCTGTATGGAATTTCAAAATATTTTGTAAAGTTCCATGTTACATATTTTAGTGAGTATCAAATTTGCACTATACCATACACATTACAAAAAGAATGAGAAGTTGTTTTTGCAAAGTGATTTGTAGATATGCAAAAAATAGATTAATGTAGTTGAAAATGTAGGAAGTAACCATTAAACATCATTCAGTGCTTGACTTGAAGGAGGATATCATATACTTGAAGTCCAGAGATCTGAGTGATATTTCTAGCCCTACATCAGTTTTCTTTACACTTGCCACTTTTCCTATTTGCAAACTTAGGTTAGTAGAACGTGTATATTCCAGAACTGCATGAGGTGCATCTGGTATATCAGAGGACCTGGAGATATTTCAGTATGATTAGGATTTATTGAGTGTGAAATGTTTTTCTTGAAGAAAGAGGAAATTTCAGAAGGCATTTAAGATTTATTATAATAATACAGTCAGTGTTACTGTTTTGACTATGTTCTTTTTTTTTGTTGTCATTATTTTAAGGTGTATAAGAAAGCCATCCAAAATCTTCTGCCCACACCAGCCAAATCTCATTATACCTTCAACCTTCGTGATTTCTCACGTGTGATCCATGGCTGTTTGCTCATTAAGAAAGAATCAGTTGAAAACAAAGATGTAATGATTCGTCTGTTTGTACATGAGGTATTTCGTGTCTTCTATGACCGTCTTGTGGAAGACAGTGATAGAGCCTGGTTGTTCAATTTAATGAAAGATATTGTTAAAGTTTATTTCAAAGAAGAATTTGATTCAGTTTTTGCACACCTGAATGAAGGAAACACACCTGTGAGTATCACTTTAAGCCTGTTGCAAAATAATTGCTTTCCTTATAAAATTAGGACTAGAAAGTTTCTCAATCACAGGAAATTTTTTTTTGCCTTGTCTTCCTTTTTATCTATTTTTGTTTGTCATTTCATTGATGTATAGAGGGAAGAACTTTTTCATCTTAGTTGTCCATTTCATAATGTATTTAAATTTGCTAAACATCAGTATATACTTGGTGTAATCTGAAGGTCATTATTATTAGACTGTTAATGGCTATTTAAACCAGTCATGTCCCAAGAACAAGTTAAGAACTAGTATATTGTTTAATATGAAAAATTTTGAGGTGGTTTTTGTCTGCGAGTAAAAATATTTCACTGCACTTTTTGTCAAATCTCAAGTATCTGTCTTAATTCTCATTTGTTTTCTAAAATTCTAATAAGAAACATGTTAGGTAAATATTAAACTTGAATTGAAAATTTGTTGAATCTTTACCACAGGTAACAGAAGAAAATATGAGAAGTTTGTTTTTTGGTGACTATATGATTCCAGAACTTGAGGGAGATGAAAGGCTTTATATTGAAATTCCAAGCATTCAGGAGTTGGGTGATGTTGTGGAACAGTGTCTGGATGAGTATAATCAGTGCAACAAAACAGGAATGAACCTTGTGGTTTTCAGGTGCATACTGTGTGTGTTATAAAAAGCTTCAAGCAGTAGTTGATAATTCAGTATGTATAGTTTTCTGAGATGTGCTTCTTTTATGTCTCCTCCCCTCTATGCATCTACAAAGTTTGTAGTGTTACACTTTTTTGTGTGGAAGTGAACGGTTTTTTATCTTACGACTCTTCTTTTTCTCTCCAAAAGTAAACAATGAAGTTTTTCTCAAAGGAGCTTCAAATGCATTATTTGGTTGTTATAAAAACACTGTGCACCATATCAGGCAGGTCCTCTACTTCTGCTAGGCTTCTGTTACCCATGAAGATGGATACCAGTTTTGTCTGCCATCACTGGATTTTTGTTACATCAGTGACAAGGTTGTGAGAAGCAAAGTAAGACACAGAACAGTCATAGCTGTCTGTATGCTCTGCCATTATGCAGCACAGCCATGCCCCACTTCAGAGCATGTATCCGGCCTGGTGCTGCAGAATTGGCAACCTCTGATCAGAGGCCACTTCCTGAGTGTAGAGGCAGTATCCCAGTTACCTCTCAGAAGAGCATGTCTGACTGTAGCCTTAATGTCCAGTCTCGTGGATGACATCTGGATTTGATTCCTTTTATTTTTCTAACTGATCTAAATAAACAATAATTTGTTTTTTGAGATGCTTTAACCTTTTTGATACCATTTTTAATTGCTGCTCAGCTTACTTTACCCCATGGCACTGTGCTTGAGCAGGTGATCTCCTGTAGACCTTGCTGCATATTCACAGATAAACTGTGCTTGTTTTTTCAAAACAGATAAAACTGTCAGTAAGGTGTAGATACTGCTTTTTGAAGATGATGTTCCAATCTGTATTTCACTTAAGTTATGAAACCTGGCAGAGGCAGAGGGAAAGGAAAGGTTTGTTATAACCTATATTCTCCCAGTTGTTCCTTTAAAAATTATTTGAACTGTTAGACTTCAAGCAAGTTAAAGCTGGTAATACTGCTGTGATCGAGAAGCAGAAAATTTCTGGTTTTCTTTGACACTTTTATCTATATAGTGCTCTTACTGTTGCCACTGCCATTTCATTGGTTGTCATAATTTAGCTAAATACTCATATTTGTATAGTAGAAGACTTGTTTTATTTTGCAGTGCATATCCATTCCCTTTCTTCCTCTTCTCATCCCCCACTTTAAGCAATTTATTTTGGAAATGCTACTTCTATACTTTTTTCACAGAATTATAAGCACACAAATTTCTACATATTTCTGCTGTTCTGGTAATTGGTACATTTCAAATACAGGTATGTCTTGGAGCATTTGTCTCGTATAAGCCGTATCCTGAAGCAGCCGGGGGGTAATGCCTTGTTGGTAGGAATGGGAGGAAGTGGACGTCAGTCTTTGACTCGTCTAGCAGCATTCATGGCAAAAATGTGTGTTTTTCAACCAGAAATTTCCAAGTCCTATGGTACAAATGAGTGGAGAGATGATCTGAAAGTGAGTATTAATAAACTATCTGCATTTTTACTTAATTTTGCGGAAGGATGTTTTGGAATATACAATATTTTACTGTTTTGCATTTTTAGAATATTCTGAGGAATGCAGGTGTAAAAGGCTTGAAAACTGTATTTATCATCACGGATGCACAAATTAAAGAAGAAAGCTTTTTGGAAGATATTGACAGTGTCCTCAACACTGGGGAGGTACCCAATCTTTTCGCAGCAGATGAAAAACAAGAAATTATAGAGGTATCTTTAGAAATTCTTTGGTTTACTTTGTTTATAAGCTATTTAGTCAACTCAGTATGAAGTGGGAGTTTTGGATATATGCACAAAATTATGTGGCTCTTTTTGACACCTTAGTTAAATCAGCCTTTTATTAGTAGACTTAGAGAGTGAGTGGCTCATGCCTTTCAGCTTTAATTCTGATTTGGCATTCTGTTCACAAACACATTAAATTGTGAACTTAGGGAACTTCAGTTCACAAATACCCCATGGTCATAGTTATGTTTTAGAGTGTATTGTGCATAAGAAGTAGCACATAGTAAAGTTTTAATTGAACAGTTAAGGACAAAGATGTTCTTTGAGAAAACTTGGCCTGCCTTTGCCAATAGACTCTTAGCTGTCTAGGACACTAAGGCATTTTTAGACAGAATTTCATAGTCTTGACACTTCTGCTCAGAGGGAAGTTGGGGAAGGATGCCCCATTATTCTGGGCTCAGTAGTGTACCCAAGCATTTAAACAAAAACAAAAAAACAAACACTAAAACCAGGCTAGGATTTTCAAAATAGCAGTCACCTGGTTGGAGGGAGGGCCATCACTTTGTACACATCAAAAACTTAATGTTAGCTAACAATATTTGGAATTGAATACTGTTCTATCTTCCTATCTCTGCAGTCTGTTCACTCATAAATGATGTAGGTATACTTCTAGTTGACATTCAAAATAGTTGGTGGTACATGCACAAATGTTCTTTATTAAAATATCCGTATCACTTCGTAAATGTTACTGTATTGTTTTTTTCTTGTGCTAAGTTCTGGAGCATGTTGGCACCTGTATTCCATGTATTTTGCAAAGAAGCTAGATTATAATCTAATAATAATATTTCTCTATTACTGTGTCATTGTTGCCAGTTATAGCAGAAGTGAGAAAACATGGCTCTTCTACAATTTTAAAGTTTGTACAATCAACTGGTGTACATGACAACTTGGAAGTTACCCGCAATATGTCAACTGGGGCAAAGATATTTACTCATCTAACTCTGCTGCATTCTAATATTTTTGCATTTACTTTATTGTTACTAAACTGTTTTTTTGTAATTTATTTAATTTCCGGATTGTGTGAAGTATACATGTTCTGTGGAAGAATAATTTGAGTGCTAGGTATTCATAGGCAGTGCTTCATGGATTGTTACTTAACTGAAGATAATACTTTTGTGGAGTACTCTGTAGTTTCAGGTGATTATTTCTAAAATGAGTTGTCAGGTTCACAGATAAGTATCATAATCCTATTCTCAGACAGTATACAGTACTTGTTCTGTGTTTCTAGTTTATTCTACCTGTTCCATTTTTCAATTGAAGGTTATATCATGGTGATGATGCTGTCATTAACAGGATTGCTGTAAGACTTCAGAAGTGCTTAATGATACATTATATACCAGCTTTTACTCTATGTATTATTCCTAAGGGTGTTCGTGCAGTAATTCAGGCTGGCAATAAACATGAAGAACTCAGTCCCTTGGCCTTGTTTGCATTTTTTGTGAACTGCTGCAAAGAAAATCTCCATATTGTGGTAGCATTCAGCCCAATTGGAGATGCTTTTCGCAATCGTCTGAGGCAGTTTCCCTCACTTGTCAACTGCTGTACTATTGATTGGTTCCAGGTATGTGAAAACTTACTAGTATTTCCTCAACAAACTACTCTGTTTTCTACCATTCTGTATTTTCATGTCCCATCAGATTTTCTTTTGTTCCCTCTGTAGGAATACTCCATGGTTTTCAAAATTTTACAATAGCGCATATGGTTTTCTTGGTAATGTTTTGGAAGCCTTTTGGTGTTCAGTCCCATTTTTACAAGTAAATCTAAATTTTGTTGCTCCAAATTTTGTTTTTGTTATAGTGAATAATTTTGTTTTGGTCATGGTAATTTGTTATTATATTGCATCACCTGTATGTTTTAAACCATTCCAATGTGATTGTGAAATGGTAAAAGTTCTGCTGCCTGTTGAGCAGATAATACATAATGGGGATGACTAGCAAATGTAAGTCTTAAATAGCAGAATAGAACTTGGAAAAAAACTGGAGTTTGCAATCTGTAATGTAAACAGTGTTACTCAATAAAGTACAGTTAGATTTGTAGCTTGATCTGGTGCTGGCATCATTAGTTTTTTCACTGAAGAGTGACACAGACACAGAAATGTTTGGATAGAATGGCAATATGTAGCTTTTAACTTGAAGATGAGCCAAGAGTTGCCAGAAAAGTTTGCATGGGTAGTGACTGCTGCCTGATCTAACCCTTACGTCACTTTGTTATTCCTGAGACCTAACTGGGACTTGAGTGTCTCAATCTCCTATTTTGTATGGTAAAAATTGTATGAAGACTTCTAACATCTGGTTTTTCAAAGTGCTTTGCTCCTCACTTCTCTCTCAGCCATGGCCTGAAGATGCCCTTGAGCGTGTGGCTAATAAGTTCTTAGAAACACTGGAGCTCACAGACAGTGAGCGTCAGGAAGTTGTACCCATCTGTAAATACTTCCATACTTCAGCTTTGTCACTCTCTGCAAGGTCAGTCTGTTTCTTTTGAAAACAACTCATGAATTTATAGAAATGTTAAACGGGAAAAGATCTAAAAATGTTAAAGCTTGGAAATGGAAAATATTATGCTGTTGAAAATAGTAAATGGAGTAACAGAGAACTCAGAACTTGTTTTGTTTTTTTTTTTTTTAAGTAAATAACAAGATATTAGGTGATTTAAATTTCATTACCACTGATTTCAGTCTTAATGTATGCAATCTGCCTGCAAAAAATATCATATATTGTTGAAATTGTTTACTCCTATTATTTGTCAAACAATTACATAATTTTGCTAACAACAGTTCAACTGAAAAAGGAAAGCAATATAAAGGTACTCTTTGTTTAATAGGTTCCTGGAAAGCCTGGGTCGCCATAATTATGTCACTCCTACTTCTTACCTTGAGCTTATTGCTGCATTTCGGAAACTTCTTACTCAGAAACGAGACGCTGTAATGAAAGCCAAGAAGAAGTATGTGAATGGACTAGATAAATTAGCTTTTGCTGAATCACAGGTGAGTTAGGACAAAAATGGAGTTGAGAATAGCAACTGTTTTCCAAAAGCACGTCTTTTTCTGGATAAGCCAGTCCAAAAGCATTAATGTGGATTTTATTTAACTCAATCATCAAGATGTAAAACTACAAGAAATGTTTTGCCTTTCTTGGCTAAAATCATAGCAGCTGTGCTAGACCTCTGAGCCATGTATTGCTAAGGAGTATATGAATAAAGCTTCCCTTTCCTAGGTAAAAAGTATGAAGTTTTTCAAATTAGACCATATGAGAAAAAAAGAAGTCTCTGAAATGTTTTGATATGAAACTGAACGTTATTTCCTTCTGTTAATAAGTTAGGTAAATCAAGGTCTTAGAAGAACTACTGGGAATTATACTTGGTGCTTCTGAATCCTATCTAATTCTTTGTATATGTATAGGTTGGTGAGATGAAACAGGAACTGGTTCAGCTGCAGCCCAAGCTGGAACAGGCTAAAGTGGATAATGCAAGCATGATGAAGGTAGAGTTACACAAATACAGCTTCACAGGTTTTAATGCAAGCATGAGTGTTCTTGGAGCCAGAATTTTACCTTTGTAATACTTAGCTTTGAATGAGCAATCTCAATCATACGGTGTGCTTTTACTTCAGATTTAGGGATTTAGGAACCAATCTCTAGAGTGTTGTTGAGGAATCTGACTTGGGAAAATACTGATCTGGTCTGTTACTGTTGAATCACAGAAAAACATAGAATTGTTTTTATGCGTTTGCCTACGCAAGTGGTCATGCAGAGACAGTGATATATCTTCTAACTACTGCTAACAAACCTTTAAGAAAACTAGACATCACTTCTGTAAAACTGAAAAGGGAATACTTGGATGAAGGCTTGACTCATCACTGAAAAGAAAATATATTTCAATAGTCCACACTGTAGACTGTGAAGATAAGAAAACTCACTATAAAAGCTAGTTATTTTTAGTTATAGTCTGAACAAATATGAAGTTTCCTGTCTCCTGAGCTTCAAACATATTTTAAATAGCTTTTATTGACATTAGTCTTTCAGTTTACTCGCTGTAAAGGTCCAATATAATGTTGTGTTTTGCAGAGAAACAAATTATTCCCTTAACATAAATGGAAAATATATTAAAATGCCGAAGCAGTTCAATTTTATCTTCATATTTTACAGTATTCCATAAGTACTATTCTAAGTAATTTCAGTTTGTTTGATCATTCACTGCTCAATAGGATGCTCACACATTTTTGTTTTTCCTTAGACTATAGAAATAGAATCTGCAGAAGTAGAACAAATACGAAAAACTGTAAAAGCAGATGAAGAAGTTGCTACAGGAAAAGCTGAAGAAGCTCAGGCATTGAAAAATGAATGTGAGAGTGACCTGGCAGAGGCAATCCCAGCCCTGGAGTCTGCAATTGAGGCTCTTAACACTTTAAAGGCAAGCTGCTTTAAACTTCAGCATTTCAAAAACATGTTCAGCATGATCAAACTCTTCCCTTTGTTTGGAAAGAATGCACTAAGATGAGAAGAAATTGAAGTGTTAAATTTCTTTGGCTTTTGCAAATGTATGGTCATTGTCCAGTAGATTTCCTCTTCATATATTTAGAATACAAAGAGGGTTTGTGAATTTAAAAAAAACCTGTTTATTTGCAGGAAAGCACTTGTGGAAAAAGTTAACTAAATTTTGGAATTACCAGCAATGCTATCAGCTGAACTTCCTCTCACAATTAAGTTACTGTTGACTGCCATTATCCATTTGGTAATGGCTAATAATTTAATGGATCTGTGGTTAAAAGGTTTTTTTCTTGACTTTACACATGACCTAAAAGCAGTGTTGTTGAGAAAATCCTTCAGGAATTAATATAGTGGGAGTTGAGGTATGAGAGATGTCTTAGATGACACAAAAGTGTATAAAAATATATCCTGAGTTGGACTTTTAAAGACATGATTTTAAATAATCATGAATTTACAATTACGAGCATTTAACTCTTATTTCCCTTGCATGGCATATGTTAATGGATATTGTTCATTTTCTTACTAACACTGTATCATCCCTTCTAAAAGTTCTCTCTCATTCTGTTCATTGGTAAAGGTTGCTATAATTCCTCTTTTTTCTGTTGTTTCATTTACCTTAGTGGTGAGGAAAGCATAACACTTGTCATAATTTTTTGAAATGTGATTTGTCTTTCAGCCTTCTGATATATCAATTGTCAAATCAATGAAAAATCCTCCATCGGGTGTCAAACTGGTCATGGCTGCTGTCTGTGTCATGAAAGACATAAAACCTGAAAGAATTCCAAATCCTGCAGGGACTGGAGGCAAGGTAAAATGACAGATAATAGTTTCAAAGAAGAGTTTAGTTCATATTCTTCTTAACACAGAGCATTTGTTCAATAAACAGGATCACCCAAGGACCAATAAAGTAAAATAGGCAAGTACTTACAGCCTTCATCCATTATTTTACTGAAAACTAACAGAATTCAAAATTTTCTAAGTTTTGTGATATGCAGAGAGAACAATGGTCCACTTTCTGCTTTAAATATCGTTTGGAGAAAATATTTGATCTGATAGACTTTCTCCTTTATTGACATCTCAAGGAGATACAAGGTCATCATAATTAAGTATAGATGAGTTTTAATAGATTTTTGTGTGTATGTGTTTGTTTTAAAGCTTGAAAAGTTATTTCTTATTGTTTTTTGTAGATTTTGGATTACTGGACTCCGAGCAAGAAACTGCTTGGTGATATAAATTTCTTAAAGGATTTGAAAGAGTATGACAAGGACAATATCCCAGTAAGGCTTCTGTCTAATTTTTTCAGTAATTTTTACCACGTAGACTCTGTCTTGAAGGGAAGAAAGTAAAATTAGGAAATACTGTGTCAGGGTTGCATTTGTCAAGTTAGTCAATTTCTGTTACAACCAAGGATCTTTAGAAAATATTAAGAGTATGAGTTTGGTCATGGCAAGTGAGTCACAATTCTACAGGGTGAGCCTTTTAAGTAGCATTTCAGAATGTTTTAGGATTCCCTTGCATAGTTTCTAAGGCTTCCTGTACAGGCTGTGTTCTGTTTGAATGAAATGTCCTTCAGAGCACAGTTGTTTCTGACTTGGAAACTTGAGGGTAGTGTCTCATCAAAAGGTAAAAATAACACATACAAGCTATGTCAGAGTTAAGTAGTCTGTCCTGTCCATTATGCTGTGTCCAAAAATGGCCATAAGCTTTGGAAAGGAGTAGGAATCATATCTACAGTAATTTGTCCAAATCTTCCAGCCTCTGACACCGTAAATGAAGGACTTTCAAAGCTAAATGTAGTTTCTTTGTGTTCAGTACCTTCCAGTGGTTCTCTCTCCTGTAATTTCTGTAGTGCTCTGAAGCCCATGTACACTTTCTGTATGTACAAGATCTTTCAATAAACCATTGCAGAGATGTCCTTTAAATGGTATAAAGCACTATCATCTGTTTCCTGTGAACCTGAGTCCTTTAACTTCATTTCATGTATTCAGTTTTGGGTTCTAGTTGCGTTTTCTTTGTGGTACTAGTGAACATTTTATTCTTGTCCGATCTTCGTATGCCTTTTTGTGTGCTACTTTTTCTAAATCAATTACTTAGCATTTTAAACTTTTTTCTCTTTTTGAACATCTGCTCACAGTGGTGCTCTTCAAAATGGGTAGTACTTTGTTATGTATACAATAAGTGCAGAAATATACTAGCTGTGTAACTTGAAATTAAGTTTTTACTTTTTCCTCCAAAGATCTTGCTATCCAAGAGAGCGTTTCTTGCCATTTTTCGAATTTGGTGGAACGTAACTGTGCTTTACCCTTTATGAACCTGCTTCCCAACAGTAGTCAAAAGCAATGTAATTAATTCAGATTTTGTCTTACATTAGCAGAAATGAATTTTTATAATGTGACAAGCTGTGTCTTGAAAGGGTGGCTAATAATGAATTTAGCATGCTCAAGGAACAGTGTGGCTTCTATGTGACTGTAATCCTTTAAGCACTTAGGTGGCTGCCACATAGAAGACATATCACATGCATGACTATTAAAGGAAAGGAGGGTATTAGAATAAAAGTAGACCACAAAATGTGAAAGTCCAAAGAAACAAATGAGCAGTGGTTTCTACCACAATTAACACGGACTGGTTCTTTCCTAACTTATTGTGTAATGAAACAACAATTAGTCAGTGTTATTTTAAAGTGTAGGCCACAGTCATTTGGTGAGCTATAATCCTTTTGTTATCCAGGCAGCTATCATGCAGAAGATTCGGACTGAGTACTTGACTAATCCTGAGTTTGATCCACAAAAGGTGGCTAAAGCTTCCTCTGCAGCAGAAGGGTTATGCAAATGGATTACAGCAATGGAGGTGTATGACAGGGTTGTAAAGGTGCGTTAGTGATCCCAGTACCTCAGAGCTTGGTTCCTTTTTATGTTCACCCTAAGCATTGTATTAAATAATAAAGTTACAAAAAAGTGCTTTAAGCACTTGTGTATTGTTTGTAATTGAACAGATAGTTGCACCCAAGCAAAATCGTTTGAATGAAGCGCAGCAGTCCTTAGCAGAGACCCTGGCACTTCTGAATCAGAAGAGAGATGAACTTGCAGCAGTTGAAAATCGTTTGGCTGATTTGGAACAAACCTTCACTGAGAAAACTGAAGAAAAAGCTCAGTTAGAAATACAGGTTGATCTGTGTGGCAAAAAACTAGAACGAGCGGAGAAGTTGATTGGAGGCCTTGGTGGAGAGAAATCAAGGTGAGGTTAAATGTCGGATCTAACAGCCATGGTAGAAACAGAATTTGAGCTTTGGTTCTCTACATGAAGGCTGTTTTGATGAAAGAGTTCCTGGGCTCTTGGAAGATACCTACTTGTGGTACAAAAAAAAATATGGACAGCAACGTTAGGAGAATTGTGAAGTCTTGAGAATGTGTCGTTATTTTTCCACCTTGTGTGAAGGTTAACAACTAAAAAGTGCATTTTCATTATCAATATCATTAATTGTGGAGGTTTCAGCATCACTTTTTTTTCTGCATCTTCTGCTTGTCCCAGGTGGAATAATGCTGCAAATGATCTTCAGGATGTATATGATAATTTGACAGGAGATGTTTTGATATCAGCTGGTGTGATAGCATATCTGGGGGCTTTTACTGCTGGATATCGACAAGAATGTACCAAAGATTGGAGCAGACTGTGCAAGGTTAGGAGGTTATGTTGGATTTAAATTAAGTTTTCAGTGTTTTTTCAGACTACTGCAAAAGGCTTAAAAAAATCCCTTGTGATTTATTTAATATTAGTTTGTTAAAACTCAGTAAGGTCAATGGGACAGATTTAGCTGATCCAGTGTTCTGTAAATTTGAATTTCATTAGCATATCAGAAATGAGAGCACATAGCTGACTTTATAAGGCTTGATTATTGCTTAAATAAAACCTCAACGTTTTCTCTATTTTGCCTTTAAATGAAAGATGTAACTTTTAAATGCATTTATGTACAATGTAAAAAAAATTTTCTATAACAACTTACCCTGGCACATGTTTACATGTTAGCTAATTGTTTGGTTACTAAAGGGACAGTTCGAACATACTTATGCTAATGCTATAATTTGTAAATCCAGTGATTTGAAGTCACTGCTTGTGACTGTGGCATTATTGAGTAACAAATAGGCACTGGATTCCTGTATTGAGTTAACAGAAGATATCATCATTAGATGATTAGATGATTTCCAATTGTGTGTCAGTTTCTTAAGGTAATGTATTGTCATAACTTTACATGACTAACCAACCAACCCTGGGCAAGTTCAACATAATTTGGAGAGAGTAAATAGTGGGAAAATACAGTTAGCTACTGGAGCTACAAAATTTTTTTTTCCAGGATTTTTGATTATTATTTTTCTATTCCTTTTTTTTTTTTTTTTTTTTTTTTTTTTTTTTTTCTTTTTACCAGGAGAAAAATATACCTTGTTCTGAGAATTTCTCTTTGAGTAACACTCTTGGTGACCCAATAAAAATAAGAGCCTGGAATATTGCTGGTTTACCAACTGATGCATTTTCTATAGACAATGGGGTCATTGTTGACAATTCAAGACGTTGGTAGGTGACAAAAAGCTTTAATTTTCAAATCCAAATAGGTTTTAACTTTTTTAAAACAAACAAAAAAGGCAAAGGATATATATAGAGACATCGTGGCTTCTGTAGAGACACTGTAATGGCAACCAGGAGTGGAATCTCCTGTGAAATTTCAGGAGCTGCAGTGCTCTTTTTGTTTTCCTTTTGTTGTTGTTGTTGTAACTTGTTGTCCTATTACTGGCTAACAAAGCATTTGTAACAACTGGTTTTAGACCTGCACAAAAATTATCATTCTTTTTATATATGATGACAGAATTTGGGCTGTGTAAATTGGAAGGTTCAAATACCACACTCCAGAGTATTACGGTTATAACACTCAAATGATGTTTTTGTTTTATCTATATTTACTGTGTCTGAAACAAATCTGTATGAAGAATTCTTTTAGACCTTTAACATCTTTTGTTTTTCCAACTGAAATTTCATCTCAAGCATGGTATCTATTACATGGCAGAAATATTTTAAGATAAGTTTAAAATTTTGAAAAAACTCATACACAAAATTGTACTGCATGTGTTCTAGGCCACTAATGATTGATCCTCAAGGTCAAGCAAATAAATGGATCAAGAATTTTGAGAAGGACAACCGCCTGAATGTTATCAAGATGAGTGATGCAGATTATATGAGAACCGTGGAGAACTGCATTCAGTTTGGATCACCACTTCTGCTAGAAAATGTGGGAGAAGAACTAGACCCATCGCTGGAACCTCTGCTACTGAAACAGTCTTTTAAGCAAGGTACAGCAAAATGAAATTTGAACCATAAAGTAGATTACATTAATGTTCACTTACAGTCTATGGTAGTGTGTTATGTTTTTCTTAATTCTCTCTGGTTTACTGCTACTTGTGGTAAGAGGATGGTAATCTTATAACATCCTGAAGTTTTATTTTATTCCTTAATAAGTATCATTCATAAATCACATGACAGTGGGTTTATGTGAAATCCTTCACCTTGTTGCTGAAAGAGACAATTAAGACATACAACGTATCTTTACTGTTTTTCGCATCCATACTAAAAAAAAAAAAAAGAAAAACTTAAATGCTTTTTATGCGTTTTTGTTGGGTTTTTTGAGTTTCCTGTTTCAGACAGGTAATGCGAGGAAAGAGTAGTCTGTAAGCATATCGTATTTCAGAATAAATTTTATAGCTTTTTGCTACTATCTCCAGTATCTTATATACACGTTGGGTTGACAGTTGTAATTGGATTGACTTTCTTTCATCTGCTAAGAGTAAAATGTGGCCTCAGTCAAGTCTGTGAGAAATGTAAAGTGTATCAGATTTATTTATAGTTTTCCGTAATGTTTCTTATTTTAACTTTAGGAGGCGTGGAGTGTATCAGGCTTGGTGAATCTGTTATTGAGTATTCTCGTGATTTCAGATTTTTTATTACCACAAAACTGAGAAATCCACATTATATGCCTGAACTTGCTACTAAAGTTTCTTTACTCAATTTTATGATAACACCAGAGGGACTTGAAGACCAGTTGCTAGGTATAGTTGTGGCAAAAGAAAGGTAAGTCTGTCTTTGTGGTAAATAGTGACTTAAATTCCAAGGAAATTAGAGATTTATTTATTGTAAAGCAAGATTAATGTTTCAAGTGTAAATGGTGCTCAGTAACAGCTTTGAAAAAAAAGAATTATAGTTTTCATATCTAAAAAAGTTTGTTAGGAAAACAGATTGTCGTGTTTATATTGTGGAGTAAACAGATTGTTGTGTTTACTGTGTTTGCAGCGTGGCTGAGCTTCTAGACAAGGATGCAGAATTCTGAGGATTTACTTCTAATTTCATGTGAAATAAATGCACAGTACCTCTGAAAGTAATTGTGGGTCTCATCTGAGCCCTCACAGAGGTACAGAGTAGTAGTATCTGCATTTTACAGAAATGTCTACGCAATTAGGCTAAAACCTGTTTGCTGAAGTGTTTTCAGCAGTAATTCTGCATATCAGTTTGCGGTTTTTAGGCAGCAGGGACATAATAAAAGTTATAATGTACTGACTTTGCAAAATACTGATGTTACAGTTTGGGCTATCATTTTCTAATCCTAAACTGAATTTATCTAAAGAACTCCATGCTTAGAATTATAAATATATGCTGGAGAGTAACAAGCTATTTAAACTACAGAGAATATTCACAAATACTTACTATAGGGAGACAGTCTTCTTCCTTTGCAGTCAGTGGAAGATGAACATTGACTGTTTTTGTTTTATACTTTTTTCTTCATTAGACCAGAATTAGAAGAGGAAAGAAATGCTCTCATCCTGCAGTCTGCAGCCAATAAAAAGCATCTGAAAGAAATTGAAAGGAACATTTTAGAAACCTTGCATTCATCTGAAGGGAATATTCTTGAAGATGAGACTGGTATCAAGGTCTTGGATTCTGCTAAACTTATGGCTAATGAGATCACTAAAAAACAGCAGGTAAGAAATGTATATGTGTATTTTCCATAACTGAACAGAGACATAAAATGTTAAAATTTGCAGCTAGCAGGGCTATGAATTAGATGCAAAGCATAAGGAGGAAATTATATGCTTGTGAAATGTGAAGAAAAAGAAATTTTGATGAATTCTAGAATCTGATAGTTTCTACAGTCTTCAATTTAAAATGCATTGAAGAATGTGTACCTATTTATAAGGACTGAGTGAAAGGAAGTTAATTCTGAAGTTAAGGTAACATACTAAGTTAAAGGAACAAAGTTTTGAAAAAATACCCAGGAAGATTTCAATAATAATTTTGAAAACCCTTTTTATATTCAAAGTACCATTTTGTATAAAGCTGATTTGCCGTAGAGTAAGTAGAACTTAACTGTATATCCACTCTGAAATCCAGTCGTATTTTCAAATATTGTTGAGAGAGTTTGATATTTTTGATACTAAATGGTACTTTGAAACTGTTGTGTCTCCTTTGTTTTTACTGTTGCATCCTGTAATATAATTAAAAAGAGCAGGCATTATAAGGGCAAGTGTTCACTTTTTAGCTAGTGTAGTCAATGCCTTCTGTGATGGAGACTTTTGGAATGTAAGTCATCTTATTTTGGTGTTCATGAAGTACTGTATGGAACTATTTCAATAATGTTATTAAGTAGTAAAGTTTTTGAACAGAACATTGAAAGCTTTTCTTTCTCCACTACTACTGATATTTAGATTGCAGAGAAAACTGAAATGAAAATAGCTGAATCTCGAGAAGTTTATCGTCCCATTGCAAAGCATTCATCAGTGCTGTTCTTCAGTATTGCAGACTTGGCAAACATTGATCCCATGTACCAGTACTCTCTTAGTTGGTTTGTAAACCTCTTCATCAACTCTATTCATGATAGGTAAATACAGTTATTTCCGTTTTAAAAGAAGGTGTTTTCTTGTCCTATGAACAGCTCTCAATTTTTAGAACATTTCCCTCCCATCCCTCCTTAAATGGAGGCTTTAGAAACAAAATGTCATTGGTTCATGAAGTATATATTCTTTTTAGTTATTGTTTGAGCAAATCATGAACTGTAAGCGTGTGCTTTGAAGGATGTGACTTAAGGGTGAAGTTTGATTCTGAACTAGGCTGCATTATGAGCACTGAGTTCCACCACCTAACTGCAGTAAATTGTTTTCAGCTCACTGTTTCACTTGGGACAGCTAAAAGAGCTGTAAAACACTGAGTGTGATTTAAATTTGGGGGAAACGGGCATCTCAAGTCTTAGTGGACTGTGTAGGTCTAATAGAATTCCTCCAGAACGCTAATAAATTTTGATTTCTTAAATGATTTGCCTAAGTTATTCAATGTGAAATCTCAGTTTCTCACTTCTTTCTTTTTAGTAACAAATCCAAAATTTTGGAGAAGCGACTTCGATATCTAAATGACCACTTCACATACAACTTGTATTGCAATGTGTGTCGTTCACTGTTTGAAAAAGACAAGCTGCTCTTCTCCTTTTTGCTGTGCTGTAATCTTCTCATGTAAGCTCATTGTGAAGTCTCTTATTAATAGAAACTATTTTCTTATGGAAAAAGATATTAATTAGCTAGTATGTTCTTGTGCACCTTAGTGTTTTTCAACTAAGGTCATGAATATTTTGGATTTTCTAATAGTGACAATCTTTAAAAGTGACAAGAGTGTGAAACTGTGTGTGTTACTACTGCTAAACACGTTATCAAAAGGATGTTCCTATGCTCATTTAAATCAATGCCTTTGTCAATGATATATCTTTGACTCCCTTAGGACCTCGGTGATGCCATATAGCATCCTTATGTCGAGAACAGTTGCTATTATTTAAAAAAATGTTTTAGAAATACAACTAAGTAATGTACCATCCTAACAACTTTCTAGGCTCTTGGGTTTGTTTTTCGTTTTCTCTTGTCTTTTTTTATACTTTTGAATAAATAATGAAATCTCAACTTCAGCCTTCTCTCTTCCACAGGCTTTTTAGTTTCATCACCCTGGTTTTTTTGTAATTCTGTGTGAATAAATTTGTGTGAATCAGCTGTGTTTACCATACAGATTTAACTGCACAGAATACTGAGATCTGATCTCAGCTGTTATTCCAGTAGAAGTATTACTAACTTGCAGTGTAGTGCAATTATTTTAAAAAAATATTTTACATTAAGAAAAATTGTACCTCAGTAACTGATGGGGTTTTTTTTCCAAATATAGGGCTAAAAATGAAATAGAACATCAAGAGTTTATGTTCTTATTAACTGGGGGTGTGGGTCTCCAGAATAAGTTCAAGAATCCAGATCCATCTTGGCTACCAGATAAGAGCTGGGATGAATTATGCCGTGCAAGTGAAATCCCAGCTTTAAAAGAACTGAGGTATAGTAAAATGTTGATGTGATTTAGCCTTATTTATTTTTGACTGAAGCGTTTGTAACATCCTCAAAGAAATGTTTCCTGTGTTTTTCAAGCCAGTGCCAGAATGACAACATGGTAAAACTAGCCTCTTTTGTAATCATTAGGTTTGCTTCACTTATGTAAATCAAACATTTGGGTTACTAATTATAATATTAATTTGCTGAACTATTTTACTAAATGTTTGGGATGTTCTTTAAAGAAACTTTCTTTTGGAATCTCTCCATGGTAGAGAAACAGTGTTTCAAGGATGTCAGTGGAGATAAAGGAAATGTATGTAGCAAATTCCATTGCTGTGCTGCAGGAAGGATTTTTCTGATAAAATCTCATCTGTTGAAATCAGGAGAGTTTCACCCTCGATTTAAATAGAATTTAACCCTGAATTTTGGAGCTGACATGATATGTACAAGTGTTGCTTGTAAATAGCTGAGAGAACCCAAATATTTGGAGGATTTGGGTTTGATTGTGGGAACACTGCTGTGTTAGAAGAAATCCTTTGGGGCTTGTCTGGTTTTTTTCCCTTTGGAGTTTTAGTAATGGTGTGGATGACAATTCAGCCCTTAAGCAGTCTGCAAGTTCTGCTGTTGCAGAGGATGTGCTCTGCATATTGCAAGGAATGTAATTTTACTCTGTGGTAGAATTTTCAGGTGATTTTTCTTTAGTTAAAGAGTGGGGTTTACCTGAATATGAGAGGCAAAAAATTGACCCAGACCTTTGAGGTTCCAAGCAGTGCTGGATGGAGGAATAGGCAAAACTGATGAACCTGGAATCTTTCAGGTGGAGTCTTGTATGTCTGCAACAGCATGGGGAGAAAAGATTTTTCACTCTTCAGCGTAGAGAAGCTGAACTGTAGAATTATTTGCTGATGTATATGTGGAGTGGCCTGTGTGGCAACACTGTGTTTGGCTTTTAATTAACATCAAAACCACATTTCATGTATTTACAGTAATTGCTATTGTGCTTTTTCTTTCTAGGAATCACATCTCTGAAAACACAGGGGAATGGCAAAAAATTTATGACAGCAAAGAGCCACAAAGTTTTCCATTACCAGAACCATTGAATAGTACATTAAATGAATTACAAAAGATCATAGTTCTACGGTGCTTAAGACCAGACAAGGTAAAACTATATTTTATTGAGTGTTTGTTGATTGTTTCAAGTCTTGTGGTTTGCACTGGTTTAAAGTTACTGATATTCATTTTATTAAGAAAATAAATCTTAATGCATCTTTCATAATATATGCATTTTTCTAGCTTTCTCAGAGTGATCACGTTTAGTCTTGTATACTGATGCAGCCAGTATGTGTGAGAGCAGGCTGTATTAGCCTGAACAAATACACAGTATCTAGCACCATGTGCTTTCATACAAAGGATTTCAAGGCAGAGATAGATCAACAGAGTTAATTTGTACAGCCAAGGTGAACTTCTAACACCTTCTGCCTTCAGTGTGTGTAGTAAAATTTATTGTATTCTCTTTAAGAGAAATCAGTGTTAGTGTTCAAAGAACATATAGCAATTGCTGGTTAGAGTGAGTTGAAAATAATGACATTAATAATAAATAATGTACTCGTCCTCCATGTCAGATAAAGCCTGAACTAGATTTAATGTAATTTAATATTTTTTACATGTGAACGTTATTTTTATTTTCTAAAAGCATTTCTGTTCCTCTTGAAAGGAAAAAAAAAAAAAGAGAGGCATTCTGCAATACTAGCTAGCCTCAAATCAGTGCAAATCAGAGAGGTGTCTGTGGGGCTCAGGAATTTAATTAATATATGATATGTAAAAGATGCTGTCAAATAGCAGTTATGTTTAGTTTATGTTAATGGCTTGCATTTCCTTTCTTTTACCAGATTGGTCCAGCTATGACAACATTTGTAGCTGATAAACTGGGGAAGAAATTTGTAGAGCCACCACCTTTTGATCTATCCAAAAGTTACTTAGATTCAAATTCTACAATCCCTTTAATATTTGTGCTATCTCCTGGAGCAGATCCCATGTCTAGTAAGTATGCACAGAGAAGACAATATATAGTACACATTTTCAGATTAGAAACCTGAGCTTGCCCTTCAGTACATAATGAGGATTATTTTGTGCAAGTAGACTTGAGTGCATCATGTATCCCTGGGAAAATTCTGTAGTCCCTAAAAATGGGAAAGGTATTTTAAACTAAACAAATCTTACATTTGACATCAAAGCTATATAATCTTGTTCTATGCACATTTTACCAAATAGCAGTAAGCTTTGTAAAATATTTTTTTCCTGACTTATTTTTAAGGACAAAATGCTAGAATCTTATGCTTTCTATTCAAGGCCTCCTGAAATTTGCAACTGACAAAGAGATGGTTGGAAATAAGTTTCAGTCCATCTCATTAGGACAAGGACAAGGACCTATAGCTACGAAAATGATTGAGGAAGGAATGGAAGAAGGAGCCTGGATTTGTTTACAAAATTGTCACTTAGCTGTTTCCTGGATGCCACTGCTGGAGAAAATATGTGAAGAGTTCAGTGGTGACAAATGTCATCCAAGCTTCAGACTTTGGCTTACTAGTTATCCCTCACCAAAGGTATATGCAGTGGCAAATACTTTGTATTTGGGGAAAGGAAAAGTTGATTGTACTTCTAGAAAGTATTGATATCCCTGTATGAGCTGATTATACAAAATTTCCCTGAAATACGGTGAGGCTGATGAAGGGATGATTGAATGAAGAAAGGACATTTTAAAACAAATTATTACAAACCTGGTAATACCAAGCTTCCTTTGTAATATTTTGATATTGGGGTGTGTGATGTTTTGTGTACCACTGAATGGAACTGCACTTTGCTAGTACATCTAATTAAGAAGTTTTTATGTTGTCACTGATGTTTTGTTTCACAAATTCAAAAATTTAATTTTGCAGTTTATTAGTAAGTTTATTATTATAAACTTACTAATTTACTTACTAGTTTATTATAAGTTTATTATACCTAGAAAACACAGCAAGGTTTTACTTTCTCAGTGCGTTCGAGAATATTTTTTTAAAGCTCTAGATGTTTCAAATTTAATTTCTTGTAGTTAATTGTTCATGTAACAAACACAGGGTAATAATATATTGTTACAACAATATAACATTTATTTCACACATTCTGAATGCAGTTTTACTATTCTTATTTCTAGTTTCCAGTAACCATTCTTCAGAATGGAGTGAAGATGACAAATGAACCTCCTACTGGTCTTCGGTTAAACCTACTTCAGTCATTTCTTTCTGATCCTATTTCTGATCCTGCATTCTTCTCTGGATGCCCTGAAAAGGAGCTGGTAATGTGCCTATCTGTTGCCAGGTTTTTTTAATGTTCTTCCACAGTTATTCTGATTTCTGTCCAGTGAATGTTATAAGCTAAAATTTTTACTATGACTGAGAGTTTAGGTTTTGCAATGATTAAGATGATTAGTTGAAAATTACCCTGCCAGGTAATTTAACATGGCAATATTTAAAATGATTTCTTAGGCTTTATTAAATTACAGAAATACTACACCCACATCTTGCACCATTTACATAAACTGTGGGCATTGGTTAGTAGGGCATATGTATTGTTGAGATAGTAAGCACTGAGGAGATCTTTACTTGCTACCAGGGACCTGTACTGTGCTGCGTGTCTTACTGATAAGTGATGAACCAATTAGCTAATCATTACCTATGAAAAAAGTGAAAATACAGTGAAATTACTCACAGGTATGAGTAAGGTAACCAGTAGGCGTAGGTGTAAGCGGATGCATCTAAGTGCTTAGATTGAACAATACATCTGGTTTTTATGTTTGTCTAATGAGCTTTACAAATAAATATGTGGTGCTTTTTGAGTTCTTGAGAAGTCAGCTTCACTTTACACGGAAGAAGAGAAAAATACTGTGTAATGGTACTTGAGGAACCATCTGAATGTGCTTGCCTATATGGCAGCTATGTGTGCATTTGTTCCCAAGTAAGAATACTTACTAGTAGCATGTGTTTGTACATGCTGCATGGAGAGTGGTAACCAAATGCTGTGTTTATATAAAGTGGCAGACTAGCATGAGCATGTAGGCTAGTTAATAATACGTTTTTTTGTTTATTTGTTTTCTTTTTTTTCTTCTCAAAGGTATGGGAGAAACTGCTCTTTGGAGTTTGTTTTTTCCATGCTCTGGTTCAGGAGAGGAGAAAATTTGGGCCTCTTGGTTGGAATATACCCTATGGGTTTAATGAATCAGACTTGCGAATCAGTATCAGGCAGCTGCAGGTAAAATCTTTTATTGCTACTTTTCACCCTGATCTTGTGAAGCATAGGAATGAGCTGATGGTCAGAAAGGAGCAAGACACTTAAGTTACATCAGATGTTCGTGAATTCTTGTGTTTTCACTTAATCTACAAAGGCAAGGAATATCAATCATATTTCTTTAAATTACAAATGAAATAAAATTCTAATTAGATTTAGATTTATACAGACATACGGAATATAGTGAATATTAATGAGTATAATAAGAGTTAAAATTGTGGTGTAAATACATTGTTAGTCAAATTGAGCCTAAGACTACTCTTCCCTAAAATGAAATGCTGAACATTGTACCCTTGAGTCTTCTGCAGGCCCCATGTGGAGAAGTCAGGAGAGCTAAAACTGTGAATTACAGAAATGGAGGCTAACATGTTGGGAAGGTTATCAAGAAATTAATGAAAGAGATCAGAGGGTTCTGAAGATGAGAGGGAAAATAACGTCAAATGCATATTTCTTTGATACAGAAAAATATCCTTCTGACCAGAAGAACTATCTGCTTGTAAATAATTCAAGAATGATTGAATTACTCATGAACTTGGATATTCGTAAAAGGCTTTTACTAGTAACTCCTCTTTATTTTAAACAGTAATTCTGCCTGAAAAAAAAAATAATCAGAATTTGATTTTTCCAACATGCACAGTGAAAACTCAATAAACAGCAGTTTTGGAAGCCCTATAGAAGCCCATTTAGTCTTGAAATCACAGTGTTGTTCTGGAGGTAATTGATATCTCTCAAGTTACTCATGTCTTTTATTTCAGTTATTTATAAATGAGTATAGCAGTGTTCCTTTTGAAGCTATATCTTACCTAACTGGAGAGTGCAACTATGGAGGTCGAGTGACAGATGACTGGGACAGACGTTTGCTGCTGACAATGCTGGATGACTTCTATAATGCTGACATAATTGAAAATCCTAATTACGCTTTCTCTCCCAGTGGCAACTATTATGCTCCCCCAAAAGGCACATATGAGGACTACATTGACTTTATCAAGGTAAAAAGTAGAAACAAGTTTTTGAAGTGTTGTAGTGATGATGCTCTAAGAAAGCAATATTTAAAGGCTTTTCTGTGTTAAAAAAGTAGTTGTCCAGCACATCAGACTGTGCTTGGCTTCTTGCCTTATATCCTTGTATGATCCTTCCTGTGACCTAGAATATTTCGGAGAAGGAGAGGGAATCAGTATGAGATAGGAGAACCTAGCATGTTGCTTGATCTCATATTTTGATCTCATTTATTGTTTATTTTGTCCTAGAGTCTTCCTGTTAGTCAGCATCCAGAAGTGTTTGGTTTACATGAAAATGTGGATATTTCAAAAGATCTTCATCAAACTAAGATCCTTTTTGACTCTCTGCTTTTAACACAAGGAGGAGGCACTCAGGGAACTTCTGGAGGTGGTGACAGCACTCTCTATGAAATTGCAGATGATATTCTCAGCAAGGTATTGTATTATACCAATTACTCCAATTTATGTTGTTATAAAGGTGTAGTTATTTAACTAGAATTTTAGTGTCAAATTGATTTTAGTGTTGGAGGAAAAAACTCCCAGGAGGAATTTAGTGCAATACGAGTGAACCTGTGTGGCTGTAACAGGCCACAGCTATATTTCAGGTGAAAAAAGTCTCATTAAATAGGTAGGAGACAGAGAAAACAGAGCAAATACAACTTGAAGAAAACTGATTCATTCATGTTATAAAGTTTAAAATTAGTAAAACTGACATACGTTCATAATTTTCAATAGTATGAAAAAAACCTAGATGTTTTTAAAAAGATTTTTACTTTAAAAAAACCCATATTTTTAATTTGCATTAAACTACTAAATGCTGTATTGACAAGATATTAATCAAAAAGTCTAATGGTATCTACTGCTCAGCAATTTGTCTGATCTGCTTACTTTTAATGTAACATGTGCACAATATGTGGAATGATTACCAAGTATGTTGTAATTTGTAGCTTCCAAATGATTTTGACATTGAAGCTTGCCTAAGTAAATACCCTGTGAGATATGAAGAAAGTATGAATACTGTGTTGGTGCAAGAAATGGAAAGATTTAACAAGTAAGAGTGTTATTTCATTAAATGCAACCAAAATAATTTCATTTGCATAAATAGTACTTTTGCAACTTGTAGATTATAAATGCTATGTTGTGTAAATTATTATTTGTCTGTTCATTTGTTTTGTTCCCTTCTAATCATCTGCTGTGATAGCTACAGTCCTAGAACAATTTCTTCTGTGGGAAATCAGAATATAGTGTACTTCAGTTTTTTCTTCCCTGTTTTTCTTTCTCCTTCTCTTTTTTGATTTTTCTGTCTCCCACTTAATTTTCTCCTCAACTTTCAGTAATGCTCTCTGGCCTTCAGTGTCAAGTTTTCCTTTGTTGCAGACCCCACTCCCTCTTCTTTTGTAATCTAAGCATTTTTCCTTAGTCTGCTATTCAGTGTATGCATTTGTAGTTCAAAATTTATTCTCTTAATAAAGAGAGTTTATCAGAGAACTATTTTATTGATGTCTTCCTAGTCTTGAAAAAACTATGTCAAATGCACAAGTTTTTGGCAGATATGGCTAAATATAGCAGCTGTATAGGTTCTGTAGATGGTTCTATAACCAGGTTTTGGTTTCTAATGCAGTTTTAGTGTGTTCCAAGTCATGCAAATGTGTGAGAGATTTTATTTTTTTAATTCTAGTTTAATCCAAACTATTCGTAATACACTAATTAACCTGAAGAAAGCCATTAAAGGACTGGTTGTTATGGATGCTGAACTGGAGGCTCTGAGTGGCAGTCTACTTATTGGAAAAGTTCCTGAGAACTGGGCAAAACGTTCATACCCAAGTCTAAAACCATTAGGGAGCTATATTCTAGATTTTCTAGAAAGGCTGAAATTTTTACAGGTAAGATACAAGAGGCAGTACTACCAATTATTTAATCATCTACTTCTTGTAGTTTGTCCTTGACATTAAAGGAGTATCTGGCAAGGAGCGATAGACTGTGGTTAGGTTTTCTGAGTACAATTGTGTAGAAATGGTCAAACAATGAAGGATTTGTCTCATTCTGGTTACTGAATGTGTCATTTTGCTCTTT
Source organism: Florisuga fusca (assembly GCA_038090715.1). NCBI lineage: Eukaryota > Metazoa > Chordata > Aves > Apodiformes > Trochilidae > Florisuga > Florisuga fusca. The sequence goes on along the minus strand of JAAWXA010000016.1, from coordinate 8,865,418 downwards.
CCAGGATTGGTATGATTTAGGCAAGCCCACGGTTTTTTGGCTGTCAGGATTCTATTTTACTCAAGCTTTCTTAACTGGAGCTATGCAAAACTATGCTAGGAAGCACAAGATCCCTATTGACCTTCTGGGATATGAATTTCAGGTAGTGATATGTTATAAATGCATTTATAATTCGAGTCTTGATGTTGTAGTGAGACATTGTGAGTAAAATCCTGACTGGAAAGTTCATTTTGCAGCTAAATCACTGCAATTTAAAGACATAAATTTAAGTCTTTGGCAAGGTAGGCATGCTAAGTAATATCCCTAAAGGAAGTAAATTAAAAGTAGTTCTGTTGTTAGACCTGGACCTCCACTCAGGAAAACAGCCTGTAGAATAGATAGTTATCTGTGTGATTAAAGCCTTATTTTCCACCCTACAGTAAAGGTAGATAAAAAACCCACAAAAATCTGCTATATATATAGTTTTATATAGAGGTAGTACTGAAAGGAAGGTATTCCTTTCTTGGGTTTCATGTTCTAAAAATTGGCTGTTGGCATACTACCTCGTAGAGCAATCATCTTTGGAAGTTTAATAACATGGACCTCTAATTTCCTGTAGGTTATTCCTCAGGATACTGCTGATACTGCACCAGAAGATGGTGTTTATATCCGTGGATTGTTTTTAGATGGAGCTCGCTGGGACAGGAACAAGTCAGTAACAGTGTTTCACTATGGTTCTGGGAAGCTTTCTTAGGTGCTCAAACAAAATTTAAGTATTTTAGGTGATACTTCTAGTATTACTGATATAACACACCAAAAGAAATACTCTTTCATGCATGGAAAATGGGGAAGTAAAAAAACAGCAAATGAAAGCCCCAGAAAGCAACAACTGAAAAACACACACTAAAGCCCTGTTTGGTTAACAGCAAACCACAAACAATGGCTTTGTTCCTTTCTCTCACCAGGGGAATGTTAGCTGAGCAGTATCCCAAATTGCTCTTCGATACGATGCCAATAATTTGGATAAAGCCAAGTGAGTATAATTTCTCTGACGTGTGAGCTCTTCAGCAAGAAAAGGCAACAGTTGATTCCTTTTTTTTAAAGACTGATGTTCCCATCCTCCCCAGGGTACCCAAATGTGCACAGAATTCACGTGCATCTGACCTGTGACTTGAACATTTAAAATTCTGCTTGCTACCTTGACTATTGTATCTGAACAACAGGCCTGTCCCTCTGCCCACAGATGTTTATAATTATGGATTAGATGAGAAGACAAGTAAATGAATTTGTTATGAATATGTTTAGGTGGTGCTCAATCTGGTTTTCAGCCAGAAACATAATTTGAGTGGGAAAGCACATGGTGCTTGGATTCCTGGCTCTACTCAAATTGAAGAGAAATTCTAATATGATTTAGCAAGGTTTGCTCAGGTTATTTTTAGCTGATGTGTTAGTTGTCTGTCATACTAGTAAGAAATTTTCTATAATTCTTGTTTCCTTTGTTTAGGAGCAGTAAAATGCTGTTTTTATTTATTCACTTCAGCAGCACTTTCAATTGCTGTTTTGCAAATTAGGTGTTATTAGCTACTAGGCAGTCTTGTGAAGTTTTCACTTTTTCTGCCTGTGGTTTCTGTTGAAGTTGGATGAATATGCAAACGTATGGTTTCACACTTTGCACAGTTTTAATGGAAGCAGTCTGGGCATACTGAGAGTTCCTGCAGAGCTGCTTGGATCAAAGGTGACTCATATTGCAGTTAGGTTCCATGGCTGCTGGGTCAGAATTCTTGTGGAACTTGTGTATAAACTATTCTTTTACTGTGTAACTATTCAGATTTTAATGTGGTTTTGAATGATTATCAAGGTGGGTAGAAGTGCAGAAAGATACAGAGTCCTAAAAAGAAATAGTAGTTTAATTGGCTTGGTTTGAAAACAAATTGCAGCACACGAGAAAACAAACAAAAATTATGGTTCTCACAAAAGAATTTTGCGTTTTTATTTAGTTTTAAGAATGTTACTATAAATACTTGATATCAGTTACGCAGGTTGTGTTTCTAGCAATTGGTCTGCTGAATTTAATATATTCTTTTGGATTTTTTTTGAAGCTGTAAAGTCAAACATAAAGAAATCTAATGCATATATTTGCCCACTCTACAAGACAAGTGAACGTAGAGGGACCTTATCTACTACTGGACATTCTACAAACTTCGTCATTGCTTTGACACTGGACACTGACAAACCAGTTCAACACTGGATCAAGCGAGGTGTTGCATTGCTCTGCCAGCTGGATGACTAACTTTGGACAGCTCAGATACAAGCTTTACAAGATTCTGTTCTTTTTGGCTTACAGAGGAAGTGAAACTTACAGTGTAAAGAGAAACATCTGGACTTCTTTATATTAAAACAGGGCGGGCAAATATTTTCTAATTCTCAATATTTTGTCTTAAAATTAGTATCTATTATTAGTTGACTTTGTAAAAACTGTAGGAGTTTAGCCTTTGGTAATATTAATGTGTTAACATAAGTTTTATGCATAACTTGAATATCACAAACAATATCTTAATGGAAACTTACAAGAGTCTGCACTTGCTAAAATAAACATTACAACTGATGAACTTAAAGCATTAAGAGTGCTGAATCATGCGAGTGGAAAGATAGTAAGTTGTAAGTTTTGGTATTTCAATCTGGATTTATATATAGCCTATGTTCTCTCATAGCAACAGCACATTGCAGTATGAGAAATCATTTAACTATCTATACTGGGTGCTTTTGACACCTTCGCACCTCAGCAAATTGATATTTTCAGGAATTAATTCAGATATTACTTTTTAAGATTTTTTTTCCACAGAGTTTCCATGAAGAATAAATTTACCCTTATTGCCATCCACCAGAAAATGCTGTTTCCCTATTTCTCCAGAGGCAGTCCAGTTTCAATTCTTTCAGTGATTCCAGACTTGTGTTTCTTAAAAGAAAAAAAAATAAGCTAAGCATTATTCCTCGATCTCCTTAGCAAAGAACTGTTTCTGCCTTTCATTCAGACACAGCCATCATAATTTCTTTGTAATGACCCCTCTGTAAAATACAGTTACAGTAAATGAGGCATATGGAAGTCTTGCTCCATCCTACCTTCACTATTTAGCTATCCGTGTCCTTCATTTCTCTGCATGTTGTGTATTACACCAACATAAGTTTTCAGCATAGGTCTGTCTTTCTCAAACAGTGCTTTTCCTTTTAAAGACTCTCAATGTTTATCTTCTGCTTTTCTCTTTGTATTAGTATGTGAACTGTGATTAAGCAATCAGAAACACAGTACTTTTTAAGAGTTCTTTATTTGATTTGCTTGTTTATAATATTGTTTTTGCTTTATACTCTCTTACCTCTTGTAAGATCCTAACAGCATCTTCATTTTAATCTCTCAGGAAAGCACTAAAAAATTTGCTTTCCCTCATGTAATACATCTACTATTAACAGTTCTCAAATTCTCTTTCAAAAAATTTTAATTCCTTCTTTTACTGGCAGCATTTGTCAGGTCAGATTGTTAAACATAACTAATGTGAAAATGAAAGAAACATGGAGAAAGTCCCAGAGGATCTTGTGATCGGGTATTTATAGTGAGCTATTAATGGACATAGGCTGAGATCATTTGCAACTCTGAAAATATCACTTTCAGCTTAATGCTCACTTCTTCAGAGTTCGAGATCTTCCATCTTTCAGAAGGTGAGGAACCCCTGTATATTTTATTAATTGTCTTTTTCATAAAAGGAAATAGCCTAGTTTAAAATGCTTATATACTCATTGTATGTATAATCGAATATTAATAGTTATTTGTATATTTTGCTGATGTATTTTTCTCTTTTTTGCTCCTTGTGCAATTACAGAGCAAAGCCTTGCACTCACATATTAGGTGGGTCAGGTAATAAATGAAATGATGCAGATTTCCTGTGAATTACTGCTGCTCAACTTTAAAATGGTTCTAGAATTATTCCAAACTCTGTCAGTGGTGTGTTGACAACTTCCTTCATCTTTCTGTGCTTGTTCATTTGGCTAATTTATTGTTTTATTTTGCCCAGTACTTGTGAATGTTTTTCTCAGTCCATCTCTCTTTTAAGACAGAAGTTCAAGTTTTGATAAGGTAAAACAGATGAGAGGTTTGAGCTTAACAGCATGTGTGATTTTCATCTGTAATAACTTGTAGCTGAATATACAAAAGAACAGTGGGATTCCTTATGCATATAACAGATTACATCTACACACATTGTACTAGTCAATTATTAGACCACTAGTATTTTTAATGATTTCTTCTTAAATTTAAACATTTAGACTGAAGTAGTATCAGTGGGATTTATTTCTGTCATTATTTCTGGAGCTTGACATGGAGGAATTCCAAGTCATTTATTGTAATCTTTGTTTCATTTGTTGTGATACTTAAACGGCATTTGCTATTTCTGTTACTCCAGATTTAACATGAAGATGTTAACACCTTCCATTTAAAAAGCAGTGTTTCTACATGAAGAGTGAGTGAGGCTTTTTACTGTCATGTATGATTCTACATATGTGTTTGATGATGACTCTGATCATGAAATCTCTACCCAACAAGCTATTGAGGAAAGCTTACGAGATAGGCATGAAATTGAAACACATGGCAGTGCAACAGAGGATGAAAGGTAATAAGTAACTACTACTATTGGGTGTTTTCTTGGCATTCTTATAAGAATGTAGTAACCTTGTTTTCCTTTGTGACTCTTTATGTTGTATTGCTGTGACCTTGTGTCATGGATACTGGAAGCCACTGGTAGTTCATTTTTTTAGGGTCCTCCCTGGAAATATATAGGCATTTCCTCAAAAATGTGGACTGTATGAAACTTTGAGGTGACATTTTACATCAGTAGCTACATGAATACGTGGCTTTATGAAGAAGAGGAGTGTGTGGAGTTGTCTCTGCCCATGATAGGGGCATTGGAACCAGGTGGTCTTTAAAGTCTCTTCCAACCCAAGCTATTCTATCAGTCTGATTTTTGTTATGTAAAAATAGATAGGTATGATAGCTTTCCCCTGTTTTAATATTTAATTGCTGGCCTTTGTGTGAAAAAGCCAATATTTATAGTAGCAGAGGAAGACAAAAAAAAAATATTTTAACATGTTAAACCCTGAACAAACCTACATAACTTGCAGAAATCTAGCATGTTGTTTAGACTTGAGTACTTAATTTAAGGTATTATTATATCCTCAGCTTCACATTAATTTTTGCTTCTCTCTTTATTTTTGTTCTGTTTACACAGTTTCCAGTACACTGCAAGTAAAGAACATGGACAGATAATTGCAGCAATTCGGACAGGTAAGTACAAATAGACTGCACTAAGCCTGCATCCCTGGGGATCACTTGGGCATGGTGTTGTTGAGCAATGCCTACCTTCTATGCCTTTGGTGGCTTGATTGAAGTGCAGTTTTTATTGTGGTCTTGGGAAGACTAAAGTAACTAAGACCAGAACTCTCAAAAATTAACCTATTAGATAGGAACATAGTAATTGAGTGGGTTCAAATGTCACTCCTCAGATGTCAGTGCTTCATCTCCTGGAACTAGAGGACAATGCCAGGCCTTTCTTATAAAATAAACAACAGAATGGTAAGGTTCATAGTAAATTAATGCTTCCTAAAAGCATTTCACTTTGTGAGACACCCAGATTAAAATCCCTTCTCTGCTTTATGTGTGTTCCACAATTGTTCCTTAACATCCAACGTTTTTTGTATTCCTATATGAGATGTTCTTAATCTGCTCTTCTGAAATATCTACTCTGTGTGGTATATTCAATTGATAAACTTGAGTCACAGAGAGATGCAAACAATGAGGACATGTAATGGAGTTATCTGGCTGTGGGAAGCATTCTGTCCAGTCTTCATAACATGTCATAGTACGTAGTTACAGGGTTGTTTAGTGCAGACGAGTAAAGAAACTGTTTTCTGGATAAATACAGTTTTCTGGATAAATAAATGCTATGTGGTGCTCCATACAGTATGAAAGTGTGCCTAAAATCTATGCTTGATTTCAGGTCTTACGAATATATGATACTTCCATGTGTAGGAGAATTTCAGCAGCAGAGACTGAGAGCAGTCTGTCCCCTCACACTGTAGTTGTAGTTAGAGATTAGCAGGCTGCCTTCTTCCAGGAATGCTGAGATAAACATGTGAGGAGGAACTGGGCTGCTGAGCAGGCCTTCCAGCCAAGAAAGTCTTGCTCTTACTTGACAAGATAAAATTACTAACATTGTTGATAAATATTTCAGTAAGATTGTTCATAAAAACAAGAATAACAAGATAAATCTCATCAGATTCATTTTATTTTTGTCAACCTAAGTTTTTTCCTACCTGTTTACTTTATTTGTTAAATTTTCATGCATATTCATTCTAAGTAAGTTTTTTTCAATCTATTATTCAAAATGCTTTGTGAGTCGATGACAATCATTGATTGTTCCGTTCACCCCATGAGGAAAAAAAGTGCTTTGAGAAAGCAAGTTTTTTATTGCAGATACACTAATGGGATAAATAGCACTCAGTATATTAATTGTCTGAATTTTGTTTTATGATGAGTAATGGAATATGTGTCTGTCTTAAAATATCACAGGCCAAGAAGAGGCCTTGATGAAGTTGGTGAAGCACAGTTCAAGCAGCAGCACAGATAAATATGAACATCCTAGAAATAACCTTAAAAGGTAAGGATTCCGTGTTGTTTTCCACCAAAATGTCTTACAAAGTCAGATTTAATGAATGATCCATCTTCAAATGTATTCTGGTTTTCTTTATTTCAGCCTCCTGTGCCATTATGTGGGAACAGGCCACACTAAAGGGGGAAACACCTCTCCTGGTGGCAGTAAGAAATTGCCTTGTAGACAACGTCCGCTTTCTTCTGCTCAATGGCTGCGATCCCAATGTTAAGAACAAAGAGGGAGATTCTCCTTTAGTTATAGGTGAATACCTTATTTAGGGGTGCAGAAGTGAGGGAATGAGGTGAGGTTATGGTGACACGTTTTAGTTACCAGTTTGACATACTTGACTTCAAATCAATAGCTAAAATATTCCACTAGAAGGAGTAAAAAATGTTTATTTCAGTATTGAATGTGTCCCTGTCTGTGTCCCTGCATTAAATGAGCTGACAATTCCAAGTTAGGGACTGTCACCACAAAGTTCTTAGTGGTATCTCTTTCATTACATCTACTTCTCCTTCTCTAAAAACCATGGTAATTGATTTTGATTTTGAAAAGTTACAGCAAACTGGCCCGATTTTATCTGCGTTATGTTGAGCTTAAAACAGTGTTTGTCCCTATTCAGACATTGCTGGAATTAATCCAAGTATGACAAGTGAAGCAGCTAGCCAGGCCTAAATTCTCAGTTCACTTCACTTTGAATATTTTTTTGGTTAAGAAAGTCCCATACCTAGTACTACTACTGGTGTGCCATTTTAAACTGTTCTGTCCCTCAAGAAGGGGATGTATAAGATATACCTAAAGCAGGTGGTGGGACATCACAGGTTATAGTATGCTGTCTGGTATTTCTGGCAGCTGTGCCACATGAAGATTCTCTGCCTGATTGGTCTCAGGGAAGGACACTCAGGGCTCTAACCCCCACAGCCTGAATCAAAGAGGGAGGCAGGAAAACAGGTTGCCTATTCATTCCCTTTACTGGAGCCAATGCAAACTACTCTTTAAGTTCCTTACTGACTTAACAGATCACGGTTATTAAGATAAGAAGCCATATGACAGTAATTTTAAACTTTATTTTCTATTATGGTAACAGTTAATGAAGATTAAGCAGAGCTCTCTGAGCAGGCCAGCTCCTGACTGCACTGTATGTGTTCTCCATCTACTGGCAAGAAAAGTTGCATTCTGTGGCATTACCAAATGCAACAAAGGATTACAGAGAGAATACCCTATAATTATTCATTTATATAGTTAATGTTATCCTGGAAACAAAGACTAGGCTTGTTGATAAGTTAAAACTTTTCTGTGTTGAGTGATATTTCTGGTGTATAAATAGCACTACCAGAAACAGCTCCAGCTTTCCTGAGCTGCCACTTAGCAGAAACCGTGGTGCCCAGGGTAGTGTTGAATAACATTCTGGCTGATACTTACTGTCTTACAGCAATTAAACATGATTCGTATGAAATTGCCTCCTTGTTGATAAGTTCTGGTGCAAAAGTGGATTTGCAGTGTGTCCACAAGAGGACTGCTTTACATGAGGCAGCCAGACTAGGCAGGAAGAATCTGGTGAAGCTTCTCCTTCGCTCTGGAGCAGATCCTGACCCTCGCAGTGGATATGGGCTCACACCTCTAGCACTGGCTGCACAGGGTGGACATACAGAAATCATGGAGCTCTTATTGCAAAAAGGTGAGACTTTATTTTTTTTGTGAAGTTACAGGAAGAGAGGACTTAAGGTGAGGGTCTATCTTGCCTGTTTTATAAATATCTGATGGGATGATGTAAAGCAGACACAGCCGGATTCTCCACAGTGCCTGACAACAGGACCAGAGGCAATGGACACTTAACTGAAACCTTCTTTCTGTGAGTGTGGCTGAACATTGGAACAGGTCACTCCAGAGAACTTGTGGGGTCTCCATCCTTGGAGATACTAAAACCTGACTGGATGCTGTCCTGATCAAGCTGCAGCAGCTGCTCCTGGTTGAGCACAGTGTTGGACTGGATGATCTCCAAATGTCCTTTCCAACCTCAGCTGTTCTGTTGTTCTGTTTTACAACTCAGTAGATAGACTTAGTAACATGTAGGTTCATTGGTGGTGTTCTTTAATGTAAGCCCCATGTGTTAGTAGTGAAATGTTTAAGGCCCAAATGTGACAAAGTGTATCTTCTTTCCAACAGAGAAAATTATTTCTGAATGTAGAGGCAAAAAATTTGTTCTTATCTTAGTATCCAGTAAAGCTTTGTATTATTGAAGTGAAAGGAAATTAACTGTTACCATTACTGAGTACACAGCCTGTAGAGTACTAGATCCAAGCATATATGTAATATAAACATGTGTTGAGGTCCATCAAAGAATTCCTAATATCTAAATTTACCCTTTGTAAAGAAGAACTGAAATGTGTAACGTGTAAATCAATAACCAAATGTTTGGGTGGATAAGAACCAAACTCTTGGCTTGTCCCAGGTCTAACATCAAGTCTTAACTATGTGATTGTGTTCACAGCAATTTGGACCTTCTTGTTCCCAGGATCAAGGATCCAACATGAAGGTTAATAAAACCATAGTGGTTTTATTTGGTGAATACCAATATCATGTCACTGAAGGGTTGGTGAGATTAATTACTGCTTGATATTTACAGTAACTACTGTGACCATCTTTAATGCTTCTTTCCAGGTGCAGATGTTCTTTCACAGGCAATGGATTCTGCTTCTGTGTTATTTGAAGCAGCAGGAGGAGGAAATCCAGATTCTTTGAGTCTTTTACTGGAATATGGGGCTGATGCAAATGTACCAAAGCACTCAGGTCATTTGCCAATCCACCGAGCTGCATATAGAGGACACTTATTGTGAGTTAATATAACTGAAGATACTTAAAAATCAAGTACATTTTATGTCTTCATATTGTATTTTATTTAACTAATTCCCTGGTTCCTATAGGTTAAGCAGTAACACTGTGCTCTTGACATCCAGGAAAAGCTCTTTTGAGATGGAATTATTATTCCTTTAGCACGGAATAGGGTTGTTAATGAATAGTTGTGTAATAGAATAATGATTTATATGTAGTAGGTGTAAAGTTGCTATCCATTGCAGGCTAAAAAATTAATTGTTAGCAATTAAAGCTAATGCAGAGGTACACTATGCCATGTTACTGATCTAGTAGATGAAGCAATTGTATACAGTCACACAGTTATGCAATCTGAGCAACTCAGAAATTCAAAGATTAATCCAGGTAAAATCAGTATGTTTAAGATTCTGAGATTCTTCTCTCTTTTTTAATTCTTCAGAGCCCTAAAAAATTTAGTTCCAGTTACAAATTTTGATGCCATTAAAGAAAGTGGGATAAGTCCAGTTCACTCAGCAGCAGCAGGAGCACACCCTCAGTGCCTTGAGTTTCTCCTCAAATCTGGGTTTGATGCCAATTTCATGCTGGGTCAAAGAGTTCGCAAAGGCTACGATGACCACCGGAAGTCAGCGTTGTACTTCGCCGTTTCCAACGGGGATATCTGCTCAGCACAGCTGCTGCTGGATGCTGGAGCTCTGCCAAACCAAGATCCCATCAACTGTCTCCAAATAGCCTTGAGAATGGGCAACTACGAGTTAGTGAGTCTACTGCTCCGACATGGGGCTAATGTCAATTATTTCTGCAGAGTGAACACAACCCATTTTCCATCAGCTCTGCAGTATGCTCTGAAAGATGAAGTCATGTTAAGAATGCTGATGAACTACGGCTATGATGTGCACCGCTGCTTTGATTGCCCTCGGGGAAACAGTTCACATTCCCAGTATGTGACTGATGGATGGACTTCGACTGTGATCAAAGATACAATGGTAAGGACATCAGCTGGCTTATCTTGTTTTACTGCCAGAATCCTTCCTAAAACTAAATGAGAGTGTATTTAATGCCATGTCAGGGAAGGAAGTTTTGAATGGACAGATTTCTGTCCATGCTGTGAAAGCAGAGATTGCAGGCTGGCTCATTGGGTGGTCTTGTATCTTAACAGTAATACTGGAATGCTGCTGTAAGGAACCCCTGGAGCTGGCATGATAAGCACTCAGCAGAAATTAACAAACCTGGATGACCTAGAAAGGTTCCTAGAGACACCCATCAGTGTCACATTTTGTAAAATGTGTTGGAACATAATAAACCTTCCTTTAACCTGAAGATATGCACTGGGTTGATGCAGCCTTCAGCATGCTGAGGCACAAGTCTAAATTCCACTTTGGGAGTGGAATCTTTTTAAGCTCTCAGCTACTAAATATATAGCTGCTTAAGTTGATATCTGGCTCTAGGAAAAAATAAGCATATCTCAGATTTTCAGATTCTAATGCTGAGGCTTAAAGCAAGCTGTGGCAACCTATAAAGGTCCCCTGAATGATAGAACTCTCCCTCTTCCTGGTGTTCTGCTGAAGTGTTATTGCTCTGGTCCTGCATAGGTGGAAGTAATTTATTTACAGGAGTTCTGAAGACTATCCTGTTAAACATTGTTTTTACCAGTTTTGTGAAGTGATAACCTTGTCATGGTTGAAGCACCTCTCTGGAAAAGTAGTGAGAATAATGTTAGATTATGTCGATCATGTTCATATCTGCTGGAAGCTGGAAGCAGTACTCAAAGAACAGGAACTCTGGCCAGAGATCAGTTCAATTTTAAGTAAGTATCTTAAGTTTATATTTAAAGTACACAAACTGTTTTGGGACTCACGCTATTTTGTTGGTGGCATTTTATTTTTCTTTACCTCAGACTGGTGCTTTTCTTGACCCTTTCTAGGCAAAAAGTTATGTTTTTAGAGTAAGAGATCTCTTAAAAATCAGTCTGTGTACGATTTAAAGTTTTTCTGAGTAGTCTTACAGACAATAACTATTCATTTTACACAGAGCTCTTTGGACCTTTAATTACAATGTAGACAGCACAATCCTCTTCAAGGGCAGAAAAGCTTTTGCCTTTGCTTCAAGCTGATGAAAGAAATAGAATAAATTACTGATTTTAGTAGAGTGATTTAATTCTATGTCCTTTTTTTTGTACATGGATAAATAAGTATTAACTCATAATTCTACTCTCAGTAATTTCTTCAGGTCAATAGAAACCTGGCACTCATTTGGAGTCAAAGTATTAAAGTACATTTCCCAAACTTTACTACTTCCATTTAGCCAGCTTGACTGAAACAAAATTTGTTGATTTAGCATCACACGATTATAAATGTAACTGAGTTGTATGGGCTAAGGTAAATGTCTAGATCCTGGCAGGTCAGGTTTTGCAGGTAACAGAGTACTGAATAAATAAATTGAACAAAAGTTAAAACTGTTATAATATTGATCTTGCTTTCTCAATTCTAGCAAACCCTCGCTCTCTGAAGCACCTTTGTCGTCTGAAGATACGGGAATGCATGGGCCGGTTGCGTCTCCGTTGTCCTGTGTTCATGACCTTCCTTCCACTGCCAAACTGCTTGAAAGACTACATACTGTACAAGGAATATGATCTTTATGGGCAGGAAAACTTCATAGGAATGTACTGCCTCAATTCTACATAATTATTAGTTCTATGTTTTGAAGGGAATGTTGACATGGATAAGACAGTCTTATGCACCTGCTTTTTTCTGTTGGGATTTTATATCCTCTGTGTATTCAGGAATACAACCAGCACATTGCCCACCTCACCCCTGAAGAAAATGGGGAGAACCCCAAAATGTAAGTATTGGTGATCCCATTCTACATATCTACTGGAATAGAAACTATCTGAAAGCTACAGCTATAGTATTTTAAATGCTTAGTGTGAAAAGTTAAGGAACTGTAAAATGCAGAGCTGCTAACCTTGTGTTCTTGCTAAGTTCAAGCCTGTCAGAACAGGTTACACAAACCCCATTGCAGGGTTATACCCAGGATTTAGTTAAAGGTCAGAGTTTTAATACAAGGAAGGGACATTGTTCCTTTTCTTCTTGTACCTCTCTCTTACTACAAAGTAGAGTTTTTGTTTGTCAAGTCCTGCATTGAAGTTCTGAAGAGAAGCCTAAGTATATATTTTTTTTCATCTAATTAAGCAATCCTACATGCTAAGCAATGAAGTGGGATTAACAGCTACAGAAACTTCTGCTTATCACAGCAGCTAGTGTGAAATACCAGTGTTTCAAAAAGAAGGTGCTGCTTCTGAAAGATACGTTGGTTCTGCATCTTATTCTCAGGTATCAATATATCTTACCTATTACGTACTTTGATGACTTTCCTCAGAATCAGGTTTTCCTTTTACTGTGTTGGCCAAAGGTGTGCTTGCACTTTTGGAGTTTCTCCTCATACACTTCCACCTTAAGTTTTGAGAGCAACCTGTCAGCAGTCACCATTGTCTTAGAAAGTCTTACATAGTAGACACAGACCCTCAGCATGATGTTCTTTCTAAATATACTGCAGATGTCCACCCATATTTTAGTCAAAAAAAAGTTCATCAACACACTCAGCATTAGTAGAATTTATTCCTTCATTATCAAGTAAGCATAGATATTTTTTTTCTAGTTATACATGCATCTTTATCACAGAAGTTACATATTTCAAAAGTCTGCTTTTACCCAGAAAAATCTACAAACCTTATAAAATACAAATTTAACCATAATGTAGTTATGACCCAGTGCTTTCTTACATGATGTTTATCATTTAATAAACTAACGAAGCCCATGAAGATAGGGATCAGTACCCATGTTAATGGTTGTGCTGGTGTAGCCTCTGTGAATGGGAGTTCTGATCATTGTCATAACCACAGCTCTGCAGAGTGCTACGCACTCTCATGCCCCTACATGTGCACTAATCAGCCAGCAGGGTTGATAAAGACTTTCTTCTTCTGTTCAGTCTTGGATTGTTGCAAAAATAAGCTATCAGCATTCACAAGTACAATAACTTCCTCTGAGATAATGTGATTAGAAGAATTGAGCAACACTTTGACAACAGAGGGATATAACCACTTGTTAAAACATCATTCAAGGGAAGGGAGCACATCCTGTCACCAATAATGGTACTTCCTGGAAGTCAGTATTATCAGCAATGCAAGTTTTTGCATCAGTACAAATCCCACTCAGAAAGTTTCTTTAGTTAAGCTTTTTTTTAAATCTACAAAATGCTTACTGAAGCCTTCCCATTAATATGTTCCCAAGAGTAGACACAACAATCAAAGACATAAATATGCCACTGGAGGTTTTTAATACAGCTATTCAGGGAAAATGTGCAAGTCAGTCTCAAACACTGCAGAAATCACACTTCACTGGAACAGGACCAATCCAGAACATGATCATAAGAATTTGACCACTCCACTTGATTATAAAAATTACTTGAAAGATTGTACAAAAATCTTGGCTTGCAAAATAAACTTCATTAGGAGTACGAGTGCATTCACAATGACACACTGGTTTCTTCTTGTTGTGACAATCCACTGGGGCAAGAAAAAAAGAAAAGCCTGGGAGAGGAATGGACTTAAAAGACATTTTGTAAAACAGAGCAACAGAAAGAATATAAAATATCATCTCTTGCTAAGCCAGAGGCAAGTTTTCTTTTTATATGAATTATATGAATTTATATGAATTATTTCTGAAATAAGTAGACACTATATCATAGCATCATTTTATCCATTGGCTTCTCCTAAATTCTTCGCAACTAATTAATCAGAATTTACCTTAAATATATGCACAGTCAAATTTGCTTCTTTATACCAGTGAACATAAATTATATCTTCATAAATAGATTCAGCTCTTATAGATTTTTCGGCTCAGGGTTTACATCCCTATGAAGATAAAATTTGACAGCTTTGGGGAGGGGGAATATTCCTTAACTATTACTTTGCTGTTAGTAACTTGTCTTGATACAATTGCAAAACTAAACAGATTATTAAGGAAGTAACAGACTATCCAGTACAAATTAGTTTACCAGCTCACAACCAGTTATATATGGCTACACAGTTTATGACTCTTAATTTTTTCTCTGATTTAGAGTTGGAGAAAGCTGTTAATCTTCACAGGGGAGTGCTAGATGTTACCCAGAATGCAGAGTCTAACAAACTGAATATCCCCTAACTGAGGGGAAAAAAATGTGAAGGTCAACTATTAGACATAAATCAAGAATGAAACAACTTAAAGCAAGACTTGGGTCTGTACTGTTTAAATCTACAGTCTAACAAACTGAATATCCCCTAACTGAGGGGAAAAAAAAATGTGAAGGTAACTATTAGACTGCAATTAGCAACATAAAACTTCAGTTCTAAAAACACTGCTGATTCAGCACCTATCAAAGCCCCTTTAAAATAATGTTTTCAGGAGTGTCTGAATGAATACTGGATTCAGAAGAAGCAAACTACAGCTTCTGCTGAGAGTGCCTGAAAGATGAGTCTGTAAGTAAAAGGCAACAGGAAACCTTGAACAAGAGAAATTATTTACAGAGGAGAGGAAACCAAACAGTAACTTAGTTATAACAGTAAATTGCTCAGGCAGTGATTCCTGAGAATGTGTTTATATTAAAAGTCATCCCCTCAAGGAAAATACTAATAGCTCTTATTTTTTTTAGTTAACAAAAATATTTTCCTGTGAAGTAGCTGTAAGCCTTGTAGGAAAAAGACTGGCAAATGTTTATTTTTGAGAGAAGGGTATGGATAAAACCTCAGCAGGGATTTTTTGCCTTGAATTAGTTCTAATTACATAGCCAGTAATTAAACTCCCCTTAAGCAAAACCCAGTAATTCTCACACCACTGCCACCTCATTGCACCACTCCTGTTCAACTTCTGCATTAATTCTGACCTGCCCTTTGTTCTTGCAACTTTCCTCACTCTCATAGAGGCTTTTACATTTTTTTGCTCATTTTACACCAGTGAAACTCTCCTAAACAAGCAAAAAACCCCTCATTTCATTCATGCAAGTTAATATGTTTTATTGTCATTCATTTCCCTTTTTTAAGTGGCTGACAGTTATCCAACAGAAAAGAAATGCACTTCACTCCTTTACTGTCTGTTACAGAAAATTACATTTAAGGGCATAGACAGCCCCAAAAGCAAATGGAAAAATTCCATACATATTGTCAAATCTGAAAAATCCCATAACAGTAAATTAACCTGCCAATTCTTTCTCCTGATTTCTTCTTTGCAGATTTGTCTAAAACAGTAATAATAGGCTTCAAGAAAAATAACAGATTAATTCAATTTTCTGACATTTCTTCAATAAGGCTAATGCAAACTAGGTTCAAATCAGAAGTGCTTTTTGATGAGATTGGTAAGCTGTTAACAGTCTTTGATAGAGAGCTACAGCTGTTGCAGCTAAACTGGTTAACACATTAGCCCATCCTACTCTGCCAAGCAGGGTTACAAGTTTCTAGAAACTGCAGCCCACTGATTCCATGTTCTTCCTGTGCTGTTTCCAAATTACTTCAATTCAGCATGTACTTGAGGGAGAGGCAGTAAGACACAGTAATTATGCACTATGCTGTCATATTATTTGATAGAAAACAAAAATTTCAGTAAGTTAAAAAAGCAAGAGAAAGAAACACAATGAACTGAAACAATTTTCAGAGACAAGTTGGCTGCCATGGTCTGGTCTAAGCCTAGATTTAGGCATAAAAATAGCAAAAATGGGAGTAGCTGCCTCTACATTTTAATTGGCAAGAATAAAAAGACTCAAGGATGAGAGATGAGAATAGATGACTAGATAAAAAATTAAAATGCCTCTTTTTTAGAGAAAAGCCTCTGACTTGCATGTTTTGTGTCAGTGTGCTAGCCAAATGTGGCAATGTGTTTGGCCTGACTGAGCAACAGCAAAAGCAGGTATTTCTGCAGGTGACTGGCTGGCTTCTCTGGGGATGCAAAATGTACTGGAACAGGCATTGCTAACTAACTCAGGCAGTGAACCTGGAGGGTGGCTCTCTGCTGCTCAGCCTTCTGCTCCCCCTCTGCTCTTCAAGGCAGGAATGCTGAGACCCCTTCTGAGGAGGCTCAAGCCCTCTTGAGGCTGTGGTGCCAGTGAGGTCTCCAAGAGCTGGTCTCCCTCCTGCTGCAGCACTATAGCAGACTCTGTCAGTCCTGCAAGAGGAGGTGCTGTTTGCCCCTTCTCTTCTGTGAGAGAGAGCCTTGGGCTGAGAAATCTGGATCCCCAGCACAAGGGGAGGAGGAGGAGGCTGCCTTCATTGACTGAGACAGTGCCACTCCAGCACATGAGGAGAACCAAGGGTACCCATCCCTCCATGCACTCACAGCCTTCTAGCAGAGAGTGGGCCTAAGATTCCTCATTGACTTTATCAGCATTGAGCAACTCCAGCTATGCAGGGCTGGGCCACTGCCAGCTCCTGGGCAGACATTCAGAAAATTGCTGCCATTCCTGAACACCAGAAATGCCATGCAGTGAACTGTAAAACACTCATAACTGTTATAACCTGGAGTATAAGCATATTCTTCTCTTTCTACATTTCCTGTTATTTTCATGCTATTATTAGAGATATCTTCTGTTCCACTGGATTTTAGTATATATAGTAATTAGTGCAAAAATAAATATTTCTCTTCAAACAAGTTTTCTCTTCTGGATCAAAAGGTGAATGCACATTTAGTACTATACAAAATAAATATTTCACAGGGTATGGAATACAGAGTACAGATTACAAGCTGTAAAGAGACATTGCTTTGAAAAATGCTTTACAGGATTGACTCTAGGATGTAGGATTAGTATAGTTCCGTACTTCAGAGATAGTCAATTCTGTTTGCAAAATCAATTTCTATAAAAAGACTTATCCTCAACTCATTTTTAGTAAAGGTAGTGTACTGGTGACAAGGCATTTACATATTCAGAAGATTTTTCAAATGATGGAATTCAAGATGTTCCTGCAACTGTAAGCATGTTCTATAAAAAGTTAACTCAAAGGCATTTAGCTTTTTATTACACATACTGGGGAAAGAACCAAGAACATGGCACTTTTGCTGTAAGAATATATACATTATTCTTAAAATTTGATAAGGAATGCTTTACACATTCCTTGTGTAGCAAAGTGCAGCTGTGTCTCATCAGCTCTTACCTAGGTCTGACAATATTTTTTTTTCTCCTGTTGAAAACAAGTCTTTCAGCATTACATTACCAAAAAGACATCAAGACAGTATCATACAGTGTGATATGAAAGATCTCTCTAGAGCTATTGCACATATCTCTGATGTTAATTAGAGCTTTTATTTCTAAATCTAAGAACAGTTATGTGCAACAAACTAGGTAAAGCTTAGCACTGTCTTATTTGGACATCCACTTTTGCTTCCAGCAAGGTGTTCTCCATACTGCAGTGTAAAGAACATGTCAGTGTACTGCTGAAGCCCAGTGAGAGCTTGAAGTTTTGCTTCAAGAGCAATCAATTGCACAGAGGTAAGTGGAGAGGGGAAGGGAACCCAGTTTTTTCCACTCTGCAGAAAAGCTTTGAGAAAACAGTTTTGTAATGAACATGGTAGCATCACCATGCTTCATCTGGCAAACAGGAGAGAAATTTTTCTGACATGAGAATGGAAATCACTTAGTTGAGAGAGTAAAATCAAGGCATAATAGGGTCTACATATTGTGAAGTCTTTTATATAATACAACTGACCCTCCACCTACATTTCACTTCTTGTAGAACTTGTACCATGTCACCAGCTATACCCAAGATCCCAATTTCAATAAAGCAGGCAACCTTAGGCTTCAGATTCTCGCTTCTTCTTTCCATCTTCTCCTAAATCACTGTCTTCTGACTGACTGCTGCTAAGGACTACAAATTGTCCTTCTCCACTGCTCTGGTTTGATCTGCTGGAAGCAGCTATCAACCGGCTTTGCTCCTCTAAGTCCTAATTTGAGAGGGGAGAGGTGGGAAATCAGAAAAAGAATGTTAACTTTAAAGTCATCTACAATTGAAGTAGGGTAAATTATCGTGATTTACAAATGACCTTTTCATATTACCAATGGACACATTTCAGTACAAAAGAAGCTAAAAGATCAAATAGGAAACCAGAACATTTTAATTTCAGAGGCTGGGATTATTAGAACAGCCAACACATCTGTACCTATAACACACAAATCACAGCAGGTCAGAACATGTGTCATTTCTAACCTGCTCCCTGCCACCTCTTCTCACAGTGTAACTGAACCCTCCTCAGCAAATGGCATTATGTTGGGCCTGTGATAGGTGTTCCTTCATCTACTGCTCTTAAATACTCCTATAAAGATTTGTGGTTTATCTCCTTGGAAAAGCTCTTTTTAAAAACTACTATACAAAATTATGCAAATCAAATTCTACACAATTGGCACAGGAAATTGTTGTAATAATGAACTCAATAATGTTCTCTGAAGTTGTACCAAAGAATATGAAAGTGGAACTTGGAGTACTTCAAAAGTAAGTAGAAAAAGGATAAGGAATAATGATGAAATGTACCTTTTCAATTTGTTTTTGTTTATTCAGTTCTTTTTGTTGTTTCTCTTTTACTCTCTCAATTTCTTTCTGCTTCTCTGATGCTTTTCTATCCTAAAGGGCAAAATATGTACATTAAGTAACAACAGCCTGAGATGTTTGATACACAACCAATTCATATTGACTTTACTCAAAACTGCTAAAACCAGTGTTTTGATTATTACTCTTTCAAAGAACTGTTATGTTTGTTAGAGGTAGCAAGCTGAATCCTCTCTCAAATACTGTTCCACAGTTCATGTTGGCCACTCTTTTTATCTTGAGCTTAAATCCTAGGAAATCAATCCCTTAAAACACACCACAACAGGACTAATATATCTATAAACATCTTGCAGAATATATGTTATGTTAAATATATGCTCTCCCTTCCATTCACAAGTATCCCTTGGCAGAAAAAGTTTCTTACCAGTTCTGCATGAAAAGCTATCTGTTTTGCCAGTCCAACAGAGTCACAAATCTAAACAGAAAACAGATTTGAAATTATCAAAAATACTGACAAAAATACCTTTTAAAATTAAGCCTGATTTCCAAATTAGATATGATAGCATATTAAAGCACTTGCAGGTACTTGGATGGTCATGTTAAACTGCTTTTCAGTAAATAAACAAAACACTCTTTCATAGAAACAACTTGGATAGCTTGATTTGGTCTAATCTTGGAATCCACATGAGGTTAAAAACTGATACAAATATAACCTTCACCAGTACCTTTTCCCCTTCATTATTAGATTCAAATATGTAGCAGATGGAAGTCTGGCGGCTCTCAGCTCTTCCTCCTGAAGTTCTAAGTACAAATCCGAAAAGGCGCTTGTTCTCCTGGTGTGTGGCGTACAAGACTACATTGGGCAAAGGAAACTGACAGAAAAGATCAAACATGGAGATATTAAAACTGTTTCGAGTATTTTCTATATAAGGTTTCAATAACTGCACATTAATTACTTCAATATCCTGAGTGCACAACCACACGGATGTTACAACCTGACCCCACATGTATTTACATAACAGAGTGTAAGACTGGGATTAAGTTATTCAAAAGAAAGGAAAACTTCTAAAAACACACTCCATGGTCCAAGGACCACATCTGCATTGCCATTCAGCCATCTTTCGAACTGTGAGTACACTCATGTTCTCTTTTTCATACAAATTACATTTGTGACTGAGTTTTCAATATTTGGTTCCAGGTAAAGGCACAACTTCAAAACCTTTGCTGCAGTTAGTTTAGCTCTCCTGAATTATTTAATCAAGAAAAAACAAACTCAAAAGCAAATACAAAATGAATAAACCACGTACTGTTATTATTTTGTTACAAAAATTTTGCAGTCTCATTCCTGTAAGAGGGTCAACTCTAGAAATTTCAAACATATTATTTCAAGACTTACCAAAGGATAAATTATTAAATTCTGAAGGCCCCTACTGCAGCTGTTATAAATTGATAGGACAAGGTCTTCCTAGTGTTAAGTGGACATATTTACAATACTGAGTGCATTAAAAAACAAAACCAGTAAAACCAAACACCAAATGCATTGTTCAAACATCATATTCTGGTTTAGCCTATGAAACTGGGGGCCTCAAAAGCCTATAAATTCTATTTGACCTATTCAAATCACTCCCCTTGGAGTAATTTTCTGATTTTCTCTCTATTTTTTAATGTATGCATTAGTCTCCTAATTTCAGTGGAAATTTGGGAATCTCAGGCTGTGGGTGAGTTTTGCTAAGATCTGAGAATAGCATTTTTAAATTAGAAGACCTACATTAGTGGATATTTATCTTAAAATGTAAAGTTACTTACTCGTAGTCTTGTAACTTGTGTCTGTGGATCAATTAACCTAAAAGTTGTTTTTTAAAAAGAAACCAAAAAGTAAATTTTACCAAAGTGAAACAATCATTCTGTAAATAAACATCAGTAGAAGTCAGGAAGCAAACTTACTTTAGACAGTCACAAGTGACTAATAAATGTGATTCTGTCATCCTGAAAATATTATGGATGGCCCGGGCTGCTAGAATTTGACGCATTGTTTCATAAACAACATCTGGACTTTCATCAGACTTCACCTCCATAGAGCCCAGAAATCTTACAATAAATAACTGATGAAGAATTGAATCTAAGATAAAGAAAAGTATTGAAAAACAAACTCAAATAGAGTTTTCTATTCAAAACCACAGATGGACTGCATTCAGGAAAACTTCAAACAACTTGAAGAGATATTGCTCATACTGAATTATAAGTACAGTTACTAAACAGCAAGTCACACACCTTTTCATTCAGTTTGATGAATACAAAAG
The DNA here is from genome assembly GCA_038090715.1 of Florisuga fusca. Lineage (NCBI taxonomy): Eukaryota > Metazoa > Chordata > Aves > Apodiformes > Trochilidae > Florisuga > Florisuga fusca. Next base: position 8,844,056 of record JAAWXA010000016.1, on the reverse strand, counting down.
ATCCAATGAATTATTTCTAACAGACTGGCAGACAGCATCCTAATTTAACCCCAGTTGTCTAATACACTACTAATGTGACAAAGCATTTGAAAACTGTGGTTAAAATAGGAGAAGCTACAGATTAAAAATTAAAAAATAATTTCCAAATGCTATTTTTTTAATTGAAATAAAATTTGTTTTACCTTCTGTTTCAGATTTTGAGCCTCCAGATTCACCAAAAGGATTTGTACGTCTATTAAAAAATGAAAACATTAAACCAGGAGTCAGACTACAAGAACCACTACTGAATAACATAGTAGTCTCATGCTGCATCAAGTAAGAACATGTAATGATTTCACAGACTTCTAATCCAGAGAAATAATGTATGTAAAGCAATTGAATCAGGAGTTATACAGAAATTACTATTATTTGAGGGCTCAAATTATGGGGAAAAATCCCTTATGTTATTGTCCTATTGCTGCCACAGAGTTTGCTCACATGATACTTTCTAACATCTGAATTACGTCCAAGTCCAGACCTTGTTAATATTTGAAAAAGTATAGTTTGAGGGAATGAAATTTCATAGAGCAGCTTCAGGAAGTACAGCCAACAGCTACTGCTTTCAGTACTCCATAGGAGCACCACACTTCTCATCACTGTCTCAAGTTATTGAATTACTTACTGAAGAGAAGTCATTGGTTTTGTTTCAAATGCAGCTTTCTGAAAACATCACTGGGGTTTTACTCCTAGAGGGTCAAGAGAAATGTGGCTATTTCTGGCTCCCAAAGACAGAATTACTATCAGTTACAATGAAAAGTGAAAATACTCTAGGCTTCCAAGTCCATGGTTTTCAAAAGCAGTAAAGCAAAGCTGAAAAGAGCACAGGAAATGGGGAAATTTAAAACCTCTAAAGAGGCAAAAACCTCTTTGGCCAACTGGTAGCTGAATGACCCTTGTCAAGGGTTCAGTAAACTTCAAAACAGATTTTATAGAGCAATGAAGGTGTCATCTCTTGTGTTCTAAAAGCAAATCTATGAAGAGGACAAAATTTCAAACTCTCTTGTTCAGTTCTGTGTCATACTGACTGCCAGTTTTATTTTACTAGTGAAATCTTTTAAGTAAGAGATGTCTAAAGTAATAAAATTATTTTAGATTGAACTCTGAATTCAAGAGTGTATTTCTGCAACATTTATTTAATGTGGATTCAATAAAAAATAATCCCCCTAAATGCTGACAGGTGTCAATACACTGAAGGGAAATTCTTTCTATTAGCATCTTTTATTGCTCAGGGTTTTTTTTGTGATTTAAGATTAGACTTGAAAAGTAAATGCAAAACCTCACTGGAACCTTTCAAAGGACAAAAATAAAATTTAGCTTCGTCATCAGTATCAGAAACTTAAGAAAAGTCAATGTTTCTTTTTTAATGATAAACACTTCTAAAGTAGCCTGTTGCCTGTCTGTACAAACACTGCAGTTCTTTATTGACAATGATGGTTAACTGAAAATACATAGCACAAATCAATATAATTTCTGCAATGAAACATATTTTCTAGAATGGAATTATAACTGATGACATGAATTTAGTGGAAGTGTTAACCCTTCCACTTCGTGAAATACTGTTCAAGTATTCAAAATTAATTTTTAAGGCTCTATTCAGCCAACTGATCAGTCAACAAGAATATAACTGTCAAAAAAAAAAGAGTTAAACATGTATAATTTTAACTCTACTGTCTCTATGACATTTTTCTAGAGGAGCAGGGGGATTCAACACATTATTGTAACTGGAGTCACATTAATTAGTTTTTAGCTTTTTGCTTTTTTCTTGTTAAGAACAACTGGATATGCAAATATTTTTTCTTAATATCTGAATTCCTTACATATGGTTCCAGAAATGCAGTGCATATTTACAGGTTTTTATTTATTATTTTTGAATAGGAAGTTTACAAGAAAACAAGACAATGTTTTTATATTTTGGGAAGAGCTCTTAGGCAATTTTAACTTGTCTGTATATGAGATTTCTCTAGAAGCCTAGATCATTTTCACTCACCTTTCAGGTTAAGAAGAGTGTCATCGTATGCCATCATCATTTGGAGGCAGGACTACCAAATTTCTCTTGAGTTTCCAAGAGGAAATAACCCAAGCTGCTGGGTGAGCAAGCAATAGGAAAGGAAAATACTTTATGAAACCAAAAGATTATAATAAATTAATAAATAAAAGCATTAGCTGTTTAAGCAAGAAAAGCTAAATAGAAAACTACACCTTGAATCTAGTGTGTGTAACTAAGTCATTACAACTCCATTTAACAATTTTAAAAATTGTTTTGCTTTGCTGGCCACTGCAAATTTTGTGACATGAGTCAGGGCAAAGGCAACGTGTTTTGGAGTGGCAGCCTAAACATGGTTTTCCTGGTTTGCTGGTTTGGTTTTTTTTTTTTAATTATAGTGTTAACTTGAGGATTTATTTTCCTTCTCTGTACATCTCCTACCTTCCCGATTGCCCTGAAGATTTTCCTTGACCGGGCAGATCTTCACTAACTGGAGATATTATGTCAAACTGTATAGGGGTGTCAGGGGCAACAAGGGAATCCAGAGAAAGTGCTGATAAAGCTGCTGTTTCAGATCCCAGTGAGCCTGTGCTGCCAGTACGAACAGCAGGGGGACGAGATTGTCTGAAAAAAAACAAAACAAAACAAAATGAAGGTATCTTAGTTCTTAGTTTCAGGTTGGTTGATAATAAATGAGATATGGGAAACCAATACAATATTCCAAAACTTGGATATAAAACAAAAACTAAAAACCTTAAGATAATCAGGGTATAGTAAACAAAATGGAGTCTAATTCCTAGTCAAATTTAAATAAGATAAAGGATACTACTTTCATTACACAATTTTGCAGCAGATTGTATTATATTTCATATGTGATCACATAACAATGTTAAAACAATCTGAGTTCTACTTTCAGGGACTGGACACATTAAGAAAAATCTCTATACAAATTCATACAACAAACCAGACCTCTGACACACCCCAAAAAACTGTCTGGTCAGCTGGACATCTGGATTGCTTGTAACAACAGATACCAAACAATTGAGGTTTAACAAGGCCAAATGCCAGGTTTTGCACCTGGGTCATAACAATCCCATGGTAAGCTCTACAGACCTGGGGAAGTGTCTTTAGAAAGCTCCAAGTCTGAAAGGCACCTGAGGGTATTGGTTGACAGTTGACTTAATGAGTCAGCAGTGTGGCCAAGGAGGCCAATGACAATAGGAACTCAGTGGCCATCAGGAACAGGGAGGTGATTATCCCTCTGTACTCAGCTCTGGTGAGGCCATATCTTGATTACTGTGTTCAGTTCTGGGCACCTCCCTATAACAGGGACATAGAAGTGTCCAGAGAAGGGCAACAAAGCTCATGAAGGGCCTGGAGCACAAAGTCCTATGAGGAGCAGCTGGGGGAGCTGGGGGTGGTTAGTCAGGAGAAGAGGAGGCTGAGAGGAGACCTTATTGCTCTCTTCAGCTACCTCAAGGGAGGTTGGAGCAAGGATGGAAAAAGCCTGTTCTCCTTGGTGGACTGTGAGAGGACAAGAGGAAATGGATGGAAGCTGTGCCAGGGGAGGTTTAGGCAAGATGTTAGCAAATATTTTTTCACTGAGACGCTTGTCAGGCATTGGAATGGGCCAGGACAGTGGTGGAGTCACCACCCCTGGAGGTATTTGAAAGGTGTTTGGACCTGGTCCTTAGGGCCATGGCTTAGTAGTTAGCTTATGGTGTTGGTCCATGTTTGGACTGGATGATCTTGGAAGTCTCTTCCAACCTAAAACATTCTGTGATTCTGTAATGCTAGAATGGTGATTTGAAGAAATTTGTCTCTAGTCTTTCAAAGATGTCATTCTGAACATACAAAGTTTTGTTGTTGTTTTTATCCTGGAACTTTATCCAAGACTCTCTTTATAGATGTGTTCTTCAAATTACTTACAAGTGTTCATTAACTTACACAATTGGCCGCATGCTCTCGTGCCTCTGATGAAAGGAAGGAGATGGAGTAACAGCTTCCAGAGCTGACTGATTTACACGTGCAGCAATTTCCTGCAGTAGAGAGGTGGGTAAAAAAATAACTGAAAACTTTTTCCTCAAAATAAGCTTTAACAATTTAGTTTTATTTATATGCAATTGACAGAAAATTTAAACTTATCCCTTAGTGAGACTCTTAAATTCCTAAATTTTTGCTAACATAGCTGTAATGTTTTCTTCTAACACTTTGCTAAACCTTACTACCCTTGCTAAATTTAAAATAATGTACTTCTTTCATAAAACCACAAGTGTTAATACCAGCCAGCAATAGAGAAATGTCCCAATAAGTCTGACCAAATAAGGTAATTAGCCAGGAAGAAAAAGAAAAATCTCATTAGAGAAATGCTGTCCTTAACTACTAATGAAAAAATATGAAGATTCCAAAGTCTGCACTTGAAATTTGGTAAAACCTAAATGTGCCTAAAAAAACAAGACATGAGCAATGATCAAGTAAGGACTTGAAAGAATTCCATTTTAATCTTTCATTGAAGTCACTAATTCTGAAGTGTCAATATTTAATGTTGATGGCTTAACTTCACTGGGTAAAGGCAACAGCAAAAGTCCTTGAGGAAATAATATTTTTGGAAATGCAAAGCTTAGAATTAATAATTTAGGAACTAGTCAGCTTAATTCTATGCTATACAGTTAGATCTCTTTAATGTTGTGCAAATCTTGACATATTACTCATAACTTTTAGTTCAGTTACCTCAGGGTTCTCACTAAGATATATCTGTTTAGATATGTTGTTTATGGTGCATATCCACTGAAAGAGAGAGAAAAAAGAAAAAAATTAAATTATCATATAGTTTTTTAAGAAACTTGATTAAGTACCTGAGATGAAGTGTCAGCACATTTTCTATTTTTTTTGTAGCTACAAGGAGCCCAACATCCAGCTTGTACTTAAATTCACTATCTGCATACTGCACCCTACAATACCAGATTTTACTTGACTAAAAATTATTTTAGTCACACAGAATATCAAAACTAAACCAATCTTAAATCAGGACTGTAAGGCATTAAGAATAAAACAAAATCAGGATTCTTTGTACTCCATCATCCTGTCACTGCAGCTGACATTATTTCTTCAAGATATTATAAAGAATCCATCTGCCTTTCGTGGCATTTACCCATTTCTTGAACTTGTAAGCTAGAATCATAGAATCATTTGGGTTGGAAGGGACCTACCTCTAAAGGTTATCTAGTCCAACCCCCAATTTCTTTCTTTGTCTAAGATTTAAACAGTAGAATTTTTTGAGACTTCCTGAAACCTGCCATTATGGACATAATGAGTTAGAAGTTCCCTGCTTAAGAGGTAACTCCAACAATTGTTAACAATGTATTCCTTCTGCACAACAGAAAATCATTGGACTCCATGTGAACCTCCTATAAACTTACCTCTTCATAATCTTTTTTACTTTCTGCCTGTAAGATTGAAGACCTGAAAGAGAAGAATGAAAAAGACAACATTGTCTATTTAAAATGCCTCCTGATTACATTCAGAGAGAAAACTGCATTGTCATGTTTGTACATTGCACAACAAATTAAGAAAAACTGAAGATTTTGTGTATGTGCCAAATCAGTTAACATTTAACTGGGGGGGCAAAGGGGAGACAAGGGTAAATTTATGTTTTTATTTTAATTGAAATTAGAAAACTAACAAAATTCTAATTGTGCCCATGTAACACTTAAGCACTCATAAAATGTAATACCACACCACTGGAAACTAGTTATGGTAATGTTATTCTAAAATACCACTCAGCTACATTATAGAGCTATTAGCCTAAAAAAACCCCCAAATCCACAAACGTCATAAAGTTAAGAAGACATCCCAGATTTGCTTCTAAAAGCTCCCAAAATCTACCAAGCTATGATCTGGCCAAACGTAGACATCTTTCTTTTCTTAATTAGTAAGTCCAGTATTCCAGGTAACAGTAATATAAGAATACTTACTTTTTCCCATCAAAAGATGTTATCTGAAAACAGTACCGTCTGTCTTCACAGTCCACAGCCATTACAGAACAATTGTCTATATCCATGACAAGTCCCCCAGCCACGTCACCCCTTGCCTGGCTCATCAAATTTCCACCTTGAGTGAAGTAAAACTGTCTTTCCCAGCTGGAAGATACCAGCCCTGTTTTACTAAAAGATAAAAAGAGGCTCTTAGTAGATGAGGTGTTCAACTGAGCTATATAAATAAGGAAAAAAAAAAAAAGTAAATTACTTGGTACAAACCATTCTACACACTTAAGAAAACTTTTATCCCCCCTTTAACGTTTTAGGTTAGTTAAATTTGTCTGTTATTTTTTTCATTCTAAACCTATTTCTGGGCAAGGAATACATAAAATAATTACTTTCTTAAATTATGTGAAACTTATTTTAGAATAAAAAGGCCTAAGTACTTCAGTTTTGATGGTCAGCTTTAGAGAACATGCATAGTCAAATTATATGCTTTATCAATGTAACTGGTAAGACCTCTGAACTCTGCACTTTTATTGTTAAGACTAAGTTTTTAAGAACTTTGTGTGAAGCATTAGCTTAGGTTCATAAGATACCTCAATTTTCCACGTATTTTAACAAGATTTCAAAGATTTTGCTTAAAACATATTGTGGGGCTTTTGCTTTTTTTGTTTTGGTGGGTTGGGGTTTTTTGTTTTGTTCCCTCCAGAAGAACTGAAAATGAACAATCTGAAGTTAAAAAAATCAATAAAAACTTGCAAATGCCTTTTTTTTTTTTTTTCAGATACTCTCTTCAATAGTAATTGCTGCAATTGTGCTCTACTACAGAAATGCATGATTTATTCAGTGAGTATGTTACTTTAAGTATTATTGTAAAAGTAGTCTAAATTAGTTTTTAAAATCCTTGGAGCTTACTATGTAAATTACAGACAAATCCGAGCCTTCCTATTTTTAGTAAGAAATCAGCCGCTGGCCTCTAAACCAGAGTAACAACTCCCTCCAGTGGACAAAAGACGAACTACATCATGAAACTGAAGTGGCCATTCCCCTGTGTTTGGGTTAACAGAGGATGTTCTGCCTTGTGCATCTCAAACTTGTCATATATTATTAGTAAATAGAATCCCAAAGGTTTAACAGATCTTTTTATGACGATCCTGAGGGCTGCAATCTTGCTGTTTTACAACTACAAACCAGTGAACTCACACTCTCCTAAACTTTAATTATTCTTTTTGATGTGAAAATTGAGGCAAAATTACACTAAAATCCGGATAACTATGCTTTGCACCTGAATGGCACTAGGTCAGTGTAACAGTGAAATTAATACTAATCAAGTGAAGGAGTTCAAAGAAAGAAACAGAATAGCTCCTGTGTGAATTAATCACCTGAGCAGGTAAAATCAGCACAGCTAACTTAGAAGAAATTACATACTTTTTTACCTTTTCTTTCTCAGAATTAAGTATTATGGAATATTTAAGTAACAAGTTAGTCTTACTTTCTTGCATTGAGATAGCCAGCTTTCCGTGTTAGGTTTCTATGAACAGGAAATTTTGTAGTATCAGGATCAGGCAAATACAGTGGATCACTGGCTACTTCCAAGTCCTCAATGGTTTGTTGCATGTTTTCTACTTCACACTCCATTTCCCTGCGAACACTAAGGTAATCAATGTGTTATTAACTCAGATAATTTATTAATAAAATAATTGTCTTGATAACAGTTCAGAATTCAATAGAAACAACTTACTTCTGTACACTTGTGCCAATATTGGTCAAAAATTCTTCCAGTTGCTCAGTAAGATTTTCTGAACCCATTTTAAAAAAACTTATCTTTAAAAAAGAGGAGGAAATGGGAGAATTTAGTCATTAATAAAACTACAGTAACAACAAATAAAACCACAGGAGGCTAAAGCAATCTGTTTTCCGCCCTCAATCCCACCAAAGCCTCTCTATAAAGGAGCAGAATGCATGTTTCTGTCTGCAAGTGAAGGTTGATGCTGAAATTGCAGTGGGATTTCATTGTGTCAGAAGGAAATGCAGAGTCACCTGGAAATACAGAAATATGCAGAAACTGCCCTGGAAAAGAAACAAGGTTTGACCTTTTAGTGATCCCAATGTCTCTCTACACTTTTTCAAGCCCACCAGTTTGCTAACCACTGTGTTGTTTGAGGGGCACATGAGACAGGAAACCTGTGAGGACTTTTCTGGGACAGCCTTCTAACAGTGGACCCTGCCAAGGGGAACTGCTAATACTTATCTTTTTAACAGTGTACTCCATATTGACCCAGAAAAACTGCCACATCTAAACTGAGTTCAGCCATATGAAATCTCAGAACAGGAAGCCACAGAGTGCAGCCCTGCCCTTCCTGTTTCTAGATTCAGAAAAAACCTGCACGTCAACATCAGGTTGCACTATCTGCTTTGTTACAGAAAACTGTAGAGTTAATTCTTAAATATAATCTGCAAAGATTCAAAAAGAAGCAGGAGTTTTTATTGAATTTGGAAAGCTTTCAGACATTATGCAGAAGTTAATTTCTACTTGAGACACTTGTGGCAGTGCCAGATAGATGCTGGAATGTTTGGCTTTTTTTTCTTTATTTTTAAAAAAGCATACTGATGACATACTTCTGAAAATACTAACTAAGTCTCTCCAAATAACTTTTTCAGACTTGTATTTTTTATTTTATCCATCCTTGAACCAATCAGGTACTCACATTAAGCAAAACCAAGCCAGAATGATTTTTAGTATTCCATTTCTTCCACAAACTTGACTGAAAACAGTAGCAATGCAACTTGATCTCATCTCAGAACAGGAAAGAGTTTAACTGTCTCCATATCACTTTCTGAGATACAACCTCCATGTGTACTTGCATGCATCAAAGTTTTAATCAGCTATTCCCATTTGTGACACGGTGTAAAAAGTAACCAGTAATTAAAATTTAGGCAGTGCATTAAATTTAGCCCTCTGACTTTTGGGGTAGAATTAGACCTTTGTATTTGTCACCCAGAGTTTGCTAACATTCTCTGATGGGTATGAGGGCATGCCATGATGAGACTGATATGGTGAGTAGAAATAACCAGTGCTAGCTACTGACAGTGTTCAAGGCAACAGCTGTGGCAGCTACAGGGATGAGGATGGGTTATGTGTTTTTCTCCAATTGGTTCCTTGGAGTGCAAAAAAGAGTCTTGCAGTGGATTTCAGCACATCAACATTCATGAAGCACACAACTTGTTTCAGACCTACAGATTTCAGAATCTCAAGTTACCTGAGCTTGCATGTATCCTAGCAAGGGTTCTAGCACAGCAATTTTCTTTTTGTACTGAAGAGTATTTAATGCACAGAAATAATGCATCATAGTCTGATGCTGTTTTTTCCTGGAAGTATATACATCTTCTGTAACTTCAGCCTTGATCTAAAGAGACACAGACAAGGGCAGGGGAAAAAGGTAATGTTTGAAACTTGGTATTTGTCATATGCCTTCTGGACAGCTTTGTAGTCAGCACAGACAAAACAACACAGTCATGTTCTACCCGCTATAATCACCAATTGTATATCTTACTGTACAATTACACTTCTCTAACTTAAACATGAGAAACAAATACAGCATTCTTTTATCCTCAGATAATGTGATTATTTCTTTGCAAAAATAAATTTAATTTAGTATCACAATGTTCATCTTAAGAGCATTTTCAGTGTCACAAGACAGGCCTGGATTGGGAAAACCTGCTTTTCTCTTCTCAAGCACAATGTCTAGACTGCTAAAATATAAACTATCAACCTTCAAGTGGAATCTGTCATACATTGTCTTCAACCATAAATATATGAATCAGATTAAAATTATTACTTGTCTCCTCTAAAACTCTTTGTATGAAGAATTCTGTTTTACAAACCTTTTCATTTTCCCTCCTTTTTGACAACCGACCGTATCTGGTAATGGCAGCATCGTGGTCTAAGCAACAAAGAGGGAATTTGATAAATGAATGACTTATAAAATAGAGCAGAAAACTTTTTTTATCACTTGTGCATTGCACAGCTGAAGGTGAAGTTCTGTAGTATTAAAACCTTTAGGAATTCTTTTCACCTCTTTATAATTACTTCACTGACACAGATACTTGCACTGAAGAAAAATGCCAACATGGCCAAATGGTTACCAATTTCCCCAGTCATCTAATATTCTTCAAAGACAGAAACCTTCTGTAAGTTGAGACAATTTTCCATTATGAAAACCTCTATCTAATCATTCTTGCTTCTAAAGCAATGATGCCATTTACATTAAGAGAAGCAGAAGCCTTACTTAATCCTTACTTTAAAAATGTCCTCTATGATATAATAGAACTACCTGAAAAAAGTAACTTCTGACAATAAGGAAGAAAACTCTCAAATTTAACTTTAATAAGGGAGTTAACTCCTTACTTTTTAGTAATATAATCCTAAATTATTTAATAATTACATATATGTTTAAAGCATTTCTAAAAAGACTTAAGTTGTCAATTTGCTGTAACACTTTGGTACAAAAAAGCAGAGATGAATAAGTGAACTAAGGAAAGCTGGGTGCCTAAGTATCACTGAAAAAAACCTGCATCTAAATCAGTAACTTTAAGCCATGCAAATATCTTCACTAGTTTTCTGAGTAAATAATCTACAATAATACTGTTGTTTTGTAATAGCTATAACAATAATTATACTTACCATTACTTGCAATTTGGAAAACTTCTTTCAGAGTTAGTATCTCTACAAAACAACGTATCACAATTTAATAAATTGATGCAGATTTATATATTAAGGTTCCTCATGCAGTGTGTGACTACTGAACAGTTGTGGTTCACATCTTGTACCATACTGAATTACCAGCACAGGCACTAGGTGACAAAAAAAGTCTGTTCCTATTTAAGGCCTGAGTACCATTTATGTAGCTGTTCAGCTTACCAAAAAAGATACTGTACTATAGAAATCTAAGAGGTACTTCTGGTCTGAGATGGGGAAGTGGAAGCACAGGAGATGGGGAAGTATCACTGGATCAAAGAAAAGCCCCAAACACATTACATTAAGGCTCCCCATATCTAAAATGACTCCTGTTCTGTTCTAGATGGTTAGTTAGTCTCACTATGTCAGGAAACAGAAAACAGAACAAAACTCAGCACTCGTTCTGATCTTGATGTGGTTTTATGTCATATTACAATGTAAGAAAGCAGGGAGATGTGTTCAATTTAATGGTAAAGCAAAGACAAAAAACCACAGAAAATAGCACAGAGAGTGAAAGTACCTAAGAAGGGCATAAAGAACAATGATATCAGTAAATACTACATCAGTTGGTGACTGAAAACTTCAGTGGGAAAATTCAGTTTGTGATTATTGCCTCAGGGATGCTTCTTAGGTGTTAGTAAGAGATTGTTCCAGCTTCTGAGGAGTAATTTTAGACTTGAGATGCTCATGTTCCCTTGCTTAAAAAGCATAAAATATTTAATCCATCATTGTGCAATGAACTATTGCAAAAGAAGTATTTTCCAAAATTCATTAAGTGCTCAAACTCTTAGGGAAGAGTTGGAATTTTTATTTCCACTTATACTTAAAATCTTCTTATGTTAGGTAGAACCACTCTAGGATGTTCATATATTTGAAACCCATTGTGCCACACTAGTTTTCACTTTAGCACCTCAAATAAAATAAATTATAATCAGACACATTAAATATTACTTTAGACCATTATTAGATACAACTGTTATAAAAATAAGTTGGGAGCATCTTATAAATGCAAATAAGAAACCATCTATATTACCAATAGGGCTGTAGAACCACCTTATTAAATCTCAGTAATATAATTAATAAAACTTTGGCATTCTGCCTTTTTAGTGTAGTGGAACCCTTATATTGATGTCATGGTATTCTGATATATACAAGTATTTCCTGAACATGAAAATTATTATTTCCTAATGTTTACAGTAACTGCAAAATTTTAATATTCAATAGAAGGTAAGTGCTTCCATAAAATAAGTAATATTTTTGTTGAAACTGTAAGTGTTAAGTTCTTCAACTGCACTAGTCTCATTAGTAACTTAAATGTTTTTTAAAATTGTGAGGTGCATACTTTTGAGAGTTGAAAAAAAAGTGATGTATTCTATTTAGTGAAATGAAGCTATTGAGATTAAATGCTCCATTTTTATCATTACTCCTGCTGATAAAAAGAGTATTTGCTTAAGCACCCTACCTTTTAGATCTCTTTCTTTAAATTGGGAAATGGGAAACATCATTGCATCTGCAAGCTGAGTTGAAAGTACAGCATGGCAAGAGCTGAGCTGTAAAAGATGAGAAAGAAGGAAATTTTAGGAAAACAGAGCTAAAATAAAGTTTACATCAATTTCACTCAAAGATTAGATGTACAATTCAGACATAATTTTGCACATTCATTTTTTTGCAGCTATTCTTTTCTGTGTTCCTGATCTCTTCACTGGCTTTTCATAGAAAACCTTTAGTTTAGTAGTTGTCCCTACTGTTCCAACTTTGTTCCAAGTTACAGTCGTGTCAGAAGATGGCCTCATAAATTCTGATGACTGATTTATTTCTCCAGTTTCCCTCCAGCTACATCATAGGCCATCTTTCACAGGTAACAGAGGTAGAACAAATGCATTCATTCTTCCTTCCAAATTGCTGTTTAAGTAGTATTAAAAGCAAGGAGTGGGATCACAGAAGAAGTCCTGATTCCTTTGTCAGTCAGGTATCTGAAATCAGCAGTTTCTAACTGATGTTATAATGAAATGGGTTTTGGCTGTATCTACAGAAGTTAAAGCTACATTTTTTCTCAACAACTTATCCTCATCTTGCTGAGTTGATTCTTTACCTTCTGGTTATGTAACACTGAATATATGTAATAATATATAATTAAGTGCTACCTTATTGATAAATGAAAGCCATTTATGTAGCTTCCATCTTAGAAAAGGCTGGAATAAGTAAGAAAGTTAAAGGCTATGCATAAGAATATTAGCAAACTCAGAGAAACAAACATTAGTACTTGCCTCATCTATTACTTTTGCAAATTGTTGTAGAGTGGAAGTCATAACTTCATCATCTCCCCCTAGTGGAAAACGCTAAAAGACAATAAAAGGAGTCAATTTCTATGAAAGTATTAGGTATTCCATTATTTTAAAATATTATACAGTTTGATACACTGAAGCAGTTCTTTATTGTCCTCTTGGGGAAGAGTAATAAACATGTCTAATTTTTTAAAAATCAGTTTTAAAATAGATTAGTTAAGTGATTTTAAATTAATTGTTACTTTTTGAAAAATCAGGAAATAAACAGATTTTGCATCTCTGAAGATTTTCATCCAGCTTTGCAAATTACTTTCAAATTATTAAAAATTAAGCAATATTGGGTGTTCTTAAACTTTGAGCTCTTATGTGATCCTGTAAAATTTCTAAACCCTCTAGAGGAGTACACTTCTATAATGCCTTGATGCCGGCAAAAGTATGACCAAAATAGGCACAACTGAAAAATATTTTAAAAATCTGTTAAAATGTTAATTGTGCATTTTTACACTAATCTCATGACTGAGAAAAAAGCAGTCCACCAAAAAAATTCACTGCGGGAATGCAAGAAACACTTGGAAAGACACTTTAAAAAACCAAATTCTCTATTAAAAATTCTGAACACCTCCTTCCAGCTTGTTAGGTTCCCCTCTCCTTCTTCTTAATTAGTGTAACAAATTGTAACTGAAATAAAGATATTTGGTGTATATTTTGATATTTAGAACTGCTAACAAATAGAAATGTCATACCTTAATTAGTTCTTCTAATCTGAAGGTAGTTCTTTTATTTTTAATTTTTCAAAAACAGATGAGACTGTAATTCATTAAGCAGCTGAGTCACTAAAGTCAATTTGGTATTGTATTAACAAGGTTAATTCAAATGACACAACTGCAGCCACTTCAAACAAAGCTAAACAGAGTCCACAGACATACTAAGCAGCATTTCTAGCTTGTCATTAGGAATATAAGATTTTTTAAAAGGAAAAAATCTACTCTACATCTCTCTGTTTCTTCATCGCTTCCTAATTGGGACCACCACAGGTAGTAAATTATTGTTGTTAAATAGAGACTTCTATGCAATCTCTTCTCTTTCTGATTAGTAAAATTAAAGCACAGTGAACAGTAAAAATTAAAACAGTGAACAGGTTTATAAAACAAAAACAAAACGCCACCACCACCCTTAGCAACCTGCAAAACAGTTATCCAAAAGTAAAATGCCAGAACTTAATAATATTCATCATGGTAAGAGGAACTTTGTTCTATTTTAGTTGGAAGAAGTAATATGAAGAGAATAGGTTATATTAGCAAATGTTCATGCCACAAACTAGAGCAGTTGATTTGATCTGAACCAAACCTCAATACATTCTACACTGTGCTCTGGGAGATAAAACAACTACAGCAATACTGTCCTGACCACACAAATACAACAAGGATTTACACAGTACCTGCTTCTCATATTCCTTCAGAAGTTTTGAAGTCAGATGAGTTGCTGCACTTAATTCATTCTGATTTTTAAAAAAATAAAGAAAAATAAGTAGCTTGTTACTTTTTTATTTAAATTATTTTTAAATTGCATATACAAAGAGGAAATTATTGCAGATGTGGAACTTAAAATCTGACTACAGATTTTCAGAAAACCTAAGCATCCTGCCCTTCTATTTCTCTAACATCATTGAGAGGTACAGGTAATCAGTGTTCACAAATACCAGATTCACAGCCTGTACTATGTAGACAAATGCCAGTATTTTTCATGTTATACAGTGCACATCTGCATTCATTTCTTTCAAATTAGCTGCCCTAGTTACTGTGTATTAGGAATTTGTTATCTCTACAAGAAAAAAAGAAAAGATTACAATGAAACTCAGTGCTACCTGCTTACAAACTGCTTTGTACTTGTACACAGACAGGACCTAATTAGCGGATTCCTGGTACCAACTTCCTTTCATGATGCAGTTGAAGGAGAAAGTACAGAAATTAAAAGCTAAATAGAAAGGCAGTAAAATAAAACTACATAGCAATAAACCTACAATAGATATACTAATCACTAAAGACAACAGTAAAATAAAAATCTTAAAAGAGTAAAAAAAGCAATAAAAACTAAAACAGTTCCAAGTATATACAAATTAAAAATACATCCATCAACACAGTTGTTCAGAAAAACACACAGAAGAGATTCTGGCATCAAAAAGTATTTACTTACAGATGATGAGTGAAGCATGAATATATTGTGGGTAAAAAGTAATCTCTGATGTGTTACATACACACCAAGATCATGATGGGAAACATTTTAGAAACAATTGGGAAATACAGTAAAACTAGTCTACCTGTCATGAGAAATACTGTTGCAAAAGAATTTGCAAGAATTGGGACTTTACCAAGTTCTAACATACAGAAGAAGTAATTTAATTCTTACTTTATTTCAATTCCACTTTTAAAAAACAGGGAAGTCTTAAAATATATTGCTTATAACTTAAGGAAAAAAGAAAAAGAAAAAAAAAAAAGGAAGGAAAATAAAAAGAAAGAAAAAAAAGAGAAAAAGGAAGAAGGAAGGAAAAAGAAAGAAAAAGGAAGAAAGAAAAGAAAGGAAAAGAAAGAGATATGAAATGTATCTCAAAAGCTTTATAATGCATTCAAGAGTTTCATCAGCAGTACCTGTGCATCATATATTCTGTGCATGGCTTGAAATAGCTGATTTATGTAATTGGAAATTGCAGCAGCATCTTCTTCAAATACTCCCAGCAAAGATCGGGTCTGTAAAAATGAAACAGCCAAAATACTTACATATTAGTTTAACTAAGTAGTGTTTAAATGTAACAATTCCAAAGTAAATAGCAGGTTTCATTACTGAAAAACTGTCCAACAGTATTAACTGGAATGATACATGTGTGTCACAGAATCTTACAGATGCCCAAGCTCAGCCTCACTCCTACTCTCAGCATCTCTCAAGTAGGTACGTTTTCAGAAAGGAAAGGATCAAGGGAGATGGGTCAGCAAAATAAAAAATTAGAACTGTGGGCAGCTACTGGACCCACTATGGTAAATCCCTAAGAAAAAGGGTGAAGGTGAATGGCATTAAATAGCATGCCAGGTACACACATTTCTTCTGCAGTGCAGTAACAGTCAATTCTGTGATCTGAGAAATTAAAAGACAAACCAAACCAGAACAGTACAACATACATCTTGTTGTTCCTAACATCTGTGTTTCTCTCCTTCACCACTCTATGGTGAAAGACAGTGAGACCTGTCTTTTGTCCTTACCTGCAGGCTCAGTGGCTCTGCATCCTATTGCACTGCCTGCATCACTGATGTCTCCACCTCAAAATCAATCTCTTTATCAATGTCCACCTGTTAGACTTCAAAATACTGACCGCTACTCTTTAAGTCCACCTATCTGGCCATTTTTTCCACACAGGTTGCAGTCCATGCTTCTCCCATTTTGGCCACAAGGATGTTACCAGAGATGGTGTCAGAATCCTTGCTTAAATCAAGGTAAATTAAATCCTCTGCTCTTTCCTGTGAGGAGATGACTGACTCTGTATGAGCAGGCAATCAGGTTGCTCAGGCATAATTTGCCCTTAAGCTTAAACAAGATGCTGAATCAGTATTCTTGCATCCTTTTTTGCCCTTGGGCTCAATGTTACCACAAGGATATCGAGTAGCTTCCTTTCACCAAGACAAAATCCCAAAAGGGGTAAGAGTGTACCTGTAATTCTGCACACACTTGAATTAGATGCCTAGCTGTCTCACAAATATCATCATTCCATATAATGTATATTCTTTTTTATTATTAAGGTATTTTATAATCAAACAGCATCATAAACACATTAAATCACTTCAGTGGTGGTTCTAGTTTATAAATCAAGTGGAAAATGGGGTGGAGAAGGAAAGAGATGGAGAAGAACTTACATGTTTACCAGGTGTGGCAACATGTTGTGCAATCCTAATAGTTGTGGCTCTCCCATTAAAGGAGACAAGAATAAAAGCATTTCTATGTTTTATTGGCAAAATACCAGTTACTGGTGTCCAGACTTCAAACTGACACTGTGCGATATTGATGGAAAGAAAATAACCTGAAACTGTAAACAAGTTACAGATAGAGAAACTGTTTACTTGTACAGTGAAACAGTGCATTATTTTGCTTGTTCTTTAAGGTGCTTTCATTCCACATATATAAGCAGGTATACTAGAAACTACCCGTGATGGGCAGCACAAAGAAACCTCCTAGTTTGAAGTCAGTGAATTGTTAAGCATTCTGTGTCACTGTATGTATGGTAGTGTCAGTGACATGAAGAGAACCCGTGGAGTCAAGTCTCTTGGCTTTTTGATTGAGCAATGCTTCAGGAATGCAAGTCAGTCTGAGCAGAAACTCTCCCTAAAAATCTATGTAAATGCTGAGTATGTGTGTAATATATGTCCTATGTTAACATTTAAATTGCACTGCTTTGCATAGCAGCAGACAATGTAAAATGGCGTTTGGTTTACATCTATAAGCACAGTGGTTACATTTTTATCCTGCAACAAGAGGAAATGAATGGGGTTGGCCATTTTAGAAAAGCCTTTCCTCCCCTCAGATGCAGAAGTATCATATGATGTTTGTATATCAAAAGCAGTGTCTTAAGATGCAAAACCCCAGATGATAATTCAGCACTAAACAACGATGTAGGTTGATGATCTTTCTCAATATTACAACATGAACACATCAGTCAGGAAGTCAGGACAACTCAAAGAAACAAGGTTTCTTCTTTCTTAAACATTTGTTGCCATTTTCATTGCACTGATTTCAAAATAACAGACATGAACTCATGTAACAGAAGACTACAGTTCTAGTTGGGACTTCTAAGAGCTGATTAGGCAGAATTCACCTGAAATATTAGGTTAACTGATAGGTTAACTGACAGATGTAAAATTTTGTACCTAAAGCAGAATAAGATACCAGCAATTCTAATAGTTTAAGCACATGAAACACACCGGGCTGAGTTAGGCTTTGTTATCCTGTATCAAAAATAACCTCAAATGAAAGATTCTAGAATTTATAATTATGTTCCAATATGTTTTTTCATGACATTGCAGTCTTAAGTGTTTGGAAAAAAACCACTCTACATCCTACTTTTTAGGGATCTTAGGGACCTTACATTTGACATTTCCTATAATTATGAATAGTTCTGACTTCCATGTACTGAGCAATGATAACCTTCCAGCACAGCCTTCTTCTGATGCCTTTTCTAATTCATTCCTCCACTTAATGTACATTTGTTAAAAAGGTTTTTAATTTTAGAAGTCTAAATTCCCTATTAAGCAAGAGAGAATTTTTCTTCCTAAGGCTGAGGAATGAAAACTACCAATGCATATACTACTCCAATATAGGAAGTCTTGCTCATCTACATAAACAATGCAGCAAAACAAAGACATTAATTTAAAAGACTATAATAAAACATACTGTAAAGTTTTTTTTCGATCTAGGAAGCCCAGTAGAAAGTACTTGGTGTTATTGTTGCCAGCAAGAGAAACCAGTGCAAGTGAATAAAATACTTCCTGCTTAATAGCAGCATGAAAGCAATGCCAGTGCAGTGTGTGGCACCACTGACAAAGGTCAAGCGGCAGAAATGGAAGCGAAGATCCCACAGCAATTAGAGGCCTCCCAGCACCCTGCCTTTCCCACCTACCCACAGCATTAACAATAACCCCATCCAGCAACCACTTTTCGTCCCTAGCTATTAAACCTTAATGCGTTTTTGGTAAAACACAAAAAATATATTGAGAAGGGAAGATGGGTTTTGTCGACACGAGATCTCCAAAATAAGTCATTAATATAAACGCGAGGGTGGGGGATGAGGCAGTCAATGCAAGCTGCCCGGCTGACGCCCGATGCTGAGGCACAGCACCTCCGGGAACTCCGTACCGAGCTTTACCAGCAGCTCATCAGCCCGCAGGACAGCCGGGAGGACGCGGCGATGCAAGAAGGGGCGGCAGATGCTGTGGGGACACTGCGCAGGGCCCCACCGAACTGACACCGCGAGTGACTCCCGGCCCCCGGCCACCCCACCGGGGCGAGCAGCCCAGCAAGGCACCTGGCCACGCACGCAGCGTCCCTGCTCTGCTGCCGGGGAGGGTTCCCTCCTCCATCCCGGCCGCCACCGAGGCTCCGCAAAGTCTCCCCAAGGAAACGGGGGAGAGGCTGCGAGAAGGGATCAGCGCTAGGCCCGGCGCCCAGGGCTCGGCCCCCATTTGGCCTCCACCCCCCGGGCTGCGTCTTGCCTCTCATACCTGAGGGCTGTCTTCCAGCGTCTCCTCGATGGGCAGCTTGTCGATGCCGGGCATGGCGGCCGCCGGGGTTGACTCTGCGCCGCTGCAGCTCCGCACCACCCGCAGCACACCCGGCTGACGGGATCCCTCCCCCCCCTCACAGGCAGGCACAACACAGCCGCCCCCGCACCGTTCCGCGACGGATGTCCCGCCCCCTCTCCCCGCTCCGCTGCCCTCTTGGGCCTTCCTATTGGTTCTTCTGCCCACCCTGCCCACTTTGTTATTGGTCATGGGGCCGTCTGTCTGCTTGCACGGACGCGCGGGGCTGCTGGTGCCGTGGAGGCGCNTCTCTTTATCAATGTCCACCTGTTAGACTTCAAAATACTGACCGCTACTCTTTAAGTCCAACTATCTGGCCATTTTTTCCACACAGGTTGCAGTCCATGCTTTTCCCATTTTGGCCAGAAGGATGTTCCCAGAGATGGTGTCAGAATCCTTGCTTAAATCAAGGTAAATTAAATCCTCTGCTCTTTCCTGTGAGGAGATGACTGACTCTGTATGAGCAGGCAATCAGGTTGCTCAGGCATCATTTGCCCTTAAGCTTAAACGAGATGCTGAATCAGTATTCTTGCATCCTTTTTTGCCCTTGGGCTCAATGTTACCACAAGGATATCGAGTAGCTTCCTTTCACCAAGACAAAATCCCAAAAGGGGTAAGAGTGTACCTGTAATTCTGCACACACTTGAATTAGATGCCTAGCTGTCTCACAAATATCATCATTCCATATAATGTATATTCTTTTTTATTATTAAGGTATTTTATAATCAAACAGCATCATAAACACATTAAATCATTTCAGTGGTGGTTCTAGTTTATAAATCAAGTGGAAAATGGTGTGGAGAAGGAAAGAGATGGAGAAGAACTTACATGTTTACCAGGTGTGGCAACATGTTGTGCAATCCTAATAGTTGTGGCTCTCCCATTAAAGGAGACACACATGAAAGAATGCAAAAGAAGAAATTACATAGGAGCATAACCACTGAATTATATAGTCATGACCTTTAAACTTGAACATAAATAAACATGAACTAGTAATTTTAAAGGAATAGCATGTAAGGTTTCTAGATTATGCTTAGTGTTTAAAAGTGAACACTGAAGAATAAAAGCATTTCTATGTTTTATTGGCAAAATACCAGTTACTGGTGTCCAGACTTCAAACTGACACTGTGCGATATTGATGGAAAGAAAATAACCTGAAACTGTAAACAAGTTACAGATGGAGAAACTGTTTACTTGTACAGTGAAACAGTGCATTATTTTGCTTGTTCTTTAAGGTGCTTTCATTCCATATATATAAGCAGGTATACTAGAAACTACCACTGATGGGCAGCACAAAGTCTCTTGGCTTTTTGATTTAGCAATGCTTCAGGAATGCAAGTGAGTCTGAGCAGAAACTCTCCCTAAAAATCTATGTAAATGCTGAGTATGTGTGTAATATATGTCCTATGTTAATATTTAAATCACACTGCTTTGCATAGCAGCAGACAATGTAAAATGGCGTTTGGTTTGCATCTGTAAGCACAGTGGTTACATTTTTATCCTGCAACAAGAGGAAATGAATGGGGTTGGCCATTTTAGAAAAGCCTTTCCTCCCCTCAGATGCAGAAGTATCATATGATGTTTATATATCAAAAGCAGTGTCTGAGAAGTGTCTTAAGGTGCAAAACCCAGATGATAATTCAGCACTAAACAACGATGTAGGTTGATGATCTTTCTCAATATTACAACATGAACACATCAGTGAGGAAGTCAGGACAACTCAAAGAAACAAGGTTTCTTCTTTCTTCAACATTTGTTGCCATTTTCATTGCTCTGATTTCAAAATAACAGACATGAACTAATGTAACAGAAGACTACAGTTCTAGTTATGACTTCTAAGAGCTGATTAGGCAGAATTCACCTGAAATATTAGGTTAACTGACAGATGTAAAATTTTGTACCTAAACCAGAATAAGATACCAGCAATTCTAATAGTTTAAGCACATGAAACACACTGGGCTGAGTTAGGCTTTGTTATCCTGTATCAAAAATAACCTCAAATGAAAGATTCTAGAATTTATAACTATGTTCCAATATATAAGTTTTTTTCATGACATTGCAGTCTTAAGTGTTTGGAAAAAACCACTCTACATCCTACTTTTTAGGGATCTTAGGGACCTTACATTTGACATTTCCTATAATTATGAATAGTTCTGACTTCCATGTACTGAGCAATGATAACCTTCCAGNCCTCAGCCTCCCCTCAGCCTCCCCTCAGCCTCCCCTCAGCCTCCCCTCAGCCGTCCCTCAGCCGCCCCTCAGCTCAGGTGGGCTCGGCTCAGCGAGTCCCGGGCTGCCGCTCCCTCCTGCTCCCTGTCCGTGACACAAGGAACGGGGAGGAGAGGGCCCCGTTGACTCCCGCTGCTGGGGAGCGTGTCCGTCACCTCCTGGACCTCCTGGGTCGGGCCGCCCCGGTGCGGGGAGGTGAGTGGGGAGCTGAGAGAGCGGAGTTTCCCCCCTGTGGTGCCTGTGCGGCGGGACCGCGAGTGGTTGTCAAGCGAAGTTGATGGGAAAAAGAAAGCAAACTGTTTGTTTGGCTTTTGCGTTTGCAGTCCCATGCTCTGTGTTACAATTCAGTATGTCCCCCTGGCCCTGTTGTCTTTTTTCTGGCGGGTACTGTCTTCTCAGAACAGACAGAATTATCTTGGGGGTAAAACTACAGTAGGACTGAGGCTGTTGTGTCCCTTTCACCATGGAAGCGTCTTTTTCACTCTTTTGATGGTACCTGGAGCATCCCTTTGAGAAGTCTCCTTTTATCAATAAAGTATTTCTACTTATATCTACCCACTAATTTATATTACTAAGTGATCACTTCAGCTGAGGGCCTGGTGTTCCTGTTTGTGTTGTTTTTTGGTTGTTTTTGTTTTTTTTTTTAATTGCTGACCCCAATTTTTCTCCTGAAACAAGATTACAATCAGCTCTAATGGACCCCTTACTTTCTTAGGCTGCATAAGCTTTGTGCTGTAGCTTGGTAGCCAAGTTTTAGTGCTCGAAACTACTGTGAGGGCTTCCTGAAATTGAACCAGATCATTGTGCACTGCTTTCTTTTGTTTCAAAAACGCATTTGCCTTTTTGTGACGAGATGAACATGGTATAAAAACAAAGTAGAAAGTACATGAAGTCATCCAGCAGAGGTAATTATTAACTCTTGTGCAGTTTTGCTATGGAGACCTTTCTTTATGTAATATCTGATGGATGTTTTACCTTTAAAGATAGATAGAGGAAAAGGCTGGTAGTAATTTACAATAAATTACAGAAAATTTAAGATTTTATTTTTACTTCAGGTTATTTTGTAGGGAGTGGTGAGGAAATTTCAGAGTTGCAACTTGGTTAGGTTTGTTTACCAGCCCAGCTGGTGACTCACCTGACTTTAGCAAGTCATACTGCTTCTTGCTTTCCTTGTCATATGAAGGTAACACGGAGTTATCCTGCAAGGTAGTTTAAAGACTAAGCCTTGTATCTATAATTATTGTGTGACTGAACACTAGCATTGGTTTATGACCTACATCTATGTGCATGGCTTGCTGGTATTAAGATCAGTTAATTTGTGACTAAGTTTTGCAGTCATCTTCTGTAAGAAATGTTTTCTGCCTTAAAAATGTGGGAAACTAACACTTTGTTATGTAAACAGGATGAAGAACAGTGAGCAGGTCTTCAGAGGATTCCAGATATATCCCCTAATGGAGAGAACATATTGCCTCTGTTGGAGGGTGACAATAGGTGTCTGGATCAGGTAGGCTTTATTTGCATGATATGCACTGTCTAACACAGTGTTTCTCAGACTGTGCCACCCTTGGATTTACCTTGAATTTATCTGTGTTGGCTTAATGTCCTTGGCTCAAAATAGCTTTTACTTTAGCCAAGAAAAGGCTACCTGCTTTTATTCATGACTTGCAAAAATTAATGTTAACAATTTGAGGTATTCTTGCAGAAAAATACTCCAGACTTTTGAGTGTTGAGGTAACCTTGTCTATAATCTTTGTTATTCAAGTTCAATACACATTTGAAAGGAAACTGCATGCAGCAGAGTACCTGAGGGGGTAAAATACTGTTGCAGTTGGGCAAAGAAGCTATGGGAAAGGTGAGATGAAAGGCAATTTTTTTTGAGTGTGATAAGTAATCAGGGAAGATTTTATATATATACCATTTCTAACTTTCTTAAAAGCTAAAAATATTGCAGAGGCTGTTGTGAAAGGTGGCATGGCAGTGGAGTTGCAGTGAGTGAAAACAGCAAAAGGTAACAACCTTAAGCATTAGGGACCAAAAACCATTAGGACCAAAGCCACCAAGAACTTCTGGTGTGGTCTCTTAAGCTGTTGTAAGCAGAGTCCTTAGAGGGTTCACATCTCTGAAGAACAAGAGCTTCATCTTCTACTAAACAGATGAACTCTACTGTCCTTGGGCAAAAAAACAGTGGTCCAAAATCTGAAAGGGAGATTAGTTTGCTGTCTCATCAAGTATGTGATGCTATAAGAGGATTGGATTTGCATATCCAAGGAGCAGTGATTCCTTCTATAACTAATTAGGATTTTCAAGTTAATGTTTGTTGTGTTGCTCTAATTGCCCCTACCACAGCATTTAGCTAAAACTCTATACGTAATTTCACATGGGTTGCAGGGGAAGAACTGATCATTTCTAGTGGGACAAAATAATGGGATCATAATTTTTGAGTGAATCCTCAAGGTCTATTTACACTTCCAGTGGGAATTCCTAAAAATTTAATTTAATCTCCCAGGTTTTATTGGAGATAAAATTTTCTGCCCTGTGGAAAATACATTTTCATCCTCGTTTCTTACTGAAAGGTTTGTTGACTGTTTCGCTTGATGACAAATAACTTTTTCTACAACTAATCAAGCTTCTACTCATAGAAATCTAGCAATGTTTGAATGCTAGACCTTCAGCCAGTCTTTCCAGTAGATTTATCTCTATGTATGTGTTGGTTTAGACTGGTGGTTTGGATTGGAAGGGCCCTTTAAAGATCTTGTAGTTTCAACCCCTCCTTCGGGGAATTTTTCACTGGATTAGGTTGCCCAAAGCCCCATCCAACCTGACCTTGGACACATCCAGGAATACAATGGAATTTCAGTCTTACCTTTAGAATAATTTATCTTGTGAAATTTTTATAAACATTTCTGTGGAGCTGTATTAGCATTATAAAGGTCTGTTAGATATACAGTGTTTCACTTGCACTTGAATTTCCCAAAATATGGTGTAAGTTTCTACCTTGTGAGCTTCTGAATTGATATTTTTTGTTCCTATATGCAGTTGCAGCCATGAACTGTGTTTAAAAACAAGATTGTTGCAGTGACTGCATTGCAGTTGCAAGGTCTGATTCAATTCAACATAGAGCAAATAAGGGGGGGGTCATGTTATTAAAGTCTACATGTGTTTCTGGATTCAGGAGGCTGTCTCTCTATCTGTGATCATGCTTTTCACCTCTTTGAAACAGAGAAATTGTTAAGCAGCTCCATGTTCAGTATAAAAGGAGATGTATTTTTTCTTTTTGACTCAATGTGATTTGTGGGGATTTTTTTTGAAACTTTTATAAAAGCTGGTGTCCTGTAGAGGGAGAAAACTGATCTACCAAGCACTGCAATATAAGAGGCTTTACATCATCTCTGTAGAAACGTCTGGATCTGGTGTGCCATCTGAATAAACAAAATACCTGCCTGCAGTCAAGAAAAAGAGCCTGGTCTCTTTGTTGAAGTCATAGGTTGCCTTGTTGGGAATAGCTGTACTGAAACATAGAGGGCTGCAAGTCCCTTGCTTAACCCTGCTTCCCAGTGACCTCTAGCTCACCAAGTATTCCAGCTAGCACTGGTTTCACATCTAGGCCCTTATGGCTTTTCTTATATGTCTGCATTCTGTGGTTGCTGAGGCTGTTGAACGGTGGTTGGAGCTTAGCTTGCAGGGGTCATTGCAGCTACATTGTTGCCACTTCAAGATCCATTGATATGTGCTGATAAGATATCCTTGGCAAGATCCCTTCTGGAATTTCCTCTCTTTTTGGTAGTTCAGTTTGACAGCAATCTCGTTGCACAACACAGTGTCAGTCCTGTAAGTCAACATAAATTATCTTTCTGATACAAAGCCACATATAGATTGTGTTTTTCTCTCTAAAATCTCCCTCTGTACAGTATTGTCAGTTCTAGACTGTGCCGTTTCCTTACTAATTTTGCTGCTTTTGTTCATTCTGAAAAATTAGTCTTGGATTGTTTACAAATCTACAGAGGTGTTCCTGTTTATTTCCTTAATATTTGTTGTTAGCCATGTGAGTGAGACTGATTACACAGAATAGGCTACTCTGAGAAAGCAATAAAACAATAAAAACAGTGCCTGATTTTTTCTTCTTAATCCACACAGTCCTATGAGCTCATTAACTCCTACATCATGTGCTACAAATTAAAAATGGAGTTCACTTTTGCATCCTAAAATTAAAATATTGCTTTGGTTTTTACATGTTATCAGACAAAATGTTGTCCAAAATAACTTCTCTACAGATTCTTCCTTTTCTTATCCTGAACCAAAATCTGGTTTTAAACATTAGGTGTGTAAACTGCTGTGTGGCTGATAGGTGTTCTTAAATATAAAAATGTTGTAATTGGTACTTTCTTTGTCATAAATGACATCAGAACTTAAAGTTTTCAAACTTTGGTCATCAGTGTAAAATCTTTGCCTCCTTTCTCCCCGTTACTCATGATTTTTGGTCATTTAAAATGTTTGCTCTGTAGGATTTAAATGATTTCTATTGGTTATGAACCTACACGAAAGGAGGAATATGTGGCAGTAAAAGGATGTTTGTAAACCAGTTAATCTGACAGTACTGCTTCTATTACTTAAAATTTTGTGTTTATGTTGTAAAGGATTATCACGAAATTTCACATATGTTGTGTTTTTAAAAAGCTTCAACAAAGTTATTTTAATAAGAAAAATCAATGCATGAATTATTTAAAATACTTGGTGCAACTGTTCCTGTTAACTAATCCAGACACTTGGAAGGCAATTACACTGAGCTCTGACAACACTGCCAACCCACTGCACAGTGCCTTATGCCAAAAGCTATTGTTGTTTTATTGACCACGTTCACCATTACATATGCATATGAAAAAGCAGAGGCATTTTCATCGGGATTACCCTAATAGCATTAAGAGATTATTTTAAAAATTTCCTTGGAAGGAAATTCACTTAAATGAGATTACTTATTACTTGACTGGTTTCCTATCATGCTGCTATGTTCAGGTAAGTGGAGTCCATTAGAGTATAAAGTTTTTTTAAAAACTGATTTTATACATTAATGATTTCAAATAAAAGAGAAGTACTACACTTGTGCACAGCTTCTTTTGAGAAAGTAAAGTCGATGTTCTGGTTAGGAGAGATAACACTTTTTGTCCCTCTTGGTGGCCCCCCTAGTGTCACCATTAGTTGCTAATTACTTGCAAACAAATAAACAATTAACTCCTCGTGCCTCTTGGTGGGAGAGTTTTCATTGACATGCTAAAACTTTCTAATAAAAGATTTTAATTAATGACGTTGCAAATCCAACCCCCTTGTCAACATATCTATAAGGAGGACTTGCAGGGAGATGCAAGTGCACTCTACATGCTATGCCGGCTGAAGGTGAAAGCATGGCGAGCACATCGCTGTGTGTTGCTGATGCATCGGCCTCTCAGAACCTTCGCAAAGTGCCTGAAACCACACAGCCCTCGTTTTCCATTGAAAGCATTTTGGGACTGGAGCAGAAAAAAGATGGTATTCCATCTGTGAAGCCTCACAGACCATGGATGGATGCACGCACAACCTTAGGTAAGTTAGCAGTCTGCTTTGTGACCTCTTAATTTTTAACCTCTTTAATAATGTACATATATTCATGTTTCTATTGAAAGCCAGTAAACTGAATATAATTTCCTTGCCTTTTCTAGTTTTAGATGATGACAGTGATCCCCACCTTCAAATTCCTGCTGTTTGCTATGAAAATCCATTGTTTTGTGCTAACAGTAATACAGTGCAAGAGGACAAAGTTTTGAAGTGTGAAAAATACTTTTCAGTCACTGATAGGCTATCTTTCAAACGAGAACTGAGCTGGTACAGGGGTAGAAGACCAAGAACAGCATTCACTAGAAACCAGGTAGGGATTTTCTCAGTGTTTATTAAAGAGTAACAATGAAGCTTCATATTACAGAAGTCTGTAATATCTGAGTAATTCAGTGTGAGACACCTCCACAGAGAGAAATCTAATCAGGAGCTACTGTAAATTTACAGTAATGTTAATTTGAGCAGACCTGTGTTTATGTATGTAATCAGAGCTGTGCAAACACTGCTCCAAAGTCCCTTATTTAACAAACTAAACAGTTTTTTTGTATTTATTTTCTGTCTTACTATAACTATTCAACACATGTGCTTTACTCCTCTCAGATTGACGTCTTGGAAAATGTTTTTAAAATGAACTCCTACCCTGGCATTGACATTAGAGAAGAGCTAGCTCACAAATTAGATTTAGATGAAGACAGGATCCAGGTAATTAAAAATGTCTTTGAACTTTTCTATAATTCCATATATATTTACTGTATGGTTACATAAATAATTAGTTAGACAGCAGTAGCAATTATTACAATAATCTCAATTTAAAACAGTTTATTTATACACATGGTATGCATTCAATGATTTATGAAATGGAAGCCACTGAATTCCTTCTGAAATCTAAAACCTTCCTCCATAGCATTGACGCGTTATTTATCACTATAATATTTCCATGACATCTGCTCCGTTAATCTGTAGTTATCATGTGCAGAACTTGATCATTTACTTCCCCATTTTAAACTTGCATTTGTATATTTGTCACCCCATACTTGAAAAACAAATTTGAAACAATTACTGAAATAATTTGTATGAATGTCTTAGTGTTTTGTGAGGCTGAGTAGAGCATAGATATGTTAAGCCAATGTTTGAGTTTGGTCTTCACCTAGCCAAAAGCAGAATCTACTCAGGGATTTTAATTACTGTTTTATAAGTAGTCCAATGTGATAAGGAGAATACCAGAGATACTAGAATGTGGGCCACACTTTGGTGTTAAGTTCTTGGTGCAAGTATTGTTTTGTTGTTGATGGGAAGCTTGATGCTACTATTAAGCAGGTAAGGAAGTAACACTGTAAGACTTCTCTGTGAAATCCAGGTGCTCAGGATCTTCCAGGGTCTGATTCTGTGTCACTGAATTAATACTGTTTTTTTATACTAATTATAGTGAAGGTGGTCCTCACTTTCCAGTTAAGTTGGAGGCATTATTTTTGTCTGTGGTGTCAAAATGATTGCAGGTAGCTACATGTCATCATCTGCAGATTTAAAAGTTTTATTGAACTTCCCAGCTACTGGCACTACAAAAAATACAGTAAAGTTCTGAGAATACATTTAAGTTTCAAAGCTTATCCTCTTTACTGTCCTGTATTTCTGAAAAGCATGCATTTTCTTTCAATTTTAGATCTGGTTCCAGAACCGCCGTGCAAAGCTGAAAAGATCACACAGAGAATCTCAGTTTCTGATGGTGAAAAATACTTTCACTTCCAGCCTCCTAGAGTAGAAGGAAGGATGGTTTGCTGTTGTGGTACTACAGTAGAACATGAAGAATTATTGGAATTTTTGTAACTAAGTAATGATGATACCTTAATGATGATTTTATCCCCAGATTTGAAAGTTTTATCATAATTTTCACTCAAATAAACTGTAAATACTTCAAGTGTTGTTCTAATCTACTCTTTGTGGAACAAGTGAAATTTTCCTTTTTATATTTTTGTGAATATAAATATTCTGTGTTTTCAGAAACTATTAGATATTTTTTCACTTTCAAGAAATCCAAACCCTAGGTTGCACAAGATTTTCAGCTAGGATGCATTACTTCAGCTTAACTGAAGACAACTTAAAAAACTCTTTGTGGCTTTAAGAAAGCCTGTTTAAAGTCTGAAATACACAATATACAAAATAGATTTTGCTACCTGAAACACACTGTGCATTACATTGGAGTTTCAATAGGTTATTTGTACAGAGTATGGTAATTTTCATATAGAACATCAGTTTTAGAAAAATGTGTCTCAAATGAAAGGGTTAGTATTTAACTGACTGTTCAGTATGAACAATTGTTTGGTTGAAAGTAGCTGAAAATTATAATATTTTTAATTTAATGTTTTAATTACTTTAGGATATTTGTCTGTGTAATACTTCAACTTGGATATCTCCTTTCTTGTTAGTGTAAGTTTTCCAGTTAGAAAGTTGGCCTGTGTCTATGTAATGACAGAATACAGCACTTCACATCTGAGACCAGACTAGATACACAGATCACTGCCATTAATTTTATGGTGTTGAATTCCTTTTTATATCAAAAAATATGTCAAAGCTAATTAGCTTCATATTTGATATTTGGCCTAGAGTCAATATGGATGAGGAGAGCCATATGCCAAAAAACAAACAAAAAAGGAAACAAAACAAAAAAACAACAGAAAACCAACCAACAACAACAAACCCCCCCCCCAAAACCAAAAACCAAACAAAAACCAAAAACCAACCAACCAACCACAACAAAAAAACAAAAAACAAACAAACAAAAACCACCAAAACAACAAACTTCTCTGTATGGCCATGAGGTAGAAAAGCATTATAAGTATGTGTTTCATACTGTTCTTTGTTCAACAGAGCTTTAAGCACTTGCTTGGAATGCAAGTTCAGGATTTTACAAGGTGACATCATATCTGTTATATCATGAACAAACCAAGTATTGCTTTTCCTTTCTGAGTGCTTGTATGCATGATACCTCCAGTTCTACAGAATGAAAGGTAGGTTTGAGAAAAGGGGTGACAGAAAAAGCTTAATTTTACGTAGTCTCATAGTAATAAAAGGTTTTACTTCAGTCCTTAGTTGATATTTTGGATGAAAGGTTGAGGTATAAGAGTATAAAAGCCATTTCATTAAGGTATAAAAGCCATTTCTTTAATATCTGAAAAATATTACTGGAAAGCTGCATCAGACTTGGAATCAGACCACAGGTATTTGCCATTTTGTGTCTTTAACTTCATTGTCTCATTGCCTTTACTTTTCTATAATCCCTAAGTTTTTGTATGGTTTGAGTTGGAATCTGGAAAATCTCATATTAGTGTGAAAATATCAAACTTTTTTTCAGTGCTGAAATGTTAATTATTATACATGCTTTGTTGGATTCAGGAAATAACATTACTAACTGAACTTCTAGTTTATCTTGCATTCAAAAACACTTATGGGAACATTTACAAATAAAGTAATCTGAATGGAGCCAAATCAGTTAGGAACAGGTTTTAGAGAAATTGGAACCTGAATTCAGATCTGGTAAAAGTAAAAATATTGGGCATGTGTGAGTTCTATCTTGTTTTTCTTCTTGTCTCAAACATATATTGCCCATAGTTTAACCTTGTTGCAGGTAATTTGAAACTATTGTCTATTTGTTGCTGGAAACAAGGTTTCCAACAGCAACAGATTAGACTAATCTGTACAGATTGATGCCTAAGAACCTTACTCTATTATCTAGCAAATACCTAAATACACCTAATGTCTGCCACAATGGAACTTGTCTCAAGTGACGGAAGTTTGCTAAAGCAGTTGAAGAGAAGGAGTAGAACACTAGCAGAATAATAATAGCACCAGCTTTGGTATCCAGCTTTGGTATCCAATTAGCAAATGTTACCAGCAGGATGATTGGTGTAAGGCGCAAAGCCCGTCACACTTAGTGTGTGCAAAAAGAGTTTAGCAGCATAATTGCATTATTTGCTTCATCTTGGTTTAACTTGTTCTTCACAAAGTAAATGCATCCACAAGTTAGAGTAGAACATCTGACTTGACATTTATACTTACTTTTACCAACAGGCATTTAAATTGTGGCCATCACTTTCTCAAATACAACTGATTTTTTTTTTTCCATTTAAAAAAAAATTAGTCTGGACTTTACAGGATTTTCAGATTTTTGTCCTTCCTGATACTATGTAGTTTTCTAGGCTGCCTCTCTAATACATGTAACAAACTGTGCAATCTGTTTAGGCACAGCCAGTCCAGATAACAATAGTGTGTGAGCCTGTATCAGAAGAGGTCACCAGGCCTGCTGATATCTGGTGCCCTTCCAGTTGTGCATTCTTTGCCTTGCAGTGTTTCTGTGTATCTGTCCTTCAGAACCATGACCAGAGAAGTCTTTGTGCTTTTGTTTACTATTCTGACTTAAGCTCTGTAAGGCCACAATCTCCTTTGCTTCCAGGCATTGGTCCAGTGAGCATTTGACCCTGTGATATGCTGATAAATATTCTAGGATGGTGAAAAACTGTTCTATCAAAAAACCTGGCTAGTTGTAAGACTTGTCACTCCTAGTACTGTCAACCTGTTATGTCAACATCTGACAACAGCTGCATTTTAGGCTAGTGTCAGTTTTTTCTGATATTGACTGTAATGGCACTTTAACTTTCTAGCAGTGCTTCCCTGAAGTGGTCCAGTGCCTGTGACCCCAGTCAGGGTGCTGGGATTCATAATTATTTGCTTGAAATTGACATTTGTCTATTAATTAGTGTCTCTATCTTAATTTTTTTTAACCACAGACTTCAGCAATGCCTAATGCTGTCCAATAACTACAAACTATTCTCATGTTTTAAATGCAGATTTGACCTGATTTCTATCAAAGAACCAATGGTTACAAAATTCCATTGTAATATTATTTGCAGCATATATAAAAGCATGGGTTGAAACTCTCTCACAATTTTCCTGATATGTGTGGGTAGATTTCATTTTTCTAGTTTTTCAAAGTTTTGCTTTGAAAATACTTCTAAAGCCACAAAACTCAGGATTTTTATAGTTATATATGGGAAGATTAACTTTGTGTTCATAATGTTAATCAAAAGAAAATATACTTTGAAAAACCATCCAGTGTTTATGTGACTGGATTTAACAAGAGACTTGCATAAAAGTAGCATAAGATATTTTGTGAACACCTTCAGTTTACTTAACATGAAATTAATCTAATTTTAAACAGTTGAGATTAACTAACTCTCAGGGTTAACAAGTAATCATAAAATCAATTTTTTTTATAAACTGGTTGTAAAATAACTTTAGAAACTGTAAAATACCTTGGTTTATTTTCTCGGATTGACTTAGTTTCCCTTTTAGTTGTTAGGATGATATTCTTTGTTCCCTCACTTTTCAGGGACTTAATAATGCATAATTAGATTGGAAATATGTGGTATTTTATTTTCAAAAATACTTGTGACCAGTGGTGATTGACCTATATTGTTAGTTCATTGTAATGGATTCATTTTAACTCAAAATCACTTCGTTACTTTTACAAGAACTGTTTAAAGAATCTAATTTTTATTTGATAATCGACCAATAAGAAGACAAAGTAGTGGTGATCATTAGGTGAGGGGGAGCTGGGGCTGTTCAGCATCTTGTGGTGAGGCAGAGGGGAAGAAGTTCCCATCTGATTGCATGACAAAGGAAGTTCATGAGGTCATGGTGGGCAGAGAGGATTGCTGGTGAGAGAGCAGAATCTAAGGCTGTTTGTGTGCCATCAGTTCTAGATTCCTTTCTGGGGGAATAGTTCCTTTACCTGCGTGATATGAGGGGGAAGAGGTTAGACAGAGAATAGGGCAGAGCACTCTTTCTGCTTTGGGTACCTGAAGCTGGCACCAGCGTGGGTCAGCAGTATTTTCTCAGAACAAATGAGGAGGACCTCAGAAAGTGTGAGCTACTGTGTCAGTATGGCACAACATTAGCATTGCAGTTTTGCTGTCTTGGGTTGACTAGCAAAATAGAAAACTAATCATATATTTGCTGAGCTTAGGAGAAGCAATAAATTTATTTTTTTATCTGTTTGCAGTATCCTGTTATTAGCAATGAGTATGAATGATCAAAAGTGCTTAGAGAAATACAGGCTTTGGTGTAGTTGTGGTATAATTGCTGGTGACTTTCACACCACCCAGTATGTTTCATACTGGATCATAACAATGTGTTCCAGTGCTGGTATTACAATGATAGAACAAGTGGTGCATTGCCTGGGCCTTAAGCAAATGGGATTGAGTTTCTACAAGTGATGTCATGTTAAGGAAATTCACAAGACAGAAGGTCAAATATTCTGCATTAAAGATTGTTGGCAATATATTAACTGCATCTTAGCTTTTCCATATTAAATCAGACGTTTAATATAATAATTTTGAAATAGTGAGAATTTGTTCCTGAAATGCCTACGAAAATACTGGGCTGCTTTTGCCCTCTTGTGGCTAGATTTTACAATGACAATCCTACATGTCTAATTAATTCTGGGTAAAGTCTGAAGTCGTAAGTGAGGCTGTGGGTAGACAGAATGCCAGCAAGTGACTGCCGATTTTAATTGCTATACGAACTTTGTGACCAAACTTATATTGTGCTGGCATACAAACGCTTAACGGGCCTGACTGTCAAAAATTCTGAGCAGTCATTATGGAACTGAACTTAGTGAAAATTGCTGGGTGCTTAATATTATTGGTAGTTCAAATATTTATTAATAATTATCTGTTGTCTTAAAAAAAAAATCAGTTTTGGACAGCCAAGCTTTTACAGTCTTGCCTCTAAATTAATATAGGCTGCTTTCATCATTATTTGTTTGTAAGACTGCTCAACAAACAATTTAGAGTAGCAGAATCTTTTTATATTTCAGAAAGCACTTGAGTTGCCATTAATTCTTAAAAACCATCCCTTGTAGTGTAAAACTTAGAATTGCTTCTGATGCACTATCTACTAATATAATTCTTCTGTGATAATAAAGATAATGTTGGCAACACAAAGGTTTGCCATTCAGGAACACTACCAGCAGACTTCTCATTTCTCATTCTTTATCACCTTAGAAGGTTAAGAAGTGACTTCGTGATTTTTAAATACTGTGTATTTCTTAGCAGTTTGTCTTGCATTTCAAAGTGTTCAATCAGGGTACAATATTAAAAAATGTGATGGTATCCACTATGATTTATTTTGTTATTCTAATATTTTTAAGTTAATATGTAGTCATTTGGATATGAGGCATACTTGAGAGCTGGAACAGATTCTTATTCTGTGCTACAGGATGTGGCTATCTGACAATATAATTGCAAATTGCTGTAATTCATTCAGACAGAGAAAGGAAGTTAGAGATAACTTGAGGAAATGTAGCTAACTTGAGGAAAGCATTCTAATGAGGCATCAGAATTGCCCTCAGAATGCTGTTGGCTATGAGTTAATATTTTTGAGAAACAGGTAAATTAAGTGGAAAACCTCCTTTTCTTTAATGAGGAAACTGAACCACTCTTTCCCATCTTCCCTCTGTAAACATATGGTCCTGGGCAATCAATTTTATCACAGACTGCAGCTTAGTAGGAGTAGTGTTTTCAGTGATTTTTACTATTACTGTCTAATTAAAAACAAATAATAATTATCCATTGCAATTTATATTAACATGCATTACCTTCTTATGTAAGTATTAACAAATAGTGTTCATTGTGTTTGATCAGTCTAATATTATCTGCATATTTATTTTACTCATACAGAAAATAAGTGGCTAACTCAATCCTGATACTCGACTGCTCTGAATTTTTTATTTACAAGTATGTATCAGACTTTAGATAAAAGGAACCCTGAGGTTTTTTGCAAGGTGGGGCTGCCAGAAACAGTTGTTATTCCTAACAAGGACATTCTTTTTTCTTCTTCTTCTTGTTTTAGCCCCAGTCTTACAGAAATGCTGTAAATTCTTTTGTAAATCTGCTATAAAATGTTTAAAAATTCTTCCCTGAAGTAGTTCTATGTATCCATCACATACATAAAGAAAGATTGCAATTTCCATGTGCTTCCAGTCTTTGTATTCTCTTTTGTGTGTTTCCCTTAGTGAGAGTAGAATGAGGTGCCTTTGACAAAGTGTTTTCCAATCTTCTTCCATAATGGTTACACAATAGTAAGATTTTAAAAAATTCTTCTGGCAATGTTCCTGTTTTTCAATATCTGTTACTGGTTTCTCTATGCATTTTAATTACAAAAATCTTCAAAACATTTTCTTTACCCTTAATTACCCTTAGCTTTTGGCCTCAAATAACAGATGATGTCATCCTGAAGTGCTTGAGCAAATAGCTTTCCCTCAGTTAAATGGGAAAGGGTTTAAGACATGTTATGCTCAGTGAGAGGTCCCTTGGTGTGCTAGGATTAATTTTGCAGACAATTTCAACAGGATGCTGTTGAATTTCAGAATAGATTGCTAAATCAGGTTAGGGTTGTCCTCCCCTGCTGTATTTTCCTGCAGAAGGAAAATGACAAGCTGTCTGGATGCAAAG
Source organism: Florisuga fusca (assembly GCA_038090715.1). Taxonomy (NCBI): domain Eukaryota; kingdom Metazoa; phylum Chordata; class Aves; order Apodiformes; family Trochilidae; genus Florisuga; species Florisuga fusca. Next base: position 8,808,376 of record JAAWXA010000016.1, on the reverse strand, counting down.
TGTTGTGCTGTGTTAAGAAAGGGCTGAAATGTGAAGTAAAACTGAGAAACTCCAGTAAAAATGTTACTTACCCATATTTCTAGCATTTATTCAAACTGCATTGCGGGGGTCTTGATTTGCCTTTTTAATCGTTGATTGAGATCAATGTCTATATGGCAAAAAAAATATTTAAAAAATTAATATTAAATATTGTTCAATTACTCCTGAAGAATAAAACATACATAACTTTGAGGATACAGTTGTTGGTTTGGAATGTTTCTAGTTCAATAGAATTTTTATTGAAAAATGACTCTTTCATGCAAACTCTAATTTTCTGTGCATCACAAATCTCTAAAAGTGCAGTTTCATATTACACTAATCCAGTGTAATAGAAGACTGCTGCTGAAAGATGTGATGCTGCCCTGCTCGCCCGTTTCTCAGAAATGACATGTGGTCACAGAGTGAGTCAATTCAGCATGCTTTTGGAGCAGGGAGGAGTACATTTGATGGCACTTCAGTAAGTCAAATCATCTCAGAGAGCAGAGCTGTCTGTTCCTTAATTATATTCATATGAATAAACAGCTGCAGAACTTAGAGAAACACAAAGAGTTGACTTTCGACTCCAAATATTCTCTGCCAGCAGAACAAATTGGCCTGTGTACAAAACAGATAACTGTGAGGTCTGGGGAGTGGCAGTATTCTGTGAGGATTTGTGTCCATGAATCACTGATAAATTGTTTATTTTGATGGTGATCAGGGGTAATTTTAATATAATGACTGGTTTGTTTCAGTCAGTTACTTTTCACCGTAACTTACTTTTACATCTGATGCTAACTTGAGCCTTTACGAATATAGGGCAGACACTTCCTTGGTCATTAAGTGCAATTTCCTGCAGAAGACACAGTAAGTCATCCAGAAAGGTCACAAGACCATTCACTCCCTGCTCTCTCAACTCTTCAAGCCCCAAAACATCACTGAATACCTGAAGACAGATGAAATTTTTTAAGAAAAAACACCTCAAACATGACAAAGTGACATAAAAAGTGAGCAGGAGATAGGTATTACTCTTAGGGAACTACAGGAGATTCTGTAAGGAGAATATTCAGCATTAAGGACTGGATACTCATTTTTCAGGACTTGTTGCGAAGTATTTGGATATAAAAGTTGGGGCTGCCAGTGTCAAAGCAGAATTCATGCATCTAATTCCGCTTTTAAGTCCCATCTGGACACAGCAGCAGCTACTCCAGAGTGCCAATAAATGTTTGGGCACAGCAGGAGGCAGCTGGCTGCCAGGAGGGCATGCTGTGCTCTTTGCCACTCACAAGATACAACATCCAGTAGTATGGAGTTATTTTGGAGGCTGGATCTGGGCTTCATGGCCCACATTATTGTAAGCACCCACTGGTAATGTCTGGATGACCTTAGGAAGCGAAGTGTGTGTCTGTAGAAAGAAGCAAATTAAAACCAAAAACCACTACACCCAGGGGTCTCTTCCTGTCTTACTAGGGGGCAGAGTCTTTCCTGACTCCAAATCTAATTATTGGTTTAGCCTTGAGCATGTGTGCAAGACATAAAAGCAGGCATCTTTATGGCTCTGTGCTTGTTTCCCCATCTATAAAAGGGGGGCTGCTAATACGGATTTTTCTTTCAGAACTCAGTGTTTTTGTGAACTTTTGGCATGTTTCTCAAGGCCTAGTGATTTATAAATCACCCCCAACAAGATAAATATTTATAACAATTTATTTGATTCAAATGTCAATTATATTTTATGCCCTAGGATCACTGTCTTATAAGTTGATAAACTTTTGTTTGAGCTTAGCCAGATCTTTCAACTATTTATTTTCATTCTTAAGGTTTGATACTGAAAGGTCTTTCTTCTTCCTTTTTACGGTAGGTGTTAACTTCATAGGTAAACTATCCCCATGTAAGTGGGGCACTCTAGTGTAAGTGGTTATTTTCCAAAGATCTGGTTTTCTACCTTCCTATATCTGCCAGATGAAGTTCCAGAAGCCCCTCACACTGTGGGGTTTCTGTTCTTGAATGTCATATGTGCTTTTATTGAGTGAGATGGTACTTTGTGGTTCCAGATCTGTAAGAGGTTTCTGAGATGCTGCAGATCTTTGAGCAGTAGTACTGTCTGCTTGGCTTACTGTAGCTCATCCTCATTTTCTAACAGTAAATGTAAATGTAATTAATCTGTAAATGTATTAATTTGTAACAGAATTCTGATACTGCAGTAGTCATGATTGTATGACTAGCCTGAATACTTCTACAAGCACGAAGCATGATTTCTGTCCCAAAACTGAGCTGTTTTCACAACTCCTTTTGCAGTCAAGGTCTGACTCTCTTGTGAGAGATTTCAGTAATAGAAATATGAAATATAGATGGAGCATACAACTAAGTGTCTAAGAAGGAAGCCTAAGAAGGAATTTTTGCAAAGTGATAGAACAATTTGGTAGGAAATTTTTAAGCATAGAACTTCTTATTGCATGAGGTATCATGTTTTTATAGGAACTGCAGTGTTCTCACTGTCCCCTCCATCTGGAAACAGCTGCTCAGAAGGGAGAAGGAAAAAAATATGTTTTTCAGCTTTAAGCTAGAAGGTATAGTGGCAAGCAAAACCAGCTGTAGAATGCATGATACTGATACCCATAACTTTTGGATATTATGCTTTATGCTATTTGGAAACAAGAGCCAGTTGTAAAAAGGACAAAAGAGCCTACAGAAAAGCAGGGTCCCCACAGCCACTTTTACCCTTACCTTAGCTAGCAGCATTTTGGAGACTCTAGCTAAAAATATCAACATCTGTAATTTGTTTCCTACCGCTCCCCTATTCTTTTCCACAAAATATTTTAGTGGAAATTATCCTAAGTGCCTACAAAAAAATGAAATATTTCTGTATTTGGTCAATTCAATCATGATAGTAATGTGGAAATGGTGGTGATATGGAGATAATTCTCTTTTTCAGATGTGTCATTTTGTTATTAGCTTAAGCTGAACCATTGGGAAGGGAGCATCAGGACTTTGTCAGATAGCATCTTTGCTGCTTGAGGTCTTAGTAAATAAGACAATTTTGCTGTTTTGCTGGGTACTGCTGATGGTTCTTAGTTATTCTGCTAAGTAAAAAATATAACTTCTTTTTTATCTTTTTTGTTTGTTTATATTTACATCACTGTAGGCTAATGCATCAAATAGCACAGATTATGCTTACTTTTCTTAGTTCTCACTTTAAAATTTCAGCTTCTCCAGTAGTCTAGATCTCTGTTAACAGAAAATGCCAAACAGATTTTGCCATAGCTTAGAAGATCTGTTTGCAGATCAGTGGAGATGTGTTCAGCAGGGAGTTGTTGCTTCTCCTAGGTGGTTATGGGCAGCAGAGCCATTATTGACCTGTAAATAAATTGTACATGTGTCTTCCTTTCTTTAGCCATGCTATTGTGTTGCTTTATGTCCTTTGTAATGCTCTAAAACACATGCTAAGCTTTAATTCTGGCCTGGAATACATGACTTCAGAAAACACCTTACAGTCTGTGAAATTCCACCCCACCTATAGAATGAGTGGTCTTAGTATTCCCTTTTTCAGAATTAAAGTTTGCAGGTGAAATAGAGATCAAAAGTCAGAATCGTTTGTTCTCAGAGCTTTAAAAAGACTATGGCCTAATCTCTAGTTTCTGCTAAAAGATGTTTTATGGCATTTCTGTTCCTGTCACAATGAAGGCCTGTGACCATCTTATGTGACAAAGCTATTTTCAAAGGTAGCTGGGACTGCAATAACTGCGATTCAGCAACTTAAACAAGCAGTTTAAAAGAGTTTTATTTTATCCTTTTAGCCAGAAGTCACAAAGAATAGAAGAACTTAGAACAGCTGTAAACCCAGTACTAGTTTAAAAATTACTGACTAGTCATCTTTCCTCTAAGTCAACTGATTGACTTAGTGGTGTTTTTGCACACTGTTTTATTCCAAACAATATATCTTTTATAATACTGATGGCTTTGTCAATTACATTAAGGTTATGGTTTTGTCCAATATTAATTGTGGCAACAGAATGGAGTAAAATGAAAATTTAAAAAGATAATTGAAGTTAAGTAATCTGTAAAAGTGATGTATGATGAGGCCCTGAGCTTGATCTGAAATTGAAGTTAGAACTACTTGGAGCAGACAGGCCAAATGACTCCCAGGTCCCTTCCAAGCTAAATGGTATCTGTGATTCTGTGCTTCTGAGGACCCATATTCATGGATATGTCAGAAGAGCTTCCATTTGAAATTTATTAGAAATGTGAATTATTTTCTATTAAAGAAAAAATGTTTTGGTCAAAGTATGTAATACCAAAGTGAACTGTAGAGACTGCTATTGAAAATGCTAAATACAATTTCTATTGCATTTTCTGCAACAGAAACGCTATGATAAGATATTCTCCCAGCTTGTCCTTCTCAGTATTTCATACACTACTCTCTAATTGTGACAGACCTATCACTTCTCTGCCCTGTGGACCTGATCTTGCAAAGTACTTGCACTGTCCCTCTGGGGTCTCACATTGTCCTGCTGGTGGAGTAGCACCCGTCCCTCCTTGCTTGCGGGAAAAGAAGCCAAAATCTATAGGTTACTCTGACCGAGCTCTACGGTGTAGTACAGGGATCGGCCATACGGTATCGAGCTGGGTGAGGTCTCGGGACCGGCTCAGTCAGGAGCAGGGCACAAACCCGCCGCTATCCCCGGGGCTCCTGGGGAAAGCAGCACTCGGGGATCAGGCGTCAGGAGCGATTCCTGCTAATTGCCATTGTGACCATTTGCAGAGGCTGCCGAGGGGCAGAGCCGCCCCCCCCGCACGGGCCCGGCCGAGGAGGAGCCCCCCGGGCCGCCCCCGCCCCCGGNTCCCTCCGCAAGCATCGGCCGCCGAGCCCCTCCGGCCGCCGACTCCTCCAGCGGCCCCAGCGAGCTGCAGACCATGGCACCGGGGCTGACGCTCGGCTCCTTCCTCGTCGCGCTCGTCGCCTGTTTCGGTGGTCGCCAGCTCGCTGGGGCCGCTGGAGGAGTCGGCGGCCGGAGGGGCTCGGCGGCCGATGCTTGCGGAGGGAGGGTGAGTAGAGCCAAGTGTTGGTGCTGGGTCCCCCCTGGCAGGTAGGGGCTGTGGGGGGAGTTGGGATTTTTTTCATTTTGGGTTTGAGGGGATGGTGAAAGTTTTCTCGGTTGGGGTCTCGGGTGCTGTCCCATGGCCGTGTGAGCAGTACAGGTGGGGTGGGCACTTTCCCGGGGGTGCAAGGAGGGAGTGGGCTGCCACGGAGGGGAGAAACGTCTTCTGCAACTAATAAAGCCGCTCCAGGGCTCTGCATCTGCTGGTTAATTTGCGGCCGGGAGAGAGGGTGGCATTTCCCGGGAAGGGATATTCATTGGTTTCTCGCCTGGGGGAGAAAGCATCTCGTAACCAGCGAGTGTGAAGAAGTCGCTCAACAGGTCTTTACTACCAGCGCTCTCCCCTTCCCTCCTTCGATCTGCACTGGGAGCAGGATGAAAGCGATCGCCTGGGCTTTGTTATTGTAATGGTTCGAGGCCGGTTTGGGGTCTTAAGCTCCAGGCCTGATCATTATACAGAGGATGTAGGAAATTTACAGGAGGGCAGGAGGGGGAAGCGGGGAGGAAGGTGATAAACATTTTGTTCCTGGGTTACTGGTCTTTGCCTTTTGTTCCTGTTTCTGGTGTGTTTTGCTGTGAGGCTTTTCTTGATTACCTTTCCTCTTTTTTCATATTTTTTGAGTTGTGTGGGTCTTTTCCTGATGTCTAATTACAAATGTAGTTGAAGCGTGTCGATCCAGGCACACCGGAGGGAACATAACTGACTTTCATTGCTTTTCTTTTTTCTTAGACTGTCACTAAGGATTTTCTTGGTTTCAGATCAGATCCTTTGAGAGCGTTATTGCAACACATAGTTCAGAAGTTTGTAGGGCATAGTCTAGAACACCGAAAGCATTAGGAAATGAGTAAAAGAAGAGTATGGAAAAACAAACTTCAAACCCTGATAAAGCTTCAGACAAATATCTTTGTGTTGGATGGAACTGTTGAGGGTTTAAACTCCCTTAGTAGGTGTTTTAACTGAGAATTGGGACTAAAATGGTTTGGCTCAGTATATCCTTTGTGTGTTCCACCAGACGCAAGCAGGATACTGCACGTTCCTAACAATCTGTGTATTTCTGTCAAGTTTTGCATCAGGTAGTAAGTAAACTTCACTATTAAATGTCATGGCACTTGATTAGTGTATTTTGACCTTTACAGAAATGTGCAGATGCAGTTTGTATTTGATTATTTTTTCTTATGTAATTGTCGTTATGTATCTTAAACCTGAATCTACCACAATATAATTCTTTTAATGTAATTATTTTGATTGGCATTTAGGTCAGTGAAAATGACAGTCTTTCCAATTAGCATAAAACTCACTTTGTCTTTATTGCTCACAATGAATGGACCATTATAGCTTATTAACTATTTGTACTAGTTTTTGGTTTTATTATGTTTTCAGCTTCAAATTGAAACTTCCCCAGCTGATTTCTTAGATATCTTGTCTTGATTGTTTAGTTATGATTTCATGGTCAGGTTGTGCAATACTAATCTAGTTGATGATTGCCAACATAATCCAGCCAGGGCAGCATTTATTAGAGTAATGACTGCAGGATGGTACCCATTGTCTCAGCTACGTGGTATTTATCTTTGTCTGCATGTAAGTTTTGAGTAGACTTGACATGCTATTAAATGACTGATGGCTCCTCTAACACATTGTCTGCTCTGGAGCAGAGTTGCCTTTGAAGTAGTACCCTATAGGAAGTAAAGAGACTATTTGCTCTATTAAAATTCCTTGGTATTTCCTCTGTTTAACCACAGGCCACTTCCCCTTTGCCACTCTGAACACTGCAGGGACACTGACTGATTGAAAAGACAAGCCCTGAAGCAATTTTATCCTATTCAAATAGATATTCTTATTGGGGGTTATTTATAAGTAGGGTCTAATTAATGTATGCTAAGAGCATGAATAAGTCTTAATATTCTATATAGAGAAAGTAAAGATGCCTAGTATGCATTAAATGAAACAGGTGATACTCTGACATAAACAAGCTAGAAACAAATCAGTTCAATTTTAATAGTTGTTTATTCTAAGGAGAAATAAAATGTAGATAGCTGTGTGTTTGTACATACATGTGTTGGATATTTTCCTCTGCTAAAGCTGTGAACATGTGGTACACTTCCCACCCCTGATGCATCTTTTTTATTGTTTGAGTGTTGCTTCTGAAATGTGTTCCATCCTGGTACATTTATACAAGTAAGGCTCATCTGCCTTTCACGCTACAAAATGCAGTTTTAAGTTTCCTCAGTATTTTGTGAGAGTAAAAGCTTGACTTAATGAGAGCATCTTGCTGGACTAGGATTAAAAGAATGTGATGAGTAAGTGTTTGATGTTTTGATTCTTAATAGCTAATGTTTTTGAAACTGAAGCCTTTATATGTGATTTAATTATTTTTTTTTTAATATAACTTCCATTGCAAAATAAATGCCTGCATCAATCACCTTCTCTAGCAATACTTTGGCATTTGTATTGCAAGCTCAAGATATGTCTGCAGCAGGAAATCAGTTAATATCAAGATGAATTACTTACCTTAAGTTATTGCTAAGAATTATCAGTGTTGCTAAGAATTGTCAGTGATTTCAGTGCATCCAAGATTTTGAAAATTTGGATTGACTTTGCTAAATCTAGGCTTTCTTTCATTGATGTGTAACAGAAATTTTAATGTATTCCTACACTTACTGTTATTTCAGGTTAAGGTAGAATGTTTGCTTCAAGCAGAGTAATATTACAAAGTAGCTTCCCATATGGATGTCTGACTACATCATATGCATGCCTTTATCCAGAAAAAATAAATCAGGGAGGGGCCTCTTTTAATCTAGAATAAGTATATCCACATGGGGAGCTATTCTGGAAAAGCAGTCACTGAATTTTTTTCAGTGAATAAATAAGCCATGAGGTGTATGGAAAAGATGGACTTGGTCTCTGATGTTGAATTGAGTAGATGGCACATTCATTTATTCAGTGTTAAACACATGAGCAACTTCACTTGCAAGTTGTTTTGTAGATTCTAACAGGGCTACAAACATGAATAACTTCTTCATATGTTTAATTCCTCTGAAGTTCTTGACACAAAACTGTGTGCAGTATGAAGCTTAAATTTAATGAGACTGGGGGAGAATAAATAATACATCATTTGAGCAAACCTCTTGTGTTTTGTTTTTTTCCCCCTCTTGTCAGTAGCGAGTTGCACTGTCCTTTGCTCTGCTAAGCAAAGCTTATCAGACATACTAAGGGGTCTCTGTTTCTGTGCATTCTCTCCCTGTGCCATACTTTTATACTCTTTATTTGAGGAGCTTTCTATTTCCTTTTCTCTTTCATGGCAGAGACCGAAGATCCTCATTTCCTACTGTTCCACTATAGGGAGCTCTGTCTTTCTCATTATTCTTTAGGCTCATGCTGCTATGTCTCCACATTTATCTCCTGAAACATCTGTCCCAACACACACTCATTCTTCTTTACAGCTAGGATTTTTCTAAACACAGAGCTAGGACATACTGAAATAATTTTCTCAACTAAATACATGTTTGGGGAACTTTAGGCAGAAGAATACCTTGTAAAATGGTAAAAATAATTTACTGAAGTTTAAATTTTTCCCTTTATTTCTTACTCCTTTTATACAGTTAAAAAAAACAACCAGATTCTCTTCTGCACAGTATTTAAAAATTTTTTAAAGTATTGGCCATAGGGCAGACCTGAAATGAAGCATGTTGGAAGGTGTTAATGTCTGTTGTCAGGGGGTTCTTTAATGTATGGACAGTTCCAGAATTGGGTGAAAGTTCTGTGGACCATATGCCAGCAGTTCAGTATCCTCCATTTCTTCTGAATTTTTGTAATGGATAGATATCTTTCTCCACCATCATAAAGAACCACGTAATAGTATTTTAGGATTTATTAGATGTGTCATTTAAAGGTTAGTGCAGTTCTCTGATTAGTTTTTTCTTTCTAGTTTAATTTAAGTAATGTAGCAGAGAATATGAACCCATTTTTACTCTACCAACAAAAAGTGTCAGTGACAGTGGGCCCACGTAACTTAATTTAAAAATGCACAAAATAGCTTTAGTAAGTTAATGTTTAAATCAGTAGATGAATATTTTTTCCGAAACTATGAGGTATATGGTTTAAAAGCTGAGTGTTCAGACTGAGCATCCAAACACACAACCTCAAGAACAAAATTAAGGAAACATAAGCCTGCTTACATGATTGAATCTAGCTCTATGTACTAACACAAACCATGTATCTCCTTGTGTGTTGGTGTGAAATGTGAAATTGGAGAATGATGTGGATTCATGAGCTGTTGACCTCACAGGATTTCTGCTACTGAAGTCTCTTAGGACTGCTACAGATCTGGTTAATTTCCTCTCTAGATCATGTCCCTTAGTTTAGGTGTCAAACTCCACTCCTTGCCATACTTCCTCCCCAAATATGCTTTTGAGTAAGCAGAAGTGTAGTAACTGCTTTATTAGACTCATTACTTTAAAATCTTGAGATGCTATTTAAGCAGGAGTTCTGCTTTACTAGATGAATACTTTATTGTCTGCTGCTGAAAAGATGTTAAGCAGTCACGGTTAGGCCATACCAGCTTTTCTTTACTTAATTAATTGGTAACATTACTATAACATGGATGTTACTTAATTAAAAGTGCAACATTTAAAGGGTGTTTAATAAGAACCAGATGTCTTTTCCAACAGATCATTCTAAAGATGATGAAACAAAGCTTTGATGTGAACCCGCCGGTTTAATTCTGCTCAACGGCTGAATTTTACCCATATCTTCAGTATGGTTTTTAGAAGTAAACAAGATAAGAGGAATATGAAATATTACTGGGGAACTATTACGCTCGAATAACATTTTTAATTTTTTAAAAGTAAAGTATTTTGTATTTTTAAGTATATAATTTTGTTTTTGTGTATGCTACTATCAGTATAGTGAAGTGTATTTGAAATGTATTTTTTTTCTGAAACTTTAGGTTAACGCTGGTGTTCCTGTACCATTTGTCATTTATATATATATATAATGAGCATTATGCATAAATACATCACACCTAGAGAAACACAGAATTTGTATCAATTACATGGATGTTTATGTGTTATGTCCTTCTTATTTTTTGAATGTGCAAATTACAGTAAATTAAAATAAGGAACTGGCTAGATCAGTAAATATGAAGAAATTAATTTTAGGTTGTATTTTAACACACGTAAACTTATTTTACATAATAAATTGTACTTTCAAGATTGTAGATAAGACATAGTTTCTGGACTTATAAAGAACTTGTGAGTTTATAAAGGTTTGTAAAGCATCGATGCATGTTTCAGGAAACATTGTATTCTTTGGAATTCTGTCTCTCTTGAATGCAGTTACAGTGTTATATCACTACTTGCTTTGTAGAATTGTTCCAGACATTCTGGTTTTTTATTCCTTGTGCTGATAATGGTGAAAAAGCCTCATGAGTATGCCATGAGACTGATCCTTGGTATCTTGTTGATGCATTATTCAGGTAGTAAGGGGATAGTAAAATGAAGCTAATCCTGTGGGTAAGAAGTGCCAGCATCATAGTTTGGTATCCTTTCCAATGATCACCCACATTTTTCCTCATCTCTTGATGTTGATAAGGATTTTTCACATATTTGAAACTCAAAATGCGTTGTTAGATTCCAGTGAAAGACACACACTTATGTGGCTGTTTCTGTACTTTTTAAGCCCTCTCCATTCTTTGGTAGGCTTTTTAGACAGAAGGTGATGAATGTCTTCAAACAGATGGATAGATTCCTTCTGTTAGCTTAGAAAAGTAGGTGTCTTCTCCTGCCAGAGCTGTCCAGTACATTAAACTCCCATGTTTCTACTTTAACAGGAGTTAAATAATCCACTACTGACCCTAGATGTGTTCCTTAACTCTTTTGACCTGGTCATTATAGATTAAGTATGAAATGTTTTTCTTAGTATTAGCAATAATGAGCACGGAAGTAGTGGCTAGAAAAACCTTTTAAATGGGTTTATGTAGAGATGAAATATATACTGCAACAAGCTCAATATTATATCAACCTGCAGGTGAGCGTGGTGCAGAATGTAGGGAGTAGGGGTTGTTCATTTCAGTGGTGGGACACTACATCTCAATAGCCATCAAGACCTTTTAGGAGGGGGACCGGGCACTTTTAGGGCAGGTAGAAAGGAAAAAGCTGAAAGCTCACCTGCTGCATGAAGAACACTGGTGCTGGCTAGAGGGTAAGCAAGCTGCATTTGCAATGAAGCATCAACGTCTATCAGTAGTACATGACTGGATATTGAACATATGAAATATATGTCATAACAATCTGTTAAGAGGGAATCTTACTTAAGCTTAAAGCTGTAGGTGTGTGAACACACTTTATTTTTCTTACTTGTACAGATCTGGTCTTTGGCAATGCAGTAAATCTGGTTTGGGGGCACATAATTCATGCTGCTGCTTCTGATGTGCCTAAATAAACGTGAGAGGTCCTTTGTCCTAGGAGATTTTATGCTAGATCCATTATCTTGTATCTTTTTGCAGGTCTGAAAGCATAAACTCTGAAATGTATGTTCTGGTTAAATCAACAGAATTAGAGTTGTGTGTCCATGACTGATGTGAATCAAATTTGTACCAGTTGATCTGACGGTGGACAGAGGTGGCTGTGAAATGATGACCTTTGTGTTGACAGATGCATCTTCTTGTTGGCAGCACAGAGGCTGCAGGCCAGCAGTCCTGGCCTCTTCCTTTGAGGAATGCTGTACAGAGCATAATGCATCACAGGAGTGCCAGGGGCAATGTCATGTCTTCAAGAGAAGTCTTGTTGAAATGCATTCTTCTGTTTTCTGTAACCTTTGTATTCCGATGAGCTAACGTTGAAAGTACAAGTTGCTTCTGTGCTGGAACCCTGGGCTGACAGAAAGTATAAGAAACAAATGAGGAGCATGCAGAGTTCAAAGGGCTCCATCTAAATGTGTGTTGTAGGTTGTATGTTGCCATAAACGGTGGGTATTACACTAACAGCTAAACAACATCAAAGTTTTGAGGCTGCTATATGGAGGAGACTATAGGCATGCAGCTCTGCTTGGAACTGTGTGTTCTGTGCTTAGAAATATTTGATTTCTGTTGATCTACTTATATGATTCTCTTGCCTCACAAAGTTGCCTGTCATAACCCTCTCTATACCTGCTGTAATATGACAATAATGGATTTTCCTCATGGTTGGTGGGCAGGCTTGGATTTTAATTTCTGACCTTCCTTATGTTCTTCACTCTTATATCAGTGGGAGGGACTAGATTTTTCTGATCTTGCTTCTGACTACATTCAAATCCAACCAAGCAATCAGTGACTTCTCTGACTTTTTTTGTATGCTGCTGTGGGAAAATTCCTGGTTGGCTGGCTATGAATTAATGAAAATCCTTAGAATGCTTCACTAATGATAGCTCCTGTGGCTTTAAAAATGCTATTCCCTTTTTTAATTTGAGGGAGGTCACAGGGGTTTACAGAAACTAAGAAAAGAAAACTTAACATCTGGTTGTGCTCTGTTGATGACTGCTTTTGTGTGAAGAAAAGTTATGGCATCTCCTTGGCTTCAAATGCATTCAAGGTGATCCTTTCTAAGAACTCTTTGCAAGAATGGTTTTCACTCAGACTGTGTTTTCTAATTAATTTTGCTTTGTATTTTCAGATGGAGGATTTTAGTTCTCCACAGGAATCCCAAGCTTGTAATATGGTCACTTAGAATACTCACTAACTTTATAAAAGAAACTTATTTTCCTGAGTTTAGTATTTATAACACAAAAACCACCTATGTATCTTTCTAATATTTTCCTTTAAAGTTGTAGAAATCCAAGATTAAAACAAGCTGTTGGGTTTGATTCTGGGAGTCAGGAAAACAAGTTTGGTGGGTTTTTTGTGGCTGCATATTTATAATGAAGCTCAGTTTTATCTCTTTGCATGTAAAGTTCCAAAGAGTAATCTAACTTTTTAAAGTATTCTCTTTGTAATTTTAATTTCACAGACTAAAAGATATTTGTTTTTAATACTGCAGGTTAAAATATGTGTAAATTTAGTCTAGCTAGTAGGAAGGCAAATTATGAGAATGTTTACGTTCAAATAGTAAATCTTCGAAACTGTTAAAACTAGAAGCTATCAGCTGCTCAGTTAAACATGTGTATTCCAGGTGTGACTGGCCTGGGACTGGAATGTATAAAAAAATACAACTTTGGAGACTTTTGGTAGTCACATTTGTTTTTTTCTTTTTATACAATGTTTTAAGCAAACTATACACAAACTTGTGTTTGTCATCTGCTTATGAAAACAACACCCCAATCTGTTTTCCTTTTAAAGGTTTGAGCAGTTTTGTTTCTGTTGTTTGTTGGGGTTTTTTTGTTTGTTTTGTCTAAAGAGCCAAAATCCTACCTGTTAAAATCAGTGGCAAAACTTTGACTTCTGTCTTGATGACATTTTGCCTTCTGCAGCTCAAGTGGCTCCGTGCTTTGTGATTACCCAGCACTAAACAGCTGTGACTGACTATAGTGCAAAAGCTGACTGCTTGGCACACTTGGCAAACAAGCCTCTTACCTGCCTGCTTCTTCGTGTACATGGGAATATCACTGCCCACTGAACTTGGACACAAGTGCAGGAGGCAGTTCCCTTTCAGAGTCATGTCTCCCATGGAGAGCTCCTGGGTGCATCTTCTGAGCACAGGGCCGTGCTGCAGGCAGCTGGGCTCACTCGGAGCCAAGGAGCTGACTCCCAGAAGTGTGTTGGCTGTGTTAGTGGTGGGGAATTGTCCGTGGGTTTGTGGCACACCCAAAGCAGAGCAGTTTGCTAGCACAGAAGTTTCTGATGCTTCCGTAGAAATCACAGTCTTCGGTCTCAGTGTTGGGGTAGGTGTGTGCTGGGACATCCTGAGTATTGTTGAAGAGCAGGTGGTGCATTGTAAAGTTACATCTTAGTTTACCACATAGTAGCAACTCCCTTTACAAACAGGCCCTTGGGAATAGATTATTTTATTTATTTATTTATTATGCACTAGAGTAACTGTGGGTACAGCTGCCCAGACAATGTAGAATTCCATCCCTTTCCCTTGTCTGAGCTATTCAGATGCCAGTCTGTATCTTGTCTCAAAGCCCCTGTAAAGCTGGTGTGCACTGTTTTATATTTCTCCAGTTTCTGTGGGGATCAATGTTATCTCCCTGCCTGGGCTTGCCCCTAATTATAGGCAGTAGTAACAAAATGAGGATGGAAGTTGGAACTGGGAAGTTGTGCAATTCACTCTGAGCATAAAGATGGCTCTGTCTGGATGGGCTTTAAATACGATGGGGGAAGAGGGTGTTGCTGAATTGCAAACCTTTTTAGCAAAGTTTTCAAGCTTGTGCTGGGCTTCCCCTTGAGGTCTTAGAGATAGGGGTTATAAATGGGTGATTTAAGCTTTACCCTGTAAGTGTGAGCAGATCCTTAGAGGCTTGAAGAGGGTTTCTGAAAAAGAATGGAGTGCCCTAACTGCTATTAACTTTCAATGGGATTTGTTCTCTTTTGTGGCTCAGGGTGTAGTTACATTTTATATTGACTCAGCAGCAGAGCTGGTTAGTGGAATTTTCACTCCTATCTACTTCCTCCCTCTTTGGTGTTGCTGTTTGCTCTTCCTTCCCCACCTGCTTTAATAATGCACCTGTTAGTAAGCCACATTGTAAATCAAATTATTCTGACAGTTTGACTTGAAAGTATAAGTATCCCTATTCTTTCTCTTTCTGGTGTTGTTGTTTTGTTTTTTCTCTTTTTTTTTTTTTTTTTTTTTTTTTCCCCCTTTCTTTCTTTCTTTCTTTTCACACCTGGGATTATTTCAATGACATGGATAAAGAGAGGTCCCCCATGCAATTATGTTAAGTGTATGTTTGGAAGCAATTAACTATAGCATGAAGGAAGATCCAGGCACTGGACAGGGGAGCCAGGAAATCCCTGAGTTAATTTTGTGATTAAGTCAGTATTCCATATAACTATTCAGATACTTCTAAAATTCCAGTCTTGAGGTATGTAATGTAGATAAATTTTAAAAGTATTTCACCAAAAAAGTTTGGGGTTAGTATACTGAGCACATACAAAACTCTAAAGCCTAAGTTATGAAAGATTCTTAATTTGAACATTTTTAATAGTTAATTTTTCACGAGCAAGAAGATGATAAGGTTTCAGAAATCACTGTTGAAATACAGCCAACTCTGTGGTGGAATACAGCAGTTGCTTAAGAGAGCACTGTAATGCTATACAACCCTTCCTGCCAGGAAATGAAGAGCAGTGTATTCATTTGTAACCCGAGGGGGGGACTTCACTATACAGCCTATAGCTTGTGAATGGAATTTGGGCAGATTACCACTGAAATTACAGAATGTCCCTCTAGGTTTTGTGTAACTCCTTCTGTTTCTTACTTTGCTCTCAGCATCTCTTATTAGCACAGCATTTATGAGCAAATTTGTGTAGTTAGCTACAGAGCACAGTTAAGGATCGTTCCCCATTATAAAATAATTGATTTTATTTAGTGCATCAGAATTTTATCTGTGTCCTCCTGATACTGCTGCACAAGGCATGTGTTGACAGCATCAAAAGAAGAAAGGGACGGATGTATAGCTGGATGCTTTTGTTATTATAACATATCTAATGTTTTGTTTTTTCTTTTGTATAATACTTCATATTTAACTAAACTACTTTTCAAACAAATAGCAGTATGATGTATTCCAGAATAGTTGCAGTTCAGTTGTATTTTTTTGTTCCAACAAATGATGTTCATGGTGGTTATTAATTATCTTTACCTTAGTTTAGCTTCTGACAGGAGTAGTAGGTTACCAAAGAAAAAGTTAAAGTAAGAATCAAAAAGACAAAACAAACACCTAACTCAGCCTGACTTGTAGCAGGTGAAAAGTTGTTATTCCATGCTCCTTCAGAATATCAGTGGAAAAAAACCCTTTATCTTTTATTCATTAGTTGTGAATAATACAAGTTGGGATAGCTTAGGTTTCTCCATATAGTTGCATTTGTAAGAGTAATTCACTAATCATGCCATTCACTTCTGGAGTTCTTCTTCACTAAGGACCAGTAGCCATGAAATGTCATGCAGAGGTTTGGAAATGGGACATTACACTCACTGAAGAACAAGCTGCAAGGGCAGAACTTCATTTTTATGACATTCTGGTAGAAAATGTAGGAATCAAAGCCATAAATTAAACAATAGATGAATGCCCAGTATCATCCAGCAATGCTGGTAGACATGGCTGGCTATTGCTCAGGAGTAGTTTGACAATTTGGTTTTATGTCTTAGTTATTGTTTATTATATTCCATTAAATGACAGAAGTTAGCAGTATGTAAATTTCAGTAGCTTATTTGCATGCTCCTATGTGAAAAATTGATACATAATTATAGGTCTGTTCTCTCCCCCCTACTCCTCCCAATGGTCAGGTTTTGTTGCAACAAAGAAGATAATTGTTTCCATGTTTGTATTTTACAATTGTGTAGTTTTCCTGTTTTAGGTTATCATTTATATGGGAAGGGAAACTTGCTGCTCTTTGGATCTACTCCTCAATTTATTCCAATAATGTAATTTTATTTTAATAGAAATGAAGGTTTAAACTGAAGGGGCTTATATTCTATATTGTATTTATCTTCCTGCTCAGTTTTTAGGAATAGCTATATATATATTAAGTTTAACTTTGATAAAAGGAAGTAAAATAAAAGTTTACAGGCTCAATTCTAACTTTTAATCTGTATTTTTAAATGCTTAAGCTCTTAAAACTTGTGTTGCAGTTCTGATTTCTTAGTTGAGCTGATGGCTAGAAGGAAACTTGTTGACTTTCTGTATAGAGACTTTTTTGTTAGAAGTGCTTTCTGCAGAAAAAAGATCAGTCAGTGTGTGTCTCTAAAAATAAGAGGTTAAAAATAATTGCAAATGCTTTTTCAAGAGCATTTTAAAATTAAGAACTTTTTTTTAAAAAAAATAATTTGGACAAAGTCGCATAACCTGTGGCTCTGTTTTTGTTACACATGCTGATGGTCTGTGGATAACATTACATTTTTTCAGCATGAAACTGAACACTTCAAATCCCTAAAGCCGTTTCAAATTTATGGTTAATAAAAGAATTTATTGTACTGGATGTCATCTGTTATATCACTCTGGGAGCAGAAACTGGCAGTGAGTGGACAGGAAATACTTCCACTTCAAATCACTTCAGTCTTATGGTCTGGGGTGAAAGTGTCTGATATCAGAAAAATCACTGAATATCAATGGAAAAAAAGTATTTTATTTTAAAAGTGATTAATATGCTTCAAATATGTATTTTCACTTTATAGTGTTTTATGGAGAGGTAGTACGTGCATTAGTCATGTCTCATACTTTCTGGATTTCAGTATTGATTCCTTAACTTTTCTGAGGTAGAAGGAATAGTAATAATGTATTGTCAACCAAACATCTATACATGCTCAGTGAACAGCAGTTTGATGAGTGACTGTATGGTGACCATGCTGCTTCAAAGTCTCAGACCTTTGTATTTTTAAATGGTTGATTTTTTAAGAGTGTGAACTGCTATGTGATGAATAGGTTTATCCAGCTCAATGTATTTTTTCAGATTGTCTCCTTTTCAAATGTATTATAAAGTGTGAGATCAATGGATTGTAGCTTTATGAATGGAAACTTAAAGCAATCAGATTCAAGTTTCTGTATATTTTTCAGGTGTTAGTATTTGAATGGCTCTATTTTAAAATATTTAAAGCATTTCACATGGATATGTTTGTCTAGAGGACATTATAAATAGGAGGAAGAAGGTTTTACATTTTTATCTTCAGCATGAATAAGCATCCTGAAATGTTCCATTTTTTATTTTCATACTATTGTGCATTAAGAAGTGGTTATAAAAATTTGGAACAAATTGTGTCTTTTCTTCTTTAAAAGCTGTGTAGCCAGGCCAAAGTGTGGTTGGTTTTGGTTTCTTTGGTTTTTTTTTTTTTTTTTTTTACAGATACTGTATGATACTGAGTAAAATTCATTTATTGAAAGGTGGCTGTCAGTTTAATTTTTTTTTAATGCAAAACACCTTATCAGGTATTATTTTGAGGAAAACTATATGAGAAGAGCATATGAGGAGAAAACAGCACCATGTAGTGGCCATGGGAATGCTAAATCTGTTTGAGAATTTTCATTTGAGTCCTTTCTCTTTCAACTAATTAATTATGTTTTATTTTATGCTTTAACTAAGTCAGAGGTAGAAGGAAAAAGGAATTACTGGAACTGAAAGGAAATAATAGAAGTCATCTAGGATTGCTTTCCTTCTGAGACTGTGTATACCTTGATATCACACAGGTGCATTTATAAACAGAGAAATGAGTTCTGAAGCTTTTTTTCCACCAGCTTATGGAGCACGGGTAAGCAGTGAATTTGTTGTGCCTCATGCCTTAAAGGATCTGGAGTAATGAAGGTCATCAAATTAGACAGAGAGATTAAACAGGGTTCAGATAATACTTGCTCTATTTGATTGATTGCTTTCTGTGCAATCACAATTGATTTCATTGTGAAATTATTACACAGTGCTAAGTATTTACTTAAAAATCAAGATAAAATTTTATAGACTGTGTCTTTAAAAGCAGAGTAGTTAATTATTTTACCTGCTTGACACCCTTTTTCTATTAGACTATAGTGCCTTCAACATCACCTTGTAAAAAGCTCAGCATATTACCACCGTAGATGTGACCTTTGTCCATCCTAAAATGATTTATGTTTTAACTTTGTAAGGTGGTTTGTTTTTTTTCTAAGCCTCAGCAGACCATAATTTTGGTTTCAAATTGTTCTTGGCAAATTTTTTTCAGCACTTAGTTCCAGTTACCCTGATAATACTGTTATAATAACTTAACCTCACACCTTATTACTATATCAAGCAAGTAGTCCACAAATTATTATATGGACAACTGTGTGTCTATTTTCTTTTATGGTCTATTAGTTTCTATATATGAGCTCTGCATCAAGTAAGTTATTTAGATGTACAGAATTTTTTTCCATTTTGTATTACAGCAAAGCTGAAAAGCAACCCTCAATAGGGTCAAAATTTATTACTTTACTTGGACAGTTTGGAAAAGTTTTATTATCTGAGGTGTAGACTAAAAAATAATTAAATCTGTCTGGAAAAACAAAACACTCCCCTTTTAAAGAGAGGAAAAGTTTAAACTATGGATTATTTATAAAACTTGGTAGTTATTATGAATATTACCAAAGAACATGGACTGAACTCTGCATCTTATTATGCTGAGTGAGTGGTGTTTGTATGTACATAGTGTAAAATGGAAGTCCTTGTTGTGAGTACTTTGCTATATTAAGTTATTTCATAGGCAATAAGAGGCAGGGAAATTCTGTTACCCCATTTTACAGATGAGAAGTTAAGGCACAAAAGGTATTAAATGACTTCCCCAAAGTTTTAGATGTAGGGTGTGGATAAAGCAGTAAGTGAGTCTGTGTTTCCCAAACCTCTGAGCAGGGAGAAACCAAAAGGTAGTTCTTCAGTTTTAATTGTCAGTGCTTCATGTTTAAGGTGTTAGACAGAGAATTAGGTGAGAAGGAAAGTGAGATTGATAATCTCTTTGCATTCTCTTGAGATTTCAGGATTGGTACCATCCTCTATATGGGTCTGTGCAACACCCCAGGAACATGGTGGTCTGTGACTGGACAGCAAGAAATATGCCATGGTGATGATCAGTTACAGCCTCTTGCATGCTGACACCCAGCCTAGGTTGACGTTTTGGTGTTACCACAATAGATATGGCATGTAAGAAGATACAGTTTTGCTGAGCTTTGAACCACCTCTCCACTTGAACAGCTTATGTGTTTATTACAGTATTCTAAAATATTTTTTTATTTCTGGCAATTTTTGTGTGAGGTAGGTGAAATTACAGTTTAGGATACCCTCCCTTCAGGGTAGGACAAGAAAGTCAGCCTTGGTGATTGATCTCTGAGCTAAACTTTATTCAAGACTGCTGGTGGTTCATCTTGAGAATGTCTCCTCAGAAAGCTGTTTTGTATGGGTTTATTGTGTTGTGATTGAATTCCTGGTGCTGATCATAATTTGGCAGAGCTTTTCCTATTTAAATGGCTGTAAGTGGGGGAAGCTCCAATTTACTTGAAGAAAGGGGCCAGTATAGTTGGAATATTTGACTCCTATTTCTTCCAAGTAACATTCAGGTGGACCAGAAGTGTGCAGTTTGTGTATATTTCTGACACATTCCAAATGGAGGGGTTTTTGGCTGCAAGTATGATGGTTCTACTCCATAGAGGGTAACCAGGAGTGTATAAATTTCTTGGCAGCCACCAAATATATCTGCCTGTGTCTCAAGTTCAACCATGTGGATCATCAGTATAGAGTAACCACTGGATGTTCTGTTTACCACTGCTGATGGTGTTACTGCTTAAGCTGTGGCAATAATTTTCATCTTCGTGGACCAGAACTAGACAGAGGCTTTAAGAAGAAATTTATTTGCTAAAAGTGCATAGTTTAGCAGCAAGAATCTCAAGTTTGCACGTATGTCTCAAGGATGTGGAAGTAACAATATGTAGCAGTGAAGGAGCCAAAGCTGGTACCTTTAAAATGGAAGACAGAGCAGCTTAGGAGAGATTTGTCCTAACTCTCCAGGAAGCCAGTTTATGCAGTTTTCCATTAACTTTGTGAAAGGAAGAAAGGAATTAATACTTGATTACTTCCCAGGGAAAGGTAATGTATTTTATCAGCATAGTTGATGTACAGGGACTTTAACTTCTAACCAAAAGTGGGTTTAGTCATTGT
This sequence comes from Florisuga fusca, assembly GCA_038090715.1. NCBI lineage: Eukaryota > Metazoa > Chordata > Aves > Apodiformes > Trochilidae > Florisuga > Florisuga fusca. Next base: position 8,787,495 of record JAAWXA010000016.1, on the reverse strand, counting down.
GCTTGACATAATGGTTTCTCCGTTTTTGCTGTTTTGTTTTGTTTACCTCATCCAGATTAAAAATGCCTGATACAGTCATGACAGTCTGGCCTGAAACCTTAGTAATCTGCCCCTCCCTTTTGGTGAGGGGATTCTATAAAATGGCTGTATATGGAATAACTGGGGTGCCTCATGGTATGTTTTTCTTCTTATTATGACCTTCATGATGTTGAACTTAATGCCAAAGGTACCTTTACATTGCCACTGAGTAGATGCCTATCACATTTAAAATCCTAGCTTTGCATTGCCTGACCCTTTTTAAGTCTCATAGCTCACAAGGATGGTAGCTTTGGGAAGAGATGCTTGTATCATCTTTAAAAAGTTGTTGGTTTTTAAAATTATTATTTAAAAATAGATAGGATATACTGCAATTCATGACCTTGAATCATCATGTTTCATCCCAAATGTCCTAAAAGACTCCCATGAAGCTCACTGACATAAGAGTATAATGTGCAGGTTTAGGGACCACCTCATNGAGTCTGTGTTTCCCAAACCTCTGAGCAGGGAGAAACCAAAAGGTAGTTCTTCAGTTTTAATTGTCAGTGCTTCATGTTTAAGGTGTTACACAGAGAATTAGGTGAGAAGGAAAGTGAGATTGATAATCTCTTTTCATTCTCTTGAGATTTCAGGATTGATACCATCCTCTATATGGGTCTGTGCAACACCCCAGGAACATGGTGATCTGTGACTGGACAGCAAGAAATATGCCATGGTGGTGATCAGCTACAGCCTCTTGCATGCTGACACCCAGCCTAGGTTGACGTTTTGGTGTTACCACAATAGATATGGCATGTAAGAGGATACAGTTTTGCTGAGCTTTGAACCACCTCTCCACTTGAACAGCTTATGTGTTTATTACAGTATTCTAAAATAATTTGTTATTTCCGGCAATTTTTGTGTGAGGTAGGTGAAATTACAGTTTAGGATACCCTCACTTCAGGTTTCTTTCACTTGTGAGGGCTTTGTGTAGAGTGAGTCTGGATCTTATTGGTGCTGCTTGTGTGGAAACCAGAGGTATTTTTTTAGAGCAGAACAGCAGTATTGTTTCTTCTGAGGGTAAATGCACTTTTTACTATTCCTGCATCTTGTCAGAGTAGGCCATGAGACAACAGCCTGCATCTGTACATCAGGTATTTGATTTTAAGGTTCTGATATTTTTCCTAGGGTGTAATTTCCTATTACTGTTTATTAATTAGTATGGAAATGTGTCATTACATAGAAAACTGCTGAAAAATTAAACGGTATCAAGATGTAGATTTTCTTCACCATAGTCTCTTTTTAAAATTGGATAATCTGATTTTTACTAGTAATACAAGAACAGAAATTGTTTCAAGATTCCAGCAACTGGGTAGGAGCAATCCTTCATGAAGAAGATTTAGAATGAAAATATTACAAGAACTAAAATAGTAGTTAGGCAAATGGCATTTGGCTTTAAGAGGCTTTAAGAAGAAATTTATTTGCTAAAAGTGCATAGTTTAGCATCAAGAATCTCAAGTTTGCACGTATGTCTCAAGGATGTGGAAGTAACAATATGTAGCAGTGAAGGAGCCAAAGCTTTAAAATGGAAGACAGAGCAGCTTAGCAGAGATTTGTCCTAACTCTGCAGGAAGCCAGTTTATGCAGTTTTCCATTAACTTTGTGAAAGGAAGAAAGGAATTAATACTTGATTACTTCCCAGGGAAAGGTAATGTATTTTATCAGCATAGTTGATGTACAGGGACTTTTACTTCTAACCAAAAGTGGGTTTAGTCATTGTGCTTGACATAATGGTTTCTCCTTTTTTCTATTTTGTTTTGTTTACCTCATCCAGATTAAAAATGCCTGATACAGTCATGACAGTCTGGCCTGAAACTTTAGTAATCTGCCCCTCCCTTTTGGCGAGGGGATTCTATAAAATGGCTGTATATGGAATAACTGGGGTGCCTCATGGTATGTTTTTCTTCTTCTTATGACCTTCATGATGTTGAACTTAATGCCAAAGGTACCTTTACATTGCCACTGAGTAGATGTCTATCACATTTAAAATCCTAGCTTTGCATTGCCTGACCCTTTTTAAGTCTCATAGCTCACAAGGATGGTAGCTTTGGGAAGAGATGCTTGTATCATTTTTAAAAAGTTGTTGGTTTTTAAAATTTTTTTACTTCATCTCCTGCAAAATAAAGTTTCACAGAAAATATTAAAAATACGGTTGAAGGAATGGTGAAAGATTCTTTAAAGCTGAAGCATGGGATTTTGGCAAGCAAATAATGGATTGTTCCTGGAATGGAACCATACTGCTTATGAATTGTCAGTTTTATAATCTCATGGATGAGTACAGTTGTGTGTTTCTAAATCCCTAAGAAATAGGGGTTTATGTCCAAAATAATTGCATTACTTCAAAGGGAGGTATTAAGATGGAACAATCCCAAATCCTATCTACTTTAGAAGTTTTATGAGTTCTGTGTCACTTTAATCAGTAAAGTGGAGTTATTGCTAAGTTACCTTCTTCCATATCCTCCAGCACCCAGCCTTTGTTCTATTTATATGTTGGTGCTACAATACCAATGCACATTAGGTTTCTTTATGGGTGTGAGCTCCTGTGAATATCTAATACTTTCCTTAGTTGTGCCTGTATGTTTTATCCATGTAGGTAAGATTTAAAATAAGATTGTATGAATGTGCATTTCATATTTTCTGATTGGAAAGGTCTTAAAGAATTTTAGTGACTTTCTGTCAGATAGTACAGGAGAAGAATTAAGATGGGGGAGGGCGTATGAATACCTGCAAAACCAAACTGATGCACTGTGTCAAATTTTTCACATTCCATCCTTTATGTGATGTTCTGCTTTAAAAATTTCCTTGCAAGCAGCTGTTCTTATCATTTTCAAAAGTGATAAATTGGATAAACTCACCCTGTACTGCAAATGGAGTATTTCCAATCTTATTGCTCTGTTTGCTGGCAATCAAAACTTCCAACCATGCAATAAATTGCAGATGAGATTGTTTTAGGTAGAACAGTTATGAATAAAGCAGTTAATCTACATTTGATGACAGTTTCTCTCAGAATTGTTAGGGATTTTATTTTTGTGCGTTTTGGCATTAGATTGAGAAAAAAAGAACAAAAAACCTTTCCCTGAAATAGCACTAATTGTGAGTTATGTTCTGGCTGAAGCTTAAAACCTAACCCATGAAGTAAGTCCTAGTTAATTTTACAGATTTTCTGTTTCTCTGGATGAAATCTGGGATCAAACAAAGAGCTTGTGCTAGGAGTTTCCAGTTTGAAGGGTTGGAATCTGGCAGCAGAATGTTATTAGAGAACCATTTATGATTTTGGAAATAAGTTCCTTTAATTGTTCTCCAGGTGCCATTGCATAGGTTCAGCTTGAAAGGAAAAAAAAACCAACCCAACTTTTTTTTTTGGATCTGGCTGGCTTGGAAGTACTTATTGAAGTTTCAAGGAGCAAACCTCTGTGTGCATAAAATCTTGATTCCACACAATTAATCCACTTACTTTGTACCTCTGAAGTGTTACTTGGTTTCCTTTTTTCCCTGATGTTCTCTCCCCTGAAAGCTACATAATTTCTTAATGTGGTAGGCAAAATGAATGAATTAACATATCAATATATTTTAATTGCATATTAATATAAATACTATATATCCATTGTTCTCTCATGCTTCTCAGTCACCTCTTGGAACATTTTCTTGATTGTATTCTAACTCTCTTTGAACATCTTGGTGAGATAAAGACTGTGCCTCTCATCTTATGACTCCGAATGTTTGTACATTAAATGGAGAATTCATTAAATGAATGAAAACATACTGTGCTAGAGGTTCCTAGACAGGTTAATTTAGAAGTGCTTGGATATAAGCTAGGTTGTACAATTGTTACTTAAAATATCAGGGACCCTGTAGGCTTATTGAGTTTCTGGGTAACTTCCCACTATAAGAAGTATGTTCTAAATGTGAATGGAACAACTAGCTAGCCTCTGTGTTTATAGTATGCTGTGTTGTATGTTAAACAGCAAGTGTCCATAGCAGGCTTCATTAATTTCTCCTCCATTATTTCAGATGTGAGTTATTCTACTAATTTCTTATTTATAGCACAAGTCAGTGTTTCTCAAACTAATTCGTCTTGGGTCCCTCTAAAAACAACCTTACAGTTTGCACCCCTCTTCCTTCTCAGTCACAATCACCATTCCTGCACCTGTCTTGGCACTGATTTTTTCTCTCCTCCTCTTCCCAAACACGTCTTTTCTCCCAGCTCTGCTCCCAACCATTATGTCCCACTGTTAAGGGAACACTGCTTTAGCTAAAGACTTTTGGCTTTTGTCCAAATATCCTTACACCACCACATTTCAATAATGTATGTGGGAAATGTACATTGAAAGTATTTCTTTTGGGGGCTATTTTGTTGTCTGTTTTGGTTTTTTAGGGCTTTTAATTTACTAAGTATTATTAACACAACAAAGTTGGAAAAAAATTAAGTGTCACAGGGCAAACTAGAAAACTTCAAGGCAAACTTGCAAATTGCATGAGAGAAATAAGAGCTGGTACCCTTATTCTGACATGTTCTGCTGCTCTGAATTCCTGGGCTTGCCTCAGGGATTTAAGATTTTCACGGTAGGCAGCAAACACTAGAGAGTAAACTTACTTCTGTTGTTGCTGAATTGTGGCTTTAAGAATTGTCTGTTCATCCAAGTAAACCAGTTGACATACAGTCAGTGAACAGCTGCATGGAGCTATGTTGCACGCTGGAGTCATGCTATGAATACTTTTTTACAGTATTTCTTCCTAACATTGATTTCTTACCTGTCTGTCACACTGACTGATGTGTAATGTACCCTTCCACCATTAACTTTAATAAATAGAAACTAAATTAACAGGAATGAGGCGTAATAGAAAAGCATTTCTACTGTTCTCTGGTTGTTTTTCTTTGTTGGTTGAGGTTGGTTTGGGTTTTTTGATTTTTGATTTTTTGGTTTGTTTTTTTATTTTTGTTGTTTTTTTAAAATTATTATTTAAAAATAGATAGGATATACTGCAATTCATGACCTTGAATCATCATGTTTCACCCCAAATGTCCTAAAAGACTCCCATGAAGCTCACTGACATAAGAGTATAATGTGCAGGTTTAGGGACCACCTCATCCTCTGACAGGAGGTAAGTCAGCAGCTGTTGAATTCAATATCCTTTTATGATGGGAGGAACTTGAGAAAACCGTATCTAGTTGAAATGGCAGAAGAATTTGTTCAGAGAAAATGTAATAACCCATGTGGGAAATCAACCATAAAACTGTAGATAATGTCATGACTTTGTGAAAACTGAGATATTTAATGATCACAAGATGTCAGAACAATTCTAATACATGTGAAGTGTGGAGTTTCCTATGTTTGGCTTAGGAAAATAATTATTACAAGTTACTCTTAAAAGGAAGTTTTATTTCCCAGATTTTAATGTCAAGTAGCTTTTGTTATTGTTGTACCTGGATTAAAACTCTTATTGTCTGGGCCATCTATGCAGTCTTGGGTTTGAATTTTTTACTATTTAGAGGGTTATGCCTATCTGTTAATTTAACCTAGTTCTCAAAAAAAGGCTATTATGCCTTCACAATGTTTGTTCCAAGTGGGAGGGCTTAAACTCAGGGTAAAATGCTGTATTCTGGGAGATGGAGGAGGAGTATGGTAAATGAGAAGATGCCTGCCCGTTTGAAATGAAGGGATGGGCACTGAGCCTGCCTCAGGTCACCAGGCACCTACTCCCTTGAAGGCTGAGCTGGGCTGAGGAGAGCAAAGCATTAAGTATATTCACATGAAAGAAGAGTTCTTCTTGTTCAGAGGAAGGGCCTAATTGATCTGCCAGACAATCTAATACTAGTACATACTGTCTGAAAGGGACAGTTGTGGAAAAGCAATGTGCTAACACCTGGAGACTGGCCATTGAATTTTCACAGGTAACATAGAAGAAAAATTGGCATCTTTGAATGTGACAGGCTGTTCCTGACAAGGATGTGTTACGGAAGAGTCCACTAACCAGCTTATATAACAAGGGGATAATCAGCAGTTGGATGGATCATGAAGTTTTGTCTCTCAGAAATGATGCTTTTCTCCCCCCAGCAATAATAGCTTATAATGAAATAAAAACAATGCTTTGCCTTTCGTATCTCAGGCCAAATTCAGGATGCAATGTTGTGAAGATTCATTCAGCTCTTCTGGCTGAACTTTCATGAAGGGGCTCTAAAAATGAAGCTGTGGAACAGAAAGTAACTACCAACAAAGAACCAACCAAAGTCTGGTAATTTCTTGTAAACCATTTGGTTAACTTAAATAAGAAGAAACGCAGAAGACACCAACTTATTAAAGGAAGTTTTCAAAAAATAGGGTTTTTTGCAGTTGTCAGTTACAGCAAGGATATGGTAGTAACAGTACAAAGTCATCTACCCAGAGTTTGCAACTCCTTCTGCAGTCAGTGGAGGACATACAAGTTATACAGCAAACGTGACCACGGATTATTTACCTTTGGTAAATTCTGTTGGCAGCAATCCAAAATGCAGGTGTATGAATAATAGGTAATTAATCTTTTTACTGATTACTATAGAAATAGAAAATATTTGAACTTGGTTGAAAGCATCAAGACAGCTTTTAAATGAAAAGAGCAAATATACTGTTAAATACAAAACTTTGTTTACTGAGCAATGAGCACGATAAACATTGATTATTCATCTTGATGTTAGAGTTAAAAAACAATTGTCCTTTCAGTTTCCCTCATGGGAGCATGAAATTAGAACCATGTGTGTGCTGATTAACAACATATGAAAGATAAATCATGGTTACTGTTTTGGTCTAGTGCACAAGGCTATGCTTGAGGGGTAGTGATTTACCAGATCTCTATAATTAGTGTGAGCATCTAGCTCTGTTTCCAAGTACTGATCTTAAAGCTGCTGCCTAACAGTGTCTATTTGCACGCATAAATTTTCCTTATTGAATTGTGTTTGCTCAACAGAAGTTGAATGCTGAAGTGAATTTGAGGATTATTCGTAAAAATGGCTGTTTTTAGGACAACTTGGAAATCACCAATGCCATCTCTAGTGGTAATTGTCAGATAGAAGAAATAGAAGTTACTTTGAAATATGAAACACTATGTTCTAGGTTAAAAGGAAGAGGAAAAAGCTAGATTAAGATTAACTTCATGTAGTACTCTTTGATTCTTACTAATAGTTGTGCTCTTTCATGCTGAAAGATGAGGATTTAAATGAAATTAAATGCCTGCGTGTGCTTTGAACATCCAGAAGAGTTATTAATTCCTCAGGAGATGATATGTATTAGTGCTATTCAGAACTATGCTGATTTAAAATATCTTAGGTTCTTAACCTTAACTGTCCAAATTATTCGTGTGGTTGAGGAAAAAAACCAACATTGATCTCTGTGAATTGAGGTGTGTGATATGTCATGGAAATTTTCTCATTTTCTTATCCAATACAGCTGCAGGATTTGGATCTTAGTTTATTAATGTCATGTTTTCTGTGGAGTTGTGTGCTTTGAGCTCACCCACTATGAGACTTAATGTTGCTGTGGAGAACACATCCCCTCACCTCCCACCCTCCAGCCCCCCTTTTTGTCAAACAAGATTATTTGTAATTTAATCCACATGCATTTCAACTTTATTATCTGTTTAAAGATCAGTGTTCTATAGTTCTTCATAAAAGATGTTTTGACTGTTTTCTTTCCTATGTATTCTTTCTCAGTCACTGTGTATAGAAATATGTGGACCAAAGTGATTTTACAAAGCTCCAGGCAGTGGAGATTTGCTCTCTAGTGAAGTTCAGAATAAATTAAAAGCAGAGTGTAAATTCAACAAATGTTAGTGCTTAATTAACTAAGAATATGGAGCCCTAAGGCCATAACATTAGAATTTATAGTTTTCAAGTAAGATACTCTTAACAAGTAGTCTTATCTATAAGCCATTTAAATAGTACAATTAATTTACAGCATAAATACAAGAGAATGCTTTCTGGAAGAATGAATTTTTAATTCTCAGCAGTAAGTATTTGGAAGATTATTACAAAAGTTTAGCACCAGTTAGTTAGAATTGTTTGACTAGATCACATGTTTTAACTTTGTAACTCACATGACAATTATGTAGTTCAGCCCTAATTCTCTCCCGGGTTACTGAAGCCCTTTTGAATCATTTATACACTCGGGAGCAAAGTTTTACAAACAGTTAAGTTCAGCAGAGTTTGGCTTATGATGTATTTACTTTTTGCATCTCTTTTATTAATGACTGTGATATATTGATCTATGCTTGTACTGTTACAGATTTTGTGATGTGATCATAATTCCCATAGAAATTCAGTTTAAGGGGAGGTAAAAAACATTGTTGTATTATATTTTTAACATGCAGAATAGAAAAGATCCCATCTAAAGAATCAAACTACTTGTGATAATTTTCTGTGGGATTTCATGAAATTTATGTCTCAAAAAATTTAGGAAACAAAAAATAACAATCAATTTGATGGTTTATGTGCCCTTATAAATATAGAAAGTCAATGGTTACTTCTTTGTTGGGTTTGTTGTGGGTTTTTTATGTATATATTTTAAATCATACAATGTCTTTGTTTTGCTGGGATAGCAAGTTAAATGAGATTTTATGTAGCTTGAAAGAAACAGAAAATCAGTCAGAATAGAGCAGATATTAACAGAAAAGACTAAAAGATATTGATGCCTTCCTGTTTCAGGAAACCTCTTTGTTTAATGCCCAACTAAATCAAAGTTAAACAAATTAAAAGCCAACTCAGAAGAAGGTGAGATTACAAATTTCACTTCCAACAATACTATCAAGATCTGCTTTTCTTTTATTCTTTATGTAGAATTTGCAGGTGTTTTATTAAAGGTAACTTAATTCATGCAGGGTTTTTTTTTTTCTTTCTTTCAACACACCTGTGGGACTATTAAGTGAGAAGCAGTGAATGTTTACACGTGATCGTGACAACAACTAATTACTATTGGAGTCCTTTATACTATTAAATTCTGTCCTTCATATTGTAGTTACAAAACAAGCTATAATTCTGTGTAAGTGCATACTACTTTTTTAAGATAATGGTAAATACGATGTTATTTGCCTCTCAGGGAATGTTACTCCATAAGAATCAGTGTTGAAGTTTCCAGCTTCATGTCTAGTGAGGACAAGGGTGATGCTACATTTTGTTTCAAAAACAGTTTCAGTGCTTTTGAAGTGTAGGATATTGCTGTCTCTGAGGTCCAAAGTTCTTTTATGTAGGTATAGAAGAGACACCAGACTCACCAGCTTGTGTGTGTATCTGGGCTCCTCTCTGGGAGAACAGTTGTTCTGTTGGTCCTCAGTTTCTGTGACGCTCAGCAAGGATGTCTGTATCTGCTTTATTTGATAATAGAAAAGGTGTCTGGTGTAGCATGAGGGATTTCTACAATATGAACTTCTACTGGAAAAGTATGAGAGAGAATTATCTGAATTCAAAATCCACCATTTCATTTGTTTTCTTTCAGGATGGGTGGATGATGTGCCCAAAATGGGGGGAAAAAAAAAATAAAAATTATATCATCCTCAAACTATTTACAAAATTAAAATCTGTGTAAGTTCAATGTAGCTTGCTTTATTCAAATTATTTTCTTGATGTGTCTCTTTAGGGGCTGTCGTCAGTCACCAGGAACAATGGACTACTCAATATCACCTTTAAATTTGACAGTAAGTTGAAATTTTGCACTACATTCACATAAATTAAAGATTCAGTCACCGGTGTCAATATATAACAACAGGTCTCTTTAAAATGCCTGTAAGGATAGCATGAATTCTTTGGTATTAACATGATTTTAAAATCTAGATTTATTTCTGCTGAGTCTGGTAGACTGTCTTCTTGCTGTGTTTCACTGATAGTAAAACAATCTAATGATTTGTAGTACTTCTGTGTTCAGATTGGCCTATGTCATCTGCCCAGTTTGCTGGAAAATGATAATGAATTATTGTATTCTGTGAAAGAAGGTAATTGAAAGGTTCACTACACACAAAGTCATAGGAAAGGATTATTTCGAGCTTTATTCACCTCTTCTCTCATGTCATTTTGGGGGAAAGTGGTTGTGAAGTGTCTCAAGGCAAACAGTGGTAGTTTACTTTTGTATACAGGGTATATACTAAAAATGTCTTTGCAGGGATTAATGCTGAAGATGAATAGTGTCTCTTCATCTAGTTGAAGCACTTGGAACTTCCCATTAGCTACAGTGTCACAGGACCAGATGAGTGTAAAACCTACTGTCTGTATTTTCAGTGCAGACAGATGGTTTTAGCAGTGTAGCATGTGGTCTGTTTTGCAGCTAAACTAAGAAAGTAAACTCTAGCATCCTAGCAGTAATAAGGTTGCAGCAAACATTTTAAAAACCACTTCAAATGTCTGCTAAATGGCTCTATCTTACTGTTCTAATTTTTTACGTTTTATCACCTGTGTTTTCTAGTCAGCAAAGTATGACAATTGACTACATTACCAATTTATTCTTATTTGGGCAGTGTGTGGCCATCATCAATATAAATTCAAGGTACAGTCAGGAGAAGGTCCTAATTTACAGCAGTAATGTTTTTACTTCAGATGCTGAATGTAGGTTAAATTTCATTATTGAGACCACATGTTTGGAAAGCAGTAAATGTGTGCTTTTCTTTAATTTGGGCTATCCTTTGGTTCATCTATTTTTATTTTAATTTCTGAATTTGCAACCCTCCACTGTGATTTTTTTAAAAAACATAATTTGATGTTAATATTTTAAATGAGCAAGTTAAGTGTATCAGATTTCACAAGAAGTGAGTGTTTGGTACAGGGGAATCATGATTTTTTTTATCTACGTAAAGAAAACCAGGAAATAATATCAGTTAGAACAGAGATCTCCACATTTAGTTAGGACAATGGAGTCTGTTTAAGTACCAGTATCTGTCATGTTTTTTCCATTAATTCTGGCACCAGGAACTGTATTTAACCAATGACAAGCGTTAATTCAAAATTCTGCTGGCGCCACATGCTTCCTGGACAAAGGAGTTATTTAAGTTCTGCAGTACTGGGAAAAGAGTTCCGTGATAGCAAGACTGAAGAGTTCATATAGCATGGAAACACATACTTATAAATAAGCCAGCACAAAAAAGAAATTGCTTTGCTGGCTGTGATGTAAAGGCTTTTATTTTGCCATATAGCAACTCTATCAAACTATATTTTATGTTGTTAAATTAGCTGGTTAGATTATTTATTCAGGTGAAACCCAAATGTTTGTATATTTTAATATTTCACTTGTATTCAAGTAAAAGAAGTGGTTTCCTGAAAAGTTCAGTTTTTCCCTGCTGTTGTTCTTCAGAAATGTGAATCAGTGACTCAAACTTCAGACATTCATACTGTATTCCACTTTGGCAAATTGTCATTTGACCATAAAATTTTAGTAACCAGGATCCAAAATCTTGGACTTGCCTTTAATTAGATCCAGACCTAGCAAAAAAATGTTACTTCAAACTTTCCACTGAAAGAGATACTCTATTCTCCTAAGAGGAAGTTCATGGTGTCATTGAGTTCCCTTATAGCAGCAGAACTCGAGACAGCAGAGTCAGTACCTATTGCACAGCTTTTGTAAAAGGCAATGCTGTACAAGCACATCTATTCTTTTTTTCATGGCACTTACATCTAAGAAGCCTTACCACTGTTATTCATTGTAAAAAAGCTGCTGAAACTGCTTCACAGTTAATAATTTTTCTTTCCTCGCCTTTAAAATCACACCTCGGAATTAAATTCAAATTTCCTGATATTTCGTGTTTTGTTTGTACAAACTCTGTATCGACAAATCTCAGGTTTTTAGAATTAATCATCAGTCTACTACATGTAGTCTACTGGTCAATTTTTTTCTGGTTATTTTTGGCTTCACTAGTTCAAAAGCAGAATGTTTGTGCATATACATCCTCATGTATACTGTACTCCAGAACTATTGAATTCTCTGGCTGCTACATCTCTTCCTGTGACAAAATATGAGCCTAAACATCATAAAGGTTTAAAAGTGATAAATTTGAGATTGCTATCTTCTTTTGAATGCATAAAGACACAGTGAAGTTCAACAACAAAGTCAAGCATGGTTTTTTTGTATTCTATTTTCTTTTCTTAATGAAAGTCCAGGTTTTCCATAATCATGTTTTGTGGAGCTGTAACTTTAGCAAAAAAAGACAAAACCAGTTCTGTTCTGTTCTTTCCAGTGTCAGGAAAAGAATCTTCATGGATGTGGCTACTGAATGGATGACAGAGATGAGATTGATTTAGGCAGTAGGTTCTTTGTGGTCAAGCAGCAGTTCTAAAACTTCACATTGTTCATTGTTCTCAAACGTGCCTATCATTGACCAACATTCTCTTGCTCTAAGCACTCTACATGCACAAAAGTAATGTCAGTCCTCATATTCTTTGAGTATTTGTGAGGAAAAATTGTTCTCTTTTGGGAGTCCCAACACATGTCATTTTTACTCTTACTGTGGTACAGGCTACACTGCTATTATAAATTGGTAATCTTCTTCAGAGCCTTTTGAGCTAGGGTTTCACAACTGATCAAGTGGTTGTGCTCAGTGATTTGTAAAGTTCATGTGTTTTTCAGTGTCCTGAGACAAAAGCTTCATTTAGTTTTACTATATTTATACTGTTCTCAATATTGGTGAAATATCAGAAAGTGAGCTTAATTCTTTATTTACACAGAGAAATACTGGTCATGTTGGAAATTGGGTGCTTGAATAGATCTTTAAGATTAGGTGCTGTTGGCAGATTATGATTTAATTGCCCTGGTGTGGCACAAGAACATAGGCTGGAATTTTTTTTCTTCAAATGTCTGTTTCTCCATATTTTTAGACTGCACACCTTATCTGAATTCGGTGGGAAAACACATAATTGGAGACGTGCAGAACATAACTATCAGTCAGTATGCATGTTATGAGCAGGTTGCAGTGACAATCCTTTGGACAGCAAATGCCATTGGTAAGTAGTAGAGAAAAATGGACTAAGTCATCATGTCCTCACTAATAACTTCTTAATGATTGGTGCTAAGTGAAATAATTAAATTGTAATTGGAATCATAGAAGCAAACCAACTAGAAATTTTTAACAGCTTTGCAAAGCTGCTGTTTTTACTAGCACACATGAAATACCCTTAAAACTAGGATGCTCTCTGCATCCATGTGCCGATTTTTACTTTTCAAGTCTGTTGAATTTTTCTGCTCTTCAGGAAATTTTCCTGCTTTGGCAGGGGGGTTGTATTCGATGATCTCCTGAGGTCCCTTCCAACCCCCAGTGCTCTGTGATTCTATGAATGTGCAATAGCCCTAGTTTTGTTCTTAGCCCCAAAGCATTGGTGCATTTCAGTGCCATTGACTCAGTTTATTTGCTTATACATTTGAATGTTCTTTAGGATGTAGATTTTCTTATAAGTGGAAAACATTATTCAATCATAGCTACACTAACTTGTAATGTCTTTATGGGTCAGGTCTGGCCACTGAGAACATTCTTCTATCACTTAAATATGTAAAGGAAGTACCTTGTTGCCCACTAGTGCAATAGTCTCCAAAGTCTGAGTACGCAAGATGATCCTCTGGGTCATGTGTAGAAAATTTTAGAACTTCTATTCACATATTTTTCAGGTCTTGAAAAGAAAAAGTAAGCATTGTGAATATTTCGTAAGCAAGTTGGATTGCCTTATGTGTTAAACCTTGGTGTTTAACATGTGGTACATGAGGTATCTTGAATTTCCTAGCTTAGTTTTTAAAATCTACCAGTGCAGAGTTTCAGTGAGTTTTGACCCTATTTGTTAAAAATACAAGAATGCAATGTGTTGTGGTTAGCTTGCAAGAACAACTAGCATCAGGCAGAATACATATATGCTAAATAAATTTCAAGAAATAATAAATATAGTGGTGGTTTGTGCTAAAAAAATTTTTGTTGTCAGGAGTGCATAGTCAATAACACTTGAAGTCCACTGCACTGTAGTATAGTCTCTGTATATGAGTACCCGTGCATTTTACTTTTTCTTTACTCTACTTATGATCCTAAGTAGAGTAACTTAAAAACTCATTTGTAGTCACCAGTGTTTAGGAAATGAAAGGCATACCATTTCCTTGTTGAATGCTTTAATACTTCATTAAAGAATTTTTAACTGCAAAGGTGCTTTTCCCTAGCAATTAGGTAACTATAAGTAGAGTTAAGCACAAAATGGTTTTCAATATAAAAAATAGTTTTATTTTTTTTTTCTTCATACATTGGAGCCTCAACTTGTATTTCATCTTTAAACTCATATTTTTCTTACAATATAGGGAAATTCCTAGTTATGTAGTAGGACTGCATCCTAAATGAGGAGATATGCCTAATGCAAGTGTGTATTTATTAAAGCTAATGCAAATTTTTGTCTCATTTTGCAATTTTTAAATTAAACATTGTAGAAAGATATGAGAACAGTATTTTTTATTTGTTGCCTCCCAGTACTGAATCATACTTTCATAATTAATTAGATAACAAGAAACCCCAATTAATTTCTGAGGTTTAAAAGACTGTTTGAAAATCACACTTATTTCTGCAAAACTGTGCATTGAAAGCATTTGGTAATCTTCAGCTCCAGATTGGATGAATCAAATCTCTGTGGGAAACAAAGCTTCGTGTTCTTTCTTGTAGTGATCAGAGGTTAATCCTTTGGAAAGTGTGAGGACAGAACTTGCTGTTAAAACATTTTGGGTGACATGGAGTCTGGGCATTTTCTCTTTCACAGTCTTCATGTAAGCACAAGTAGTGCTTTTGTTACATGGAATATTAAGAAGACATTAGTCAGCTCCTGGTCTTTAGCTTCTGCACAATTACATTAGAACTAAAGAACAACTGTTATCACTTCAATCTGGTAATCTCAGAAATTATATGAAAATGTTATAAAGGAGTATTTCTATAATTTGCTAGCAGAATGTTTTATTTTATGGCTAATAATGGAAATGTTAATTCACTTTGAAGTATTCCTGAAGGGATGAGGGTAATGATAACTTACATTGCAGTGATAATTTGGAAGCCCCATCTGAGATGTGGGCACCTCTGCTCAATTACATTGTAATTGCAGTCTTTGCCAAAGGCTGAATTCCAAACAGGCAAGATAGAAAATATGTAAGGTACTGACACACAACAACAGTACTAAACCAGAAACTTTTATTTCATATGAATGGAAAGTTTTATTTTTAAAAACAAATTAAATATATTCAGATCACATAAAATACCACATGATACATTTAAAAATATTACTCTTCTATTTAAACACCTTGCTGTCTGCAGGGATTGAATACCTGAAAGGATTTCGAGTGATACTTGAGGAGCTGAAATCAGAAGGAAGACAATGCCAGCAGATGGTTTTAAAAGATCCAAAGCAGCTCAGCCCCAGTTTTAAACGAACAGTAAGTGCTGTTTTAAGAAGTTTCATTGTTGCTTGATTGTGTGACTAGTCTTGAAAATATTTTTGTGGTGCATATAAATCGAAATACATCTCAAAATATATACTCAGTGTCCTGTTTATTTGATTCAGGTTGCTTCCAAAAATTATTATTGTTTAGTGATATTTGTTGATCTAGAGGTAAACCTAGTCACCTTCTATAGAAGCTTTCCTGAAGGTGGAAACTGTCAATTGTGTGACTCTGGTGTATGGGTGGACCATGTGTACTAGTCCACATCCAACCCTGTATTGAGATTCCTCATGTCAGTGTGCAGTAGAGGGGTAGGTAAAGGATTCTTCATGTGTTGATTTCTGCTTATGTCTGGAAAACCATGGGCTTGCTTTGAAAGAAACTTTCAGTTACAATAGTTGATTTTAAAATATGTTATAAACTTGTCTTTTTGTAGGGAATGGAATCCCAGCCATTTGTAAATCTGAAGTTTGAAACAGATTACTTTGTAAAGATTGTTCCTTTTCCATCAATTAAAAATGAAAGTAATTATCACCCATTTTTCTTCCGAACTAGACGTAAGTATTGCATATCATCTCTTCACCAGTGGGTGCCCCCCTGTGCCTCTCTTTTTAGTTTTCACAAGAAAATAAATTAGTAGATGAGGATGTTAGATGGGGCTGGGTTAAGATACTGATCTTGAAGGAAGATGTGGGTGTTAAATGGAAAGAACTGGGATGGCACAGATAAATGTATGGTATATGATAATACATGTTAGGCAACTGTCAGAAGAAAAGTCTCGGGTAGGCCCGAGATGATCTCAGGAGTATTTGACTCATGAAGATGGCTTCTTCCTTCTCTCTGGGCATTATGGTGAAGCTCAGCTTTTTTTCTGATTTTGAGTTGACAATTTAAAAACCAGGTATCTAGAGACAGATATAGATGAGTACATACAAAATTAGATAGCAAAAAGTCAAGTTGAATTTCTAAAAATTACTTCACAATTCTCACTGGCATTAGAGAGACAAACTTGAATAATCTCCTGAGTGCTTAAACAGTATGATGAGAAACTGCAAGTAGACTGTAGGGTAAAATGTTGGCATTTGTCCTACTTACATTTTCCTGTCCTATAAAGTTTTAAACAATATTTTCACATCTTCATGTTGATGCAGACTGCAGTAACATTTAGCTTTGTAATAGTGCTCAGCATACTTACTTACTCTGAGTAATTGTATTTAAGACAGGTTCCAAATTACTGTCCTGCCATGCTGTACCTGGTTCTATCCATTTTGATTCACATAAGAGTGCTATTTTCAAATTAATGAACCTGTGTTTCTCATATAAAGATGGGAAGGGACTTAAAATCATAACAGAGAAGCTAAATATGCCAATTTTTTTTACTCTAGGCATGCTAAAGACTGGGAAAGATATTAGGGGCATTGTCTTCAAAATTATGAATTCCCTTCTTTTGCCCTCTTTCTATTTAAATAACAGCATTTTGATACTGTATCATTAATCATTTTTGTGTTTATTCATAGCATGTGAATTGTTGCTACAGCCAGAAAACCTTGTCTGCAAACCTTGTAAGTAAAATTAAGCTATCTGTAAATTAATCTCACAAAAATTTACTGTAGAGTCACTTTTTCACAATTCATTCATATCTCCCCTGACAGACTGGAAACCAAGAAATCTGAATGTTACCCAGCAGGGTTTTAACATGCAAGTGTCCTTTGATCATGCACCTCACAATTTTGGGTTTAGATACTACTTCCTTCACTACAAACTTAAGCATGAAGGGCCATTTAAACAAAAGACCTGCAAACAGGTATGTTTCTGAGTTTTGCAACTCTTAAAAGCACAAATCCTACTAATATTAGATATTCTGAGGTTTTATAGAAACTTTAAAAAATGAATAGAATACTACCTGTTTTGAAATTTTAAACTATTTTGTATTATTTATGTAAAAAGTAAATATATTGTGATAGCACTCATCAAGCAAAACCAGGCTTGAGGGCTTCATTGGAGCAGGATTGTATAAGCACGTGGGAAGAGACTGTTCTCCCTCTTGAAGATGCTACAAATAATTAGTACTTTAAGCTGCACTTTTATTGTATTTATGTGTAATTTCCCAGCTTTTTATTTCCTCTTGGCATCGAATTTTACCACTTCATGTGTAACCCATCTGAGATGGTACCACAAGATAGTTCTTATTTCAGTATGTGTGTGGAATTAGGCTCTGTGATTTTGAACAGCTGCTTTTCTGCCTTTGGTTAGTACTCAGTGGCAAGTTTCTCAGCACTGGTCAAGCTTTCATCCTGCTCTCTGAAGGCTAGGGAGCTTCAGCGTGTAATGTACAGTTTATGTATAAGACCAAACTTTTTAGGGGTATTTACAATTAATTGTATTTTAGTTCTGCAGGAAGAGAATTGTAGTCTTTATGTATCTGGAGAGACTTAGTTTCTCTGGTTTAAGGTGTCTGATATAGGAGGCCACTGTATGCTTCTAAATCAATGTGAATGTATTTTTGATTACATTGTAAAAGTATGTGAATGGCTTGCAAAGTATTCTCTTTCTTTGATGTAGGAGCAAAACACAGATACTACAAGTTGTATTCTTCAGAATGTAACTCCAGGGGATTATATAATTGAGGTAATATTTATAGTCACTTATACAACAGCTGAATTAGAATGTCTATGGAGAAATTAATTGAAATTATATTATTGCTGGTAACTTTTTGGTAAAATTTTACTTCAGGCATTCCTACTCAATTACCTTGGGCAAGTATAAGTTTTTAAACTGATTGTTCTTCACCATTCCATAGCTTTGCTTCCTTGGGTACATAGCAATTTCATCTGTGCCTTTAAGTGAAGTTGTGGGCCTGCGTAATTCTTGTGCTTAAGTTTTGTTAACTGAAATTTTGTAGTTTAGTTGATTTTTATGGTACTTAAAAGGTATTTCTCTTGATGATAACAGTATGAGAACCCTCAAATTTCATGTTATGACAGTAAACTAGATACTAACAAATATGAATTTACTAATTACTAGTTTGTGGTGCTCTTTATTTTGCCTTTCTGAACAATAAATTTCATTTGGTTGTGAAAGCTGTTATAGTTGTTTACATATTGTACATACAAATTACATAAACCTAAATTTCCACAAAATAAAATACAACTTTTACTTTTCAAAGCTGCTTGATGACACTAATACAACAAGGAAGACAATGCACTATGCACTAAAGCCAGGTATGAATTTTGTTTTTTAAACAGAGTACAATATTTACCTTATTAATTTAATTTGATATTGGAAATAAATATCGATTTGGCCTGTGTCTGCCATAACCAAGACTACTGATGAAATTGTGCTGTGATCTTTTGACCCAGTGAAAAAAGAGTAGACATGCATATTTGTACATGCACATCTGCATCTCAGTACATTTATATTTGGTGCAGTGTAGCTCAATACATCACTGGAAATCTTTGTGAGAAAGTCACTTTTATTGTATATAAGGTTATATGGTTATGAAGAATCATAGCCTGCAGCTGATGCATGCAATAATGTGGAAATAATTCAATGAAACTGTGAGGGCTGTTGCCTGAATGTGCTACCTGCCTGTATATTTTCAGCCCCTGAAATGAAATTAAGCAGTCTAGAAAACCTGTAAGGTGAATGCTTGGCATGTCTGTGTATTAGACCAGTTATTGAAAAGCTAAATAGGGATTTCAGAAGAACTGCAGACATAAAACATAGCCATGCTTAAAGGCACTGGGCAAAATGGACTGAATCCTAATGGACGTTGCTGAAGGTAGTATGTGCAGGAAGACAGTTCTTTCTAAGTTCTGGAACAAAAATCTACCAGGTCTAAGTGGGTATTACAAACTTTATGGAGACTACACTTCATATGAAGATGGAACGTAGCACTAAGTAATTCTGGCAGTCACTCTAATGTGGTGGTGATGGGGGCAATCCTCATACAACCTATTTAAGATGGAGCAGAACATGATGTTTGGTTTTACTTTATATTTGACAATTACCTGGGAAGAGTTTACTGCAGCAGTTTTACATTCCAAGTGTGCAGATTTTATGAGATAATTATAGCTTATTTTCATATGGCTAATTCTGGTTTATTTTTCAAAGTACATTCCCCGTGGGCTGGACCTATAAGAGCCATTGCCATTACAGTGCCCCTGGTTGTCATTTCAGCATTTGCAACACTTTTTACAGTGATGTGCCGCAAGAAACAGCAAGGTAAGAGGGTTAATTCAACATGGAGTTCCATTTAAAGATGCACTTTTGTAACCAAAAAAGGTTTTAACTGGTAGGTCTTCTCCAGGAATACCTTTATCTGAAGTGTTTTCTCTTCTACCTGTCTCTCCTTCCTCCCCACAGTTTTTTTTGTGCGTTGTAGGAAATTCTTAATTGATGTTTGGTGGTAATTTGTTGCCATAGAAACTATGGTATCACAAATCTTTCTGGTCTCTTTTTATTTGTGAATGTACTATCTGACCATGTAGGTAACAAACAGATCTGTGATAGGGATATTTTAAACATTCCTTTATTTAATTCCCAGATATCTAATTCATATTTATTTTAAACCAGAAGTAAAGCCATGTCATAACAATACAATTCTCAGCTCTATCTGGAAAACCACCTGTATCTATTATTCCAGATTTCCTGAGTTCCCTGGAAGTTGCCTTTGTACTTCATCCTAAGATGTCTCCCTGATTTACTCTGACTTATTTGCACTTTCTCTAAATTAGATTTCATCTTTCTTTGATGACTTCTTTATCCTCTGTGTCCAGGAGCTGGCGAGCCACACTTGTTACACTGAGATGTAAAGAGTAATTGGCATTTTTTGTAGAAACTAGGGAAACACACAGTTTCATGAACATGAAAACAGGGATTATTTCCCCAAATCTCACGTATCTTTGTTACCCTTCTGAGTTTTGTCATTGAGGTATACTGCAAGTGCTATGTTCCATCTGAATTAAATAAGTTCACCCACTCATCTTCTGTAACTATCCCTTTGTTCACAGCTAGCTCAGCTCCACCAACAAAAAAACCCCAAAACAACAATTTCACATTAGCTTAATGAACTAGATTCAATTACTCTGGCATAAGACCAGACTTTTATGTTCCAACCTAAAAGAATCTATACAGGAAAGAAACAAAATAGCCAATTTGGTTTAAATTAATCATATCTTAATTTGAATTAATTTCCAAATGTGTGTGTATATATATATATACAACCAGAGAGATACTGGATGGTTTTCTGAAGGGGTTTGTGTTCCTGGATTTTAATATTCTTACCTGGTTTGTATTTTGTGTTGTTTTTTTAAAAAAACGAAACTCAAACAAACAAAAAACAACAACAAAAAACCAGAGGACTTTATTATACAGGAAACTTATGGTGATGGTATACCTTAATGGCTTAGAATATTTCAACAAAGAGGTGAAGACGAAGCTGGGCAGAGGTGAAACATCCTCAACCTATTTATAAAATAAACCTTTCTTATATTTTCTGAGTTGTACAGTAATACCAGTGCATTCACTTTTGAAGTGTATTCCACATATGTAGGAACTTATAAGCTGAAAACATAGAAGGCATACAACATATTTTTTCAGGCTGTAGAGGAAAGAAATATCTTTTGAAAAAAAGTCATTACTGTATGTACTTGTAGTGAGGTCAGCAAAGTTTTAAAAAAATCAAAATAAAACAAAGCTTTATAGAACTCTCTCTCTCTCTCTCTTCCAATTTAGAAAATATATACTCCCATCTAGATGAGGAGAGCTCAGAATCTTCAGCATATGCTGCAGGTCTCCATGTGGAAAGACTTCGTCCTCGCCCAAAAGTGTTCATCTGCTATTCCAATAAAGATTGCCAGAAACACATAAATGTTATCCAGTGCTTTGCTTATTTCCTTCAAGACTTCTGTGGCTGTGAGGTAAACTCAGCATTTCTTCTGTACACAATAATTTCCTTAATTGAAGCAAAACCCTCAAAGCTCATCATAAAATATGTGCTGAAAATGAGGTATTTCATTCTTTCCACAGAGATAACTTTTGATATTCTTCCAAATATTTGCTATATAAATTTTCTTTATGTAGGGAAAGGAACAGATCATAGCCCACACAAAAAACAGAGTAGGGGAAAATGTGCACTGCACTGATTCCAGGACATCCATTCAGCCATGTTTAGCTTGTTTCCTTTTAATTGCCTTTTCCATTTAGGAGGTTTTGCATCTTCATAGTTGGCATCCACAAAGAAGTATCAGTGTCTACCTAATATACTTAAGTATTCCTAAAATACATTTTATATTGCAATTTTAAAGTACATCAATATATGTATTCATTTTTACTGATTTTTTTTACTCCCCTTCAGTTCCAGTAATGCTATAAAATCAGCATGGTTTGTTTTTAGTTTAAAACTATGAGAAATACATGAAAATTGTTACTTTGAATGACAATTCTTAGAATCTCAGACTGCTATGTAAAATATAACCAGCTTTTCAACCATAAAAAGGCAAGAGAACTCTTAGTCTAGCTGCATTTTTATCCTTCCACCGTGATTTTAAATGGATGAAATGTTTTTTTTCAACTGCAAGTCTGGCCTCTAGTGGCCGAACACAGCAACAGAATCAATGCCTCGTTTCGCAGGGGTAGTCACCACTTGTTCCTATGTTCAGAATAGTTCAGGTAAGGTGTTAGACAAGTAACTTACTTGAATCCCTGTTTTAGAGATGTCCTGTCGCCCTGCTATGCCATACCATACATCTTTGGAATAGTGATAAGGTGAACTTTTACTGCTTATAGCAGTTATACTATGTACCATGAAGCATGTGGGATCAGACGTAATTTAAGATTTTTATAACAAAATATTCATAACACCTACATAAAGAAATAGTATGTGTTATCATTAAAGCTGTGGAATTTAATATAAAACGTGATGCTGAATGCACAATGGCACAGTTGCACAAGTATTATTATTATTCATATGGAATTAGAATGTTTTACCATAAAAGAAAAAAAACAGTGGCATTTATTAGCCATTTACAATAACAACTCAACCATCCTGAAACTCCTTTCTCATGGTAGCAGATCAGACAGTCTTTTTAAGCACAGAAACAAAAATAGGCCCAAGAGAAAAATTATCTGCATTGTACCTTTATCAGAGTATCTCCCAAGTAGCTGTAAAATGACTTCTTTTCTCCATGAATGGAATAGTTCAGTAGGAAGGGACCTACAATGAACACCTGGTCCAACTTCCTGAACAGTTCAGGCATGATCACTTTCTTCTTTTAGCTGAGTGGTGACAGTTCAATGAGTCTGTGTGTTCTATGCATCTATCTACTCTTGTGATATAGCAGTTTTCCATGCTGTTATGGATGATAGAGTAGAGCATAATCACTTTGCTCTCTGGAATAATGCTTCAGAGACGACTTCATAAGTTGGTTTGTGTGTCTATTTTTAAAGTTCTTTTCATATATTTTTTTCTGTCGTGAGATAAAGCATTGTGTCCTCCATGTTGACTGAGTACAAGATAGAAACACTCTTATGATAAAAATTTTCAGAGCTTTCTTATCAGAGATAAGATGCTGCTGCTTTTCATTCTAACTGAAAGGACTCTGTCACTGTGTTTGCATCTAGGTATGAACATTGTTGGCATTAGGCTTTCTTAATATGCAAAAGATTGCATTACATTCAGCACATAATAACTCAAATATATTCTCTGCGTAATAAATCACCAGTAAAATGAGTTCATATAATAACTAGGATTCTTTGTTTTTAAAAAAAAACAATAGTCTGAAAGGCTTTCTTTTTTCCCTTAGCAATTCATGCACTTCCTTAGTCTAGTGAAATATTCACTCCTCAAGAAAGGCTCAGAATTAATGTGAGCCCTTGCTTATTTATGAATTACATGGTTAGTATCACTAATTCCAGTTTATCCACTATCAGTGCTATGTTAATTACTGTTTATTTCTCTTTTTAAAAAGATAATATTTGCATTGGGGACAAGCAATGGTTGCACTCATCATTAATTTTTAATTTTTGGGTAAATATAGCAGACTCACTTAATATGGCTCCTTTAAATTTTATTAGCAAATGTATCTAGTAATCTAATAATGAATACCAACCAGGATGTTTTTTTGTTTTCCAGGTGGCTCTAGATTTGTGGGAAGATGTAAGAATTTGTAAAGAAGGTCAGAAAGAGTGGCTTATTAAAAAAATAAATGAGTCCCAGTTTATCATCATTGTATGTTCCAAGGGAATGAAATACTTTGTAGAAAAAAAGAACTGGAAACACAGAGGGGCAACCAAAGATGCAGGAAAAGGAGAACTCTTTCTGTTTGCTGTGTTGACTGTTGCAGAGAAGCTCCGTCAAGCAAAACAGAATTCAAATGACCTCTGCAAGTTCATTGCAGTCTACTTTGATTACTCCTGTGAAGGAGACATCCCTGGTATTCTGGATCTAAGTACAAAATACAAACTCATGGACAATCTTCCTCAGCTGTATTCACATTTACACTCCAGAGATCTTAGTGCACAGGATTCAGAGGTGTTTCCTGTTAACATTAGTAAAAGGAATTATTTCAGGAGCAAATCTGGGAGGTCCCTTTATGTCGCCATTTGCAATATGCATCAGTTCATTGATCAGGAACCAGACTGGTTTGAGAAGCAATTTATTGCATTCCCTCAACCTTCTTTACATTACTCGGAGCCTGTCATGGAAAAATTTGATTCAGGCTTGGTTTTAAATGACTTAGTGAATAAACAGGTGATGGATGGCGATTTTTACCTAAAACCAGATGTAAATATTACTTCTGCAGGGAATTCAGATTGTATAATTCAGCACTTAAACCTTGGAGAAGATACAGAAACTCAGGACATTCAAGGTAGTGGCAGCTCTGTTCTTCAGCCATTGTTACACGTTGTTAAAGCTTCAAATCCTAAAGATATGCCTCGAGATTCTGGAATCTATGATTCGTCTGTTCCTTCATCTGAATTATCTTTACCTTTAATGGAAGGACTATTGACTGACCAAATTGAAACATCTTCCATTACAGGAAGTGTTTCTTCATCTTCAGGTTTAGGTAAGATACAGCAGTGTTTTAAAAATTTTGTTAATTTATTGTGAGCATATTTCTACCTCTCAAAACACTTAAGATAACATGCAAGGAGCCATGTAGAAGGCTCCAGAAGAATGTAAGCGTAGTATAACAATGGTAAAAAAGATGGGGTTCAGTAACTGTAGAAAAATTAATCTTCTGCTTAACTTATTGGGGGGTGGATACTTAAGTAAGATTTCACTAAAATTCTATTAATAAATCCCTTGTCATTTATGGGTCTATTATTGGAGAGACGGCTTCTTTCTTCCAGGGACTCCTTGGCAGCTGGGATGCTTAGCTGACAGCTGTGTGGTTTAATCAAGAGAGTGATGCGATGAAACATTCTTACAGAATGCCAATAAATTTAAAACTGACATCCTGATTTACTCCAGCACATACTAGAATCTTAAAGGATATAGTCTGTGCTGTGGCTAACTCAAGTTTCAGAATGACATTAATCTTGTCAACAGATATAGGCCTTGGGGGGAATGAACAACTGGCTTTCAGTGGAGGAATCCAAATGCTTGGAAGACACTCTCCAAAATAGACACCCAGATTAGATGCTTACAGTTAGAAGGTGTAAATATTGTCCCAGTCTATATAAAAAGCTTTTCTGGCCTTACTACTTACAGTATGTAGGACTGGCATCACAACTACCTTAGTGTGGAACGTTCCAGTGATAGTATTAATAGGATAAAACTGCTGTTTGCTGAGATTTTAACTGCAGCTACAACAGGAGAATATTGCCTTTTGATGGTGGAATGCTTTTCTGTGTTCCTGACAGTGAGCTAATTTGTTTGATTTTTCTTGTGGCTAAATGGATTGTGTTGTGGTTTTTTTATTATTCAGCTAATAAATAATTTTATTATTCAGATAGAAATACTGATGTTTGATGCCAGCATTATCCTGGGGGAGAGAATATAGATACAGATATAACATCTCTATCTATAGGAAAAAAAAAATTATATCTGTAAAGGTTCTATCGTTAGGTGATAGTAGGATGTTAGTTTAAAATTTGTGGCCTCTTGGTAAGAATCCTCTACCACTATTCCCCTCCTGATTAAATCACAGAGCTGTCAGCTGGGTATTTCAGCTGCCAAGGAGTCACTGGAAGAAAGAGGCAGTCTTTTCAGAAATTAATTCTCAAGTCACATACCTTCTAATAAACATGGTTCAGCTATTGAAGTTAAACATTATAGCACTAGCTGGTAGAGTTGGAGCTTAGCACTGATGTTCCCATGTCTTCAGAAACCATCATAATTTCTACCATTTTCCTGTGTGCTGTGTCTGTCCAAAGCACCACCCTGAGTGACTGTCACTCCAACCTCCCCACACCCAAATCCCAGACCTCATGTAGGTGCAGGGTACAAAGGAGCCAGGATATAGAACGCAGCATCATCTGCCTATTGGAGTGCAACCCATTAAATCTTTTTACTGCCCCAGACATACAAAATATTTATAGCCCTAATTTTTATATACTTAAAGAGGAGTAGATAGATTTTTTTTTTTCCCTAAACTTCCTCAAGTTCTAAAATTTGGGCATGTCCAAATTATTACTCTGAATTCACCGTACCATTTCTGTTCTGGCTACCTGTTTTTCATCTGTTACTTGTTCAGAATAGAAATTAATAGCTCTGTCATATAGCATCTCAAGGTAGATCTTTCCTTTCTTCTTTAAAGGACAGGTTGATTTAATATTTTTACTTAAAATCACAAGTCACATAATTAGTAATACTTTTTGTCTTTCAGTGCAGTTGATGTGCAGGCTACTGATCTGCAAAGAAAATACTAATAATGGGCACCATCAGCTGAAGTTCAAACCAGCTTAAATGTGAGGAAGTACCAACAACCAAACCCTTGCTAGGTCCAGTCACTAATAAGGTGGCTTAGTCACCTCTAAGAAACCCTTCCAGGGGAGAAAATTTCTATAAATTCTTTAGGCAGTGTTACTGAGCATGGCAGTTCAGTGTCATGAACACATGGGATTGTGATCCAGAGGGTCTTCATAGGTTTCCTTTATGTTGACCAAATACAAAATGAGTGTTTTAATTCATGAACTTCTTTTTTTTTTTTTTTTTTTTTTTTTTTTGTGCCTGGAATATGTAAAGCAGAACTTCATTGCCATATCCATACTGACGAACTGCAGGCAATTGCTCCTTTATAATACACAACAACATTTTTATGCATTGCCACTTTATCAACAGTCTCTGTTTATGCTTTAACTACCACACTGTCTCAGCACTAAATCTACTTGAAGGAATGAATATTCCCTGAAAATGATCATTTATTCCAAAGGTATTATTTTTTATGGCCAGTAAACTTGAATATCTTGGTCTTTTTATATAAGGTCTTTCATGATTTGAAAAATGCAGCGTGAAAAAATAGATGAGAATACATTTCAAATTTATTCTGATTACTAATTTAAACATCATGATGTTATACTGTTTACAGATGCCATAATAAAAACTGAATTTTTGCTAGAAATAATCTTGCAACTGGACAGAAAATAACTTGGGACATTGTCTTAGCAAATGTTATAATGCAGCCTCTAGTGTTAAGTGCTGGCATACTTGGTGACAAGAATTCTGTGGTGAATGAGACCAGGATATTTTCAGAAGATAAAATACCAAAGGTGAAATGAAGAAATTCTCCATAAGAAGAAATAATTGTCTTTTAGAAATGCTTGAGCTCCTTTTCTCAAAATCTCCTATCTTTCCCAAATGTTAATGTTCCTTAGTATTTAATTTCAGATAAGTGCATATCTCCCTTTTCTGTATGAATCTTCTATCTCTTCCCCACCATCTGGCTATGATGACTCACAAATAGTACCATACTGATTCTGAAATATTTTTGTAACAGACAAAAATATAGATCCTGCTTATGATAAGCAATACCATGGAAACCAAGTTTGTCCTGGAAGGCCTAATATAAAGGTTATTTAAAGAGATGGGGGAAAGAAGACCAAATTTTGTATTTAAGGTATAATTCTGTATTTGCTCAGCCATGAGATTAGTATGCATTATGGGGGATTTCATTATCTTTCAAGGCCATGCTGCTACAAAATCACCTGGGGTAAAACAAGAGGAGCAGTTAACACAGGCATGAACACTTTTTGATTTCAGCCAAACGGTAAACAGAAGCCTCTGTGTTATTTTGCAGTTATTTTTCACCGTATAGTTATCATTAATTAGTGATTAAGATAGGCTACTATTACTAGTGTTATATTTTTAAAAAATGCTAAAACTAAAACTGGACATATGTATAGACACAAAGCTTTCATGTCCTTTTTTTTTGCAGTGATCAGGTAGGCTTACCATCATCTAAAATATCCCTGCTGTTTCCTAAGAGCAGCTTTTCTTAAGTAGAACCCATCCATATAATTGCAATTTTAGGCACGAGTATAATAAGCATGGTAACAGCAAATAGTCAAGAACAGCTCATCAGGGTACCTTTGGTAATTTTGCTCGTGGAGTCAGATTCTATCTTTTTTAACCTGCCTTGACATTGCACTAACAGGAGGTTACGTTAGGAATACACAAAGGGAGAACTCAAACATCTGAAATAATCTCTAAGTTTTGAGAGATGAGAATTAGACATTGCTGTTATGTTATATTAGCCATGTTTATACCATGAGATAGAAGTATTAAACTAGTGATGGTTTGTCTAACTAAGTACCTTTAAACTCCTGGTTGTTTGGTTTTTTTTCATCAGCTTCATAAAATCACAGAATGGTTTGGGTTTGAAGGGTCATTGAAGATCATCTAGTTCTAACCCCCCTGCCGTGGGCACAGATGTCTTCCACTAGACCACATTGCACAAAGTTTATATTTAATAATTTAAATTAAAAAAAAAAAAAAAAAAAAAAAAAAAAAAAAGAACCCCAGCATGCTTTGCAATTGTAATAGAGAATTCTGTGCTCAACTAGAAGTGTGTCTCAGAATTGTACAGCCTTGCCCATTAACACATTTGCTCTTCCCAGTTCATGAATTTGAAAGAACACTAACAGGAAAACCTCAAACTTGCAATACCCAATATTATGTGTAGTTTTAAGTAGACAGTGAATCATCTGCACCTTTAGTTGATGGGATTTTATTATGCTGTGCTTTGGGCTGTACTGAAAGCCAAGGTCTTCATCTTTTCCTGTTCTTTGAAGTTGAAAAATCCCTGGGTTAAACTAGGCAGAATAATCTAGAGGTAAATGGTCTCTCCACTAAATCCAGTTGTGACAGATCTTGATTCAGTGAAATTCTTGTCATTTTCCTAGAGAAAGTGGATTGATAAGACACAGGAAGAAAGGTTACCAACTTTGTGTGCTGAAGGGCTGCTGTGCATAGACATGCCAAAGCTGCAAAACATGAGGTAGGCAGCAATTTCATAGCAGTTAGCTGCTGCTGTTTTCCTCCATGAAAAGTCACAGCTCACATACTGTTATTTTATGCTAGACCAAAGATTGAGAAGATTTCCTGTTTTTGTAGGGAAATTGGTGTTACTTAACAGAATTAGGTTTTCATTTTGAGCTCTAAGAAATCTCAGTTTTGAAAACAGACGAAGGCAGTTGCCCAAATAATAACTTGTTGTTAATGTTTTTATTTCCTCGAAATTTGCTGTGCAGCCCTGCAATTCTTATTTTTTTCAAATTATATTAAGTCTGTGTAGTTGTTGATCAAACCTAGTGGGAGGGGGAGGAAAGAATTCCTTTGCTCCTTCTTAGCATAAGGTAGAAACAGTATATTGTATGTCCTCAGAAGAAAGAGAATATAATTAAATGAAAATGTGGAGTAGGACAATCCCACATTTAGAATATACAAAACTGAGAAAAGTAATGCTTATCTGATTTAGTATGGTTTTGGTTTTGGTTGGTTTGTTTTTTGGTTGTTTTTTTTTTACAAAGCCATGGTGCTTAAAAAAATTAGGAAAATGTTGTGTATATTAAGATGCTGGAAGGACACAATAGAAAATTTGCAAGAATTCTTTATTTTTGTTCCAATGAGAATTACAGCAAACATCCTGGTACAAAAATATTTTAAAACTCGATATGTTAATACACATCCTAGATTTTAGCTTGCTACCATTTTCAAGAACTAGTGAACTCCAAATATAGTATTAATGATGAAAGGATTCATTTGATTTCCACTAAACTCAAGTGTGTGGACACTTAGGATGTTTTAAAATATATTTTCTGGGAGGGTGGAAAAAATATTAGAAAGCTGAAGGTTCAAGATACAGCTTTGTGTGTCTGTATGTGTGTGTGTTCAACATTTTCAATAAGTGTAGTTATTGTCATAATTTGTACCTGTACATAAACACATAAACTATTGAAAATAGATTGCAAGTAACATTTGCAGAAGTAGAATTTTTCCTACTATGATTTAGAAGTTAAATATCAAAATAAAACATTTTTGTTCAGCTTCTTTCATCAGGCTTTTTTTTTAGTATGAGGAAACTTGGCATAAAAGTCTTAATTGTTTTATTCAAAACACTTTTTAAATGCATTTATGCACACCATGCAAATAACCAAGACTCTCCAACTGCTATTCATACTATATTTGGAAGTGAAATAGATATTTTGATGGATGTCTATATAGTCAAGAAAATGTAAGAAACATTAATTTTCTAAAACTTCTGTATTGGGTAGACTGGGTGTGATTTTTTTCTTTGTTTTTTAAATAAAACCTATTTTAATATGGTTTTATATAATTATTTTTCCTATATCCTTCTTTAAGGTCTCCTAGCAGTACATAGCTCTGTGTATGAAGGGAAACCTATCTACACCAACTACAAAAATCTAAAATAACCTGGGTTTGATTAATTTTGTCAACTAGGATGTGATAATTAACTAAGATTTATATGCTTTTTGTTTTCATTCAAGTGCATTTCAAAGGACTGTTTCAATCAATGAACACTGCAAAGTCTAATTTCTGGGATAAGCCTTGAAACCACTCATTCCTTATGTTGCTCAGGTAAATGAAGGGTTTTATAACAGACTTTTGGTCTGGCTCAACCAAATCTAGAATGCTACAGAAAGATCTGTAAGAAATCTGTAAAATTTGTTATTATTGAAAACTTGAACTGCTTACTTAATATTAGCTACGTTGAATTTACAGGATGGTGTTTGAAATGTACATATGTGTTGTCTTCTTGGGGCCCTTGTCCCACAGTTCCTAATTCTGCTTCTGTCATCAGGTAAATCAGAGACATTCAGAAGGTTCACTAAACATGCAAATAGTTGAATTAATAATTAAAAAAGAAATTTGCTGTTACTTCACTGTAACTGGACTTTTGAGATTTGTTATCCATATGTATATTCTGCAGTCCTGATCTCTGCATCCTCTGCCTTGGAGCCCTGAACATGAGGGACATTGTGGCTGAAAGAAAATGGAAGAAAAGTGTTGCTCTAATTTTTATACCTTCAGTTTAAAACATAAGAACCATCAGGATTGGTATTTGGAAACTGTTGGCAAAAATTCTTCCACCTTCAAGGCATGGAAAGATAGGCTTCAGTATGAGGATGTGCATATGAGTAATGCATCTTGAAAAACATAAGTTGTCATTTTTCTTTTTTATCTTGCATTTAAATACTGTGGTGAATTGATACTGAAATCATGCAGACACAAAACCCACCCCACAACAAGAAACACTTCTTAAATTACAGTGGAAAATGTGCCCTGCAGACAATATGTGAATTCAAACAACTGATCAGACTGAATTTAATTCTAAAAGGTCAAAAGTTAAAGGCTGTGCTATAAATCAGCTGAAGGAATTTTCCCTGCTATCTGCTATAAATTGTTTTATTTTACTTGCTATTGTCTGTTGTTTTTCATAAAAAACAGAACATGGGTCAATTTATATCTTTTATAATGAGATACAATTTCATTCTTTATTCTCTTAGAGCTGATTTAATAAAGATTGATTTGCCTGTGATGTTCATTTTTATGGGCAACTGCATTGTTGACAACAATTTCATATTTATCTTGATGGAAAAAGTAGAGATTGCTCATACTCTCCTTTTCACAAAAAGCAGAGGAAATGGAAATGTTATTTCCTCATTGTCAGATGTGACCTAGATGACCAGAAACAAAGTGCTTGCCCATAATAACCTCAATGCTAAAACCTCAATTCTTAGTGATTTTGGCATTTTACTCCAATGTAGATGTTTTGGGAGGCATGGGAGTTTGAAACCATTCATGTGAAAATATGAAAAATGGCTGTGGGTGTGAGTATCTTTAGTTATATATAGTTAGATATAACAGTTTATAATAAACTACTAATAGACATATCAGTTATAATAGTAAATGCCAGTGCAAGAAAAAAAGACAAAATGGAGAATTTTCTTCATCCATTAACAAAAAGCCTTCATTTTGAAAGGATAGGGAGCTGTAACCTTCATGGCTGATTTACTGCAGAAATAAAACTTACCTTTTTTCCTTGACTCTGCTGGTAGGTTCATGGGCCTTGGCAATAGATGGGAGGTGGAAATAGTGCAAGTGAGTGTATGGAATGGTGTCCTGCTAAGCTTCTGATTTAGCTGGAATTCTAGCTATTTAGTTGCTACTGGTCTGAAAAATTATCTCCTTGAAGAGAGGCAGTCTTGTTGATTATACAAGTCAGGTAAATTTATTTCACAATAGTCTATAGAACTGGGTTTTTTTTTTCTCCACAGAAGAAAATGCAGCTGTGGTTTTACATAACTGTAAATACTACAACACATGGATGCTCCCTGTGCAGATATTCTGCATTAACCCTTTCACTGTAAATTTCCAGAACAGCCAATCATGTTTATGTTGAGATTTTGCTCAGCCAAAAATATTTAGCTGTTAATAATCACAATATAATTTCCTAGGGAATACAAAATTCTAATAGATATAGAACCCAAGATTATACAAAGGACCTGGGAGTCCAACACAGTGTTTTTTCTGTATCAGAGTAAAGCAATCTATGGAGGCTAAACTCTGCCTTTTATTGGAATACTGGATATTTCCAACAACTGGAGATCCAAGAGTTCTTTATCACCTTTGACATTACACTAGAAATACAGTTCAAAACTAAAAAGAGAAGTTTCTTTAGAAGCCAAATGAAACTGTGTTTCAAACAGGAAAGTTCCCAGAAGGATTTTATATTGAGGAAAAAGTGCCAAGAATATTTTCATTGCAGCAAGCTCCTGTCTGATGAAAGTAATCTACAGTGCAAGCTGTGGAACAATAATCATGATATAAAGTCTTTTTCAGTAATATTTTTTAAGTCTTTTAAGAGTGCTGTGGCCACACCCTTTTTACTAATGCTTTATTTCTCAGATGATTCAACCAGTTTCAGCGGGTCCGATTATGAAATCAGATACTAACAATGTGAGTGGGATGTACATCAGAGGAGCTTGGTGTGTCACAAGTCAGATTTTGTCCCTCACAAGTGCACAACTGGGGATATAAAGGTCTTAAGCAAATGTTATCCTCATATTACAAAAGAAAGGGATCAGCGCTGGATCCACTTCAGTGCAGAGATGAGGCTGGTGTTAGCTGAAGACAGAAGGCAGGGATTCATGTTGGAGCCTTGAGCCATAAAGGTGCTTCTTTCAACAGTGTGTAGCCAGTTGGTGAATTTGACTAGAGATACCATTACTGCAGCTTTTGCCATTTTGTAATAACCTGCATGACGGAACAGGGCACTGCTTATGCACCAAACAAGTTCTGTGGCACCCCTGCAACAAGCCAGCTACTGATGAGGCATGGTGGGAAAAAGAGAGCTGCATAGCCAGAATTGTGAGAGAAGGGAGAGGTAGATTTGGGACAGGTGTTAATGTGTATTATTTCCTCTACAGTACTCCACAGAGACTTCTGAAATGTGAATTAATTTAGGGCTGCCTTTTGGTGGACTCCAGGGTCCTCTTTCAGCCCCATAGTGCTTTTTGGTACTACTTCTCCCTAAGTGTGCTGCTTGACATGAACCTGGTTGGCAGGAATGACTCCTATATAATTTTGATGAAAATCAGGAGTGATTTGATTGCGTCAGAATAATTAAAAGTGAGAATAGAATTAGACCTATTTGGCTTTAGCGATGTCTAATATAGGGGGTGTACCCATAAAAATAATTAGTCATCAACAGAAAGGAAACTGTCTCTTCTTTATTGTAGCTTTTGCAAACATGCCAAGGTGTGATTTAGGTGTTAGGAAGGAAACCACCTTTGCAGGAAACCAACTCTTTGCAGAAGAGTTGGACAATTCTTAGCTACTAAGGGTGGAGTGGCAATAATGAAGTGAGTCAGGAAAGCGGGGTGGGATCCTTGTTTATAAACTGTATCCTCTTTGCATAGGCTGTCTTTAGGCCTGAGGAACACAGGCAGATTTATTTGAATATTCCTGCTCTTACCTTTAAATAGGGTTTAAAATGTTTAAAAACATTTTATTAGTATAACTGTCAAATGTCACTGCATTTTAAGGTAATGTTTCAAACTGAAGTAATAATATATTTAATACTTGCATTCTGTGTTTTACATACTAAAGAAAATGTCATGCTACTTGAGATTTTAAAATTCTGAACAAATAATTGCAAGTTGTATTGTATAATTTATAAAGACCAGGATTTACAAATTAGTAATTACTAAAAGGTGTTAAATCTCCCTGGACTACATTTTTAGTTGATGTGGTGGAAGAGATCCTGGTATGTTGTATAATTACAGAATTTACATCAACTAATCCTTCATTCCCTACACACATAAGCAGAAATTTTGAGGGCACACAAAATACACTAAATAGACCTTTCAGATAAAAGAATAACAAATGGAGATTTGAAACAGGTCTAAAGTAGTCACTTTTCCTTTACAGACCTTGTCAGTCCTGAACAAGAAATGGACAGACACATGCTGAGTAGCTCACCATATTTTGTACTCCAGACACCAGATGTAAATTAAAATAGAATAATTGTTTCTCAGCTATGGTTAGGCTTTCCATTTGGAACCTAACATCTTGCAGTGAGGTTGAATCTTTCACTTGTTTTAAATTGGTGAGGCTAGAAATGTGTAACAGACGTATAGCCATCAGGCTCTGTTTCAAGCAAATGTCTTAAATTCAATTTAGTTTCTTCCGTTTGGGATATTCAGGTATCCACTCCACTTTAGACAGTATGTAAACAGTCTGGAATTAATGCCGCATTTAAAGAAATGGGTTCCAAAGGGGAAAGAAGGCGGTGGGAGCTGAGTCCCCGGGGCGCCGCTGACCCTGGGCAGGCCTGGGAGGTGAAGCCCAGCGCCCTGGCAAGAGGAAGGGGCCGGTCGTGCCATCGCTAAGAAGGCGGCGGCCCCTCGCCGAGGCTAAGAAGGCGGCGGCCCCCCGCCGAGGTGGGTAGCTCAGAAGAGACCCAAAAGGGGGGAGTCGGAAAGACGTACACGCGAGGAGCCGATCCAATTTGGGAGCGCAGAGACTGAGCGTGAACCGCAAGGCGCGGAGCCGCCGGGCGGGGCTCAAGCGGTGGAGAGGGGCGGGTCCCGGGGGGCAGCGAGGGGGGCGGTGCACACCACGTCTCCTCCCTNAAATCCTTAAGAAGAAAACATTTAACATTGGTTCTGAATGCTAGAACTTTGATCTCTGGTGCCCTTTGCCCAGTACATGAAGCTGCTTTACTGCAGATGAATTGAAGGTTTGTTGACTGCATGGGACTTCATGCCCTTTCACTGCAGTGCAGCACAATTCTTAACAAGCAGGCTCTACCGTGGGATGTTATTTGTGCACTAGGACTGGAATTCTGAATAAGAATAAAAACCAAACAGCTGATGGCTGAGCTGCCAGTTAGAGAACAATTACAATGGAATCTCAGATCTCTCATCTGTATTTGGAGGTGGGGGTGGGGATGGTGATGCTGTAGATAAGTCTGCTAGTGGTGCTGCAGTGACGTAAAAAAAAAAAAAAAAGCCTCCTTAAAAACCTGTGTCAAAGACATGGTTGCTGAAAAGGAAGGAATATGCATAGTAATGCAATGGTGAAGATAAGGATGTAATTTGACTTAAGCTGCTAAAATTCTTTAATGCTAGGTTTAATGTGTGATGGAATACATTATTTTTGCTAAGGGTTAAACACTTTGTCCCTCATCTCGGCGGCATTTATGGATTTCCAGGTCTGCCTGCTGAGAAGTAAATTAAATATGTAGCTGCTTCTCACCTTTCCTCCGTTGCTGCACTAATGGAAGAGAACTCTTGTTGCCAGCAATACAGATGATGATCATCACTGCTGAGATTTATCATTTTTTGGTATCGGGAAGGATGGTGAATCTGCATTATTTCCAGAAGGATTTGGATTTCTGAACAAAAGGAAAAATAGCCATGCTTCATTTTCTTAAAGCTATATTTAGGAAATTGGAGGCATAAGAAGCCTACACAAACTTTATAAGCATGGCTGAAAAAGAAAGATGAACTGCTTTAGGATGTCCTTGAAATATGATGTTGGATGTTTTTTTTAACTTCACTTGGAAGGTTTGGCTCTTTTTCTGTCAAAAGTTGCCTTTTGCATGTGCTGTTCAAGATCCATTAAATGTCAGATGGAGGTTAGAAAGCCAAGGGTAACTGTTCTATTTTTATGTATTTATAATAACTTTTTTCTTGTGTTACAATTTCTATTTTTTTTTCAAAATCTACTGGACAGCTGATATGTTATATTGATGGTTATGTATTATTATAAGTGCTGCTAAAAGTATATATAGAAAGAAAAATACTTCATTGAATGCTTTATGATAGATTTTTGTTTAATTTTCCTTTATATTTTATGCAAAAATATATATTAAAATGTTATCAGTGTGTTTGCCTGTAAATGCGAGTCTTTCCATAGGAACATGCACTCAAAGGACAATTAGTTTGATATTTCTGTCTACATTATATTTTCTGGCATAAAGTACATGTAGCTGAATAGTGTCATGTACTGACAGAGCCAGAGGCAAAGAAACAAAAGGAACTGTTTTGATTTGAAAGTATTCCTTTAAATGACAAGGTCATCATAACATGCCCTAGCTGCAGAATACTGCTGGAAAATTCTCTTTTAAGAATTATGTAATATTAGTAATATTTAGTATTTAGTCTTCCTTTACCCTTCCTACCCCTGCTCCCAGCCATGCCAGCTTCTCCATTATTTTGTTTTTCAGCTGTTTCCAGTATCTGTATATACCAGCCAAGAATTATTTGTCATTGTCAGCATTTAAAACTGCCATTGTTTATTGACTACACTACTTATATACCAGGTTTACAATCTTGCTTGTAACAAACGTTTTCTTAGGAAAACCAGAAAAAACTGTTAGCACTGTTTATCTGCTTATGCTCACACTCCCTATTTTTTTTTCCCTTGTCCTCCTCCCCCTGCTGCAGGAGCCCAGTACCAAACGGGTCAAGCCTCTTTCCAGAGTTACATCTCTAGCAAATCTCATTCCTCCGGTCCGGGCCACCCCACTGAAGCGGTTCAGTCAGACACTTCAGGTAACTGCAGTGAATGCATTGCTGCACTAAACTGCATTGCAGAAAGGGGAATGCATCCACGGGCACAATTTCTCCTGGGGTTAGCAAGGGAACCTGAACTCCACATGTGTGCATGCACATCTCCACCGTTGTGATGCACCCAACAGGCTTGGGCAACTTGTGGTTACAAAGCCAGTCAGCTTAAAGACTCAGAACTCTCACTTCAAAAAACTACTTCTCTGTCTAGGTAACTAATGTTTTTAATTACCAGTGAGAGAAGTAATGCACCTGGTGCATATACAAGTTGTTATACTAAAGGATTACGATTGCTTTTTAAATTTGATGAACAGCATGTTCCATGACATTTTCTATTAATTTTGGCTGGTTTCTTTGAAAATGTTATTTTTAGTATAGTTAGTCATGCAGGACTGCTGACTTTCCTTCTGTGTAGAGAACTTTGACCTTACCTAAACAAAAGGATGGAAAAAGTAATTTTTGGAAGCTGATGATGAAAATTAATAAGGGGCAAAAAATTTAAANTGACAGCCGTCGGGTCGGCCCTGGAACCCCCTGCGTTCTCTCCCCTCCCGCCGCCGACCGCCAACGGCTGCCCCTGCCCAGCCCCCGGCGACCTTTCTCGCCCCCGCTGGGGCGACAGCTCTGCGAGCCGCATGCCCGGAGCTGAGGAGGAGCAGCAGGGTGCAAGGTAAGGTGCTGTTCCTCGCTTCGGGGCTCTGCTTGGTGCTGGGCAGGGTGGGGGGTGCCTGTCAGAGCTGGAGGGTCTCGGCTTCTCCGCAGCACCTGGAGTCGGCCAGGCTGGCGGGCACGGAGAGAGGCGGCCGCCTCAGGGCTGACCACAGAGGTTGCACTGTGCCTCCGGGGGTACCCGCCGCTGCTTACGCCGCTGCGCAAGGAGCGTAGCGCGGGTGCCTCAGCGGTTCACGAAGGGGGTCCCGCCAGCTCCTGGTGGGGGAACGGACCCATCTTCTCACGCCCCTTTCTGGCGATGACCTGAGAAGGGTGAGACTCGGGGTCCCTCACCGTCGGACCTTTGCGCCGCCAAGGTCGGTCCTAATGCCGGT
>JAAWXA010000016.1:8624966-8749427 GCA_038090715.1 Florisuga fusca | reverse complement strand
CTCGACCCGCTTCCTCTCAGGGCTCGGCAGCGGGTTGGTTTCTTACTGACTTGTTTTTAAAGAACTTCTACCGTTTAGTTAAAGGCAGATCGTACGCGAACGTCAGTTCACGGGGCAACCCCCAAGAAGGAAGGGACAAAGTCCCAGGTGCCTGTTGCCTCCTTTGAAAACCGTGATTGTTACAGAGCGGCTCTGCTGGCCTCTGGTTTTCAGTCCTTCCCTCCGCTCGGCACAGCCTCCGCCTTGGGGGGGAGGATGAGGTGGAGGTTTGGAGGCGAAAGAAAAGTGGAAAAAAACAAACAGCAAGCGTAATTACTTACACTTGTGAAGTCAGTCACGGCAGGCTCTGAAGAGTTTGTGTGAGGGAGGCAGCTTGGATCTGCATGACACGGATCTGAATTTAAATCGTCAGTGCTGGTGAAGGCTGAAGTAAGGGCAAAGGCTGTGAGGGTGTTGGTGGTGGGCTTCTGGGTCGTGTAGCATTACATCTTGGTGATGTAGTTAGCAGTGACCCGAATTTATGTTTTACTAAGGAACCGTTTGCATTAATGCAAGAAACCGAACTTTAGTGTAGCTGGTATCTTTCTATTTCTATATGGTTCATAAATCTTGTGAGTGCATAAATATTCTCTGTGTGCATACACATTAATATGGCTTATAGTTAAATATTATCCTTTAGTACCTTGTGTACTGCATTTTCATAGGCAGAGAAAATTACTTTTTGCGCTTAATATAGAATTAATTTGGTAGCATGAATTATGTAGCATGTATAGAGATCTACTGAGTACAACAGTGCTGAGACTAAGGCTGTATCTGTACAGGATTTGAACTCAGAATATAAGAAGCCATGGGATTTTAAAATAAGTAGATTCAAAGTATTTATTGCACAATGTATGTCGGGAAGTGTGTGAAAGAACTGTATGTGAAATAAGGGGATGCACAGGAATATCTCTGGCTTA
Source organism: Florisuga fusca (assembly GCA_038090715.1). Taxonomy (NCBI): domain Eukaryota; kingdom Metazoa; phylum Chordata; class Aves; order Apodiformes; family Trochilidae; genus Florisuga; species Florisuga fusca. Next base: position 8,748,468 of record JAAWXA010000016.1, on the reverse strand, counting down.
TCATTTAGATGACTTAGCCCTTCCAGTTAGTATCTTTACACATATCACTTGCTACTTGTTTTCAGTAAATATTTATCACCCAGTTTTAGTAAGGAAAATACCACATTGTTTTGAACAGAATCCCTTCTAATTTCCCTTCAGAACCACACTTATCTGTTACAAATGTGACGAGGCCTTGTGACCTGTGAAGACACTATAACATTCAGTGTCATTCCCTGCACATTTTCTCAGACCTCCGTTCTGTTTTGAATAGTGTCCTTCTTCTCCGGATGGCTTTTGTGTAGACAGTTGTTCTGGCATGATTCCAAGTTGTGGGAGTCTTATGTGCACATGATTTGGAGGTGTATTATGTGGGGTTGCTTCCAGCAAGTGGCCCATGAGCCCACATGTGCTTAAACAAAAATCTGCTTTGTTTTGCTGTTCATAAACTGGGGTGGATGATACCTGATTCCACTGAGGAGTTTATCAACTCAGAATGTAGTTTTTCCTGTATTAAACCTTTCACTTTAGGTACTAAAGAAAATTAACCTCACTTCTGAAAAACTATTCGTGCTAGGGTTGTATTTGTATATTTTCACTGAGGTTTTGAACAATCTCTTTTGACACAAAGTAATTTTCCTGAGTATGTTTTGTAAAAGCATCTGCCCACTGCTGCAAATACTATAATTAATGCATTTAGAATCCTTTTGGAGTGCTTTTTGTTTGAGTATGATATTGCAGACACCTTACACTCAGTGAAGTGTGATGTGCATTTTGGGAATTTAAGAGTTGCTGTTTTCTTCCCACATAGGGAAACTGGTAAATGATGTGATTAATGGAAGACTAAAAGACTTGGGGTGTTATAAATCATGTTAGTGACTTATTTTGACTTAATTACTTTCTTAATGTTTAATATAATAAGTTCTTTCATGTTATTTATTTTTTTATTAAATCATAGAGTCTTGGGTTGGAAGAGACCTTAAAGATCTGTGTTGCAGATTTCAGTTGTCTGAGTTGTGGGAAATCTAGAACAAATAAATGGCTATGATTTCTAAGAGCATGTAGTGTAGTAGGTAAATAAAAGACTCAGTAAATACGCTCTAGTAATCTGTGATTTAATGAACACCTTGTGTTTTTCTGTTGACTATAATAGCTGCAGAAGTAGTTACATTGTACATAACTGTGGTGGTATTAATTCTCAAATGTAACACAGAGGAAGTAAAAACAAACAAAAAATATTTAGTGTTGACCAGGGTTGAGCACAAAGTGATCTTCTGTCAATTAAGGAAATTTAAACAATGATTAACTTGCAGGTGCTCAGCATGATACAGAATCCAGCTGAAGTGGTTAGCATGCTAATGGCTCGAGCTGTTAATAGCTAAACACAAGGGCATGTGTACATGCATATTTATATACTTTCTAATCACGTGCTGATGAGTAGACTAAGAACTTCAAATCTGGGAAAGCGTCCTGCCATGGGTATAGGAGTGACTTCAAAGTAATATGTCTCATACAGACAGCAGTGGCTGAGGGCACAGCCAGTGGTGAAATCCAGTATTCTCCTCCCCAAAAATTGTTAAAACTGGATAAGAAGAAGAAGCTTTATGTTCCTTACAATAAAATTGTGGTGTTTCTTTGCTTTTCAAATTAGGTCATTCTATATAGAAACCAAAATGGTAAAATGGCATGAATAGTAAGGTGCCCTATAAGTTTCCCCTTCTATATGGGATTAATTAACCCCACAGTTGTGCAGTTCCCCTCATAACTCTGCAGGTATAATCAACGTGTGGTACAGCTTGTATTCAAAGAGGTTTATTGTCTTTTATACCACTGAAGCTCACTTAAACTTGGAAAGTTGGCAGGAGTTATCTGGATTTGTGTGGTTTTTGTAGAGCAAAAACACCTGCTCTGCTGGTATCATCTCTTAAACATTTTAGTTGTTAAATAAAAGTACAGCTTTTGTTACTTTATTTTAAACAGTTCAACCTTTTCGCAAGATAACTTTTCAGGACTATAACTTGGAAAAGTGTGTCTACTATACTGTCTGTGCTGTATTGGGAATCTACTGATTTTATTTTAAATGTTACAATGTGTCCAGCTAGTGTTCCCTCAGGGTTCTGTTTGGCCTATCGCCTTTGTCTCAAAGAAGACAACAACCAGCTATTCGAACGGGGCATGTTCTGAGGGTGGCTGTCTGCCTCTGCTTTTATATGGCCTCAGCTGATTCAGCCAGAGGGCAGGTAGTTGGGAGAGGTTAGAGGCATATACTACAGTGCTTATTAAGACAACCTTGCTTGTATTGACAGAGGCCATGATGTGTCTCCCAAACCTGATATCCCTCTGTAGATTGTGAGGTTCTTACCGCAAGGCTTAAAATGAGGCTTAAAATGCTTTGCTTACAGAAACAGGTGCTGTCAAAATTAGTATTTGTTAATGCTCTATACAATTATTATCCTAGAAAAAGTTTTCTCAAGCAACTCAGTTACAGTATGGAGAGGTGATCTTGCACACTTTCCCGCGTAAGTTTGGCTTCTGGCTGTGTGTAGTGATTGCAGGTGAAAAGCTGTCACATTTGAAAAGAAGGTAATTTTAGGATAATAGACCTTTTTGTCTGCCCTCCAAATCTATTAATTAAGCAAGGGAAATAAATGCAAACCCAACGCGACGAATTTTAATGACTTATTAAACTGTGCAGTGATCATGAATGTAATAATCATGATATTATGAAGATCTTAGGCTGGTAGGATCATAGTTTTAATGATAAAGAAAAATGTGACACCCAGGCAGATAAAATTTTGAACATGCTTCCATTTCCTGGCTGTGATGATTCTGGTAAAAGGGAACATGGGTTATGTTTGTCTCAATTGTGGTCACATTTCTCTATGTTTATTCTTCATTTATTTTTGGTCAAACATAAACTTCTTTATTGTTGAAAGGATGAGAAGAATGTAAAAAAAAAGTGTAGCTGTGGTTGCATTAATTTTACATAGGCCATGCATGCTGCATCTCTTTTTTTTTCTGAGTCTGCCATTATCATGAACAAAACCTTAAATGCTAGTTTTGGAAAACTTTTTTGTTTAATTGCCCCTTAAATTGATTTATTTCTGTGTAGCCCTTTTGATAGTCTTTACAGAAATAGCACTATTTCTGGAAATAGTTTTCCCCTAGATAAAATCTAGGTTTAAAAAATTGTAGTGTTTGTCATTTGTGTTTGTCATTGTTACAACTTTTGAATAACAACTTCGTGCTTGCATTCAGTTCAGAAGCTTGAGAAAGATAGAGTTAAATTAATCTCAGAAATTGCTAGCTGTATGAGTCACTAAATTGGGAACATAAATACTCATAATCTTTGGAAAGAACCTCTCAACATTGTTTTGCTGCCTAGTGTCAACTGCAAAACAATACAGTATGTTTAGCTTAGAAATAGTTGTATTTGCATTTGATTCCTAAAAAAAAAAAACGTTTTGCCCTGTTTTGCTTGTCAAACTAAGGGCTAGTACTAAGTCTGTAACAGAAGCTGCACTATTGTACTGCTGTGTTTTATGTGCTTGCTTTGTTGAAAAGAAATAAAAACTTGGAAAGGGGGGAAAAAGGGGAGAGAAATGGCCAGTGCTGGAGAATTCTTCTAGCACGTTGATAGAATGGATAGGTTGTTTTGTTTACTGTCTGGTGCTAAAGCCAGATACTTGAAATAGGAACATCTGGATCTTTTTAGTCCAGGGAGAAATAGATTTGTATCAGAATGACACATTTAATTATAACATTAGCAGAAAAAATAAATCCTTGATATCTATTTACATTGAATAGAATATAGTACTTAATGTTCTCTGCATTCTGCCTGAGCAGTATGTTTCATTTCCTGTGTGCATATTCTGCATATTAAACCTTCTGCTTGAAGTGTTCTGTTCAAGTCTTTGCTAGTTTTTCATGTTAGATTTTTTCCTGATCAGAGTTTTACTTGTCTGTTACTACTAGGACACAAAGTACTGAAAAAGAATGCTTTTTTTATTGATATGGCAATCCAACAACCATTCCTCAAAGTGACAAGCCCCCAAAACTTCCCTATTTGAAACCACTAGAAGACTCAAAGCTCCTGATAATGTTTCAGATTAGACAGGGCAGTCCTTTCTCTTCTGCTCTTTCTTGCAGTGATCTACAGCATTATGTAATGTGGTGATACGTAGGACAGACTAAACCATCAGTCTCAATTCTATAATGACTCTTATTTTCTACAGCAATAACCAGTTCAGGAAAACATATATTTGTATTTTGGGAATAAAATATGTGCAGGTACCTGCTTGTGGTTTCCCTGGTGCTGGTGCTTCTCTATATAAACATATTCAGATAGTTCTGAAAGATGTCAAGGGTTAGAATCATGGAATGTGTAGGGTTGGAAAGGGCCTTAAAGACCAACTAGTTCCAGCCCTGCTATGAGCAGGGACACCTGCCACTAGATGAGGTTGCTCAAGGCCCCATCCAGAGAGAACTATAACTACATCCTCTGACCCTGGTAAACTTCTCCATGTGCTTTCATGAAGGTGATGTGAGATGAATTGTAACATAATTGATTGTCTTCCTTTTCCTTTGGTATTTGTTAGGGAGTAAAAGTCTCAGCAAATGAGAGGATTAGTTCTGTTGAGAACAGTGTCTCCTAGTGCACTGTGTTTCTGCAGCATGGAAGAGTAGTCTGTGTCAGTGCTCTGGCTTTAACCTAGTACAAACTTGTTTCTTTTTTTGTTGCTCTGTTTCTGTCTTTTAGTTTTTAGTCTACTTTGTGCTGAAACCAAATATAACATTCATGCTATTTCCAAATTTAACGTGATATTTTATGTATGAATGGATAGACTGTCTCACTGTCTATAGCATGTGTGTATGTATGGAAGAGGAAGCCATACTTGGTATTCCCTCTGAGGCAGAGAATCACTATATTATTTTAAAGCTTCTTTGTAATCTTGGAGAATTCTGCAAGAATTGCCAAATATTGAGTGAAAAGTTATGTGCAGTGCCCCTGGGTCCCTGAACTGCTTTCTCTGAATATCTTTGTATGTGCATTTGTGTTAAGTACCCATATAAAATTGATCTGAGCTTAAGAGAAAGTAACCATTTTAAATGAGATGCCTCAAAAAAAAAAAAGAAATAAAAAGCTTTCAAAAAAGAGTATTTAAAAAGGTCCTCCAAAACCTCATTCTTTAGTGCATCAGATGCATTTTTTGAAGACCTCAAGAAGGTAAGTAATGGTAGCCCATGTGTTCACTGAGGTCAAAACTTAATTGAAATAACCACAGTGTGTGTGAAACAAAGTTTATGGTATGCTAGGCTTGAACTGAAGTGATTGTACAGTGTGACATTGCTCGGCACTGCCTGTAACTTGGAATGGTACTCAGGAGAAGTATTCTTCAAGGGCTTCTGGTGTTGTCACTCTAATATTACTGAAGTATGCTTTAGTGTTATTAAGATGTTGGGCAACCACAGTAGCTGAAAACATCAGAAAAATAAGTCGGGTAAAAGGCTGGTTTTGGTATTTGTTGTTTTGCAGTTAAATAATGTTCATTTTGAAGTTTCTATCTGTCCTTGGACGAGCTCCTTGTCTAAGGTGATTGCTGATTAGGAGCCGAGTGCTATCAAAATGTAAGATACACTGTGCTTGGTAAATTTGTGGATAGGTGACTTTTCAGAAAACAATAGAGTAAGAGTTTGTTCACTAGAAATGACAGACTTTGTGCAGCTAGCAAGGAAATGGAAAACCAGCTCTACAATTATAAAGATATTATGATGTATGTTTGCTCATGAATAGTCTATTGTTCAGGCTATATGAGCATAAAGCCTCCTGCCTGAGAGAATGGCAGTGTGTAACTTTTTTTTTTCCTGTGTAGTAGATGCACGTTATTGTAGTGATTCTACTGCCTTCTTTTTCATTAAAATGAGTAATACTTTGTGCATTGAGGAGTCTTAGTGTTCAGTAAAGCTTTTTTCACAGTTCTTTCAGATTCTATCAACCAAGTATAACAAGATACTATTTTAAAAATGCAAAATATTTCGGTGAAGGTAAGGAGCTGTGGGAACACGTTTTATCAGAAGATACTGGTTATTTTTAGTTTATGAGTAGTGAACAGCTGTTGAATGATACATTATTTTTTAACTACTGCTACTATGAATGTCTTACTTCTCTACAGATACAAATCGGGAGTGGATGGAAAGGCAAAAAAAATTTTTAGACTGAGGATCAAAGTGTATCTACACTTTGTAATAAAACAACAACACCAAAAAAAAGGGAGGGCTTCTTGTGTAGCGAGTCATGATTTTAAAAAGATTGGCTAATACTTTCCCCAGTCTCCTAGACATAAATAACAGGCTGATCCCATGGAGTGCTCTGGCTTCAGCTCTTTTCTTGAACCTTCTCATTTATTCTGTTCAAATGATAATATAATGTTCTGTGCAGGTGTTCAGAGTCTTGGGTGCTGTGCTATATGAGATCCTTACTAACCCCTTTATTTTTGTCCACTTAAGGGCAATTGCAGAACTTCCATAATGAAATCTGAATATAAAAATAAAAAGTGCAACTCAGGTTTCAGTTCTTGAGCTGGTGGCCTATCACTACTAGGTTATCTCTGCCATTCTGGGGTATAAGAATCTACTCTAAGGCAGGTGGACTCATGATTCCTAAGGCAATCCAAGTTAATGATTTTAATGGAAGCATAAAAATTATTTGTGGAGATAACTTAAGGGAATTTTAGGGTGCATACTTCCCTCTGGATACTCTAGCATTAAGCCATCTGTACTTAGTCACAGAAGACTAAATCTGCTAAATTTCTGATGTGTCTTCAAAATCAGCAAGGGTCCTTCAGGGCTCTTCCCTCAGTAAGACAGTGATAGTTAAACATAACTGCTATAAATAAAGTCTTTGACATTGTTTCCTCTGGTTTTGTTTTGGAATTGCCTTTTGCTCATTTCCTCCTATTCCAGCAGAGCACAATCTTTGGGACAACACCTAATTAAAGTGCATGTTCCTTATCTGTAACAGTCAAGGTTCAGTGTACAAACGGAGGATGGGGAACAGAATATGTCTGAAGCAGTCCCTCAGATTAATATTCATTGACTTGCCTTGGCACATGGCTGCAAGTTATTAAGAGGGAAGATGATAGATTTATTATCCTCCTTCAAGTTTCATCATGTTGTAATGCCTATGCTATAAAGTTCAAGTCCAAACAAGAGCAGGATGCTGATACAGAGAAAGGCACCTGTGAATAGCCTCTTTTTTTGAGCATTGTTCCTTTTCCTCTTGAATTGCTTTTAATTTTTGAAGATACTATTATGGAGGCTATTTTCTGGTGATAGTATGCTGATTGAATAAATACTACATCAATGTATGCCAAGCAAAGTTTTACTTTGCCAGTTATAGTTTTAATTTTTTGTTCACTTTGAATATAAACAAATTTTTCAGCAAGTATAAGCCTTACCAAGTTGTTCTCTTGTGGAAAGAGAAGTTATTGTATTATTTTAATACAGATGTACTGAAGCAGTTTATGTTCACTAGAATTACTTCCAAAATAGTTTTAATGCTTGAAAAATTGTATCCTGTATCTTAGAATAGTTATTTTAAAACTGGTTGTTTATTCTGTAGAAAGAGTCTAAAAGCAGTTTGTGGCACAATGAGTCAGGCTGAGAATTTTTCATTGAAATTACTTTCAAGTAAGAGAAATAAAGGCAATATTTTGTATTCATGGCTTTGGAAGGGATAGATGGATAGCAATTTTCCATTTGTCATTTAGAAACTAAAAAAACCTGGTGTTTTGACAAGGCCATAAAACTTGTCAGTGATGTGGGGATCAGTTGTTGATTTACCTGTTGCTTGTGGTAAAGATTGAACTAGGACTTGTGTAGACCTGTTGTTAGGAGTAGGATGACAAGAGAGTATCCCTGAAGCTTTTCCAAAAGCTTGTCTGACTCACTGCTGTCCAGCCTCTGAAGTGTGAATGAGAAGTTCTGGTGGATGGCAATGCTGAACCCTCAGTTCCAAAACTTTAACAGTCCCCTGCACCTCGAATCACAGTAAGGAGGGAAGAATATGACTTGAAAGGAACTGGCTGATATACTCTACAGACAGAAGTCATTGGTAATTCTGGGAGTTTATGCTGCAGCACACCTTGATGTGGACATTGCTGGATCGATTTGGTGTGGGTGGAAAGTTAGAGGGATGCTTTGCACTAGCTGCTCTCAGCTTGGAGGAAGTGTTATCTTGTCTCCAGTGCTGAGGACAGGCCTGGTGGTTTCTCATCCCTCTTTTGTCAGTGGAAGCTGAGAACAGATGCTTGTCCACCACTGTATCAGCTGGCTGTTATGCCTCTCTCCTCCATATATGTAAGGAAAGAGTGCATTTGTTTAGTTAGTGAGTGACTTGGCAGCACTCTCCTATTACTGGAAACTGAACAGTGGAGGCTGCGAGGGCATGGCTTTGTGGCTTGAAATAATTTGACTTCTGGTAGCCAGAACGCCTGCTGTCTTATCCAGCAAATAGATGTCTTTCTGAAGGTGTGATGGATGAAATAAAAATGCGTTAATATTGGCCTCTTGATGTCCTCCTTTTATTTTGCAGAAAACACCCGAAGCAGATCTTTGTGAGATGCTGAGGTTGTTGAGAGGAGAAGTACAATGTGTTACTGACATTTTCAGATATTAGACTGTGAATGTGAGGGAGTTGAAAAGTTTGACAAGATGTATTCCTCTCTCTGTTATTTTATGTGGCTCTCTTTGAGGAACACGTGAGAACACAATGTGGTTTATACCATATTACATTTAGTTTCTGCTTAATAAATGTCAGCCTTTATCATCAACTGTTCATAAACAAGTTTATAACACAGCAACTTGAATAACTTCTCTGCATTTACTCTAGTTTGTGTGGAAGTTTCAATGCAATGTATGGAGTGTTTGCTTAGATGTTCACAAGGGCAGGGAGGAGAAGTGCCAAAAAACATGGGTTTTAGTCATATATTGAATGCTTGTACTGCTGTAGTACTAGTTCACAAGGGAACAGTAGAGGTTGCATTTTTTTGTTTTCTGAAGTGAAAGTCTTTGGTTTTGTAATTTGAATCTTTCAGCTTCCAGCTTTGAGAAGCAATGGACTGCTTTTAACCTTCCCTTGAACCTCTGAGCTTACAGCAACGTGTGACTGTAAGAGGAGGGAAAATTTATGTTGGCATAACTTGCATGATCGTTGGAACATCTGGGCTTTCCCAATGTGGAGTAGGACTTCATTACAAAAAGAAAAGTTTTAATTTGCCCTGTCAGGAAACTGCTTCCTGAGAGAAGGTAAATTTGCAGAAGGTGTTTTAAGTGTGGACTCTTCTGTTGTTGCTTCAAAATATCTTTAAGAACAACTCCCCTCTTCCTGCACTATTATAGGTGAGAGAGGCAAGTAATAATTTAACTTTCAACACCTGCTCCTGAGCCACTTCTAGAATTACTAGTTTTCTTGGAGGGTTTGGTGAGGGTTTTTAAAGAGGTTTTAAATTTTTGATAATTTTTTCAAGGCACTGATCCATAAAGAAGTCAGGAGGATAACATTCTGTTCCTGTTCTCACAGAGGTGAGGCTTTTGGTTTTTTCCCTTTCAGAATCGTTTTCTCGATCTTTAAGCAAGATCTCAAGAAAGAAATTTGCTCAGAAAACAGACTGTGCAGAATTTTTATCCTTTCTATTACAAGGGATGTAAAAAAATGAAGAATTAAGGACCTGTTCTTGTGAGTCCATTCTGTTTTCTCTGGAGTATGAGTGCTGCCTGCTCTGGTCACAACAAAGGGCAGGCAAAAAGAAGAAATGGATTTCAGATTTGGTTGGTGACTTTGGCACTTCAGTCCAATAAACATACTCGCTAGGCCCATCTTTCTGAAAGGGCAGAATTTTGAAACAAAGATTGACATTCACTTGAGTACTTTTTTTGGTGAAGATTGGCCTAATTTACCTGCCACTGATAGGACTCATGGATTTTGCACACCTTTTCATGCTGTCTGTCTGTTAAGTCAGATTTTGACTTAGGTTTCACACAGTTTAAAGGAGCTGTTTAATGGTACTTTTATACCTTTTTGGAAAAGCAAGGGATTATTATCTTGATGAGCACAGCCTCTTTTCTGATTATGTTCTAGAACATATTAATTAATATACAGTTCAACTTGTTCTCTGTTAATCAATTATGCCTTTATGCTGATCTTAATAGAGACCAGGTGTCAAGTAAGATAACTTTTATGGCTAAACTTCTTTTTCCTCCTTCTTTCTATTTTAAAAGAAAGGAAGCAAAAAAGACTTAGAGATATAAGTACCAATGATCCTGTGAATCTTGTTACCAATAATAATTGTTCTAGGGTGAAATTAACTTGCCTTATGTAGAGACTTTGTTCTTACCATGCAAGTTGTTTACTTGAAGTAATAGGCTATATAGACCTGTTGGAAGTGCTTTAATTTGGGAATTGGTATTGCCAGTATTTCATTAAGTCTGTGCTGATTTTGAGACTGATTCAGCCACGAATGAACAGTTACTTTCTGCAAACCAGGAAAATATGATCTTAAGTTATTAAAATATGGTAAAAAGCTTCTATAAAGATTTGCATATCAGAAACTGACATTTTGTCCCCAATGTTGTGTGGATCATTCCATGGCAATAATAGCTGTGTCTGCTGCTCTGAATTAACTCAACTGACACTATGCATAGTCCTGGATACAGGCTTGCTGACATCAAGTCTTTTGGCATGTATTCAGAAAAGTAAACAAAAGACAATCAGTGTTGAGTTTGGCATTACTAGCAAGTCCACAAAACTGCCAAATCTGACTCAATGTATTCATCCAGTTAATCCTATGGATTTAGGACATTTACTTATGTGAGTAAAACATACTGTATTTGGTCTTAAAAGTTCTTGTCTTAAAGTTTTGGTTTTCTTTGAGTTAGTAAGCACATTCTTCACTTATATTGTCTTTTTCTTGTTTTTTGATGATGTTGTTCCTTTGCAGAAAAAATGAATTCTGAAAGCTCAGCACTTACCATGAGTAGCCCTGCTGTAATAAACCAATGTGCCAGAGGAGGAATGGAAGAAGAAAAAGTCTGGTAAGCCTTACTTCTAATTTTCTAAGAGGTTAGTAGACAGCAGTATAGGGAGATGTAGTTTTGAAGTTAAGTAAAAGAATTGTTACAACAGTCAGCATTAATTTTGTACAACTACATAGAACAAAATGGAAAAATAATTCTTTTTGAGTGTTTAGTCCATGACCATGAGACTGGGTGTCATAGAGGTGGGCAATGGAAAAACTCCAACAATGAACTAGTTGTACTCATGGCATCTTTCACATGTGGCAAATGCCTTATCTCCCAGTGCTGTTCCTATGCCTGTGCAATGCTATTCCTCGTGCCCTTCAGTACTGTGCAGGTTTGTGGTCTCCTGAGATTTGTGTCCTCAGAGATATTACAAAGTCAATAGTTCCTACTGTTTATATTTTAAAAATGTGCTCTGTACTGGAGGAAACAGTATTATGCTGTACAGTGGTAGATATGGGCAAATGCTTACACTTTCGGACCTTTTTTGTTGTTGTCAGTGACTCTGACTTTGCAATTTTTAGCACCTTGTTTGGTGTTTTCAGGAAGGGAACAGGGCCTTGAGAAGGCATTGGGACAGTTTCAGCTGTGTTAATGAGAGCCTTTTATGGAGAGCCTGATTTTTCACTTGTTGTTCACTAGGGTTCAGCTATGGTTTTGTTACTTTGTTTGTTTACCACTAGAAAAAGAAGCAAATAAACTCATGACAGGAAGCATGGTACCTATATGCACAAGCTCACATTGTTTTTGTATTCTGAGAACTCTAGAGATTTAAAGAAGGATTAGCAAATTAATGTTGTATTTTCTGCTGGATGCTTGTCAGGAAATAATGTAGAGACGTCTTTGTTTTTGTTTTTATGTAGAATTAAACTAACCATAGCACCTAGAAAGTTGTTTCTCTTTAGACATCTCCCACTATTCTACTGCTATTCTTGAAACATCCTCAAAGCTAGAAACAAAATCTTCAGATGAAGGGCTGGGATGAGAAAGACTTGTGGTCTTCCTTCCTGGCTCCTAGATCTAATGCAGAATTGAAATATATTCCTTTTTTTTTGTACCTTTCCTTGTTTTTCATCCTGCTTGTTCTTTACTATCTGTGACTCAGCTATTACTTGTAGTAAATACACTGGAAGATTGTCCATTCAAGTCAAAAGTTTCCACAGACCAAAAGTCCTGAGGAAGACCTTATCTAGCATTTAAACATCACTTGTTCTGCATGTAAAAGCCTTTGACATTGTGCACGTCCTTATATTCAGGCCTCAGAAAAAGAGGAAAGAATAAATAATTGGTGGTGATTTTCACAGACAGAAGACAAAGTTCTTAATGTTTTTCATTAAATAAACTATTACTAAAATGTCAACAGTTTAATCATATTTCATTTTTAGATGAGAACATTAAATAGATCCACTTAATATCAAGGATGTTAATATAATACAAAAACTTGTGGTGGAATTATCCACATAACCTTAATACATAGTGAAGTTTTCTTTAGTGCTGTGACTGAATTTGCATACTTTGTATGAATGTGATTGTGTACTTTGCTCAGTAAAAGCATGAGGCATTTTTTTTTTAGCTGGTAAGTGTAAATTGTTTTATCTTTTCCCATCCCTGAATGTTGGGATCTTTTATGAATTTATACTTTGGTTACAAATTATAACTGATGTTTTAGTGACTCCCAGTGAGTATTTTAATCTCATAGATTACCTAGTGCATGTCATCCTGTTTGAAAAAAGCCTACCATAAACACTTTTGGCATGATATATTTTCATACTGGGGATAGATGAGAGGATAAATTGTAAAAAGGAAGTAAATAATTGTTAACTAAGTTTCTCCTCTTTTATAGAAGATGATAGTGTAACTTTATAGAAGATTAAGTGGAACTGGTCACACAGCACTAACTAGATAGGAATTTAGAGTTCATGGAGTGGAGTGCTAGCAGGAAGAATTATTAATTTCTGTCTCCCCAAAATGCTAATGTGAATTGGGAATTCTATGGTTTAACTACTTTACTTATTATGAAGAGGGCATCTGAAACCTTATCTGCTCTCTTTCTCTATGCCTAATACTAGAAAAGAAAATAATCTGATAAGACACAAAAAAGCATCTGAAAAAACAAAAAGCACTAAAGAAAAATTAAAGAAGTTTAGTTGCTACCAGAAGTGTGAATTTCAGAGGTATTGTCTCTCTTCCCACTTACATTGTGTAGCCATTTACAAATTCTGCCACTCTGTTTCATCATTATTTTGTATCTGTGTAGTTTGATACCACTGCAAGATAAAGTTAATTGAATTCTCAAACTTGCAATGCTTCGCTTGCTTACATTGGTTTTTCCCCCCCAACACACATAATCAAGATTACAGCAGTGGAAATAATGCTGGTAGTACTGGCATGACTGCTGTGAATGTCTGATAATGAGAGAGCACCACAGCAGAGCTTGTGTGTGTGTGTGTAGCAAATGAAATTGGTCTTGATAAGCAGGAATACTGAGAAATGCAGCTGATATTACTGAATTTATGACAGTTCACTATCTGAGCTAGTATGGAACAGTGCTTGAACAAATAAAGCTTGAGAGCCTTGAAATTCTAGAAGCTACTGGTTTGGCAGATTCTCAGTTTCTTCATGTTGAAAATTGCAGGAAAGGAAGTAAAGATAAGGGAGTAAGTGGGAACTGTGTCAATTCATCTATGCTTACTATGAAAGTAGCTGGCTGGGATGTTGTTTTTCAAAACAAATGTGCAGGGGAATTGGAAATGTTCCCATTTTTGTTATTGTGTGTGGATTTATAACATTCTTCCTCTAGGCTGGATGAAATATTGCTAGTCATTTCTTTATCTTTTTACATAGGTTTAAGTCAGGAAGTATTTCAGCTTTTAAAAACTAATATTTGAAATTTGAGGTTCTGGATCTCTCATGACTGAAATTGTGGTGCCTTGGCTTTCCATTCTGGTCTCCAACTACTCTGCCATGTTGCTTACTGAGTTTTCAATGTTCTATTTCTATGACAAAGTCAGCATTGCTTTTAGAGTAAATCTGAAGACTGTCTCTGTCATGAAGAAATAAATCTCTAAATCTGAAAACTAACCATACAAATACTGCTATACGTGAACTCAAGCTCATTCTATCTTTATTTATGACTTGACTTGAACAGAGTTTGAGGACAGAAGGTTCTTTAATTTTTGTTTGTTTTTTGTCTTTTGCTGTAGCAGTGACGTTTCTGTTTCAGCTTTCCTTTCCAATCAGAGATGGAAGTAATTTTGTCATCTATAAAGGCATGTGGGTATTGGTGCTAATCTTTGCTGAGAGCAGTGGTGTGAGAATAAGAATGTTAAATATCTTATGTGATATCTCTAATTTGGAATCTCTCATTTTTTAAGAGTTGTGTTTCATTGGAGGCTTGAATCAAGAGTCATGTTTCTGCACTAAACCTTACTAGCAGAGTAACTTGCTTTCTGATAAATTTATTGTAGAGAAATCAATAATTTGTAACTTTATTTTTGGGAGTTTTGGGGGAAGAGGAGCTATTGATACTCCACTCAGTATAATGAGAAGGAAGACCAGACGGTCTTAGTTAACTAGAAAACCTTGTGTAACCTAAAATAAATGCAGTTTTTGACAGGAAAAAAAATTGTTTTGATATCATAACTGACTGATAGTGATAGTAGAATTATTCTTGATTTTGGGATCTTTACAGTGTTTGTGATTTAAAGTCTTCACTGAAGTTTCACACATTGCTTGGTGCTTGGCTGTTCCTTTCTTTAGGCAAGAAACATGGTGTAATGTGGAATATAAATAGAAGCAAAGTTGTTGCTTTTGCAGTTGTATTTTTTTTAAGTTTTACTATCATGACTTCAGATTATGTGAAATAGAACATTGGATATAGACAAAGGAAATAATTAATTGAAGCATACCAGTTTTATTTATTAAATCAGGGAAACATTCAGGAATGAGGCTTCACAGTGATCTGGATCTTGTGGTCAGGCTGTTCTAAAACACTAACCTGTCAGTTGTCTGTTTTCACCATTACTTGCTCCCACCTCTGGGCCAGTACTGTATTGATCAATTCTGTGAATTAGGTTAAAATAATTTTGGTTAAAAATAGCTTTGCCAAAAGGAGAAATTTTAATTTCCATAATTTTATGTGTGGCATAACCCTACACATTTTTGTTTGGTACAAGGCAGAGGGTAAAAACCTGTAGTAAGTACTGGGGAAGGATACAGTGACCAAGGAAGTGGAGAGTCAGTGTTTGATCACTTTATTAGGACTTTTTTGTCAGAAGTAGTAGTTTTTATGGTTACCATGCAGTTCTGTTGACTTTACTAGACTAATTCCCTGTAAAATTAACTTGTAAATAAATTTTAAGGCAAGGGAAATTAAAATGCTTCTGGAGCACCGAAGGTTCTAAGTAATTTTGATAGCTTGCTTCTAACAAACAACTCATTTTTTTCCTGGAGACTGACCTTGTTTTATGTGATAGATGATGGAAAAATAAGAAACAGGAAAGCAAAGAAAAAAGATAAAAATACCGGGTGGCAAAAAGTACAGAGGTGCAAGTCATCATTTCAAACAAGTGATATGTTATCTTATGGTTTAACATAAGATATATGTTATCTTATGGTTTGGGGTTTTTTAATAAAAAAAATCACCTACTCTTTAAAAACAAAATAGAAATTAAAGGGTCAACTGAGGTTAAAAAAATGCTTGAACTGGCATGCAGTTGCCCATGACTGCAATGGGATTAAAAGTAAGATAGGAAAGCAGTGGTATGAAGCTGAAAATCTGCATTTTCATGATGAGGTAGTATGTGGAGACCACATGGTAGATATTCACCTTAGTGTGTGTGGTGTTGATCACACCTCATCTTCTTTAGTGAGGATCAGGGCAGGATAGCTCAGTTGCTTCATACTGTAGCTCAAAGACAGACAAGTACTCGAGCTGACTCCTAACTTGTGTGGGAAATAAGGTTTCGTACACAATTCATCATAATCCTGTTGCAGCTTTTGGCAGCTCCTAACTGATGAGGGAAGAATTATGTCTGGAATTAGAGTGAGAAGAGAAACAAGTCTAACAACTTTCCCTGTTCTTCTACATCCCTGCTCAATCAGTAGGAATGAGTCATCCTGAAGGACTGAATTAAAATGGCTGTAGTCAAGTGCAGTTTAATTGCAGATGTTTGTGATTACAAAAGGCACATGGATGTTTGGGGAATACAAGGATACAGTGTTTGCAAAAAGGAAGTCCCATGAATCGCTGATTAACACTTTGAATAGCTAGATAAAATTAATCTTATTTGTAAGAGCTGTTTTCTAGTAAAGGATTTTTGCAAAGACAGGAAATGCTGGTTTTGGAAAGCTGAAAAATATTGAGGGTAGTTAGCATAACCTAACAATTATGGCAGACTATGTTAATACAGCAGATAAATATTTACAAAATAGAAGTGACTTAGATTTTTTAAAAAATCTATCTCATGTAATCCCTACTTTGTTTAATACACTTCTCTGCCCATAAAAGGAGTAGGAGTATTGAAAAGTGTTATAAATGAGTAATTTGCACTGGGACTTCCCTCCTGAGAGCCAGTCCCTTAAAGGAAGAGGATGAAGATACAGGATGAAGAGCGAGGTAGAACAGGCAGAGGATGATTCGTGTCAGCTTCTGTAGCACACACAGAAACAGTGAGAGATGAGAAGGTGCTGAAATGGCTAAAGGAAGAGCAGTCGCCAACTGCTGACTTAAGTTTCATGCAGACGTGAAATAGGCTTTTTAACTGAGGAAAATATGCCCCAAAGGCAAATACAAGTTTAAACCCATGTATAATCATAATGTCTTGCAAAACTTGGTTTGGATTGCATTTCCTTATCGTGGGTGGGATAAAAAAAATCCCGATTTCTACGGTAAGAAAAAGCCTTCAGCTTGAACGTTGGCCTGAATGCGAGTCCCACAAGATGGCAGCCTCGATCTGAAATTTGGGAAAGGCTGTTTCTCAGCCCTGCCAAGGAGCTAGTTGCTCTCGGTGTTGAACTCCATGGTGTCCTTCCCGTTTCTATTTCTCCTTCCTTTAGTGGGTTGCTTTCTTTTTTTTCCCCTAGGGGATTTATGTCTTCTCTTTTGGTGAAAGCTCACTCCCTAGACTTCTGCATAAAGGTGTTTTGTACATATGATTGTATTGTCTCTAGGTCATACTACAGATAATTTATATTGGCATAACATCTTGAGGCATTTGCTACATGCTTGGTTATGACTCTATTTGTGTTCTACCTGCTATTTCACTGTTCCGTTTCTCTTCCTAACCTGTTATCCCAGAGAGTTAAACATTTCTGAAATACCTAATAGGTTCCAATTCAGTGTCAACTTTTTATGCTGTCCTTAATGGTTTTCGGGTTGTAAATGTGTACTAGTGGACAGGCTAATGGCATAGTTGTTATATTCTGACCTAGAAGTAAATGAAATGTTCACAAATAGTGTATGGAGTGAGTGAAATATATTTAAAGAGCTGAAGAATGTCTTAAAAGCTACAGTTTTAAATTACCTTAATGTTGGAAAGGAGTATAAAATTCTATCGGTCCATCTGTCATTAAAAGGCTTCTTCCTTGATCTCTGATGGGGCATATTGGTGAAATTTAGAAAAAATGTTTAATAAAAATGCATGTCACTTTGGACTTTCTTTGGCAGTCACTCTCCTGGCTGTAACAGAAATCACTAGAACTGAGAAGTCAATCTGTATAGCTTTATCTGAAGAACCAAGCATTCTCATACTGGCATGTCTAAGTTTATTCTTTTTCTAACACCCCTGTCCCTCTGTGGATGAGAGAAGAGTATGCTGACAGCGTAATAAATAACACATGCATGGTGATTAGGCTTGAATCACCAATATCAGTAACTAAGGTACTGTGGAAGGGGCATCAGCATCCCTATCTTGTGTTTTGGTCATTCACAAGTTGAAGCTAAGATTATAGCACAAGAGAACTTAGTGCAGTCTGGCAAACGTGTAAAAAATGAATTTATGTAGTTAATAACAAGGATGAAATTTGTAATCCATCTTAGTTGTATTTTTCATGCTGTAGAGCCTCATCTGATTCAGATATACTGCATCGTGCTACACTTTTGTTCCCTTCTATTACTTTATAGAAAAACATAGAAGTTGCAGAAATGGTAAAAATTTCTGTTTGTAAAACATGAAACATGTAAACAAGCAAAGTGAAGGAGAGTATTTCTTCTATTCAAATAATGGTAAAAATATCTTGTGGCAGTAAAAAATTAACAAAGATTAGATACTTGAAAATTTTTTTAGGTTGTCTTAATTTCTTTCTTTTACATTTCTTTACGAAAAAATTTTACCTCTGGCTAAACTAAATATACAGTGATTTGATACTTCAATCATAAACAATAAACATTTGATATATACAGAAGATGTCACATGTTGTAGAAGAGCTTTTAACTGAGTCAGTGGGTTACTCATTATCAGTATCACCCAAACATCACCATTCTAATGCTTTAGCACAACACCAGATTTGATACACATACTCTGCATTTTGTAGCAAAACCACAATTATTTAAAGATATCCCTCAGGTGGGTTTGATCTTTAAATACTGTGTGTAGTATTATAACATATAAGCAAGTAAGTCTTTTGAGCAGGCTGACACAGGAACAACGCAAGGTTTTCCTATTTCTGTTTAGAGAGGCTGCAAGATAATTAAATACATGATACTAGTAATACTTAGACTGCATCAAACCCTTGTGAAATAGACTTTTATGCAATATGCCTCTTCTGCTAGTTAGCCCCATCTCCATTAACTGCTATCAATACTTCAGCAACAATTAGCCCTCCAGGGACACGTGTTCATTGTGAGCAGCTGCTTATCTCTTCCTGCAGTTAAGTCTGCCAGTGTGTTTCAAAACACACCATACCTATGATAATTAAAGTTTTCCAGGCCTTTGTGGCAATTATGTAGCCTACAGGTTCGTTAGAGCACTCTCACCTTTCTGACCGTGGGGATTTTCTGTTCCTTCTTTAACTGGAGTAGAAAAATGTGTCCACAAAGGCAAAACTTGATATTTGATTTAAATCTAACTCCTGCAATTTCTTCAGTCTTGTGGGCTTTTTTATTATTATGTGTACCTTGGAATCAGTCTAATACTTTTTTTGTTTTTAAGCAATATTTGGCTGATGAGCTCTAACAAAAAAATCTCTGCTTGGTTAATATGTTTAATTTCTTCCTTCGCTCAGTGCCTTTCATTGTTTGCTAAAAGCACCTGTGTTCAGTGAAGCACACCAGCTTTTGTTGCATTCCATTGTAGGTGGAGTGTTTTTTACTTCTAGGCTGATTTAGAAAAGGCCAGAAATCTTAACTTAACCCCACTAAACAACTTAAAAATTAAACAAAAAGCTCTTGAAGTAGACTGCAATAAACTACACAAGTAAATACACTTGAAATGTAGAATAGTGTGAATTTCTTCTAACCACTTTGAAACATTTTGATTCTCTGAGTGGGTGTACATGCACAGTCCTATATGAAGTGTGTCTGTGGCATTTTTTAAAACACAGAAAGAAAATCCCTTATCCACCATTGCCAGCCATCTCTTTCATGTATGTTAACCCTGCTCCTCTTTTAGATATTCTTGTCCTTGTTCATGATTCCTTTTCACTTTTCAAAGGCTCCAGTGTCTTTTTTTGTTGTTAAGTCTGTTATTAGATTATACATTTGTTCATACACTAAGAAAAACAGTAATGACATTTTTTCCCCAAATAAAAGTGATTGTATACTTCTAGTTAATTCTCCGACTGTAGAGGGAGCTGGTGATAAAGTTTTCAAGGAAAACAAACGTTTCTATGGGAACATTTTAACATGGCACTATTTGGAAACAAAAGATCGGAAACAAAAAGTTGATTTTTAACATGGTGTTTTAGAATACGGGAAGGCTGGAGAATAGGTGAACTGGTTACACTTATATTCATGTCCCATAGGAAAATGTACTTTCTGTAAAGTGTTGTAAGAGAGAATGATTTGAATCTGTATCTTTCCAGTTGAATACATTTGGTCATCTGCAAATCTCTCAGGTATGAAAGAGTTTTTCTGTAGTAAGGTGTCATTACACTGCCTTAAAACTAGGAAACACAAGGAAATCCCCAGCTAAATCTATAGATTTGTTTCTTCTGATGTGGAAAAGAAAACCTGAGCTAATAGTAATAGCTCATAGTTTATTATGAACAGAAACTCAATTCAAATGCATGATTGAAAGAAGAGCACTGCAAAATATTGAATAATACCTGCAAATGCTTCAGAATATCCACTTATATTTGTTTGATGTATACCTAAATACACACACACACATATATGTATGCTACATATATATATATATATGTATATGGATGTAGGTATTGATGTTCAAGAATGCTGATAATAATGCGTATTAGTTATGATAATTCTTTGCTTGCTGAGGTACCTAGAAAAGACAGATTTGCAGAAAGATGTACTTATGTTGTTTAAAGACAGCTTGGTTTCCTCAGGAAATGGCAGATGACTGTGCTGTCTCTTGCCAGGAACTTTGCAGCCCATTGCCCAGCTTCATTTTTAACAAGATTTTTTTTTTTTTTATACAAGAGCCAATAAAGATAAACTTAAGTTGGAACGTAACTGTGTTTGAGTGGAGGTGAGAGACCCCGGTTAGTACCACCCGTGTGAGGAAGGCTTCCAGGTTGTAGCCATTTTATGTTCTTTTGTGAGGAGCCTACCAGCAGATGTGTTGCTGAGGTCTAACCACAGCCTTTTCATGACAAGGATGTCACAGAGGTTGTGAGGGACAGAGAGTGTGCTGACATGTGGGAAGAAACTCAGGGCCTGCTTCCACAGGAAACCAATCTTCATCAGGTCTGCCTCTTGCAGAGCCTGTTCGAGTGGGTGTAAGGGGCTGAGGGATGGTGCCTGCTTGCTGCACGACACCTCTGCTCTTATCAGTCATGTGCTGTGCTCTATCTGTTCTTTACATCCTGATTGGTATCGTAAAGCCACACGCTGTGCACAGAACGTGGCTTCTGCTTCACTGAATTCCGGTGCCTCCTTACTCTCATATGAATGAGAAAGCAGCTTCTTACCCTTAATCTTTCCCCTTAACAAAGAGCCCATACTGGAGCATCAGACTTGCAAAGCCCAGATCTGAATGTTCTTCACTGCTATGCCACCTCTCCCAGGGGACTGACTCAGCTCATTGCTGCATACCTCTTCTTTCTCAGTTTTAAGTTGTCATGGTTGGGAGATCTGCATGTGGGGCTATTAAACAAACAATACTGTCAATAAAATTTGCAGCATCATTAAATAGTGTTTAGGATCCCAGTATAGTTGGGGGTGAGGAGATTATTGCTTGAAATGAACTTTTTCTCTCAGATTTTCATAGAACCCCCAAATTAGCATTTTTGATGCATTTGAAAACAAAAAGTGCTGTACAGAAAGCAAGATGTTACTTTGTTAATCAAGAGAATATAGTATAAATAATTGAAAGAAATCCAGCAGCTTGTTCAGTAAGTTCAGAAACTTACTTATTAAAAAGATGTATACTAGAGGTCTGTATTAGCTTTTACTTGGAGTGTGCTATGATACCAAAGTTTTGGTATGTGTGGCACAGACACTGCAGAAGTAAATGTCTTTTTTTGTTCCTTTTTTTTGGAAGACCAAGGTACAGCAGTGTGATCTTAGCAATATTGTTAATATATTAAAATATTTATTGGGTCTTGCTTCCCCCCGCCCTGATATAGAAAAAAACCCTCTTTAACATAATGTAAAGGTGCATTGGATGCCAATTCCTTTGATATATGTGATTACTGTGAATTAGATAATGTGTATGCATGCATACTATGAGGGAAATAAAGTAACAGTTAATTACTGCACTTGCTGCTCTGACATGGTACTTCACACAGATATGGAGAAGGAAGGTGTGTTAAAGTAATTGATAACAATCTCAAACTAAGGTAAAATAAGAATGCTTCCAGGCATGGACAGACACTCTTACCTTGAAAGAGATGAGAAAATTTCCTCTCTTCAGGGATCCGTCCATCACTGGTCTACTTTATGGCACAATTCCATTCCCTGTCTGAGCCACTGGTCTCACTAACATGCTAATTCCTGTTGTTGCAGGAATTGCAGGAATTGTATTAATTTGGAAGAAGGAGGAGGGGGAAAAAAAAAAAAAAAAAAGCAAAGGGGCATGTGTATTCAACCATGTAAATACATTTGATTTTTATGAGTGTGTGTGTGTGTATATGTGTATTATATATCTGACTCCAAATCATTCCTACCCATGAATGCATTTTTTGTATGAATGTACTTTGACCTGAGACAAAACAAAAAATGAAAACTTTCAGAGTAATCACTGGTACAGTGTTACTTTTAATTTTTAAGATTCTATACTATTAACATAACTGTTTTATCACAGTTTTCTATATGGCCTTGTAAATGCTCTTGGGCTGAAACTACTGTTATGTAGTTAGTGCATTTATATTCAGGAGACTAGAAAACATAACTTGTTACTGGCAGAAGTAGAGATAAGTGAACATTTTCTGTCCTGAGATGGTATTTTGAGCTGATGTTTTGAAGGGAGCTTTAATAGAACGATAGTTTGTGCAGGTTTTACTCCATTGCATTCTGGCGTTTCTATAGTAATCACTATGGCAACATTGATGCACAAAATGTTCCCACAGGAACCCAGCTGTGAATAATAACTAACCACTGAAAACATTTTGCTTTTACATCTCAGGTTAAATACCCCTTCAGAAATTATGGAAATAGTGAAAGTGTGGGTTTTTTGCATGCTTAATAGGAAGTTATTATGTTATATAAAAATCTAGATGTTACAAAGGATTGTTTACTTTCAGAGTACATACACCCTTTGAATATATTGGTAAAGTATCAGCCCTCTGACCAAGAAGAGAGTTAGAAAAATTGGGTGTAAAATTTGGTGCTGGCTTCAGATGTTTCATGTTGTAAAGAAACTTAAAATTGCAAAATTGTAGCACAAAATCATCTGCTCCAGAATGATAACTTCGCTTTTATTAACAGTATTATTTGTTACGTAAACTGGTTTACATAATTGTTGAAGATACATTTGTCTTGATATCCTTCTGACCTCACTCTATGATGACTGCCAAGATCACAAAGGTCACATGGTAGATGTCAATATTTGTTGACCTCAGTGTCTATTTATAGATTGCCTTCAGAAACTTTTCTGATTTTTGCAGAAATAAATTTGTCAGTGTTTGTGTTCAACAGAATGTCCTGATGTCAGAGGATGCACTATTTATTGAAACTGTTTGTTGTTAAATCTGGTTCTCTTTGCATGTGTAAACTGGCCTTTGTGCATATAGTTGCCTTGTTTGTATTTATTTCACTTCCATTGAGAACAAAAGGGAAAATGGTCTGGTGTTTAGGATATGAATAAACTTTTAAACTTAAAAGGATTTTTGGACTTGGTTTGGTACTCTGTCTAGAGTAAGACAAAGTGCTTATGGAGCTCAGGGGTTTTTTGGCTGCAATAAAAAGACTTAATAGTTCTATCAAAAAAAGTGAAACTAAACTAATCAGTATTAGAAGGACACTGCTAATTCAAGATCAATAAAATGGTAAAGGTGAAGAAAAGAATTACGAAGATCACTTTGTTAAAGATGAGGAGAAAACAGCTTAGGAAGCTCAATGGGTCTGTAGTTGCTCTTTAGTTACCCATGCAGCTTAATAGGCTTTATTCTGCAGATGGACATGGAGATGTAATAGAGACAAAATCAGGATTTATTTTGAATTCCTTCAGTATCCAGTCTGCTATTGATGCAAGTGGAAGTCTTACAAGTGAAAATGTCTTCATAAATCTTGAAGTTCCATGGTTTGATCTTGTTGGTGGTTTGATGGTGGTTTGATCAAAAATTGCTTTAAACTTTGACCTGGAGCCTCTTGTAGTTCATTTTAGTGCACATAACGTAACTGATTTAGAAAAAATAAATGTACTGGCAGTTTACTAAAGAAAACTGTCTCCGTTGGGTACATTACTGCTAAAAACATTTTTGTGTCTACAGATGCTTCAGCCTTGACTATCCTAAATATTTTGTTAAGCAGAATTGTGTTTATTGTACCTATTGATCTCTAGTAATCTAATGATCTGAAAGTGTTCTCTCCAAGGCTTCAGATTCCCCTAAAAGAAAAAAGGACAAAGAGCACCCATAGGAAAACAAAGTTTTTAACTTTTCAGTGCAGAAAAGCCTCTTAATTGGCTATAGGCTTAATGAAATAGCAATCCTCTTTGACATTGTTGTTATAAACCTACAGTTTTTGGCCTTTTCAGTTGAAGTAAAAAAAAAGCTGCAAATTAAGAGAGAAAGGAATAGTAGTAGAGCAGTTTTAAAGTCTTTTATTGGATTGACTTGTCCCCAAGTGTGACTTGTTTTAGTGTTGTCCACTTTATTCAGGCCTTCTGATCTTTGTAGATGCCTGTTAGTAAACCAGAGCTTTGCAGGAACTGATGTTTACCTTCAGAAAGAAAGCCACATGATATGAATCCAAACAAAAAGGATTTTCAGAAAACACTCATTTCCTGTATCAAGAACATGATGTGATGGCACTTGAGTGATCATTTTCAGGGTGTTGCTAGCTTCTCTGTGGGCTAATTGGAAATTCTGTTTGGTTGGATTACTAAAAATTAGTAAACATAATATTGCCATTTCTTCTTCCTAGTATTTTGAAATGACGTAGGAATAATTTTTAGGCTGTTCATTCAAAGTAAGCCAGTGAATAATCTTTCTAATCCTAGCTTTTATAATACTCATGAAACAATGGTATTTTGCTACAGCAACATAATACAGGACTCCTCATCCTCCCCAGCATTAATGTGGCTCTACCTTTGCCAAAGAGCAGGAAAGCCTGGGGCCTCCTGTTGGCTACTAGCAAGGGCTTTCTATTTCACCTGTGGCAGAGTTCATATATTAAAGGGGATGCTTTTATAGTGTTGCATATATTATAAATATATAATTTATATATGTTTTAATATATAAATAACGTAGCTATATATTACATGTATAGTGTTCTATATATTATTAAAAATATTTTATTAGCCTGCAGTAGTTACAGATGAAGAAATAAATTATACTTAAATTTTTAAATCAAGCCTGTATTTCTTCAGAACATGACATGTTGCATCATTACAAGTACCTGATTTTTAGATAAAAATGTAGAACTTAATCTACAGTTTTCTTCTGTTTCTTAAAATTAGTATTAATTTTTACAGGAATTTAATCAAATGCAGAAATGAAAAAATGTATTATGTGGCTTCTTTCGTTATTCATTGGTAATGGGATATTTTACTATGCTGTGCCTTGATTAACAGTATTAATAAATATGTTCTGAAGAAAGCATGGGAAACTAATTGGTGTGTGACAGCTCACTGGTGCGTGTACCTGCTTCAGTGATGAAGGCTTTCATCTGTGTATATCCAGATTCACAAGGGTTGTTTTTCTTTCTTAATGCATTTATGACACAAAGTTAATGATAGTAGGACAATAAAAGATTATATTGGTCTTCATGAAGTCAGCCCTGCTAGTGCAAGTCAGTTATCTATTTTTTAACTTGGTGGATATTTTTGTTCTGGAAAACAAATGAAATTTTCTACCATCTCCTCTTAGTGCCAAAATACACAGGTCTAGTATAAAAGAGAAATAGTATTTGAGATTTCAAATGGAGGAGTCAGAGGTTTTTATGAAGTAGGTGAAACTGTGTTGTTTTGGCTTTTTTTCTGCTTTTACACAATATTACATATTATCTGTGATTTAAAACACCTAAGAGAATCAGAGTGGTTAAAAAATAATGTTAAAAGCTAAAAATTCTCTTCCATATCTAAGGCCTCACCAGATGAACAACTCTGAATTTTTCCTCTTTTTGTGTAGTTTAGTTTCAGAAATATCCCAGTGTGTTGCAATAAATGTGCTTTTTTGAACAGTGTGTTAGTGTACATTTTGATAGGTTGAGCAGATGACATTACAAAGAACAGTTCTGAACAGTAAGTACTATTTATTATTTAACAGTATCCTTAAAATATTCACAGCTGTATTAACAACCTTTATTTTTTGTAGACTGAAAAGAATTTTTACTTAGCACAGCTTGTCTCTAAGTGGTTTGGGCTTTTCTTTTATTATCTGAATAAGTGTTCGTGTAAATTTCTGAAATGCACTTTTATCTTCAGACAGATGTAGCCAGCTGAGTGTTTTAAACAAAGACTGCAGGATCAGATGAAGATGTAATAAAAATTAAACTACCATAAATGTTCTTTTGAAGCATCATCATGCTTCAAAACAGTTAAAACTTTTTAAAGTAAATGTAATAGAAACTTTAAAACATTCAGTGGATATTGTAGTCTTTAGATTCCTTAATATAATGAATATAAGGAATCCTTAATTTACTTATTGATTTACCTTATATAACTAACCTACAGCACAGTAAAGGTTGCATGAAAAAACTCCACTGATCTGTTCTGGGAGACATGTTAATCTGTTGTTTAAAAATTGTGTCACAATATCTTGATAAGTTTGAGACGGGCTATATAAAATTCTTGCTTGTAATGGGAGATTAGACAATGTATGATGTGTGTTCCAGGAATTATCTTTGAATATCCCAGACAGTAGGAAAGAGGGATGTAATAGCCAGGTCAGATGCATAAAAGTGAAAGTCTTGGAAGAAATTATTTAAGGTAGCCCATAGGATGGTAAATGAGTGTGATACTTGGGCCTTTTTTCTGCTCATTAGAAGGGCACTGCACACATTGGGTGAAAAATCAGCTTGTGAAGAGTTTTATTACACCCCGTGAGATCAGAATTGGCAGTGTTGTGCATAATGGAGAGGTACATTCTGTCCTAGCTTGAACCAGGACAGAACCAATTCTCTTTTAGTAATTTCACTTTTCAGTTAAGTCTATTCTAAGTAACTGCACTTTCTGAAATGAGTAACATGTTTTACAGTCAGCGTCTGCTTCTAGGACTGATAATGCTCCATGTTTATAGTTATTGCTGGAGAATGGTATGCAGAACCAAGGTCACTGCTTAGTTCTTGACTTTGTGTGCCAGATATGAAAGGGAGGAATACTAGTTGCACTCCTGTGGGGAGGAGCAGACCAGACAGGTGAATCAAAATTGATCAGATGCAGTATTCCATCCTATACACATTGTGCTCAGTATAAATCTGAGGGACCACAAGCACCAAGCTTTCTTTGTCCATGGCTGGTGGGAGGATTCCATCCTTTCTTCTGTCTTTGTTCACAATCAGTGCATTCCTGAATCTGTTCCTGAATGCCATTCCTCTCTGCTGCTGAGTCCAGGAGCCCAGTCTGGGACGATCCCAGGCCCTGCCCTGCAGCCTCAATGATGACCTGATAGTTAATGGGGGAGGAGCACAATACTGATTTTGTATAGTTTGTGTATATATTATTTTTTTCATAATTTAGTGGTGGTGTTTCCAACACATAAGTCTCTTTCCTTTCTGGGATGGTAGAGGGGTTAATAGAGAGTATCTATCATTTGTTTAGTTGCCAGCCCAGCATTAAGCCTTGACACATTCTCACCAAAACAGAGTCAAGTTCTTGACTGATCAGGTAAGGAAGGAGGATACCTAGTGTAAAAACTGGCAGAAGGTGGATTTAATATTGTCTGTTCTCTGTAAAGTCTGGGATGCTTCCAGTGAGTGGGGAAGTTATGGCTTGATGGTAACAAGTTGTTATCAGTCTTCTAGTGGATGGCTTTCAGTTTAGTGTAGATGAATGATAGAATAAATTTATTGCTTATTACAGAGTTCTCAGTTCTTGCTATGTGATGATTGTGGAGAGAAATCATTTTAAACAGTCTTCATTTCTCTCGTAACTGTTGGCTAAGCTACTATAAGTCTTGATATATTCAAGTTGAAGTGTCTTGTTTTCCCTGTGCTCAGCTTAAGTAAAGTAAAACTAGTGCAGTTCTTAATAAACTGGGAAAATGCATGAACAGCATTAAAATAACAAAGAAAATATGGAGAATTGTAAGCTGAAACAAGATCTTTTTGACAAGTGACTGAGGAGCACAGCTCTATAGAAAGCTCTTGGTACATTTTTGGAAAATGTAACTCTGGTTCTAGTGTGAGATCCTCTCTGAATGAAAAGGTTACAAAACAGTGTTAGGACTATTGATAATCTGTGTTAATTGTTCTTGTTAATCGTACTTTTCTCATTCAGTAAAGCAGTCTTGCTTCTGGGATGGAAATTTACTTTTATTATGTTTTAACTTGGCAAGCTGTAGCAGGAGGATTTATTAGTAGGACAGTCTTTTAACACTGAAGTCTGTGATGTAACCGGCCTTGTGCTTTTTAATGGCTTTATCAGTGTGCTTCAAATACTGGTGTGTTTTCTGGTTGGCTGGTTGGTGGAGTGAAAACCAGAAGATTTACATTTTAACCATTGACGTTACAAGAATGACTAGAAAAATCACAATTATAGCTTATTATTTGGATTTGGTTGACAACAGAAAACATCTACTGTGATGACATGTCTATGATGTGTTTTAATGCACATGATAAGGAAAATGTCCATACACCAAATATTTTACAAAATATTTGTAAATGGAAGACAGCAGTAGTTCTCCCTGTCTTTCCTCTATTCTGACTCTATGGAAAAGAAACTGGAGCACCGAGTCTTGGGGTCCTTTAGGAGTTATAAGCAGCAGGAATGACTCCCAGATCTTTCATGTGCTAGTTCAGTGTTTTAACTGCAAAACATCTGCCCTGTTGTTATTGGATGGTGAGGCTTGACAGGCAGCCATTGAATTTGCATTTTTTTTAACCAAGTTTTTGTATTCCTGTTTTTATTTGTGATCACTACTGTGATCTGTGTAATTGCATGGCAGGAGTTGCAGTGTGCTCAGCACTTGAAACCTGCCACCAAACTATTTGTTGGTTTGGTCAACAGGTCAGTCAAGCTTTGATCTGACTTCATGTGTAAATTCTCAGCAATATTTGTCTGCCTTTGTAAAGTAATTTAAGGTCTTACTGGTGAAAAGCACTCATTAAGAGTGAAGTGGAGAATATTATGGTTAGTTTTCAGAAATAATTGTATAGAAATAATTATAGAGTAGGAGGAAGGTTTTGGAATGAGTAAAAACTGAAGTCAGCTTCTCTAGTTTTTAGCGTCCCACAGAGGTATGGCTAACTTGGTGTTTCAGCTGTTAGGATTAAAGGCACTTGAGTGACCCCATCGTGTACAGCTGGCAAACTCCACCCTTTTGCATCACAGGACATAACTGCAGCTTCACAGACCCACACTGTTCAGCTTAGGATTGCCTCTGCTTACTGAAAATCAGTAGGAGTAACACGTTGTTGTCAAACATCAGTTCAGTGCATCTCTGAAGGCTTATTAAGGCTATAATGTCCCTTAGTTTGCAATCTGAATTGAAAAATTTAACTAAACTGAAGAGAGAAACCTGTCAGAAGTACAGCCAAGGAAATCTAAGGTGTCTTGGTACCTGAAGCCTGTGGTTTTTTTCTGACTCTATTGTTACTCTGTTATTGATATAGAAAATACTACAGCTGGAAATGTAAACACTTTTCCTTGTCTAATCTTGCAGGCCAAAACAACAGCCACAGAACAATTTTTCCCTGTTTCCTTCTACCAAGGTCTGGAATTTCAGAGGGGTAAGTTTGTTTGCTTCATTCTGTTACAGTGTAACTTTATTATTAAAACATGATCTGCAAGTCTTAAAATTATGGCAAAACACTTACAAAATAGAACTTTCAAATTTGTGACCCTCTAAAAGAAAAAAGCACAGCTTTTGTTTGTAATTGGCTAACTTCTGGAAGGTGGGGACATGATTTAATGTGAGGGGAATAACGTATAGTGTGATTTAAAAAGGAAAAAAAAGGGGATGTCTTATCTGAAACGATATCTGAAATTATATATATCTGAAAAGAAATAAAACTGAACTAGTATGTAATATTTAAGTGCTCATTTAATATAGATATTTGTAAAGTTACTTACTGAAAGCTTGTATGTGTGAATTTTGTGAAGTTCAGTTGGAGAATGGCAACATTCTCCTTGTAACAAAGGTTACAAGGATTTCTTGCAAGGCAGAAAGGAATAGGTTTTATTTCTGGCTAACTTAGGAGGGAAATATGGAAGCATGTTTGTTCTCACAGCAAGTGAAAAGGTACATAAAAAAAGAAAGCAAGTGAAATTGAGAACCTTAGTATTTGCTGGTGGTATCAGAAGGTTTTTATTCATGTCTAATTTAGTTTCAGAGGTATACTTCTTATGCAGATTAATACTTTCAAAGAGTCAGCTTGTCCCCTCTCTGTCCCCAACAACCTGTGATATCTTGTTCAGCATTCTTTGAAAAACTTATGTAATACGGGTGGCATTCACATGGCAATATGTTTGCTGTGTCCCTAAGTATTGTAGCTTGGGATACACTTTAGGAGAAGTTGTTACCTACATGTTGTATCTAAGTCATAGAGTTACTTCAACCTTTAGGTCAAAGGAAGGTCTTTTCTATCTTAAAAACTTTGCTTGGTGTAGAAGGCAGTAGATTACCATTACCTGCATGGTGGACTGATTCATACTGAATCCAAGAAGTTCAGATTTGTATTCAGGAGAGTATGTAAAGGTGTTTTCTCTGAGCTGCTTCCAACAACAGATTTAAATAGGAAGAAATTACTTAAGTGTTTTGCTGAAAGGGTAAATGGCATTGATGAGCTTACCAGTCTGTGTTGGTCATAATATCCACTGTTGTCTCCTGTGAGGTCTTTATTTTTACCATCTATTTCTTGCATTCCACCATGAAATGTCAGGGATGAAGTTGTCAGCATTACTGAGAAAACAGCTCCCTCATAATAACATTGTCAAGAATGCAAGGAATATACCAACAACCTCTGAACTGTAGATTATTATTCATTTCAGAACCAGTTTCAAAGCTAAATTGACTCTGGTGTTTCTCCAAATTCTCAGATATGCTGGAAAAGTTATTGAAGAAGAATGTTGTAGGAATGAAAATAGGAGGAAGAAGGCTGTAGGTCTGAGTTGTAGCTGGAGTGACAGTGATCCTGAGTTCAGAGAGCAGTAGCTCAATGGGAGTGAGGGTCTGGGGGCTGCTAAGTGCAATGGCATTAAATTACTGATCCAAGCTGTGTGGCAGAGGTGTAGTGGTGTAAGACAAAAAGAGCAGAGATCTCAGAATCAAGAAGAGAAATAAAAAACCTGATAGGAGATAAGTGTGTTGTCTGCCACCTTATTTTTAAGGAAGCTTGTGGCACACTAACACAGATGTCCAGTTCTGTAGTTCTAATATAGAATAACATAGAATACTTAGTAATAGACAGGTGCAGTTTGTTGTTTGAAGTAAACATCTACATCAAGGGAAGAACCTGTATCAGTTGTTCCCTTGATCTGTTTAGATGCTGAAACCAAGACAGCTGAGCACTGGAGGAGAGAGCTAAGCCTCTGTTGATGTTTGCATTGTGTCAGCATCAGCTTTATTCTAATTTTATTGGATGGAAAATTGTATTACGAAAAGCCCAATGAGCAGTCTTGAAGTCACAAAGGTTTTCATATAGAAGAGGAACGATAAAAGGTTAACTTTGATGTCTTTTCTCAAACAGAAGTAAAACCTTATTGGGTAAAAGAACTAAGTTAATGTTGACAGTGGAGCAGTGCCACACTTGAGTATGACAGAAAAAATTCTGAAGCTGACTGATTCATAGCTATGTTTTTTTAAACACCTTTACTATTTCTATATTACAGAGTATAATACAGGATCATTTCAACAGTCACAAACAATAAAAAGACAGGGCTTAAGCACCAAAGTGCAGTGTTGTGTACATCTACATATTCTCACTTAGCAGTCGGTTCACTTGTTTTAAATATCTCTGTATTGTGCTGATAAAGTAGGTATGTTAAAGCAGTAAGATTAGGAAGGCCCAGATGCTAAACCTGTACCAAAGAAACTTCTCTGCACTTCTGTTTTCCTCTTCATACTTAAATTTATTTAATCAGAAGAAGCTTTATTACATGTTGAGCAGCTCTTTTGAATTTCATGATTAGAGATCATCTTTAGTTCTCTCAATGGGGATTTCCATAGAGATGATATAATTTGAATTTCTGCCAACAGTAGCAGTTACTTTGGGCATTGTGTAGATATCAGTGGGGAGAACAGAATGTAATTCAATTTTTCATTTTTGTTTAAATCCTGGTTTAGATTAAATTTTAGACTGTTACTGAGTTACCAAGCAGTGCAATCTCTCACAAATAAGCTCCTTTTTCATATATATGAAGCATTAGGCTAATTTGGTCTTTGAGGAGATTTATAGTCAGGTGTCCAGCACATAGACTATTTTAGAGGGAAGGTATTTATAGAAAGAACTGTAATTTTGGAGGAAGAAAGACAGAACCTATGGAGACAAGAATATCACACACTGGAGGAACAGTATAATGGGAAAACTTGAACTCAGGAGATTTGGTGGTTGATATGGTACTTGGAGTAGAAAAGGAATAAAGCTAAGGCAGATACTGGGTAAAGGATTGGAGAGGGAAAGAGGAGGAAGTTTCAGCTTGAGAAGAGGAATAGTCAGGATGGGGAAAGTGAAGAGCAAGTGCAAGATGTAATGAGAGTGAAGAGGGATAAAGTATGGAGCTGGAGGAAAGCTAGTGTGAAAGCAGAGAGATGGAAGTCTTCTATAAAACACTACAGGCTTATCAGTTCAGCCTTTACAAATGCTGACTCTAGGGAGATAAAGTCACCACATGATTAGGGAGCATTTTGTGGCCAGGACTTGGTAAGGAGAAGAGGCATGAATGGGATGGGGCAATTCAGAGGCAGGTCAGTGAAACGGATAAAGGAAAGAACAGTACAGATCTTATCAGAGACTGGTATTAATTCTGGTTTTGCTCTCTTTTCTAGTTGCCTTTCTTACTATCTTTATTGTTCTCATCTCCATGCCATCTTTCCCTTAAAATCTTCATGCAGATAGAAGACTTTTCCCACCACCATGACTGGTGCTTATAAATAAGAGATGACAGTTGAATATGTTGCTCCTAGTGTCTATGGAAATGATGTTATATTGCCATGTAGGGTGGGAAACAGTTTTATTTAATAAAGCATCTGGTCAAATGGGGATTATGTTTGAATCATGAGTCATGCACATTGTTAGAAGATGTGAGGATTAAAGTTTGTGTGGTTGTATGTTAGTTACAATACAGTCTTGAGTTATGAACTTGTGTGCTCTTTTTTTTATAGTGAGAGTAGTCAGGTTTATTTATAAGAAAGTTTTGAATTCAAGACTAAGAACCTCTTCCAGGAAGTTTCGGATTTCGGCTTCTCAATCTATCTCTCCTCCTGGTCCTCTAAAATCACCCATTTTCTGGTTTTGCCAGCAGGATAGTTTTCTAGACTGCTGTAGTTATGTAAATGATGGGCTTGTGTTACTGAAATTTTGAAAATGTTCTTTTTTCTAATGATGAATTAACACACACTTGCAAAAGCAGTGATACATAGCAGTCTCACTTTTTGTGTGATGGCACTTCAGGTAGTTATGAAGAAACTGCCAAAAAACCATAAGAGCATTGGGGCTGTAGGCAGAACGGAAGAGAATGCTGACTTTGTCTCTGCTCATTACTGGTCTTTCTCTCTACTGTTCCACAGACAGCTGTCATCATTTCCTGCATATTTTAAACAAACATTGGAACCATTATGTTGGTTTCTCTATTTTTCTTCCCCACTACACACCAAATTTGGCTGAAGAACTGGAGTGCTAAAAATAAATAATGAAATCTAAACCAACGTATTTTGAGGCATGTTTTGGGTATGCAGTTGCCTAAAGATTTATGAGAATTTACTGCAAGTAGGCTTCTTTATAGTTACTCATTTTTTGTTTTCCTTTTAGTTTTGCAAAAGCATTTATCTAACAGAGTTAACCAAGATGCAGTTATCTGTGAGGAAGGCTGATCTAATTTTAGAGAAACCTTACATAAAAATGTGCTAAACATGCTGAAGGCCAACTTTAGATATGTAAGTGGTCTCTGCCAGTTTTCTGCAAGTATATTTGTGGGGAAAAAAATCCCTTTCATGCCAAATGGGAAGAATTCCATGCTTTGCAGGTAGTATTTACAAAACTGTGTTTATGTTGTACAGGGTGGCAGACTTCGGTTATTGCCTTAAGGGCACAAGAATCTAAACAATAAAAGTTGCTGAGAGAGAAGTTCTTTCCCAGCTTTTTGAACTTGATGAATAATTACATACATTACCTATTTACATACCAACACTGAAAGCACCTCTTTACCTTTGCTGGATTCTCACAGGTTTTGCTTCATGTCTGCATCCACTGGTACTCATTTGCTGAAGTAATGATGTTAACCATAACAGACACCTCTTAGAAACAGTGTCAGGTTTTTATCCACACTTGAAGCGACAATTATGCTGTTATGCCTCTAGATAAAATGTGCTTAAATACCATTGTCTCATAGTGTGACCAATATGATTTTAAAACACATTATCCTAAACATTTAAAAAGCACATGTGGTTTTCTGTTGTTTCAACGTACTTGTATTTTGTA
Organism: Florisuga fusca; assembly: GCA_038090715.1. Classification (NCBI taxonomy): domain Eukaryota; kingdom Metazoa; phylum Chordata; class Aves; order Apodiformes; family Trochilidae; genus Florisuga; species Florisuga fusca. The sequence goes on along the minus strand of JAAWXA010000016.1, from coordinate 8,713,835 downwards.
TACACAATTTAAGTAGCTTCCTCTGTAGAGGGGAAAAAAGTTTACTTTTTTGCATAACTGAAAGCATAGCTGTGAGAGGAATAGTTACACCTCCTATGACTTTTAACAGTCAGAAGCTAGTTAGAAAGGCTCCTTCACATGGGGGAGTCGTGCTGGCATCTCTGCTCTTCCACGCCTGCTCTGGTACTTTTGTGCTCCTCCAGTTCCCTCTGTGGGATGTCCTGTTTCTTCTAATCTCCTGCAGTAGGTTAGAGACATGCTAGACATGCTAGGTGGATGCTTTATCCCTCTCACCACACTTTTGCTTTAGGAGTAAAAAGTACAAATTCCATATTCCTTTTTCTCCTTTCTAACAGATAATGCGGTTGTGTGCCCCAGTTGCTTCTTTCAGATCTTTTTCTCTTTCTTCTCTCAGAGGGTTGCATACTCTTCCATTTCAGAGTTTAATTGCTCCAGCATTTCCTCTCTTACCATTTTTGTTCAGGCTTGGTTTTATTTTGCTTTTGTAGAGTTGCTGTTGTGCCTCTGTCCAGCATTGACCTTTTTTGGGTCAGTATGTTTCTGATACCTGATAGGAGAAGTCATAAAGAGGAATTGTGTAAGAAGATGAGTTCTGTAAATGTTGAGCCTGTATAATGAGTTTAGGAGAAGCTAAGTTTCTCTGCAGCCCTGGGAAACTTGATTTCAGACTGTTGATAGCCACAAAGTAGAGGAAAATAGAAGCATTAAAAATTCCCTTCTGTGATATGCAGTTTGTAGTTCATAAGACCAGAGCTTATAAACTATAGCAAGTGGACAGCCTGGACACTGACTTTTGTTTGTGGAAGAGTTGGTTTTAATGCCTCTCTGCTTAATCTATGGGTGGGGCTTCAAATGTTTTTTCTTATTGGTTTTGTTTTTGAACAAACGATTGGAACTGCTGTTGATTAGTCACAAGACTAATTCCTCTTGGAACAGCATGGTTTATGTTGGCAAATAAATAGAGATGCTATCAGTAATTCATTGTGTGGCATTTGCACAGCTGGACAGCAGTCAATTCCATCTGCAGCTCCAAAGAACATGTCAGAATTCTTGTATTCTTAATGTATACACTGAATTTAAAAAGCAGTCTAGTGTGACCAATTAAATAGTTCTGAAGAATTCAAGAGTATAATTATTATAAACTGATGCATTGACTCAGCATGGTTTAATTGCCATGATAATTCCTGTCCACTGCTTGTGATGTTTAGTTATGTCATGTCAGTTTTACTTGAAATTCCAGCAAAACATGATTTGTTGATACAGTAATTTATTGCAGACCAAAGAACTAATGTATCATTTTGTAGGCTCTAATGGGTAGTGTAAATTGCAAGGTTCCTCACACACACACAGTAGTACTACAAAAATTATGGGCATGTGCTGGGAAGATATCTGTGAGTTATTAATAAAGGAGGGTGATACAGGTTGGCCTTAAGACTTTGCCAAGTTTCTAGTGTTTGAGATTGAGGTGGGAAAACCTGTGCGTGGTTTATGAGCTGTTATGGCCCATGCTACCTAGAGAGTGCTCTAATGCCTAGGAGTTTGCAATGTTTTAATTAATTCATTTCAGTAGCTGGTCTATTAAACTTACGCAGCTTTTACATCTAAAATAATCTCTGATTTAAGTACGAAGCCATTAAACCTTGTTTACCTAGTTTACAGAGCTACTTCCAAGTTAGTTACATGCTAGATATATAAAATATGCTTTAGATTATGTTCCTTTGGGCAAGAATTTTCAGGTGTGCTTATAGAGCACTTGGCTAATGCATTATTAAAATAAAGAATCTGTCATAAGCTTTTACATCTGCAGGGCTTTTTGATCATTATTTGTATTGTAAGGGGTAGGTATTCGGTTTATAAAACTCAATTATTCAATGAATATTTTGATGCTTCCTGATCACAAAATAAGTGTGATAATCCCCCTTTTGAAAGGTTTTCTTATAAGTTTGTGTTATCTTTTCACAGAATACTTTTTGAAAAATACTTAATGCTGTCATTCAGTTAACATGGTAGGGCTTTATTTTGTCGTTCTTTGTAAGTGCTTTGTAACAAGTTTATTTTTGTTCCGGGTGTGGTTTGTTATTTATAGTAGAAATATTCTGTATATGCTATAAACCCCTCAAGCCAGCTCTTTTGCACATACAAACAATACTGAGCTTGAAGCAACATGTGATACAGCAGATAGGTCCAATTGTCATTCTCTTAGTCTAAGTTTGATGTTCTGTTATATAGCAGATATCCTGTCTCTAATCATGGATTGGGTGTTACCTTGTACTCCTGCTGTCATTTACTGTTCTTTTCTTTGTTCAACAGCAGATGAACTTGACCCCTACTGAATTTAACTTAAGCCCAACTCTGCCCATTTCTTTGTATTTGTTTTCCCCTACCCCACCAGTGGCTGCTCTCTGAGAGCACATGATGTGAAATTACGGTTTCCTATGACTTTGTTTCAGGTACTTGTAATGGTTAACAGGGTGATGATGTTGTGCAGCTGAATATGATGCCTCTCAGTCTGAGACCAACATTTTAGAAACAATTTGAACTATATGTTGGTATTGCATCGGTGTTATACAGCTTCAGATCAGCAATTTTATTTTAAAATGATTAGTGGACATGAATGGTTTTTATGCATGGGCTTCAACTGCTTTGTTGTTTCCTAGTCATGAACTTGGTGTTGTTACAGCTGTTACAGAGATAAGTTATTAACATCACCCTTTATTTTTTTAACAAATTGTTGTGACTGTCTGTTGTCTAGTTGCATAGTATTCATACTGGAAATAAATGGACTACATATTCAGAAAAGGTTGCAAAAGCATTATTTGCAGAAACAGCTGGAAAATCTGTGCTGCACTAGAGGTTTTATTCAAATATCTGCCTCCCCGTTTCCACAGGTTGTGATTTAAGTTTTCAAGTTGTACTTGTGACAGAAAGGTAAATAAAGCCTTGCAAGAACCAGGGTAGAAGGAGAGCCTTATGAAAACTTCTTAAAGTGCTTATAAACATTCCTCAAGAGCTGAAGGTAAAAGAAAAGGAATTTTGAGTTCCTCCTGGTGTTTTCAATTGGAAGGAGCATTTCAAGTGAGTTTAAAGGTTTGAAGCCTGTGGTTCATGGCAAACTTAGAAGTGCTTTAACAGCCAGATTCACTGTGAGACATCCCAGGATTAGAATGAGTCCTGATCGTTTTTAAACTAAACAAGATTCTTTTTAGGAGATAATGATGTCTTCTGTGGGTGGAATGTACATAACAATTAAATGTTATGGACATATTTTAAAATCTGACATAAATGCATAGTAAGAGCAATATCATGGTGTCTTTTATTTATAGCAGTCTGGAAACAGTTTTTGTTATTACAGTAGCAACTGTAAAACAAGGTCTCAATTTTCTTAGCAATCATGTAAACATTATAACAAATGTTTTTTCTCTAAGGAATGTATAAACAAAACATTTGTAAGAATGTACTTTAACAATTTTAAAATAATACTGAATTAATTTCTCAAGGTAAATTCTGATCTGTTGAAGCTTGTAAATTCCACTCGTGACAGATTTCCTAATTCCTGAGTCCTGCGACATGTCTTGAAATGGGATACTAAATATAATAGAATTTATATTAAGCACTCCATATAATATGATCCTAACATTATCTGAGATAACATTCTAAAACTCTGTAAAATACACAATTAAATATATTTATTACACTGGTTTTGAATCAGAAATTGTACACTGGTGCTGTGTCTCTGCATTGTGGTTATATGTAAAGCTTTTCAGACAGAGTTAAAATTAGCATCCTTAAAAAACTCATAATACACAAGGAGAAAACAGTTTCAATCTGTCTCTGTGCGGGCAGGCTCTCTAACAAGATTTTGAAAGTCTTTTTCAAGAACTATTCCAAATTTTCAGTGGTTCACAACCTTAAATATCCTTTAAAGAAGTAGCCTAAGTTTCAATAATAACTGTGTCCTCTCAGAAACTTCCAATCCAAAGCAAACCAGTAGCCTTGTGGAAAAGTCATAAAATGAGAGCAGTTACATCTGTTGTACCAGATTAGATTGCATGCCCTGACTGGAAGTGTACTTGAAGATGGGAGAAGAGAATCACGGTGGTTTCTGAGGGTGCTCGGTTGTGAGGTGATTGGTGCAGTTTGGTGTGACACTTACTTCAGGGCTACCACACTCATATAAGCAATACAAGAATTATTCTCTTCTCAGTGTCTTCAGAAATGTGTGACAATCTTTCACATTCTGTGAACCGTTGTTTTAGAGCTCTCTGAAGCAGTACCACTGGGATAGATGACAAATTCAATGTAGTTTTTACTATGGGAGACAGGATGGGCAAATTTGGAAGACTTGCAGAGCATTTGCTACCAGTGAGCATCTCTCCCAGCTCTTAAGAGGAGTGAGGTCAAGGCTCTGGATCTCTCCTTGGTTATAACCATGGAACTGGGGACTGTCACGGCGAGACCAGCTCCTAAGACATGCCAGTTAGGGGGAGACCAGTGTTCAAGCCTGTGAAGCAGGATGCAGTTGCTAATGTCTTGCCTATCAAGATTGCTGAAGGATCAGCAATCAGGTTTGTTTGTCAGTTATATCAAACGGCCAGGGACAGAATCAAACTTTGCACTTTCTTGACGCATTTTGGCATGCAAAACTTGGGCGCTTTTTTTAGAGAAAAAACTTGGGCCTAGCTTACTTTTGGGCCTTGACTCTGGGCTCATCCTAAAACATTCTGTGCTGAGTTCCTGCCATTATGCCTCAACTTAAGAACTCTCATTTAGCACATCTTATAATTTCTAAAGTACTCTAATTTTTTCTGTGAACTAAATATTTAAAAGCTCCATCTTGGGGCTACCCACCGTTTTCTTTCCTGATATCTACATTTGGAGATGGTCTTAACCAGCAGCAATGGGCTTTAAACTCAAAGGTGGACAGCTAAGACACAGCTAGAAGATGGACTGTGTTTCACTCAGTCACAAGGCCCCCCAAAACCTACCTATTACTTTAAAAGCACATTAATTATGTCTTTACCATATAGGTGTCATTCGCTTCTTAGCAATTTTCCATGTTTAAAATAGTATTTGAAGCAATTCATGAGGAAAAGCCACAAAGGAGATAGGACAACACATATCACTCAGTTTCTGACACTTGCAGTACACTGCATGACAGGAAGTGAGAGCAAAGTGAGAGGCTGCGTGGGGAGGAGTTCCTGCCGAAAAGGAGAGACTCAGGGACTCCTTTTGTAGCAAAGTCTTTTCTCTGTCACGCTGGAGATAATAAACCTCCTAAAATCTGAGTACAGTACAAATTACCTCATGGTGTGGTGTTGCCTTTTTGTGCATCATCAGGTAAGTGTAAATTTGTGATTGTCTTACTTTTTGTTGTTTCTGTGGGTGGCACTGTAGTAAGTTGAAATCGCATAGATGCTACTCTCAAGCATGACAGGATTTAAAACTGGGTATTAATGGAATGAAAATGTTGCACAGCAGGAGTGTTTCCTTCTGTAAGGGAAGAAATTTATTGAAGAGTTCAGATAATACACTCTGATGTTCCCAGTGGAATGGATGACAGTTTACTTTCCTCTATATGTTGTCAGTTCATTGCTGCAGGATTGTAGGTTTGTTTTTGTTTTTGGTTTTTAATCCTACGTGTAGGAATATCTCTGCTTCTGATTCCTAATGTGAAAATTAGGATTCTGACTGATGCTAAGGTTTAAATGAGAACATTAATAGCTGCATGCATAAGTCTGTCCAGTGTCAAAGTGTAAGCTGTGACAGATCCTTTTTAGAGTGTATTTGCAGTGCATAATGGTTCTGTTCTGCAGCGTGTTTAAGTGTAAAACAGAGTGAAGTTTTAGACATTGCAGCTTGGGAAGATTTGGGTGGAAAAGTAGCAAGATTGATAACAAATGAATAAAATAAAGCCTCTGAAGAAAGTTTAAAAAACATAGTGCATGTTGTGTGTAGAAAAAGAAGACTTTATATGAGCTATGAGTCTGTGAGAGCTGTTATGAAGCTACTTGTCCTCTGTTTGCCAAGGGTAGTACAGGAATAAGCGAGTTTATTTCACAGCAAGGGAGATTCAGGTTAAATGTTTTGGGGGCATATATGTTCTGATTATAATGTTAATTGAGTAGTAGAACAGAGTTAGAACAGAATATACAATTATAGGAGAAAAGCCGTACTGTTAAATGGGTATAGTCTTTTTGGTTGTACTTAATACACATACCTGCTGTGCTATTTAAGAAATAATTCACTTGAAAATTCATAGCAAAATAAATTAATAAATGCCCGGGTTTTCATGGAACACCAGGGAGATGCGTGTTCATAATGTAAAATCACACAGATGTTTAGTGTCTGCTAGTGCTGCTGACATCACGTTGATATGTTTTGAGTTGTGTGCAGATTCTGTCTTCCTTTCTATATGCTTTGTCCAAAATGGTTTTTATCCCTTTGTCAATTTTGGTTGAAACTAGGAAACAATTTCTATGACAAGGATTAAGAGTCACAGGGATATCCACCAAAATCCCAGAAACCTTGTTTCCTGAGAAATGGAGCTGAAGCGTACATATATATATATATATATATATAAACTAAAAAATAGATACAGCAACGTGTAATTTTAGTGAAAGCAGTATTTTATATGCAGAAAGATCCATTTTGGGTGCAGCCATTTTATCTATTCTATGTAATGCTGAAGAAGGACGCTTGAGGCACCTCGATCAAAGCCAGGAACCTGTCTGTGGTTTTAAAAGTACAACAGCATAATGATGCTGAGTGCAGGAGAGTGGGGAAAGCACACTAACAGTAGGGTATTAGAACAATAAGGGATTACTGCAGTTTATGCAAATATAAAACAACTGAATTCCATGGAGAGATCTAGTTTATGGGAATAGTTTCATTTTGTTTTATGTGGTTCCCTTGCTGTCCACAGCATCAGAAATTGAAGCTCTGTTTTACAATAAGAATCTCTGTTAGATTCCTGACATTCTGAAAAACAATAAAACCTTCAACCATTATAATTATAATAATATAATATCTGAATTAATCCAGTTTTCAAGTGAGAAAATGTAATGGTGATTTCCTTTCAAAGGAAAAAGTCTTACCTCTTATATACACAGATGTATCATTTTTGGAACCAGATGTGGTAGCTGACAGCTATGACTGAGTGGTCAGCTGCAGCAGGTACAGGTCAGTGCTGTCCAGTGAGAGGAAGTCCCCATGCCTTCAAGTGCATAAAACCTTTAAGGGTAGAGTTAGAGCATTAACGTAGGCCAGCTTTGACTATTCTTGCTTTTACAAGACCTATAATAAACTCCTTCAACAGAAACATACAAGGCTAGGAAGTGCAGCTTCATCACATCAGCTTGTCAAAAGCAGAGAAATGCAGGGATTATTAGCATGCTGACTGATGATGTTACTTGGACGCACAAAGAATTGGATCTGGCAGATCCCAGATGAAAAGTGTTAGTGATCTCAACAGTGCAAATAGTCTTGTAAATTGCATCTTATTTCAACCTGTGTGCTAGATGAATTTAGAACCCATAGATATTGTGTTAATTAAAAGCATAATTTATGTAGGAGTCTTCACATTTTGATGAGAAAGGATCAAATAATAGAGATTTCTTTTCACTCATGTAACAAAGAACTACTGTGGAGAAAGAAATAACAGTATAATTTATCTGATTTTGATTTAGTCTTTGTAATAAAATGTGAAAAAGTTTCAGAGCATACTTAGGTCTCTGCTAGATTGCAATGACTGATACGCTCCCTGTCTTCTGAAAAGGGGAAGGAAGAAGGTTAAATAAAGATAGAATAAATACCAGTCCTCAAACAAAGCTCTGCTGATCCTTGTCCTTACAGCATCCCGTACATGCACACCCATTTCCTGTTGTTAATGTTAAACACATTGAATATAACTTTCATTTCATTGTTCACTCCAGTGTTCATTTTATATTACATAGACCGGAAAATCTCGAGTCCATCACAATAAGCACTGCAGAATTTAAGCTTGCTCTCTGTGCTCAGAGGAAGGTGAAAAGGAGCTGACATTTTGTTTGGCAGAGATGTGAGAGACTCCTTAGAAGTGCTCAGATACCGAGTTTCAGTGGCAAGGTCTTAAGTGCCATAAAAGACCTTGATTCCATTTCAGAATTTTCTGCTGTGCTGTAACAGACTTAGAGCAGAATCTGTTTTTTCATTTCTTTGTTTTGCTTGTAACATTAAGAAAAAGCAACTTGTGTTGCTCACAGCAATGCAGTAAGAGCCTAACAGCTGAACACGTGCAGAGTGGGAAGCAGAACTAGCAAAGCTTTGTACCAGATGCTGTGCAAACTGTGCGCTCTCTGACAGTTTCTCACCGAAAGAGAATAAAGCTTTTGTTTAAATTTTTGAGTCTCTCTTGAGAAAAAGAAACCTGCGACAACGTTGTTATTCTGAACAGTAGAGGGCAGTGGAAATCAGTTTTGTCATAAAACTCAGGAATTTTGAGTTTTCTTCAGATCCTAGCGAGTTCTTTCTGCTAATGTAACATGAAGAACTGATACTAGAGTGCAGGGTAACAAGCTCTGTTCTTATATTAAAATTTCATACTAGAGTTCTGTATTCTGAAGTTATGTTCCTAAATGTATGAATCATTATTTAGCTAAAAAAAAAAAAAAAAAAAAAAAAAAAAAAAAAAATGCCTTCCAGCTGTTAGAATTGTAAGTGAAACAACCCTGGAAGTGGAAGAGAAGCAGGGAGGAATACTGGTAGTGGCATGAAAGTGGGTGGTAGGCTATGGTCAAGTGGAAAGAGGCCTGGCCTTAAAAGATGACAGAATATTAATCCTACTCTGAATTATATTGAACTAGGGGTTGATTTATCACTGGGTTGTGAGATTTTAATTGGTCAGCTCTAAATCAAACATAGGAGGAACGCCATATTCAGCAGGGAATTTCAGATGGTTTTGCAGGTTATTGGGGACAGAGATGCTTATGTGTGTAGTATGACATGGTCTCCCTCTTTATGGACTTCTTTCTAGAACTGTGCATTGTATAAGCCAGGCCCAAGTTCTGTTTTATCTTAGATACCTGGATGTCAGTGCAGCACTACTGTGATAAAATGGAAAATGGGTAATCCTGTGTGAGTCTTATTCTTGTTTCAGTACCACGAGCATTCAGGCTTGAAGCAGGGTAATGTGACACTGCTGCTGCCTCTTCACTTCTGAAGCCTGCTCTGCAGTGTTGTATCCCACCACCTGTGGCAGGAAATGTTAAATTAGAGATAATTCAGCTAACCTTAAGATAGAAGGTTATTAGTCTTTTGCCTAGTAATTTTACATGCACTTGAAGGCATATCCAAGGCATATTTTGTTAACTGAGTGATAACAACAGGTGAGAAAAATCCTGAAGCGTTCAGTCAGAATTTCTTCCTGTTGTATTAAAAAGACCCAACTGAAGTACTTCAAAATTTCTGTTTTCTGGCTGTGTCATCTTTGAAACTTTGGGAAACATTTTAAGTTAGTCTGGAGTTTTGAATTATTGCCTACTTTCCCCCAGTCCAGTTTGTCATTATTGCTTTCACTCTGCCTCCCTTCTGGCATACCTTTTCATCATCTGTTTTGTACTGTTTGTGCCTCATGACTGGACTCTGTCCTGACTCTGAATCCTCCATACTCTGTGATCTCATTGGGGCTTGATACCTTTGCTTGATGCCTTTGCCTTTACCTCAATGTGACCTGAAATGGAAACAATGAAAACTTGAAGGAGAATTTAGCAAAAGCAGGTGGAGGTTTTGGAGTCATTAAAGAAATAAATTTGGTCCTGGCAAGTGCTGTTTTTCAAGGTTTTTTTATGGGGTGATCAACATGGTATGGATAAGTCCAGAACTACTGATATTTTGGGATTTGATGTCTTTATTGACATTTATTCTGCCTTGTTCCCAGCTGCTTAAACACTGTCTACAATTCCTAGTGCAGAGGGTCATCATCAGTCTTTTGGTGTAAGGGTTCCATGTAGACTGAGTGAGCTCTCAGATGGCTAAGGAGAATAAAGAAGGATCATGTATTCTGTGACTTCTCTTGTTTCCTAAATATTACTGTCCTGGTAGTAAAGGTAGAGCTCTGTTAAATGAGATTTCATACCTCTTTTTTGAAGGACATTAAGATTAATCTTGTGGTGAACCTGTGAAATTACATGAAGGATGACTTGCCATTTTCCAAAACAAAACTTGAATATAGAGCAGAATTAAAACACTGACATGGATATTGAAATCCAAATATGTTAAGTTATTCCTGCAGCACATTTCACCTACTAGCCTTGCTATATACTATTGACTGTCTGTGAAGAGTACTTGATTCCTGAATGCATGTTTTGAAAAATATAAGCATAGGCTTTCAACACAAAATATGATTTACTTCTCCTGCCAGTCTCATTGACATGACAAAAGTTCATATCAAGTGCCAAGGTATTCAATAATTGATAATATTAAAAAATGTATATATTGAGTATATAAGTGTATATTCAATAATTACACATGCTATTAGATAGAAATAAGTTTCTTAATTGAAGTGAACCTGATTATCTTTGAACAGCAAAAGGAATAGCATGTAATTTATTAATATGCTAATATTAAAGTAGCTTTTCAACTTGTGAAAATAGAGTTTATAGTGTGATAAAATAGTTAACTATCTACATATATGTATTTATATGACTTCAAGGTCAAGCAAGTGGTGGTTAGTAGTGCTCAACAAAACTCAGCCTTTTTCTTTTTTTTTTTACAGAAAAAGCGAAAACAGAGTACTCAAGATGAAGATACAATCAGTATCTGCAGTCTGGATACAAGTGTAAGTAATTTAATTTTCCTTTTTGCCTTTCTTCCTCACCTCTTTGAACTAAAGTGTGGCTGTTATGGGCACTCTGAAACTAACATTCACCTTTACAGCTGTAATGTTTTTATACATAGCATGAATAACTTGTTCTGCTTATTACTAGAAAATTAAAATGCACTAAAATGTTTAAAGAGAAAAATAAAAAGTCAGAGTCACAGTTTATTGTAAAGCAGAGAATCTCTTACTAATAAGTAATTATCAGATTTAAAGGGCATTGTGGATGCAGCACTTAGAACCTGACCCTTTATCCCATTGCACAGCTGTATGAGAAATTTTATTTTAGTTATGGAAGTGGTGGTTAGTGCTGGTGTTGTGAAACTGTGTAGTATAATATTAATACAAGTGAGTGATCTATATTGGTCCCTGCTGGAGTGATACCCACATCCCATGCAGCTGTGCTACTCTGTCACACACTTCAGATGTTATAAAAGCTGCACAATTTATTACGTGTGTACAAATGTCCTGTAAAAAGACTGTTTTCGACTTGTGAATTTTTAATTGGTCTTGTAAGTAAAGCTGAAACAACTTGTTTTGTTTTTTTTTTAAAAATGAATACAGTAACTGATGTTTGCTTACTTGAAAAATTAATTTGTAAGAACCAAACTCTTTCTGTTCGTTTTGGTGGATGTTGAATCACAAAGTATTAATAAGTGCCATTATGAAGAAAAATGGAATGCATGCTGTCGTTCATGTAAAGTTGTGACATAAGGGTATGCTTGCATTTGTCATTTCAAATCCATGAAAGCATTTTTTCCAGAATGCAGTGGCTAAGAATAGAAAAATTTGAACACGTGTTCCCTATTATAGATTTAGATTCTAATGGGGAGTAATTACATATTATTAAATTTTTACAGATAATAAATCTCTCGGGGTCTGTAATAAAATTTGGTTTTTTTTTTAATTAAATAGAGTATGTATTTAACAAATAAGTGTATGAGACTTTCCTGTGCAGCATACTTCCTGGTTTACATAATTAGATTAATTACTCCTGTTCTTCCAGCTCACCCAGCTGCTGATGTGCAAGCTGCAATAAATGCTGCACTGGCCTCACAGGCATCACCTCAGGGATGTGTCTCTTCTTTTTACTTGCCAACAGAAAGATCTGGTTATCTTCTACTCTGTTTGAAGTTTCCCATTCATGTAAATGTGTCTGCTCACCACCTTTGTCAAGGAGAGGCTGGGGGTTGGCAAAGAAAGAGTGTATTAATGATTTAAAGACTGGATTGTTTCATACATTGGAAAGCTACATACATGTGGGTCTCCTATCATTTAACATCATAATTCCTACAGTCTTTTTATAAACAGAGACTTTTTTTTTATGACTGACCATTGCCAAACATACCTGTCTTTCCCAGGGTAGTCAGTGATAGAGACAGAATTTCCTTTCACAGAAAATGCTGGTTGGAGGTCTGCTGATTCAGGACAAGGATTGGTAACCTAAGCATGTTAAAGGATGTTTTATATTTGCTTAGTGATCTGGACTGATGCTTCAGGAGTCGATAACCTGGCTTATTAAGCTTAGCTGATCCACCTTGGCTTATTATTGCCATCTTAAAGAAATGGATTTGTAAATCCCCTCAGTGTCAAATAATTTGTGGTAAGTTGTGACAGATGTGGCCAGCAGACAGTGAAGGAATGAATATATGAGGCCACTGGAGTCTGTATTTAAAGGAAAATGCACTGCTTATCTAACATGTTTATGTTCATTTTGGTCCCCAGCAGGAGGGTTGCCTTGCATTCAGTCTATGGGGTTATCTCAGCCTGTAGTGTGCTTCATGCTTGTGCTCTCAGAATGGTACCTTATAGACTGATTTGCTTATGCATGTTGATTCACAGAAATTATGTAATTAACATGGCTTACACAAACTTCAGATTTTATACATGTTCTCTTATAGATGGGAGAACTGTAGCAGAGAATCAGAGAGACTGCAGTATCTTACAGGGCTAAGTACTTTTTTGGTGTTTAAAACACCCACTGTAGCTCTACACTTCTTTGTAGTCCTCCTTGTGCAGACACTGTGTCTCTCCTTACCTCAATTCTGAGCTCTTTCCCTATTTTTCTGCCTGTGCTTTCATTCCTTGTTGCTGCTGCCACTTCTGGCTCAGGTGTCCAGTTCTTTAGCTATTTTTGGGCCTTTTTTGGAAACAGGCTATTCATTTAGTATCTGTAGGCCAAGTGCTCTTTGTTGGGCTGTTAAGCAGAGTACTAAGCAAGGTGGTGATGGACACTGTTATCTGGAGATTTTTCTGTGCAGCACACAGCAACATAGGTAAAAGCAACATATTTTTAATGGTTATTGCAAAATAGTTAACTATAAAGTAGTTGGAATCTTGTAATGGTGATGCATGATACCATGTGCCTCATTAGTCTTATCAAATCATAAGAAACTCACGAGGTGTCCAGAGCAAAAAGCTGACAAGATCTAATATAAAACTTGCACTTTTCAGAATAAAATTATATTTATGTAAGCAAAATCCTGTTCAGAAGAAGAAACAAGGCACTGTTGTGCATTTCTTTGTGGTCAGTTGTTTGCAAAATTTGTTCCAAAGTCATAGAAGTTGATTTTTTTTCTTTTTATATTTAGGAGAAGGAACAGCATATACATGATTAGCTAGAAAAGTAAAACACTCATAAAGAAGATAAAATTCCGTATGCAAAGCCTCAGAAGAGTTATTTGTTTTTGGTATCTAGAATAGTTGTTACTGCTGAAAATAAAGGTTTTCAAATGGTCATTTATTAGTGCATTCTGAACTGGAGAAGCCTCACTGCTCATCTGTCTACTTTCAAGTTAATAAAATACAAACAAAAAGTTACTCAGACTTAAGCTACATTTGCATACACTAGATCAGAGTTGATTAATTTTGATTACTTTTAGTGCTGAGTGAACATTTGTTATGTATTTGAGAGTCAATATAACCAAAACATTCTCTGACCTAATTAAACTTCATTATAAACTCAATAATATTTGATTGCTAAGGTATGGCAAGCTAGCTTTGAAAAGCTTAGAGAGGATTACTTCAACATCAGCTTATCAGAGTTGAGATAATGAAAATATATATTGTATCTGGGTCTTTTTATTTCTATAAACTGTGGTCTGTTGCCTGTTCATAGTCTAAAAAGCCTTTTGCTTGCCCAATAAAATTGTATACACTTTGTTTGAATTATGCATGACTTTTAATGCCATTCTGTCCCATAGACAGTCAGTGCTCCATCTGGATTCAGACTTCATTATAAAGTGACTGTTCTTAATCCATTATTAATCCATCATAGCATTGTTATAGACTAGACACTGTCTGCTGTTGATTATTATTTGAAGTAGTACAATATCACTTACCTTAAGGCTATGTTTTGCTATTCTCTTCCTATTTTTCATTAAACAAGTCCTACAAGTGCTTTATTGGAAAAATGTATCACTGGTGGTTCTACTACATTCTCCCCCATCCCATTCTGGAATGATCTTGGACTTCCTGTGTAGTGGTGCTGAACTTGTTATTTGCTTTTTTTTAAAAAAAAATCTGAATGCATTTTAGCAGGAAAATAATTATCAAGTAACTTATTGAACAAGAATTTAGCAACAAGAAAAACAAAACCAAGTCTCCCAACTATAAATCTTATTAGTATTCTTTCAGTAGTAGTATTACTATATAAAATTTTCTATTATGTGCTTTCTTCTTTTGGCTGATAAGAGTAAGAGTAAGGTTGGGAAAAAAACAAACTATTTCACACAGATATTTGAAGTTACATGGTCTACTTGGCTGGTATTTATTCCAGCATGAGTCTTAAGTGTAACCTTCAGTGAACCATCCAACCTCTTTCTTGATCAGATTCTTTCTGCAGAGTACAATTATGTTTCCTTGTTTTCCTAAGCTGCTTTATGACCAAAGTTCATAAATTTCTAGAGGACTCTTCTGCACTGCCCTTGTTGATGACTGCAGCTGGAAGGGGTATATAACACTTCAGTGCAGAGTGGTGGATAGCATGAGAATCTTACAGTTTATTGTGACAGAGAAGTGTAACATGATTTGTCATAGAAGTTTCACTAGTTTTTGTGGGGGCATCTTTCAGTGCCATGGTAATCTTAGAATATTATCTCTGCACAGCAGTGATTTCTGAATATTTTTTGTAGCCCTTTGGTCCCCTTATCTCTTGGGGAAATTTGGTTTTTAATACTTCTAATGTTCCTTTATAATTGTAGCTATGCAGTCTGAACAGCTGAAGGATATCTGCTTACAGCTGCTGACTGACTTGGTTATGCAACTGCACCCTGGTCCCTACACTATGGTGTGAAAAGCAGCAGCAAGGAGGGGTCAAAGCCCCCAGCAGATAGAAGCCAACCAAGGGTTTGGAAATAGTCTGAGTATTTAAAAAAAAATAAGTTATTTTTTTACAAGTGTGTTAATGTGTTTCTCAACAGAATATTAGTTTGTCACCTCTAATGATGAACAAAAATGCAGAAAAAAAAGAGAATTAAAACTCAATGATCAATATGCTTGGTGGTTACCCTACAATCACTAAAATAGAGTAGGCTGAGCAAGATGATTCAGTCACTTTTAGACCTACAGGCAGTATAGCCTATAGTGCAAATGACATTACAGGACCCTACAAATCTGCCTTACAAAAATGAGGTTTTAAGGTTAGATAAGAATTTTCAGTTTTATTCTGATTGTTGGATTTTCATGTGTGAGGACTGAACAGCTCCAGTGGTAAGTTCTGAAGTCTTTACAGTTATGTGAACTTGTAATTTAGATAACTACAAAAATTACTTGGTAGAAAATAATTTTTCTGTGAACCTGCAAGCTTCACACAAGCAGTCTTCATTCACTGAATTCTAAATTTGCAGGGTTAAATCCAAATCTGCTGCCATATTTGAGGACTGCTTAATTTACTTCAGTCTACTTGTTACTGTGTTCTCTTCTAAATCAGTTATTTAATTGGATTAAAAGGTCTGTTTTTTAAATTCGACTGTTAATTCTTAAAGCTAATACTTTTCCTAGCAAATACTTTTCACTGCTGTTCTCAAGGAAATCAATACTGCAGGAATTTGCTTTAAAAAGAGACCTTCAGCTGCTATTTTTGTGCATAGAATATATTATTGAAACTGTACATATTTGCAGGTACTGGTGATAGAGGTGTCCCTTTGAGTTTTGTTTGTCCTTAAGAGCATAATCCCTTCGTGGAGGAGGGATTCACTTGATTTATCTGAGTAATCTGGCTGCTTTAGTGGATGTCTGATAGACCTGGAAGCTGAACTGCAATCTTTTTAAAGTTCTCCTTCCCAGAATGCAGGATTTGCACTATTTAGAAATGCAGCCAATTTTTTTTTTTTTTTTTTTAAAGATGCTTAGTGTAGTGATGGATACGTATATCTACATAGAATTGTCATAGAATTGTCAAAGGTGACAAAGCATTTAATTTCCAAAATTGACTGTAGGTAACTTAATACATTTAAATACCTGCTTTTGTGTGCTTAATGGTTCTACTCAATTTTATCTCACTGTGAGAATGTAATTGATTTTTTTATCTGATTTTATAAAAATGTAATTCAGAAGATGGCAGTATTCCACAAGTCTGTTTTTTCTTCAGCATATTGATTAAAAACACAGAATTCTTGTCTATTTCCTCATAAAACTGTTATGATTTTAAATTACCCTTCTGTACTTCATTATGTTTGTTAAGAAATGTGTTTATAACCAACTTTTTAAATATTTGTAGGGCACAAACATGATACTGTAGCATATTACAGCATAAATGATTACTTCAGTGATAAACTGTAATACAGAATTAAGATGGTGTTTTGGATTTAAGTTTATTCTATAACAGCTGCATATCACTGTAAAATTGAGGCAATTTACAATGGTTTAGTTTTACTATTAGGTGGATAAATAACTGAATATTAAAGCTTTTAAGAACTAATATGACAAAGCAAGAAAGTGTTCCTACTGCTGTTACAGTAAGCTATATAGATACCCTGGTAATTACAAAGTACCCATAGCATTATTAGAATTACAATTTATGTGTTTAAGCATGAAGTTCTAATTCTATGATACTGCTTTTCTGTGTTATAAGCTATTCCTTCAATGAAATGTAAAAACTGGCTGTGTTATTTGCCCTTTTTTGTTATTTGCCCTTTTTTGTTATTTTGCCCTTTTTTGCCCTTTTTTTACGATGGTGATGTTTGTGTATCTGTTACTCTTTTGTAAACATTAAGAGCTTTAAAAGTAAATTCAATTAATTGTGGGCTTCCAGAAGTGCAATAATTAATGAAATAAATAGAAGCCCATAGCTGGAGGGGAAGAAGCTGAGAGTAGATTTCTTCTTTCTGTGAAGTTAATGGAATTTCTTCCAGAAACCTTTGATTTCAGCCAAAGAATAGGGAGCCTGACAGTGGGAAAATATTAACAAACACTAATTGCAAGTTCTGATAGGTATCTGCTCTTATTCATTACATACAGATACAGATTGGTCAGCATCTGAATCAGGTATTTTTATGTAATGTGTATCTATTCTTTGGGCCTAAAAGGTGTATATGTGATGTATGTGATGTGTATGTGATGGGATGTAAACAGGACGGGACTTCCCAAGGAGCAAATTGTGGCTTAATCTGTCATGAGAGCAGAAGCATGATTTGAGAGTCTACTACACTAGTGTGTGTTATACCTGGTAACTATTTACTAATTAACTATTAAGTAATATTCTGGAAGTATTGGTAGTACAGAGTAGTTAGATGAAGCTTTTCTTCTTTTTTGAAATCTCCGTAGTTGCTTATTAATTAAGCCAAATGAGGCATAAAGCTGAGAGCTGTCTGAGCACTTCTGTATTGGGATGTATGCATGTACATTGTTATATATTGCATGCATTGTGTTATTTCTGGGAGAGTTGTTTTTATATTCTGTTGTTCCTTGGTTACATCTAGAGCATGTTAATTATCCTCCTTTTGGGACTTTTTTCTATAGTATCATCATTTAGAACAGCACAGTGACCTCCTGTGTGAAATGTGCTCCAAATTCAAGCAGCTTGTGTGCTTAGACATTTGAAGACATTTTTATTATTATGGTAGACCCTCTTGCCAGGATAAGCAGCTTTTAATGCCCTTTTCTGCTCACATGAAATTTTAAAAGATACAAAGATGATAAATTTGCTGCCCATGTGTTTGTGGAATTGGCCAAAGAGCTGATGCAGGGGCTGGGTTTGTGCCTCTCTGGAGTTACGAGATTATTTGTGGTTATGGCACACATTTCTTGTGTGAACTTCATGTCTCACCCATTCTGTGGCTTGTTGTCACTGGTTATAAAATGCTGATGAGCTTATTTTTCTCTAGTGTTACTAAGAAAATTTATCACGTTTAAGGGACGATACAAAATATTAGTAAAATGGAAACTCTCTTTCTGATATTTGTTTGTTATGTGATTGCAATTGGGACTTATCTTGCTTTGCTTGCAGGATTTCAGGACCTGCTGTGGTTGAGATGGTCTTTTGATGGAGTGTGGATAGCTGTGAAAGAAGCAGATGACAAGCAGTCCTAAGAAGTACTTCAGTACAAATTTTTAAATATCAATTTAAATTGACTGCATGAAGTCAATGCCATGGCATTCTCTTACATACAAACAATGAAAAAAAGCAAAGAAAAAAAGGGGGAAAAAAAAGGGATAAGAGCCATTACAGCATGACTGAGGTAACAGTGAATATTGATCTCTGTTTGTCAGGAGGTTTTCTAGCCACTACCTGCATCCAGTTCTCACTTGATTTTTTTTTTCTGCATACAGGTTTTAAAATATCATGTTATACTGGGCACATTATTTTACATTTACAGAAGTTCCAAAGTACAGTAACTGGCCAAAGAGACAGCTTAGGATAATTTGGTCTCTTTTTTGCCATACACTGTTCCTCTACCTTGTATTTTTAAATTGAGTGATTTTTTTATTTAATATTTTAAGGGGATTGAGAAGGGGGAAGGAAGGACCAATAAAATAGGATACAGTCTGAATCCTGTGTGTTGAATGGGATGAGCTGCATAACTGGCAGCTCTTGGCCTAACTAACTTGGGAAGTTAAGATGGTAAGCCTCAAGGAAAATCATCTTCTCATGGCTTCTTGGTTGAGAGACATTTCTTTCCTTTTTCCTGTGTCTGGCAATAGGAAGAATAAATGTTCCCTTCATTAAATTGTATCCAAAATACTTTCTTTACTAGCAATAGTGTTTAATTCTTCCTGTTGTCACCTTTCTTGTAGTGGTCTTTATTTACATTAGCAGCAAACATTAATAGTGTCAAGATAATTTTTCATCAATTGGTTCAGGAATGATGTATCTCTTTATGTATCTTTACACATGATGGTGTATCTTGACACATTTGTCACTTTGAGTGTTCTTTGTGTTGTTCACCTTTTAAAGCAGGCTAAAAACCCTTTAGAAGTGAGAAAGACAATGAGGACATCTTAGAAACCAGTTCTTAACGTGAAACAGACCACAAAGTTCTAAATATAAAACTGCTGGATGTATTTACCAGTAAAACTCTTCTCCTCTGGTTTCCTCTTAGATTTGTTTAAGAAGCAAAGAATTGTTGCAAAGTTCAGTTTTTTCTTTTAATCTGATCTGTGAGGTCAATCCAAAATGTAAATCATGCAAGTGAGAAAGGAAGAATTAATAGAGCCATTGTAAAACAGTTCCTGTGGTACATGTAGGTACTGCTACACAGGTAATGAAGCTATGCAGTGCTTTTTTTTATAGCTTGTATAACTTCCCACTTCTTAAAAACTAACAACAACAAAAAGGTGAGTTAAAATTTCTCAACGGGTAAAGAAATAGGAAACAGAAGTGGGAAGAAATAGTTAATGGCAGCATTCATCTTTATTCTGTTAAAGGATTGTCAGAAAAAGTCAAATGTTACAGCATACAGCTCTGCCATGGGGAAGCTTCTGTATAGAACACTTAGGTCTAATCCTTGGGGATTATAAAAACTAATGAAGGAACCAGTTATTGATTTTAGGTTACTGCCATTTCCTAACATGGAAAAGGTCTGAGCCAAACAGGCTTACCCTTGTGATTTTGGAGAGGCATCACCTGGAAAATACTTGAATGGTTTCTTTCTCCTTAATAGAATTATGATTAATAAGTACTTGAAGTAGTGTGTATTTATAGCAAAACTGAATCAATGACAACTCTATAAAGCTCTAAATCAGTGCAAGCCCCACTGCAAGCAGCAGTCACAGGCACTCTTACATTCTGGTAGCTATTTATGTGATGTAGCCATGAATTTACAGAAGTAAGTTGTGATGATTTTTTAATTTATATCATTTGTGAAGGAGGTATCTGCTACTTTGCAGATACTCTGTAAGAGCAGTTAAAGCAAAAACCAACCCTGTGTTTTAGTGAGGAAGCTTTTTTTTTTTTTTTAATAGAAGTGTTCTTACAAGATCAACTGTTACTTAACAACAAAAAGAAATGGAAGAAATTGCTCCAAAAATAACTTGATAATTTTTTTTAGCCTGTACCCCTCCAAAGATTGTTTTTTAAAATACAGTGGTTAAATATCTGGCCTCATCTCTGGCAAGGTGTCTTGTGCTGAACACTTAAGAACTGATCAAGAAGAAAGGTTACAGAAATGACATTCCTGTCATGATTCAGTGAGTACATGGGGCTGACAGCTTTCCTGACCCTGGCTTTCCAGCTGAATTAGTAGCTGAAATGTTGATTGTGTGCACTGAGAAGTTCCAGCTGAGACTGGAATGAATCATATTATTTTAGACAGGTTATTTAAAATAATTCTAAACCAAAAAAGACTAAAAAATGTCAGAAACTGTTGTTTATACAGTTAGGATAAGTATTCTTACTCTACCTGTTCATTCAGGTGATAGCTGTGAGAGGCATCGTTGTCCATTTGTTAATTTGCATTTGGCTTTACTGTTTTACCTTTCTGTATTTTGTAGCAATAAAAGAGAACTGCAGAAAGCAGCAATGTCTTTTCTATACTACATGCCATGTTGATTTTATACTGCATTCAAGTGTGTGCTGGTCCCATTTCATTAATTAATTCCAGGCTGCCAATTAGAGGAGGCAGCTGAAATAGGAACTGCTCTCAATGTTGACACATCCCCTCCCCCAGTCAGGTGTGATATGCTAAAGCTGTACAGGACTCAGCTGGAACTGGAAGAAGTAACACTTAGATTTAATTAAGACAAGGTGCCTTTAAAGTTTCTTCCCCCATCCCCCTCATCCTTCAGTTATTTCCTGATACATTTTTGGGGCCAACTTTAGCAAGTTTAGGAAGGAAGAGGTTTAAAAAACAGATGCAGGCTTCCTGAAAAGGCCCGTTAAAAACTTCCACCCTGGTTCCCAAACAACACAATAATCTTTCTCCTGTAAGAGCTGAATACAGTAGAAAAGAAGCTGTAGTCCTAGATATTGGAATTCATTTACATATGGAAAAATATTAAAAAAATTCATGTTAGGATCGTAAACTGTTAGCAACTCTATTAACTCTTAGGAGTGATTCTTTAGTAGTCTTGCGGGGTTTGTTTTGGTTTTTTTTTGGTTTGGTTTTTTTCCACTAGCGAATAGTGAGGAAGTATTGAATTTCATCTTTTTTTTTTCTTCTTCTTTTAATTTCATGTGAACTGCTCAATTACGTCTTGTGGTACTGGGCACCTCACAAGCACAGCTGTTAGTAATTACTAGAGGAAAAGTTCTGCAACAGTAGTCCCGAGATTAAGTATGGCAGATAAAACTGTCTTTGAGATCACCATGATGTTTCTTGTGGCTATAGGAAACTTAGAAAAAAAAGTCCTAATTATAAGGCTGAAGTTGTCAATGAGCACATCAGTTGCTTATTATTGTTGTCCATGATCCCTAAAATCTAGGGATTACCAGTGTAAAATCTGCATCCCTTTCATTTCCAAAGAATGTCTGACTCTTGAGCCTACTTGTTAGCAAAATGTACTTACAGAGGTATCTCTACAAGGATGGGTATGTCGCAGTCAGATGGTAAAACTGGATTTATACTTTATCCTTCTGTAAGGTCAGAAACACTGCCAAGTGTTTCTGATGCTGAATTTTTCAGCATAGTGTTTGGTGTCATTTTCCTAATGAGTTGGACATGAAGTCCAGACATGGCATGAGGAAGGATTCCTCTGGCCTAAAGATTTCCCTCTTTCTTTTTTCTCTTTTTGCAAGAAATACGTCGTTTTGTAGCCATTTGTTAATTTGGTTGCTCTCTGTTACCATTGTTTTTGAAAACTGGCAACATCTCACTCAAATCTGTTTTCTCATAGTCTGGATGCAAATGTGAAATTGGCTGACATAATTTCTTGATTGTATTATGCCTTAGTAGATCAGAAGCTGATTAATTTAGAGGATTTTGCAGCTCAAATGTTGCAGAAAAAGAATGTGAGGGCAGGCAGGGATTAAAATACCCAGCAAACCCAATC
Source organism: Florisuga fusca (assembly GCA_038090715.1). Taxonomy (NCBI): domain Eukaryota; kingdom Metazoa; phylum Chordata; class Aves; order Apodiformes; family Trochilidae; genus Florisuga; species Florisuga fusca. Next base: position 8,691,535 of record JAAWXA010000016.1, on the reverse strand, counting down.
ACCACAAACAAACCTGTGTCCCCTCCACCTCCTGAGCTGTTGTATCTTGAGGAAATAATATGTGAATCGTAATTGTGTTGTAGATATACTGTTGATATCTAAATGAGTAACTCAGGGCCAGGGGGGAAGAGAGTGAAGTGCTCGTAGGGTAGGTAGCAGTTGTGAATCAAGTGTTCTGCTGTAGCCACAGGACTAACCATACAGAAGATCTATTGCCTGCTTATTGTTATCTTTCCCATATGTGCAAGTAATATCAGACAGGTGATTTAGTTTCATAGAGATCAGGGAGGCTGCTCATGTTCAAAAAGGTCTTTTGTAGCTTCTTATTTCAGCTGTTTGACTTACTCATGTGATGTGGTTAATATATCCTGCAATGACACATTTTAATGCACATCTGCTGCTGCATAGCACGTACTAAAGTAAATGTAACTTCCTGAACTAACAAAATAGATAGATTCTTGTTGTGGCAAAACTGAAATCATTTTGGGAGGATAGATATCCTTTCTTTTAATACAAATACCAGATTGAGAGGAAGCAGTTCTGAACAGAGGCAACAGAAGCAGGTAGTCTCTAGATGTTTGTACAAAAACAAGCCAAACAAATTCCAGAGAACAGGATGTAATAACATACCTGTTTTTCTATTCCAGATATGAAGTGCATTCCGATCTTTATTGTACAGCTAGGCTTTTAGGAAGCTGTTCTTTTAGCCTTTCGATTTTCATTCACCACTGCAATGACTTGGACATCTCACAGGGCCTAACCATGTAGGGTTTTTCTTTGTGGCTTCTCACTGCAACTCCCTTGACTTGTCTTGAATATCCAGTCTGTTCTCTCCTTCTCTGTCCTGTTACTTCTCAGGGGCAAGTGGAGGAGTCAGTTCAAGGAGAGCTTGCAAAATGTCCTGAGAACACCTGTACCAGACAATGTGCTTAAAGTACATCATTGGGTTTACTGTTTTCTCTTTGACTTCATTGCAACATGTTTACATACTCTTGTTATTTTTCCTAGTTGTTTGCTACTTTGGTTATGCTTTCCTATTCGTTACTTATCAGGAATAAGGTTAGTATACAGGCACTGGAATGTATCATGCTTCTAATTGTTAATTATTACTGGAAGTAAAAATTAAGATCATGTATCCTGCAGCCTGGGGAAACATGATTTTTACTCCCATTGCATCTTTTACTTCCCCTTTCCTCTTTCAACTGTGACAGAATATTTTTTCTTCAGACTACATTAGCAGTTCTGGATGGTTGCAAGTTTATTTTTAGCTGCTTTGTTTTTTATTTCCCTCCTCCCATGTGCAGAGATTTTGTTATATATATATATATATTTGGGGGGGGGAGGGCTTGGGGTTTTTTGTTTTTTTCCTAGGAGGGATTTAGCTCACTGTTAAGTCAGTAATATGGCTTCCTTTGATACCTTGATACCTTCTTCTGGTATCAGTATCTGTAAATTAGCCTAAGTTGCTGAAACTCAAATTAAATTAGTCATACCAGTGCAGTGTGCTTCTGATACAGATGATTGGAGGTCTGGCACAACTTCCTTTGATTTCAGTGTGTCAAGGGTTTATCTTTCATGGTTTGCCCCTCTCTTTAGGTCTAAAAGACATAACAAAACCAAAATAAAAGGTGTTGGGTTTGTTTTTTTTTTTCATACACTCTTTATACTGTCCTTCTGGTGAATTTTTTCAGTTGTTTCTTAGCTTTTAAAAATAATGGCCAATATTTTATCGGAGCTGGTTGGAGTTACTTTAAAAGACTTTTTCCATTATTTACTCTCTGCTGGTTTTGGGACAAAGTTAACTCGTGGTCATTAGGGACCTGTCTGAAATTCACAGTTGCTGGGAAATGGAACACTTATGGTGGATCGAGGTTGGAGATTTGATAACTGAAATAATGTAAACGTAGGATGTAGTTGGTTTGGGTTCTTTTGCCAGCTAGCAATTCATGGTTAACACCTTGAGCAGAGAGGTGGTAGCCTTCCTAAATGATAGTTAGCATTCTTGAACCAAGAAAGAGGTAATCAGGAAAACTGTTTCTTATTTACATTCTGTGATATAATTAAGACTTGTTATAGTAACTTCTGTGCCATGGAAGGTTACTTTATTATATTTATACTTGGGAAGATAGTTACTTTGTAACTTTAAATAAAAATTTTTTTAACCCGAGTTAAAACGTTCCTGGGAATGTCTTCTCAGTTCTCTGATTCTTTATCAATGAGTATGAACAAAGAAAATCTGTCCCGGTGTGAGTTGTTGGTGTGCGTTTGAAGATGTTGCATCCCTTTCCAACTGTCTCTTTAATATTAGTCCCATTGTTGCTAATGCCAGTAATAGATGATAAGAGATCTACAACATCCTTGGTACTGGGAATAGATTACTTCAATCATTTGTTGATGCATTACTGGTATTTGCAAGGACACTTCTTTCTGAAGCCATACCCTGGTTCCCCTCCATCCCCCCAGAGGAAGAGGATGTGGGTAAGAGAAAGATGATTTAATTTTTTTGTGTGCATTCTTGATGCTTTTTTTGTTTTGTTGTGTGTTATTTGTTTGCAGTATGTCATAACGTGCTACTGGAACAGCAGTTCTAAAATATTGAGTGGACCACGATAGTGGAGCATCACTGAGTTAATTTGTATTTTAAGACACTGTGTGATCTGCAAAACTTTATTCAGGAGTTTTTGTGGTGGTTTTCTGCACCAGGTTGTCAGTGTGAAAGAAGGCATCTCAGGTTCTACTGTAGTTGAGATATTAGACTGTTCTTATTGTATGTGAAGCCATTTACTAGCCTCACATTTTTGGTTGGCTATCATCATTCTTTCTTGTAGATGCCTTGTAATCTGTGTCAATTGTAAGTTTCTTGACTTGGGGTTTAAAGCGATGGTGGCATCTCCTTGGCAATGGTCTAGAAAAGGAGGCAATTATATACCTCTCACTCAAGAGGGTGTGACATCTGTTTCAAGTTTTGTGTTCTGAATATATAAGAATCACAAATCTTACCTTATTTTCAAGGTATTCAAAGAAGCATAACTTAGTAGAAGATGACAGTGCACAGTTGTTGTGAAAATAAGTAGGTCTGTTTTTAAAAACAAATAAATAAAACTTCTGATGCATAATTTTAATCTAAAAAACCTATTCCTTGGATTCTTTGACTATGAATTAATAAGCTGAGCTTACAGTTTATAACTCTCAGAAAGAGGAAAACAGGCCTTTTCCCTGTCCTGTCTCTGTTCTTACCTTTGCTCATTGCCACCATTTACCTTCAGTGTGTTCTGGTGCTTTTTTCCTGACAGAATAATCTATTCAGCTCACAAATCCAGCTGAGTCAGCTTTAAAAATGGGTTAGTTTTGTCTTCCTGAGGGAAGCTCATGGAGTACTTCTGTCTCAGTGCAAATGCAGTTATTAGAGGGCATCCTTTAAGTGCACAGTACTTTCTGTAGTGATCAGAAGTTACATGAATTTAGCAAAATGAAACCAAACACAACTTGGCAGCTGATTTCATCTGTTTGTCTCCCAGTGCAGAATTGTTCCTCAGGCTACATTTATATCAAGAAACTTTGACAATGTATGTATGTCTTACTTTGAAAACCTGCAGAGTGTTTTACAAGCTGGATATATGTTTATACAATAAAACATTCATGATGATTTGTATGAGAATCATGTCCATCAGCTGACTGTGAATGTACTTCAGTATAAATGTGATGTTTTGAAATAGCCATGGTTCAGAGTGGAAGAAAATGGAATCTATCATGTTTATTAATTGTATTTGACAGAACTGAGGGCAACAATTCAGGGCATCTTGGCTGCAAATCCCAAAGCACAGCCCATGATAACTGTAAGGAAAAGTAATTTTTTCCTTCAGTTGTACTGCCTAAGATGCACAAATAAGAGCTATATTAAAGGTAATCTTCAAATGGAGAATCTAGACAGAATAGAAATTTGGGATTTGGTTTTGTAATGTTAGATTCTCCCCAGGGGTGTGTTTCTTTGTTCTCCTCTGATCTGTCCGGGATTAGGACTCCACCTGGAAAAATTACAGCAGTGGGTTTTGAGAGAACGGTTTTAATGGTATTCACTTATCCTGTAATCATATTTTTATTGGAATTCTCAGCACCAATGTGTTTAATCAAGTGTTCTCCTTCTAAAATTTATTGCCTAGTAAATTTTAACTCCCATTACCATGTGTACAAGCTGTATTTGCAATGAGGAAATTGCAATTTCATGAACAGCTGTGTAACTGCCTGGTGAATACCCTTTATCTAACAGTTCGAGCTACTCACTCATCACTGTCAGTTTGTGCATTCCAGCTCCCAAGCAGATTTAAATTTACAGTGCTTGGTTGAAATGACTGCTTGAAAAGTTTTCATTGTGTTGTTTGCATGTGATTCTGGTGTTTGGTTTTGTTTGATTTGGTTTGTTTTTCTCAAAGGACTCCTAATGATCACCTTGAAGATATATTGGGAGCATGTTCAAGAGAGGCTTCACAGATACTCAGGAAGTGCAGAATTGTGTATCTGTAGCATTACCTTGGCTAACTTTCCCTGGTCATGTCAGAGCAGTAGGAATAATAGCTTTTCTTGGCGAATTTTTACTACTTCTAGGCAGTGGCTTCTGGGTTTTTTGATGCTTTTGGTTTGGTTTGGTTTTGCTGTGAAACTATGTCTATGGGATGGCATATATGAGATAAACAAACCCTGAATATTCCACAGAGTGCAAACTACTGAGATTTTTCTTTTTTCCTTGAAGTGGGCATGCAGTATTTCTACTTAATTCCCATTTTTTATGGTGGGTAAAATTTCCAGAAACATTACACCAAGTACTCTTTCTGCACTTAGCTAAAATTGTAAAGGAGAGTCTTGTCCTCTCCAAAACACTTTACATTAAATCTTTTACTCCTTCCATAAACCTGCAGTAACTTAGCTAGACAGCAGAGCTACTTCACTCAGGATGACTCAGACTACTGGATAACTTCATACTCTTAGAGTAATTTATCTGTTTTGGAAACAAAGCAATGAACTGTTTATTGTTCTTAATGCATTTTTCTTAAAATCAGCTGGGAATATAGCATGTCTGAAGATGATAGTGATAACATAGCTGGTCTAGTTGGTTTGTTTGGGTTTTTTAAGCATTACAACTTTTCTTAAATTCTTGCCTTGTTACTGTAAACTTAGGCATATATTTCACCAAGGAAGTATCTGTGTGCAAAAGTGTGTATTTCTAGGCCATCAGAATGGACAGATCAAAAGAAAAAGCTCACATAAATATGAATGCCAAGAGAAGTGCAGCTAGTGTTGGGTGTTTTTTTTTTAGCTTTGCTAATTCTAATTAAAAAAATAAATGAATAGACTGAATTGTTGCAACTAACTCCAGGCTGCTGCTTAGGCATCTCAGAACATGTGAGGGAAGAAAAGCAGTGGCAGGCAGAGAGGTGTTTGGAGTCTCATTCCTGACATGTCAGTATTTTACCAAAAATTAATTGTATGTACCTGATTTTATTTTTTTAACAGCTTTGCAAAATTTTGAATTTTAATAGGGAAAGCAGACACATTAGCATAGCAGGAGGAAGAAGGTAATCTAGATCTGGGTGCAGACAATTCAAAATAATTGAGTTTAATCACAAACTCTGCATTTCTGCCCAAAGGCAGTTTAAATGTGTTGGCAAGGGTCATGTTAAAATAAAACTTGAAACAACGAAAACACCAACTCAAATCTTTAAACATTCTGTTTGTGAATTTTCTTCCTTAGGCAGAGTTCAGCTTTAATTGATGATTTTCTGTTCCACTGAACTCTTTAAAGCCCATGACTTCAGTGGTTGAAGATTCTTCACTCCAATGGGCTTTTCCTTATTTAAATGTTTAAATTAAATGTTTCAGTTTCTATTGCTGATGCTTAGCATAATGACTTCACTGCTCTTTAGAACAAAATGGGTTCTTTTTTTATATTCTTTTGCCATCATATTTTGGATCCTTTGAGAAATCTTTAATCAACTGCATTTTAGTTTTAAAATTACTCTGATCTAAGATATTTGAATCTCAAAGAATAGAGCAAGCTCAAAAGTAATTATAGTCACGTGTAAAGACATTTTCAAGGTTCAAAACCAAGATATTTCAAGGGGCTTTGCCATGCAGAAAGATCCTTTCTCAATATTTACTTCAGTATTAGTTTTGAATGTGTGAGGAAACTTAACTAAAGGCGTTGGTGTGAGCAAGGCAATCACGGAAAAACCGTGTCAGTGAACCTCAGTCCTGAATGAGGTCAACAGTGGCAGGCAGCTTTCTTGTGCAGGGCTTTCCAGAGTTACCAAATAGTGTACTTTTCCCTGATAGGAAAGTAACTGTCAGACTAAATTGCACCTTTGGCCTAACTGATTAAAAATGGAAAAAAACAAGCCCACAAAAACCCCTGTTCTAGAAACGGCAAAATTGATGCACTGCTCTGCTGTGCAACCTGTTCTGCAAACCAACATTGTTACTTCTTAACTATTATTTTTATTTTTTTAAAGGTGCTTGCATTTCAGATCTAGTTTTTTATAGTAGTAGTGTAGATTTGTAGTCTGAGTATAGTTCTTGAAATGAGTGGACTCACCAGCTCCAGTCTTCCAAGAGTCCTTAGTGCTCTCACTGAAACTGTTATTTCTCTAACTATATAGCTGGAGCTTACGAGGGAGTCTTTTAGCTACAGGTTTATGACCTGATATTTGGCAGTGCTTGGGTATGCAGGCAGGCACACACACTGCAGTGACTATTGCAGGCAGTTGTTTCACCATCTAAATTAATGTACAAGTGAAATGTAAACCTGTACTAACTTTGCAGGACCTTTCAAAATAGGCTTCAAGTGTTCTTTGGTACTCAATCCAGATGGGACACAATACCATGAATAAGGTGACATAGTTTTGATTACAAATGCACGTAGCATTCTACAAATTCAGTCCTCTGCAAGAGACAATTTGAAGTTGTACCACTATGTTATTCCATCAGATAATATGATACTTATAAAGGCATGTGCTATTCATTAATTGAGGTACTAATTTCAGCTCTAAAACTGTACTTAGACAAATATTCAAGGAGTCTAATGACTCCATTTTTAGGTGTTCATAGAAGTCTTTCTGGTAGCGTGAGATGTGCTAAAACTTACTCAGATGAAGGTCCTGCCTATTTTTAAGAATCCTGTTTCTCTGAACACAGATTTTTCTCTTCTTTCTCAAGAATGCTTAGTCAAGCTGAAGTGCACTGGCCTGATTAATGGAGAAATGACAGAATCTCTCTCGGCATATTTTGGGGTTTTTTGCATGTATAAACCAAAGTTCATTATTGGTCTCCAAACCAGTACACTCTTGTCCTCTTTGTGAAGTGCACTTCATGCTGTAAAGCATGTTACAGGATTAGAATGCTTTGAGGAAGAGCTGTAAAGGCATTTTGTCTGATATAAGTTGATTTTTAAAATGGTGTTAGTGCACATTGGTGAACAAACATAAGCAGATGGCTTTTGAAGTCAAGGCTTCTTGGGTGTATGTGGTTACACAGCAGCTACAGTGTTCTCAGGAGGTTCCTTGGCCATTTCATACAACCTGTGTGTAAAGTTGTTTTGATGTGCTTGAAATGTGAGGAGAAACCATCCAACATCATCAGGTTGTTCTCAAAGGTGTGTCCACTGAACGTCACACTGAAGAAGAGTTGCAAAAATGAACACACATTTATGTGAATGAAATAATTGTAGCTTCAGAAATTCTCAAGTGAGACAGATGGTCTTCAAATAAAATGCTTTTAATATTTAAAATATATTTTTATATTTTATAATTATAAAATTCCTTTTATACTTTTGAAATATGTAAAGGAAGGGGCCTGTAGCAAAGACTGTATCAAATCTCTAATGGCAGTCAGCAAGAGATGCTTAGGGAAGAGTACAAAACAGAAACAGTCTGTCATGTTTCCCAGAAATACTGTCCCAGTAGCCAGGAATTTGTGTCTGTAAAGATTTTGTAGTAGCAGCAGCTTGTGACAAACGGTTCCACTGTATAGAACACATACATTGTACATCATGTGAAGAATTAGCTCCTTTTTCTTTGCTCTGAATCTGCCACCGTATGGTTTAATCTCATGCAGTTTTTTTTCCTCTCTGGTTGAATGAAGGAAAAAATCATTCCCTGTTTTCCTTCTCTGACACTCATGGTTTGTAGATCTTTATCACACCCTCTCTGATTTCTCTGCTCTGAAATGTCCTGTCTTGTCTGCTTAGCTGTTCTCTACATGAAAGCTGCTCACTGGGTCTTGTTCACTCTTCTGGTTTCAGAGAACCTTGTCCCGTCCTACTATGATGGAGATGGTGTGAGAGTGATCCTGCATATAACACTCCAAATGTTCAAATGTCACTTTTTCTTCTAGAACTGCACATCTAGAAGTACTGCTAACTTTGTTCTAGCAACTTAACAGGAACTGTGGGATAGGGAAACTAGTGGGGTTCTTTTATTTTATGAGCAGACTACCATAAATTACAGAGTTCTGTGTAACAGGCAGCAGGATAGCATCCCTGCCTCTACTGCAGTTGCTTCTGAAAAGACCTAGGAGAATAAGTGAGAGACACTGCGTGTGGGATATTGGTAAAGTCAAAGGAAAGCCTCCAAATAAGGATTGTCTCTGCCGTTTGATTAAGATTATTCTAAAGAAATCATCTGATTATCAACCTGTAGGAAAATAAATGTTGGTAAAGCAACATCCATCATACAATCTACCTTGAAAAACAGTTTATTCTTTCAAAATCTGTAAAGTTATTCTTGGTTGTGCTGCTTTCCTTTGGCTGAAAATATCTTTCCTTTCCATCCTCCCCCTGGTGAGCTTCCTCCTCAGTTTCCTTTTCCTTGTCTCCCTCTGTCAGATCGATCCTGTATTGCAGACAGGGCCCCCAACACTTCCTCTCCAGGAAATTTTCACAACCTTTGTCCTAAGGTAGACATCAAACAGGCCCAGCCTGGTTGCACAGACACAGAAATGCCCAATGAGATATCTGAGGCAAAGGTATTTTTCCCCTTTCTCAGTGAGTTAGGAGGAGTGGTGCAGGCAGAGAAGCTCTTGGACTGAACAATAGCAACAAAAGTAGAACTTGGGAAACACATGAAACATTTGCCAGACAGGAAAAAGCACAATATGGGTGGACAAAAAAAAAACCCCGACAACCCTCTCCCCCCAAAAAACCAACCAAACCAACCAACCGAAAACACCCAAAAGGAAAAAAAATGGCATTGATGCATATTTATTGTGGCAGCATAAGATGATGCAGCATTCCTTCTTTGCATTGCACTCGGGATGGAGATGCCACTGCCCTGCACCTCTCTCGGACTTCGCTGTCTGAAGATCCCCCCTGTCACTGCACCGCAGTAACCCCGGGAAAAGCAAACAGCAACGCCGAGTTCAATTTTCCGTGTGTAAAACCCCTGCGGTTACCGCTGCGTGGGGAGCAGCTGCCGGGTGGGCGGGCGGCATCCCGCGGGGGCTCCTCCCGGGGGCGGTTCCGGCTCTGCTTGGGCCGGCCTGGGTTCGGCGCCCCTCCCGCTTTTGCTCCATTCGGTCGCAGGAGCCCCAGTGGGACGTTCGCTCCGGAGCCCAAGGCACGGCGCCTCGGTTACAGCGCTGCGAGTGCCTGGGAGGCGAGGTTCGGCTTCGTCTTCCCCTTTTGTATCCGGACAGAATCAGCTGTGACCCCCGAAACAGCTCCTCCGGCAGCCACGATGGTGGCCAAGGATTATCCTTTCTACCTGTCTGTCAAGAGGGCAAATTGTGCCTTGGAAGTGCAGACAGTGACTAGCCCAGCTAAAGAGACGGAGGTACTTAACCTACTCGTGTACAGCTGCAACTTTCTTTTTCTTTATGGGGGGGCCTGTATGGCTTTGGGGACGCGTAATATACATGCTTTATTTTGGCATCCTTTACTGCTATCTCTGCATCTTGAACTTTAATTTGTAATATGGCAAGGAACAAAGAATCTAGTTTTTTGTCATCTGACACTTTAAGGAGTTAATCTTCTAAAGTAGTTAATTGAGGAAGTTCAAAGTAGTTTTAAAGTATTTTATTCCAGTGCTAGTCGTCATTTATAAATTGGTAAACTTACATATGAAATGGGAGGAAATCTGGAAAATGGTGTCTTAAAGCATTATCTGTCTTTTCTTTATTAGTAATAAATGAGTTGGTAATAATATTGTAAGCCAAAACCTGCCCTATCAACAGGTTGACTACTCAGTTTCTCAAAAAGTAAGAAATCCATCCAAGTGACATTAAAAATCTTATTCATAACCCATATTCAACATAGTCGTTTCCAAATTCTGATACACAGAATGTTTCAGGAACAAATGTTTGTGAAAGACTTAAATATTCAATACATTAGGTTAATGTTGCTTTGTGTGCTTGTTTGCAAAGAAAACAGTAACCTTAAGGATTCTGTCTAGCTGCACTGGAGGAACAATAATATTTCTTGCTGGAACTTTTATCACTTAATATTTTGCCTTTTCATTATTCCTGTTTACTGAGTAACTCGAAGATAGCATACTAAATTGGGTGCATTTAATACAACTACATCAATGATTAATAATCTCTAGCAGTTGAAGGAATCTAAAGTAGAAGTAATATAAGCCAAATGAGCCTATTTAATAATGATTTTTAAGCTGAGAACTAGTTACAAGGTGCTGCACTCTTGCTTTGTCTTGCTTTTAGGTGTACTTTTATACAAAGGTATTAATTACAATTAATGAAAGCAGAATTTTTTCAGCTCTGTGATTCTGAAAAGTAACACCCTGAGTGTGCATATGTACACATCCATCCATCGAAAATGCAAGTTGTTTATATCAAATGGTTCTCTTGATAGTACTTACTCATTTTACTAACTATAATATTAAAGAAATAAGATTTTAGCCTTTACCGAATGAATGTGGATTTGTGAATAAATAGAACTGTAAACTCTGAAGAGTTGGAATGCTGCTCTCTTTCAGTGTGGAAAGGCAGCTTAATTATAACCAAATTTCAAAGCAAAAGTCTCAGTGAAAGCTGAGAGCATAGGATGTATCTAGTAACAGGTGTGATCAAAATTACAATGTGCAAATGGTTTGGATTTATAATCTTTCAGTTAGTATTTAAATGAATAATAAAATGCACCCTATGCTTTCAGGGTGTTTTTCTGAGATTCCAACATTGTGAAAAATAGATTTCTTAACATTCTTCTGTTCGTCTTAAGTAGATATGAAAAGACCACTTGCTTCTCCAAAAATTTGTTTAATGAAGCAGAGATAAAAACTACTCTTTGGGAAAGGCTTTATCAGGATAGATGTATGCAGGATAGCTGTTACTATGGAGTCTATCAGTATAGAGGGGAGGAAATCCCAGTTTCTTCTCAAGCTCTAATATTAATGTTCTTCCACCCTTTAGTATTTACAACTCTGAATACAGCTATTGAGCGCCTTCTAACACAGATTTTGTGTTACTGCACTAAAAAGTTACTTTGCTACATGGGGGTTATGAATTTCAGGCTGTGAAAACCTGAATTTCATTTCAATAACTAACAGGTTGGTTGATTTACTTAATAACCTAAATGAGCGATGTTTATTTGTGTTTTATGATATTTATGTTTATATTTATTTTATTTATGTTTATGATATCTATGATATTTGTTTGCGATGGAACAGATTTTGTGCTATATAGATGTTGTATTTTGGTTTTAATTCAGAAATCATAATTATAAAATACTTCCTCTGACTTAATATAACAAGAATCTTTTAGTCTTTATATTGGACAAATACAAAAATATAGACTGGAAGATCAAGTACTTACATGAGATGAAATTCAGCAGAAATCCTGAGCATATACTGTGCTGTTGAAATGTTCCCAAATTTCCAGCTTGAGGTCTCCAGATAACAGTGTGAAGATAATGGGCAGTAGATCAGTTCTTCCTTATTCTTGGGCTTCACTTGAAGCTGGCAGAGCAGAAGTGGAAAGCTAGGGATGTTTTTGAGAAACAAGGCAGTAGCACAAACAAGATCAGATGTTTTGTAGTTTGCAGTTCTTTCTTTAAGCCGTACCAGCTTCCCTGGAATAATCTCCATAGAAGTAGCCCAGTCACAGAACAATGACAAACAAAATGTCCAAAATGTATGCAAACAATAGAAATCTAGCTTTTGAGAAATGGCGAGGTACCAATTCTCATGGTTCTTTCTAAATGCACTCTAAGGGCAACAAAACACTGCAATGCCTGAAGAACAAGTTAATTGAGGAACTAGTATAAGGCTTTTACATACATCATTGCATACCCCAAATAATATGCTGTAGTGCAGTTCTGGGTCTAAACAGTACAGAGGTGTTGGGCTTTCTCTGTCTTTTTCGTAGTTCAAAAGCAAAGAGAGTAAAACTTGAAATTTGCTTGCTTTAAGGTATAATAAAGCCCCACATCTTCCCAATGGTACATACCATTTTCTCTGTGCCCCTGGTTAAAGCAAACCCACTCTAAAGGAAACAAAGTGAAGCACAGCCAGTGGATGGGTGACAGATATGATGGAGCTTTCACAATCACAGATGGATGCTTAGTGGTCATAGGAAGGAACACATGAATTCCTCAGAGAAAGGGTGTTCTGTTCATAGAGGATCTAATACAGTGTCTGGGTTTAGGCTGTAAAAGCTGCAACCTTGGCACAGAATTCCTTTTCATCTGCAGTATGTTGTGTGTCTGCTTACAGCTCTTTTGCTGTAGAAATCTTAGGCATATGAATCAGATCTGTCTTTTGTTGTCTAGTGATACCCTCACTGTTTTGATGTGCAGGCTGCCTTTCTGCTCAGGACCATGTTTAATTTGGTGTCAGGAGTGCAGGAAAACTAACCTGAAGGGTAACCCACAGGCCTTTGGGGCATGGCACATCATTAACATGAGAACCAGGAATGGAGCCAGAGGGAGAGGGGCCAAAAGACTGAAATAAACTGCAAGTCATTAATTTTCTTTCATCTTCATGAATGTGTTTCATTTTTAATGAAATATTAGTAAACTACAGTTTTGATATATTTCAGGTAAGCTCATGGGCAGTGTAACTCAGAGAGTTGAACATGGAAGCATATCAGCCCCCCCCCAACTTCTGATCTGTTCTGCTTAATGGCAATTTGAAACAAACAGCTTGCCTTTATTTTTCCACTCAGTAAATTGCTGTATGATGTCTGCTTGTTAATTGACAGTCCAGCTTCATATCCAGTTTATTCCAGAATGAAAAAGGTCTGTACAAGCAGCTTCTAATGTAATGAGAGGAAATGCAGAATTTAATCAATTCTGCATTACTTGTCTGGGTTTTTCAGAGTTTCTGTTACTTGTGTTAATTCACCACAGTGTGAGGTTTTTCTGTTAATTTGCCTTCATTTCCTAACTGCTGGTACACACACTGATTTCTGGATATTGTAGATGCATGGTCAGTCAAGATAGCTGAATTCAACTTGTCCTTATGCCACTAATGCTTCAGTGCTACTATCTTGCATATTGTAAATGAAATCTGAGGTTTTAAGAGTGGTGATTAATGAGGACAGGATCTTCGCAGCAAGGAGCTGATGACTGATAAACACATGATGCTATAGCATGCTGCACACTTCAGTCCAACCATCAGCCCATCAAAAACCATGCCTACTGCTGTCCTGAGGGTGCCACATCTATGTGACTTTTTTTGTACTTCCAGGGATGGTGACTCCACCACCTCCTTGGGCAAGCCTGTTCCAGTACCTTACTATTCTTTCAGTAAAGAAATTCTTCTTCAGATCTAGTTTAAACCTCACAGGGGCAACTTCAGGCCACTTCCTCTACTCCTATCATTATCTACTTGGGAGAAGAGGCCAACACACACCTCACTACAGCCACTTTCCAGGTAGCTGTAGAGAGTGATAAGGTTTCCCCTCAGCCTTCTCTTCAGTTCTCTGTATGTCTTTTCATTGTACCCCTCCTATCATTTCAGGTGTTCTTTCTAACTCTGTGGTTAAACCAAAATGTACCTCAATTTTGCTTTATTTTCTTGCTGGTTTTGCAAAGACTGGCAAAGGAGGAATAACAGACATCCTCCTGCTGCCAGCCAAGAGTGCAGGTGGTGGATGGAACCTTTGGAGGATTTGAAGGAAAGCTGTATCACTGATACACAGAATTTATTTGCTGATCAAGTTGCCTTTATATATCAGCTTACATAAGTAATTTAATAAATTCTTCATGCCTTGATGGCAGTTTTACTAGTGGCATGCCTCTCCCAGGTTTTAGAATGGATTTGTGTGAATGATTACAGTTAAATTTGTGCAGCTCTGAACTATACTTGGAGCTGCTTTAGAGCCACCTGCTTTGTTTTTCTTGACCATCGGTCTCAGCTCTAGAAGAGTGAATGTTCTAGAATTTCCCAATCAAAATATCTCCAAGATGCTATGAAGCAATGGCTCTCTGCTGTTTCAAGTATTTAAAAAGTACAGTCTTTATTAGTGCCAGTAATAATTGAGAATATTGATCTAGTTGATCAGGTTCTCTCTGAAGATGAAAAAAATAAGAAGCCTGGCTTAATTTATTTTTAGTTTTAAGTGTTTGCTGTATTAAGAGACTCTGTTGTAAGGTTGTTTTTTCTATTTTAACCTTTTTTATGTTTTGGGTTTTTTTATCCTGCTGAAGGTTAAATACTGATAACATCCTGTGGAACAGAGCTTGAATGTGGTGATTTTTGGGTTTGTTTTTTTTTATTAAACTCCAAGTTTTGGGGGCATTTATTACAAGTGTTTAATCTTGGACCAATTTAACAAGTAGCAGACTAATAAAAATAATAATGTTGGGCTTCCTGCCATGACAAATGTTGACTTACCCTTATAAAGTTGACTTAAAACTAATAACCTTTAAAGTACAGGAGTATGGAAATTTAGCCTGTTATATGAAGTCTGAAACAGAGTGGTTCTCTTTTAGTTTGCTGGCACTGCTTGTGAATTATGTTTGAAACAAAGGTTACTGTACTGTTTCAGTTTGTAGTGTCTTCCATTTCTTACACTTTTAACTCTTACGAGACTAATTTAAACTAAAATATGTTGCACTGATGAATGTTCCCATAGCAGAGAATGAATGCTTTGTATATGTTTGTCTTGATGACCAAAAGGAAGTAGATCAAATGGAGTAAAAAAATAACCAGCATATTTTTTATAATGTCAAAAAAGTTATCAACCCCAAATCCAGAATTATTACTGTAAATAATAATCTCAGATCTTGCTGAATTCTAGTAAGTTAAGGTGTTTTTAAAAAGCATTGCCAATTTCAGAAGTTTTATATGTGGATTGAGAGGTTAGTTTGCCTTTGAAGGTAAATGAGGTAAAATCTAATATTTTAAAATGACAGATGTTCCTGTACCAGTTTTCACACTACACTTATTTTCTGGGTTGCCTTATAAAACTCTAAGTCTCTTTGTTGAGTTTGTTTTAAATACAGTCAGAAAAATCAACACAATCACATGGGCTGAAGGCACAATTGTAATGACCCCTCAGGGAAATATTTTTCCTTGTTTGTCAAATTCAGCACCAGTTCTCTAATATGGAGACTGGTGTTCAGGTTGCTGATAAGAGATGATAGAGTTGGGTGGAAAAACAATCATACCAGCAGTGAACATAGATTTGCTTTTGCTGTTCACTGGGAGGAAATCAGCGGCCAAGCAGGTCAGGAGCAGAGAGTGAAAGAATTTTGAAGTGAGGTATTGAAGCAAATTAAGACCTTTCATATGGCACTTTGACTACTCAGTGCTCTTCAGTATGTTATCCAGGTCATTGGTTCTGCTGTTTTGCAGGCAATATAAAGGGAACCTGGCCTAGTTCTTTTTCTTTCCTTTTCTTTTTTTTAGAGAATTAAATCTAATCTTTTGTTAGAGACATTTATCCATCAAAGTGTGATAAAAGCTGTGGGTGGCCTTGTTGAATGACAATGTATAGAAAGCTAATCAATACCATTAACTGGATTTAACTCACTCTGACATTGCTTTGAACTTGGGGAAAATTCCATTCTCTACGTACACTAGAGAAATCTAGAGTTGTATTTTATGCATCAAGAGCATGAGAAGGGTTAGCTTCTTCCTCTAAATAGCCTCCTAGAAGCTTTTTGTAACTGTGTAGTGTGTTATTGGATACAATATATCCAATTATTATGTGCCAGTTTCACTCACGAAGAATTATAAATCGGATCAATTTAGCTGTCAGTACATTGCAGCTAATGTAAGGGCAATTCTTCAAAGGATCTTCTGCTTTAACTTGTGGCTGTTGAATGCTTAGTTTGCCCCAGGATTGAGTGCTGTGTGTTAAGATTCAGGATTTTAAATGGTAATCCAAGTGTATTAGAACCAAAAATAATGACACAAAAGTTACCTTTTTGCCAAGGTGTTGTGGTTTTGAAATGACTGTTCTTAGCCCTTGAACAGCAAAAGACTTAATTTTTTGAGCATTACATTTTAAAAGCTTGAACTTTTCTTTCTTACTCCACAGTCTAATCCAGTAGTTCAGAGTTTCATAGAAGATTCTAGAAATGCAATTGTGTATATATGTATATATATATATATATATGTGCATATATACAGGATAAATTAGCATGAAGAAGCAACTTAGAACACTGTCCTTCATTAAAGACGAGAAGAATGATGAGGCATGGTGTCTTTGAAACTTCTTCTGTGGTAGTTTCCTGTGCTAATCAGTGATGATGCCATTGCCATTACTCTAATCTCTCTTCCTACAGATTCCTCAGAAAAGTGTGTGACAAAAATTTCCTCTCTTAGTAGCTGTGTGAAATGTCCTCTGTCTGGTTTCCACAACAATGCTGATTTTGGACACAGAGTTTCTTTTTTTATCAATTTGTTCACAATTTCAAGAGTTCTTTTTGAGACTGCATATATACACACTATTTCCAGGTTTAATTTTTTGCTCTCTGAATTCAAACATTACCAGTCATCTTGAATTCGAATATACAGCTCCCCCCAAAAGCCATCTGCTCTTTGTTCTAGCCTAGTCAGGTATTAATTTGACTTCGCTTCACTGTTCAGCCTTTGAAGCTCCTGCACTCATGTTTCCCTCAGATTTATTTAGCCTTTTATCAAATTTAAAGTCCTGTCAGATTAACATTACTCCTTCACATATAGCAGCTCCACATTTTGGAGACTCTGCCAAACTCTAGTCTGGATCTTTTGTTTTCTATCTTATTTCCCGTATTGCTTTGGCAGCCTTCGTGACTCTGAAAATGCAGTCTAACATTTTGTTTTATTTCAGATCTCTGAGATTATTTTTTTTTAAATAACAGTAATAAAAACTTTAAAAAGGTCAGGCAAAATATTATTATTCCTGAATTTTTTGTGTCATAACTTGACCCAGTTCCCAGGCTGGACAGGTGATGGTTGTTGCAAGTGAATCCAGCCACTAAATCCCAGCTCTCAATCCCCTCTGCTTTTAAGTTCCCTGAACTGGGAGAGGCAGCAGGAGGAGTGATGCCTTTGAGTAGCTCAGAGTCTTCTGAGCACCTTCAGAGGTACAGACCTGGAATGTTCATTCTGCCTGTACATTATGTCCTTACTGGGGCCTCCTAATCCAGGACAGACACTGGAACTGCACAGTTTTGCATTCCTATGTACTTAGATTCATACCCCAAAGATTTTGTAATTGGAAGACCCCTGGCTAACTTGAAAATCAGAGATTTTTCCAGAGGCAAATACAGTACAGTAATGAATACCTGTACTAGGAGTTTGTAGTGTCAAGCAGTATGTTCTTTTTAAAAAGAAAAAAAAAAAAGAAAAAAACAGGAAAGAAAAAGAAAAGAGGCTGAGGAAGCATCTGGAATGCAAGTCCCTCATCTTCTTACACCAGCGTGCAAGTGCAGATTCTGGTCAGTATCACTGGGGAAAGCAGAACAGCTCACACACTCTCCTTTTTCTGTTTGATCTGCTGGTTGTGAAGAACAAAGCCTCTGGTGAAAAATACAGCCATCTGCTTAAAACTTACTTTTTTATACACCTGACTTGATTTTTTTTTTTTTTGCCTGTCCAGATCATTGGCCTCAATAGTTTGTTCAGCTTCTCTGTGGTGCTCAATTGGAGAGGCAACATCATCTGAGAATTAGGGTACTGATGAAAGAGGAGGTATAGGCAGGATGGCATACAACAGAAATACTGTAACCCTGCAATTGCAGAGTGTCTGACCATTTCAATATTACTGTCTTACAGTTTTAGAGTTGCTCCAGTTGTGCTGTATTTTCATTACCTGTACAAACTACTATTCCACAGTATGGGGTGACTCACTGCTGATTGCTCTTGTTAGACTCCTCTGAGGGAGGTGACACCTGGAACACGAAGGTTTGATGAGTTTTGACTTTCATCTCTGGCTGTCTTACCTAACAGGCTGTTTCTAGTGTGGGGTAAAAATTGCATTAGAAGTATTTAGAAAGCTTTCACCAGAGTAAAGAACTCCTAATGAACAATACTTAGTCCTAATTGATAAAGGTGTGAAGTTTTAGACTTCTGCAATTACCCATTCATTATCTTAAATAATCATATTGGAGAGAATCCTGTATTAGTGCTCATTGCTTTTAATAAGATCAAACTCCTGATTTGAACTACATATTTTAGCTGGTGTGACTTCTCATCAGATTTTTCAGTTTGAGGCCAGAATGTGATTCACTACAAGAGAAAGAACGGATGTTGAGGCAGAAGGAGCAGGAGGGACCTCTCCTAGGCATACCTTCAAAACATGCAAGCTGACTTTCCTTAGACTACTGGAAGTGCTGACCTCTGCTGGCTTACAAGAGGCTTTGGAAGGGATTAATGTTTTTTGATGGTGGCAGGAATTCTACTGTGTGCCCCCTGGAACTGAAGGCATCCTTGGCGACGAGACGACCCAAGTTTTGTGCTGTCTCTGTGTGCTCTGCACACTCAAATGAATTGCTGTGGAGATGCATTAATATGCAGATGTACTTTTGTGATTTCGTTTGCTGTCAGTAGCCTCCTCAGGACATTATCCAAGGCCTTCTGGGCTTAGTTTTGTTATAAATTAAGAGTTAAAGACTGTACAAAATTGTGACTAGATCACTGTGTGTGGAAAATATCTGTAAGGTTATGGGCAGTGTTTTAAGTTTCAAGCAAGATATAGCTATGGTGTTGTACAGATCAAATTTGTGCTTTTTTGCATGAGTTTTTTCTTTCGACTGAAGAACAGATAAATAGCAGCAAGACCTAAGACAATAGAAAGGGTACAGCATTAAAGAAGGAGAAATCTTTTCCATTCATCTCCCTCTCCCAGGTTCTGCTTTTGAGGTGATGTTTATGCCTAGTAATAATTGCTGCTAAGGTAGAGCTGCCAGCAAAAGCTGTGCTGCTGGCATAGCACTGCCTGACTGCATGGGACTTCATGCCCTTTCACTGCAGTGCAGCACAATTCCTAACAAGCAGGCTCTACCGTGGGATGTTATTTGTGCACTAGGACTGGAATTCTGAATAAGAATAAAAACCAAACAGCTGATGGCTGAGCTGCCAGTTAGAGAACAATTACAATGGAATCTCAGATCTCTCATCTGTATTTGGAGGTGGGGGTGGGGATGGTGATGCTGTAGATAAGTCTGCTAGTGGTGCTGCAGTGACGTAAAAAAAAAAAAAAAAGCCTCCTTAAAAACCTGTGTCAAAGACATGGTTGCTGAAAAGGAAGGAATATGCATAGTAATGCAATGGTGAAGATAAGGATGTAATTTGACTTAAGCTGCTAAAATTCTTTAATGCTAGGTTTAATGTGTGATGGAATACATTATTTTTGCTAAGGGTTAAACACTTTGTCCCTCATCTCGGCGGCATTTATGGATTTCCAGGTCTGCCTGCTGAGAAGTAAATTAAATATGTAGCTGCTTCTCACCTTTCCTCCGTTGCTGCACTAATGGAAGAGAACTCTTGTTGCCAGCAATACAGATGATGATCATCACTGCTGAGATTTATCATTTTTTGGTATCGGGAAGGATGGTGAATCTGCATTATTTCCAGAAGGATTTGGATTTCTGAACAAAAGGAAAAATAGCCATGCTTCATTTTCTTAAAGCTATATTTAGGAAATTGGAGGCATAAGAAGCCTACACAAACTTTATAAGCATGGCTGAAAAAGAAAGATGAACTGCTTTAGGATGTCCTTGAAATATGATGTTGGATGTTTTTTTTAACTTCACTTGGAAGGTTTGGCTCTTTTTCTGTCAAAAGTTGCCTTTTGCATGTGCTGTTCAAGATCCATTAAATGTCAGATGGAGGTTAGAAAGCCAAGGGTAACTGTTCTATTTTTATGTATTTATAATAACTTTTTTCTTGTGTTACAATTTCTATTTTTTTTTCAAAATCTACTGGACAGCTGATATGTTATATTGATGGTTATGTATTATTATAAGTGCTGCTAAAAGTATATATAGAAAGAAAAATACTTCATTGAATGCTTTATGATAGATTTTTGTTTAATTTTCCTTTATATTTTATGCAAAAATATATATTAAAATGTTATCAGTGTGTTTGCCTGTAAATGCGAGTCTTTCCATAGGAACATGCACTCAAAGGACAATTAGTTTGATATTTCTGTCTACATTATATTTTGTGGCATAAAGTACATGTAGCTGAATAGTGTCATGTACTGACAGAGCCAGAGGCAAAGAAACAAAAGGAACTGTTTTGATTTGAAAGTATTCCTTTAAATGACAAGGTCATCATAACATGCCCTAGCTGCAGAATACTGCTGGAAAATTCTCTTTTAAGAATTATGTAATATTAGTAATATTTAGTATTTAGTCTTCCTTTACCCTTCCTACCCCTGCTCCCAGCCATGCCAGCTTCTCCATTATTTTGTTTTTCAGCTGTTTCCAGTATCTGTATATACCAGCCAAGAATTATTTGTCATTGTCAGCATTTAAAACTGCCATTGTTTATTGACTACACTACTTATATACCAGGTTTACAATCTTGCTTGTAACAAACGTTTTCTTAGGAAAACCAGAAAAAACTGTTAGCACTGTTTATCTGCTTATGCTCACACTCCCTATTTTTTTTTCCCTTGTCCTCCTCCCCCTGCTGCAGGAGCCCAGTACCAAACGGGTCAAGCCTCTTTCCAGAGTTACATCTCTAGCAAATCTCATTCCTCCGGTCCGGGCCACCCCACTGAAGCGGTTCAGTCAGACACTTCAGGTAACTGCAGTGAATGCATTGCTGCACTAAACTGCATTGCAGAAAGGGGAATGCATCCACGGGCACAATTTCTCCTGGGGTTAGCAAGGGAACCTGAACTCCACATGTGTGCATGCACATCTCCACCGTTGTGATGCACCCAACAGGCTTGGGCAACTTGTGGCTACAAAGTCAGTCAGCTTAAAGACTCAGAACTCTCACTTCAAAAAACTACTTCTCTGTCTAGGTAACTAATGTTTTTAATTACCAGTGAGAGAAGTAATGCACCTGGTGCATATACAAGTTGTTATACTAAAGGATTACGATTGCTTTTTAAATTTGATGAACAGCATGTTCCATGACATTTTCTATTAATTTTGGCTGGTTTCTTTGAAAATGTTATTTTTAGTATAGTTAGTCATGCAGGACTGCTGACTTTCCTTCTGTGTAGAGAACTTTGACCTTACCTAAACAAAAGGATGGAAAAAGTAATTTTTGGAAGCTGATGATGAAAATTAATAAGGGGCAAAAAATTTAAATGCAGCTCAGAAATGAAATTTTGTAGTTTCAAATTCTGTATTATAGATTGCGTAATATTTAACATTTAATATATCTATAGACTAAGAGAACTTTAATTATTAATTATTTATGCCTTCAGACCTAGAAACTACAACATGTTTGGATGAGGGACAAACATTTGAGGTAGCAATGCTGCTGTGGGGCTGGCTAGAAGGCCAGACTGTGTGCTCTTTAAAACGGTTTATGTAAGCAAGCCTGTATAAGATTAAAAAAAAATAATTTCTCAACACTAATGTCTTTGGTAAGAGAAAAACTAAAAAAGTCTTGAATGTATTAAAAACATTACTTAATCAAAATCAGCTTGTTTAGAGCATTACTTGAACTTACCTGTTAGTCTCAAGCAGGAAAGAAATAAAATCTTAGAGCAACAATTCTTATGAAAAATTAATACAAGCCATGGGGAAAAAAAACCCCAACATTTTCCTGTGCTGCTTGTTATCTAGAAAACATATTAAATGGGTTTTTAAAACATTATTGGTATTCCTCTGCTCAGTTATTGCAGTTTTGAAAGCGCAGACGTCTGCATACAAAAGCCGCATGTGTGGGATTGGCGCAAAGGCAAAATGGCTGAGCTCTCAGCCTGGGTTTCATCCAGAAGGTGTCTTATAGAATGACTAGACCAGAGATGCCTGCATTCCCTGGGGTGTATAAATCTCCTCCATAGTCTGCTTTTGGGGAAAAATTGGCCTGACTCTGAAAAGACTACATTAGTTCCAGTTGTGAGCAGTGTGGAAAGTGAATTAATTTTTTGGCTAAACTGCTTCTGAGCATGGTGCTTCCCCCTTCACAGCCTTAGACAGCTGTTGTCTTCATTTAAGTACTTGCACTATTGTTCTGCTGTGAATGCCTTTGGAACTGCTATGTCCAGTTTAATATTCTATTTAAGAAAATTTGATTCAGACTTTCTGAAACAAGCTATACTTTCATGCATGTAGTAGCAGCTTCCCAAGATGACAGCTTTATAAATGTGTTTCAAGGCAAATTTTGACAAAAAGAGAAAACAGTGACTTGGGTGCAAGTCCTGTTGTTACAAGCATTTCTGTCTTGCTCTACTCATACTGATTATAAGAATATATTTTCATTAACTGCATCTAAGCAGATTAAACAGTAATGTTATTCATGCCATCTCCTCTAAGTAACTATGTACTTGAAGGAGCTGTGATGTGACATCAACCTGTATTTTCTCCACATCTTAGGTCTGAACCACTTCCAAGTGATGAACGTTGGTGATCTCTCTCAAAACTGCCTTCATGGCTGGCTGTAAATTGACTATTTACCTGATTTTGTCAGTCACAATAGAACAGGGGTTGTGTGGGGAAAGATTGATCTTCTTGTAATTTAGAACCATTTCAGGAAGCATGCATACCTTTTTTTACTTTGTTTTGTATTGACATAGATGTCAATGTGCCTTGTGGAAGAATATAGAGCAGGAATTTTTTTTCATGGTATAATACTGATAAAAAGAAAAAAGTGTTGATTTTTATGACTGAATGAGCCTTTATCTATCTTTATTGTTCCATTATCTCAGTCAAACCCACGTTTCTTCATGAATTACTATGGAATGTTCCATATCTGTAAAATGAAGAAAGCTACTGACATCACTGCAGTATCCAAAACAAACAACTTCTTGCCCTGGAAAAAAAAAACCCCAAAGTCAACAGAACATCCATCCCAAAAGACCACCCCAACATCATCAGTAAAAGGAATTGGAACAGTCTAAATTAATTCATGACATTTCAAACAAACCTTATTATATATTCTTTCTGAATGGAAGATACAGAGGAGGTTTTATTGTGCATAATTTTCCTTACCTTTATACCTGTATCTTCCACTTTATCTTAATGGACTTCCTGCATGCAGGTTGAAGAGAAACACCTCTGTGAGATCTGCCTTATGTCTTCTAAGAAATGTTTTCAGCAAGTTTTCATGTTTTGCATATTCTATTGATAACAGAGAAGTTAGATTTTTGTCTTACTTTATAACCATTTTCCATAAGAACACCAAGTAACAAAACACACCAAGATTTTCCAGCTCTTTTTTTTGTTTGTTTGATTTGGGGGGTTTTTTTGGTTTCTTTTGGGGGTGTGGGTTTTAAACTTTTTTTACTATTTGTAGTCACTCTTTCAGTCACAAAGAGCACTGTAGACTAACTGACTAAACTAATGCTGTTAGCTTCATCTTTGAGAGAAAATCTGTAGGATACTAAATGCTAAGCAGGTATTCTTAATTTTTTATCCACATGGAAAACTACTTTATTTCGTAGCTGTATTTTCAGTCTCCATCAAGCTAGACTAATGATTATGTTGATCTACCTCTTTTTTTCTTGGTCTTACTCGTCTTACTCTCAGCTGTGCTGTTCGGCTTAAAAAATCAAAATAGGATCAAAAAAACAACTCCAGCTGATGTTGAAGAGAGAAATTAAAGTCTTCATAGCTTCCTCTGCAACGTCAGTTTTCATCAGTATGTTGAATTTGAGTAGGCAGTTCTAATTACTTTCTAAGAACAACAGAAATTTTAGAAAATCCTTAAGAAGAAAACATTTAACATTGGTTCTGAATGCTAGAACTTTGATCTCTGGTGCCCTTTGCCCAGTACATGAAGCTGCTTTACTGCAGCTGAATTGAAGGTTTGTTGACTGCATGAATTAACCTCGGTACACATAGACCCTCTTGTAGTAACCGTCCTATAACAGTGAAAGCTATTGCAAACAGATAAATACTATAAACCAAATCAGAGGCTGTGGATGGATTCTTCCCCAGGTTTTAGGAATCATATGAACATCTGAATAATCCCAGATGGGCATACTTTTTAACCAGTATGCTTGACATGTTTTTTTTTTTTAAGGAAGACAGAAACCAGGAAAATATTTTTGACTGGAGAAAGAGAAATGCTGTTTGACATTACTACAATTTCTTCACAGGATTCCAACATGACTTATTTTTTTTGTTTTTTCACCCTTCATGGCAAGTAACAACCAAAGATACCATCAAAATAGCTTTAAACTTGTTTTAAAAAATTCTGATAGAGCTTCATGTTAGGGCTCTATTCCACTAACCTGAAAATGCATCTGTAATTTTGCAAGAAAATGGGTCAAGCAGTGCAACTGAGGTGGTTAAACTGATGTATATTTATCTTAAAATGCCAGAGTTTTATAAAAGAAATTTTTTAAAAATTTCTTTAATTAGGCTTGTATATCAGATTTACATCTCATTTCTATTCCTGTCTGTTACAGCATTGATTATTTCAGTATACTGAGCTGACAGGTGATGAAGTATTAAATATAGCATTAAATAGGATTTCCCTGATGATGGATTGTTTTATCACGGTATAGTTTCATAAGCAAATTTCTGCAACATACATGCAAAGGAGAAGATCAGACACTAATAAGATTGAATTCCACACTGAAGTATGTGATTCCCAGCCTAAGTAGATTTCAGCATACCAGCACACCAGTCAGTGTTATTTCCCTTTGCAAAAGAGGGAACATGCCACACAAAGAAGGCACTGACTCTTGAAGTGAAATTTGTCCTCATTATTAAATAACACCTCAAAACATTTCTGTCTAATAAATATCCTCAGTCCTATGCTCCTTATTAATACTAAGCAAGGTATCACTTTTGTGGTTAATCAAAAGGCTGATCTGTAAGATAAATCAATTAAATGTATACTGTGTCCAACTAGCAAAGGTACTAAGCGAGAAAGAAGGATTTTGAGGGGTTTGGTTTTCTTTTGAGTTCAAGCCTTTTGGTGCCCCTTCTGCCCAACAGAGTAGGGCTGTAGAGAATAGCATCAAGCATTCTCAAGCAGGATAAAGAAACATGGCTATCACTGCATGTGAAAATTTACTTTTCTTAAAACACTTGTATGTGATTGTAGTTTGCTATTATGTGTGCATGCAATTTTATAACATGGTACATGACTTTTTGTTAAAAGGCTTCAAGATCAAGGTATTTAAAAATCAGTCTGTCTGGTGCTTTTCATTATGAGCACTTTTTTTCATTCAACATAAAGTATTCCTTTAAGAAAACACCACCACAAACAGAGGAGCTATATGCTGGAAGAAGCATATGGGAATGCATGGAAAGGGGCATTTCCACCTTGAGTCATGGAATGACAACTGTTCCTTTGGCTGCATTCTCATGGCTGGTGATTTGTGGATGTACCTGCCTCTTTTCCCTAATATTTCCATTTGCATGTGAAAATAACAGATTTCATGATACATCATTATAACCAGTGTAAATTAAGCATGTAATTTCATGTGTGTTTCTTTATCTTCTTAACTCTTGAAGGAAGACTAACACCTGACTTGCAAAGTTTTGGAAGGTTGGTATATGTAAGTGTGTGTGTGTGTGTATTTATTTTTAGGGGTTCTGTCAGTTCCAAGTAGAGTGAAAAATGGCTTTCTTTAACAGGCACACTGTTTGCATTACATGGGCTCTTCAGAAGAGAATTTCAACTATTGAGCTTTGTATATGCTGCTTTCAACCTGGAAATGAAAGGAATTTTTGTTTTAAATATTCTTACCTAAGGCAATTGAACAACAATTGTGTTATGTAAGGCAGGTTTTAAATAACAACAAAAATGAAGAGTATTTCAACAATGTGAAATACTAGAGGCATTTCATGGGAAGGACCTTAAAAAGAAGCTTCTCATTTTAATGAAACAAGAAAGGAATCTTCAAAATAGCACAGCTCCATCTGTAGCCTGAACTCTTTCTAGGAGTCTACAGGCAAATAGAACTCTCAAGTCTCATTTAAAATTGGACTTGTTTTTTTAATTTCTAAGACCAGACCACATATTAGATACAAGATGCTGGTACACATAGTCAGAGCTTAGAGGCTCCAAAAATTTCAAGATTCTACAATACTAGAACAATTTGCTTATCTGCTAGCATTGGCTGTTTAAAGCATTTCTTCAATTCCAAGAGAAAAGTAGGAGGCAAGTAGTGAAAAAAGACTCTGTCATGTTGCTGGTCATAAACAATAAAATCTGAATATTGACACCTTTTCCTTAAAGATTGTGTGATCTTTTCAGTCAGATACCCATTTCATCTGTGTCAATTAGTTTCTTGATCTTAATTGTACAGCTAAGAGGCTGTTACAATTAGGCTGAGAGGCTGTTAGTGTGTTACTAACTGAAAGGGCTTCTTCATGTATCAAAAACAGCTTGGTTAGTTAGAGCATTATACCACTAAATATTTAATCCTGCTATGGACGTATCTGGAATTACTATACCTATCATGTTTCATGATTTTGGCAGTTTACCAAAATAAATAAAATCATTACCAGGTAGCAAGACACTTAAAAGGTAAGAGGAAAGGTTTTGAATGGCAGTGTCACTTTATGAACCTGCTTTCTACCCAACTAAGAAAACATTTTTTTCTTAAACCATAAAGTGTTTGATGGCATGCACCGTTTCATCAGATGTCCTTGAGGTGGGACATCTTTGAACAATCCCCCCTCTGAAAAAGAAACAAAATCCAACAATTCTCTTTGACTTTCAGTTAGTACATAATTTATGTACCAGATTTTGCCGTCCTAGCTTTCTGCAGTTAGTTTAACAATTGAGTCTCTCTTCCAAAATTAACAACAAAAAAAGAGTATTTGTCGTTTTGTCTCTAGAACTTGCATTATTTCTAAATTTTTAATTATTAGGGATCTAGTGAGGCAGATACCTGTAATGCATGAATAAAGCCTGTCTGTTTACTAAACTGAAACTTTGATGGGTTATGTAGTGTACCATTCTGCCATTATGTCTTTAGATCCTTCTTGTTGCATGGCTTATGAATGCACTGTATAGTTTAAATGTGTTGAGAACCAGACATGGACATGGTTGGCTGCAGGAATTGAAGTACTGGCCTTCCATAAAGATGTATTAAAATAATTTCTCTTACATTTCCAGTACTAAGCATTGCTATTAATCACAGTAAAAACTAATTAGATCATGTTTATTTGTTGTATATAAATTAGGAAAAAATGTGTAACGTGGAATTATTCTAACAACAAAAACTTCACCTGTGTTTTCCTAGCGTTCCATCAGTTTCCGTAGTGACAGTCGCCCGGATCTGTTCAGTCCACGGCCATGGTCTCGAAATATGCCCCCTGCTAACACAAAGAGGAGAGACAGCAAGTTGTGGAGTGAGACCTTTGATGCGTGTGTCAATCATGTGCTGCCATCTAAAGAAATAAAGCGTCAAGAGGTATAGCTGGGCCTTGTTGTTTGTTTGGTTGGTTGGGTTTTTTACATAAATCTTTAAGTTTCAAACATCATCTTTAAAGAGCTGGAGTTGAGGAATGCAAGTTGGAGCAGGTCCAGAGGAAGGCCACAAAAATGATCTGATGGCTGGAGCACCTCTGCTATGGAGACAAGCTGAGAGAGTTGGAGTTGTTCAGCCTGGAGAAGTCTCCAGGGAGATCTTACAAGAGCCTTCCTGTACCTGAAAGGGCTACAGGAAAGCTGGGGATTAACTTTTTGCAAGGGTGTGTAGTGCTAGGACATGGGG
The DNA here is from genome assembly GCA_038090715.1 of Florisuga fusca. Classification (NCBI taxonomy): domain Eukaryota; kingdom Metazoa; phylum Chordata; class Aves; order Apodiformes; family Trochilidae; genus Florisuga; species Florisuga fusca. The sequence continues at coordinate 8,663,293 of JAAWXA010000016.1, read as the reverse complement.
TAATGTTTTTAAACTGGAAGAGGGGAGATTTAGATTGGATATTACAAAGAAATTCTTTACAGGTTGCCCAGGGAAGCTGTGCATGTTGCCTCCCTGCTTTGGATGGGGCTAGAAGCAATCTGGTCTAGTGGAACGTGTCCCTACCCATTCCAGGAGGGTTGGAACCAGATGATCTTTAAGGCCCTTTCCAGAATCCCAAACCAATCTGGGATTCAGTGATTCCATGATACACTGTATTGTGATAGGCTGTGTACACTTATTCTGTATGACAGCTTTTGTAGTGATGGCTGAAATTTTGACATTTCATTATGTCATTCTACTAATTACTCAGAGAATACTTCAGGGACCGAGTTATAAAGAATTAATAGGAAAGACATAATTCATAGGAAATGAGAACTTCAAAGGCAGCCTATTGAAAAATACACTGTAGAAACTGTATGTATAGTGTAGCCACCATTGCTGTTTTGAGGCAGAAGCCAGGACCCTTCATATAGCTCAGATAAATGAGCTGTGTTCCAGGAAGTTTTGCCTGAGGGTGCTGGTTCATACTGGTTCTTAAATTGCCTCAGCACAGTATCTGAACCACTTCCATTCAGTTCCCTTGTGCTATGACAAGCCTTCCCTGTATGTATACTAGCAAGCCAGGAGAATCTACACTAGCTGAAGATGTTCTTCCATAATTTAAGCAGTTTGAGAGCCCTGACTGTAAATTTAGTAATTTAAAATTTTGTCTAACAGACAAAAATATTCTTAACTTTTATTGTACCCTACTTTACAATCAAATGATGCAATAAGTAGATACAATTGTATTTCAATAAGCCAGGATATTAGGGTGATGGGTTTTTTTAATCTCCCATCTTTAAAGCATCAAATCTACCTTAAGAAAAGTAACTAGTAGCAGCAGACAGTTAAGTAGAGCTCAGCCTGCAAAAAATGAACTGGTACCAAAATCAAAGTGCTTAATACCAAAGAAATGTTCTACAGAAGTTCTGTCTTTTACTTACTAGACTACTTGGAACTTTTACCACTGTATATCTTAAAATATAACACAGCTAACTCCCATGCAAATAGCTGTATAAATGTTTAAAATATAGTTGAGTAAAAATATCAGAATGAAGATAGCTCCCCCGTCTGGAAACACATCTGTTTGAAAAGAGTTAATTCTGTGGCTGTTTCAGATAAGCATTTTATGAGCAATCTGATACAGCTCTGTTTAAAAAAAATACTTCGTGTGATTCTGGAGCTATGGAATGAAGCCTTATTTTATTTCTGCAATTATATTTAGCAGATAAATTCTGCTGTATGGTATTAAGAGAGCTATTCAGATTATTACATCAACTCAGCAAAAAATATTTTATAATCCTTGTGTCTTTTTACAGGCTATCTTTGAACTTTCCCAGGGAGAAGAAGACTTGATTGAAGATCTGAAGCTAGCAAAAAAGGTATGTTTTAAAAAAAACCCAAACCACAGCTAACAGTATTCATTGGTTCATTTAACTTAGACTATTCCTTGTTTTTTATAATTACGAAGACAGTAAGAGAGGAAAAACCCAAAATGTATTTCTGTTTCCACATTCTTTCTAAGGCTCTTAAATGTTTTTATTTTTTTCTTTGTCTTAGTTTAAGCTGTAGTTACAAAACTTTAACATATTTTCAGCTGTTGGTCGGTTCTTACTTACAGTGAGCTTTAAATGTTATCACTAATTTTTCATCTACCAATGATATGTTAACCACAGAGCTCCCCCCTTTTTTTCTCAGGCTTATCATGACCCAATGCTTAAACTTTCCATAATGACAGAGCAAGAATTGAACCAAATTTTTGGAACATTGGACTCTCTAATTCCTCTACATGAAGGTAACATAGAGCACGATTATTTGAGTTTTACTATTGCACATAGCATTATACTAATCAGGTTCATAAAGTGAAGTTTCTGTTCTTTTTTTTTAAAATCATTATTAGATCTTCTCAGGCGACTTCAAGAAGTCAGGAAACCTGATGGATCAACAGAACACGTTGGCCATATCCTCGTGGGTTGGGTAAGGCAGAGTTTTTAACAAATTTTGGAACTTTAGTTGAGAGTTGCAACGTAGTTCTGATCAGAAAATTTCCTTTCCATATTTGGCATGATGTGTCAAAATATATTCTCAAAGCATTCTTAAAAGGCAACTATATAGAGGCATAAAGGAATATTTTACCTTTTCAGGGATTTTTGACTGAAAGATTTAGACTGGAATGTTGTTTCTAAAGATTTTTCTATTCAGGAGACAAGCAATACTTAATAGACTTTAAATGAAAATCAAGAGTCAGAGTAGAGTTTGTCAGATGTAAATAACTAAAGAACCTGTCCCCATTTATATTCTGGTTTCCTAGGGAAATGGAGCTCAAACATTCACATTAATATAAGGGCAGTTGCTGCAGTTATTTTTTCATGTCAGTCTGTTCCAGTCAAGGTAACAGTTTTTAGTTCTGTCAAAGATACTTATTTTTAAAATAACATTTAGCTCTGTGTGACACAGTGGCCTACTGTAAACATGAGAAATATCACTACTAGTAAGTAATGCAGTTAGTTAATGATAAGCTTGTAAGTATCACAAATTATCTTTGTTTTTCTTTGCACAAAATAACTTAAAATTTATTTTCTGGTGTGTTTGAATGCCAGTGAACTTCTCTTGGTCCAAATATGTCCAAGTCTAATTTCCTTTTTTGAAGATTTTACATATAATTTTGTGCTAATGTGGCAAGTTTTGTAAAAATATATATTTATGTATATATAGTTCTATCAATGTACAAGATGGGTTTTTTTCAGATTTAAGGCATGTTTCTGTCATTTTAGTTTGTTCTCGGTACTTGAGGGCAGTATAAATGTTTAATTATAGAAGGTTGCTTATCTATAAAAGGCCAGGTTTGGAAGTACTCATTCCTGGGCTTTTATTTCCATTCATAACTAAAATGAGATTTCTGTGTTCAAGTATTGTCTGAACTAAGTATTGGTCAGTGTTCAGTCATGAGTATTTTTAGTGGTTTTGGAATATTGGAGTTCTCTAGGGAATGAGAGATGGCCTAGTGTTTCTAAATGATTTAAATGATGAACAAGTTTGTCAGATGACCCTTAAATCTTATCTATGTTGGAAACATTATCCATAAATTGTGATTAAATCTCCAGCTAACAGATTCCTAATATGAGTTCTGACATCCTGAATCCCCTAAAACTTTTTATGTAGCAAACTGTGCTTTATTTTAGCTGCAGAATAATTTATTCCTTTCTTCAGCTTCCATGTCTAAACTCCTATGACAGCTACTGCAGCAATCAAGTAGCAGCCAAAGCTTTACTGGATCACAAGAAACAAGACCACAGAGTACAAGATTTCCTACAGCGCTGCTTAGAGTCTCCTTTTAGTCGCAAACTGGACCTTTGGAATTTCCTTGACATCCCAAGAAGCCGTTTGGTTAAATACCCATTACTACTCAGAGAGATTTTGAGACACACACCGAATGACCATCCCGATCAGCAGCACCTTGAAGAAGCTGTGAGTTACTGTTGGATTGGGTTTTTTTAGGCTANGAGAAGAAGACTTGATTGAAGATCTGAAGCTAGCAAAAAAGGTATGTTTTAAAAAAAACCCAAACCACAGCAAACAGTATTCATTGGTTCATTTAACTTAGACTATTCCTTGTTTTTTATAATTACGAAGACAGTAAGAGAGGAAAAACCCAAAATGTATTTCTGTTTCCACATTCTTTCTAAGGCTCTTAAATGTTTTGCTTTTTTTCTTTGTCTTAGTTTAAGCTATAGTTACAAAACTTTAAAATATTTTCAGCTGTTGGTCGGTTCTTACTTACAGTGAGCTTAAAATGTTATCACTAATTTTTCATCTACCAATGATATGTTAACCACAGAGCTCCCCCCTTTTTTTCTCAGGCTTATCATGACCCAATGCTTAAACTTTCCATAATGACAGAGCAAGAATTGAACCAAATTTTTGGAACATTGGACTCTCTAATTCCTCTACATGAAGGTAACATAGAGCACGATTATTTGAGTTTTACTATTGCACATAGCATTATACTAATCAGGTTCATAAAGTGAAGTTTCTGGTTTTTTTTTTTTAAATCATTATTAGATCTTCTCAGGCGACTTCAAGAAGTCAGGAAACCTGATGGATCAACAGAACACGTTGGCCATATCCTCGTGGGTTGGGTAAGGCAGAGTTTTTAACAAATTTTGGGACTTTAGTTGAGAGTTGCAACGTAGTTCTGATCAGAAAATTTCCTTTCCATATTTGGCACGATGTGTCAAAATATATTCTCAAAGCCTTCTTAAAAGGCAACTATATAGAGACATAAAGGAATATTTTACCTTTTCAGGAATTTTTGACTGAAAGATTTAGACTGGAATGTTGTTTCTAAAGATTTTTCTATTCGGGAGACAAGCAATACTTAATAGACTTCAAATGAAAATCAAGAGTCAGAGTAGAGTTTGTCAGATGTAAATAACTAAAGAACCTGTCCCCATTTATATTCTGGTTTCCTAGGGAAATGGAGCTTGAACATTCACATACCATAAGGGCAGTTGCTGCAGTTATTTTTTCATGTCAGTCTGTTCCCGTCAAGGTAACAGATAGTTTTTAGTTCTGTCAAAGATACTTATTTTTAAAATAACATTTAGCTCTGTGTGACACAGTGGCCTACTGTAAACATGAGAAATATCACTACTAGTAAGTAATGCAGTTAGTTAAACTTAAAATTTATTTTCTGGTGTGTTTGAATGCCAGTGAACTTCTCTTGGTCCAAATATGTCCAAGTCTAATTTCCTTTTTTGAAGATTTTACATATAATTTTGTGCTAATGTGGCAAGTTTTGTAAAAATATATATTTATGTATATATAGTTCTATCAATGTACAAGATGGGTTTTTTTCAGATTTAAGGCATGTTTCTGTCATTTTAGTGTTTGCTTATCTATAAAAGGCCAGGTTTGGAAGTACTCATTCCTGGGCTTTTATTTCCATTCATAACTAAAATCAGATTTCTGTGTTCAAGTATTGTCTGAACTAAGTATTGGTCAGTGTTCAGTCATGAGTATTTTTAGTGGTTTTGGAATACTGGAGTTCTCTAGGGAATGAGAGATGCCCTAGTGCTTCTAAATGATTTGAATGATGAACAAGTTTGTCAGATGACCCTTAAATCTTATCTATGTTGGAAACATTATACATAAATTGTGATTAAATCTCCAGCTAACAGATTCCTAATATGAGTTCTGACATCCTGAATCCCCTAAAACTTTTTATGTAGCAAACTGTGCTTTATTTTAGCTGCAGAATAATTTATTCCTTTCTTCAGCTTCCATGTCTAAACTCCTATGACAGCTACTGCAGCAATCAAGTAGCAGCCAAAGCTTTACTGGATCACAAGAAACAAGACCACAGAGTACAAGATTTCCTACAGCGCTGCTTAGAGTCTCCTTTTAGTCGCAAACTGGACCTTTGGAATTTCCTTGACATCCCAAGAAGCCGTTTGGTTAAATACCCATTACTACTCAGAGAGATTTTGAGACACACACCGAATGACCATCCCGATCAGCAGCACCTTGAAGAAGCTGTGAGTTACTGTTGGATTGGGTTTTTTTAGGCTATTATAGCACTTTTAACTTACTAAGGAATTAAAGACGCTACAGAAAATATGGAAAAGCTAATACTTATGCAGACAGATGAAACTTGTATCTATCCCTGCTCCCCAAATTAAAACCTATTTCAGTAGCAGAGTGATACCAAAAAAAAGGGGGGGGAAGGGAGATGTTTTCCACAGCTCTTGTTTGGTCCTTGTCCATGTTTTATTTGCCTTTCAATGTAATGTTTCATTCTAATCCAAGATGAGTAGTGCAGAGATTTCTTTTCACATATTAAATCAAAGTAGACAAATTTTATTTTTAGACAAAGAAAAATCATAAATATCCCAAAGAATTATGCTCATTTCTAGGGTTTGACTTTTTACATGTCTGTTAGTATATATTTTAAAATATCTTAAGTGCTTTCTTCCAGTATTTGTATTTGGTAATTGTTTATAAAATATAATCAGTTTTTTTTTCCTGGTATTTAAATAGCCTTATATGGCTTTGCAGTATTCTGCTTCAGAAGAACACTGTTTGTCTTTGATGTATTTAATAAATTGTATTTTTGCCAAGTCTAATTAGGAAAGTGAAATTGCTCTATGTGATTGGTTCGTAACACTTTTTCATGCTTCAGAAGCCCATTTGTTTTCCTGCCTGGCAATCTGCTATAAGCACACTGGACCAAGTTGATCTGTGATAAATCTCCTGGGATAAGGAGAGTCTCCAATTACTTGCTGGGGCACGTATGTTTCAGTCCAGTCCCCTGCTCCACCTCCAGTTATTTAACTGGAATTTGATCAGTTTGAGCAACCTGTGATGCCTATTAGAGTTGTAAAAAATCAACAGAACTTCACATCTGTGTGCCCAATTAAGGAGCCATATTTTAAGTTTCAGATGAATTGATCTCAAGGTCCTTAAAGACTTTGGGGAGTGTAAGGCAGTTATAAGGGAGCACATTTTGATAGAAAAAGCAGAACTTTCATTGTAAGATCTTTCTTAAGTCAAAAGGCAAGATAATGATTTTAATTGTAAAACTGTAAGTATACGTAAGCAGTGGACTAGTAAAATAAAGTTTATTTACATTATTTCTGGAGGGTTATTTTCATAATGAAAAAAGGTTGAGAATTAGTGTTTTGGGCTAGGCATGTTTTTTGCAGGATGACAATCTTGATAGATCATCTGCTTCTTGTTCTCTGATCTCATTCAACAGTTTTTAGGGATAATCTATTTTAAGTCGGAATTTTTAGAGGATGCTATTTGTCCTGTGTCATTTACTGGCACATACCAGCTGATAAAAATAGATCTCTGATTATATTTCTCTGGATCTGTTTATCTGAATTCTGCCTATTTAGTTTTGATATGAAGAGATAAATACCAGATTTTTAAGCCATTGTTAGAAACAACAATAAAGCCAAAGCAAAGTGTTGTACAGTGTTGTCTGTTTAATTCTGTTGCTTATAGTAATACTCTTACAGACTGGTCTGCAAAATGTTAGTGAAAGATTTACTGTATATTAAAATGTGTGTTCTTGTAGATGCAGTTCCAATTACTAGGACATAGCTCTGAATATTGGACTGTCTCATTAAACTTCATGTGTTTTCATTGTTTTTCTTTAGATAAATATAATTCAGGGCATAGTGGCTGAAATCAACATCAAGACTGGTGAATCTGAATGCCAGTTTTATAAAGAGAGACTTGTTTATCTTGAAGAAGGCCAACGGGATTCATTGATTGATAATTCACGTGTTGTGTGCTGTCATGGTGAACTGAAGAACAACAGGGGAGTGGTAAGGAATAAATATTTTGTCATGAGTAGCTTTTAAAGATGTCTTCTTTTTGCATAACACCTGAAAGAGCTGTGACTCTCCATGCAGAAAGATGGTAACAGGGAACTTGTGCCTGCTAGGAGCAAATGCAATTTTCTGAGCTTCAAAGAGCTTTGGTCAAGCTGATTGTGAGCAGCATGTGAATTGTAAATAAATATTTCATAATTGTTCATTGAAAATACTTGGATGAATAAGGTTGCCTGTTTCTTAGTAACACAGGCAGTAGAGGAATGTCGAAGTGGGTGTCAGAAAGAAGAATGCCTATAAGCTGTAAAGAGAGGCTTGAAATGTCATGAACAGTTCAAGGCCTCAACACTAAAAGATTAATTAGGATAGTCACATAAACTGAGGGCAGGAAAATAATTTCAGAAGTTTGAAAATTGTCTTTATATACTTACATGCTGTTGCATCATAAGAGTTAAATAGTGAGAAGAGAGGAATCCTTATTTTACCTGTTGAAAGCACAAGCTTATAGCATATGAGAGTTTAAATACATTTGGTTTTATGGTTTTTTAAAAAGGGACTAATGGTATATTATTTATTAATTTTTAACAGAAACTGCATGTGTTCCTCTTTGAAGAAGTGTTGGTGATAACTCGAGCTATCACCCATAATGAGCAGCTCTGCTACCAGCTCTATCGGCAGCCAATCCCAGTGAGGGAACTTGTGCTTGAAGACTTGCAAGATGGAGAGGTGCGATTGGGTGGATCTATACGTGGTGCATTCAGCAGCAATGAGAGAAGTATGGCTATACCTTTTCTTTATTTGGTCAAATAGGATCATAATAACCTTAAGACACCTGCCAATGAGGCATCAGAATGTTTTCTCTAAAATTTACATTATCTATATCCAATGTACTGATTTTTATTTCAGAGTGGTTTATTGTGCTGTAACTTGCTGCTTTTAGACTGATTCTCAATGGTATTGATAATGAGCTTTCTCTACACACTTGCTTCTCTAGGAGAGAATATGGAGAATGAAGGGGTAAACCCACAAAATTATAAGCAAGTGTATTTTGAAATCTTAAGCTTTAGCTGTTATGAATTTTCTTGTATTGTGGAGGCACTTACTGTTATTCCATAACCAAGTCTTTCAGCTGATAGACTTGTCTCTTGCCATTAACGAGCATAGTAGCAGAGTTCATGTCCTTCTACTTAAGCATATTAAAAAGACACTTGTTTCTGTTACAAGGGTCCTTTGAGCCTCACTTTTCTGGTGAAAACTTGAGGGGTTTTTGTATGTTTTTGCTTTATTTGTGAAGTGAATGGAAACACTGGGGCAATCTCTGGTTGACACAAGACATAGTATTCAGTGAAGCTTCTAGAAATCTGCTTTCCAGAGAAAGTATTGAAGTGTGGTAAGAGCCTTAATCCAGCTGATTCACTGAAAAGTTTATGGATAGATCATGCATGGCAGAACCAAGAGTGTTTAATAAAAAAAAAAAAAAATTATTAGGAGTACATGTGGTGTTCTGTGTTCTTGCCCTGCAACACAAGGAGATACTGAGACTTTCCCTTGGTCTAACATGGTATTGGCAAGAAAGCACCTAGGTCAAAGATTTTGCAGATTCTATTATTTTAATATACTGCTTGATTGTAAAATCCATTTAGCCAAAGCATTCAGTGTTTTGATATGTATTGTTTCTTTCAGTCAAAAACTTCTTTAGAGTCAGCTTCAAAAATGGATCTCAAAGCCAGACTCACTCACTCCAAGCCAATGACTCCTTCAACAAACAGCAGTGGCTTAACTGTATCCGCCAGGCCAAAGAAAAGGTTACATGTGCAGGCAAAGCAGGTGTGCTCAACTCAGCAGCTCATTTTCTTTTGTCACCAAATGGAAGCAAAAGACCCCAGGGGGAAACCACACTCGAGCAAATGGACCAATCAGACTGTGAGTCAGACTGTAGTATGGACACCAGCGAGATCAGCATCGACTGTGAACGTATGGAACAGACGAACTCTTGTGAGAATGAAAAGCAAATAGAAACTAACGTTTGACAAAAACTTACAGTTCATGGAAGAAAATCTCTCTCTTACCTGTACAGTGTTTGCATTCCACACATGGAACCATTTGGAGAAGCACTTTTAAAATATTTTTGTGACAATGTCAATGCAGTCCTTGTGTTTGTACCTATGAGTGTAGTACTGTAACTGCCAATCTGTATAAGCTGGAATCTCTTGCAAATCATGCCCTGTGGTTATAGTCCATAAACATCTAGGTTGGATCAAAGAGGTACTTGACCAGTTATTCTCAATGTCCTGCTGTAATCAGAATATCTAAACTACTGTTTATAAGTGCATTGCATAAAGAATCTTTGAATCATTTTTGAAGTACTTTATTTGCCCTTTAATGGGGCAGATGAAGATGTGGACTTACTTGTGGGTTCAGGATGGGTGAATCAAGATAATTAATTTTCATAAAGTCTTGGAAGGAAAAAAATTGTTTCTTGGAAAAAAAGAAAAATATCTTGCAAGTCATGTAACCAGTGACTTTTTAGATATTAATATTTTGAAAGGAAGTACTGTCCTAAAATCAAGCAATTGAACTTAGTAAAATCTTGTCAGTTACAGTGGTCAGCACAGTGCTGTGGTTTATGCTACGGTTTATTTATCAAAGCATGTAATCCTAAAAATAATCAACTGTAAAAAAACATCAACAACCAAACCCAGCCTAACCTCTACAACCAGCACTGAATTAAATGAAATGCTGAGAATACTGGGTATTTGTAAATAAGCTGGTAGTTTGCTTTCAGTGCTATATATATATGCATATATATATATATATATATATAGTAAACCTTTATATATATATATATATGTATTTCATCCTAAACAGGATAAGAATGGAAAAAAGCTTTTGCTTGTGAATAGGCCCTCTTCAGCATTTTGCACTCCACTGACCTCCACTGTTGGTTTTAAACACCACTAAACTAATGTTAAAACATTTAATTTTTTGTAAATGATTGTTTACAATTACATATAGTTGATTTTTAAAGTAAGTGATAATTTTATATAAACAGTGTTCTACAAATACCCTATGGGATTATGTAGAGAGAGTTTAAACAAAAAGGTAATAGTGTTTCCTTTAGGATGTATTACATCCTTTATATTTTTCTCAAGTTTTGTTTTAAAAGGTTTTGTTGTTTTTAATGTCATGCTGTAATTGGAAATGTTACTGTGTTTTCTGGTGGCTGATTTAATCTACTCATTATGATGAGAAGCAGATGAGTCCCTGAAATGCAGTCTAAAACACGCAGTGAAAGATCCTGTTATTTTTCAGTAATCCCTGGGTGTAAGAAATAATGCCAGTACTGTATGGCAAGCTATGAAAATGATATATTAATAAATTTAAATTGCCCATAATATTACACAAGATAAGCTGTGCAAAGTATTCATACCAACAAAAGTAGAAAAAACTGCTAAGTTGTTGCCAAAACAATTTCTCATATGTTCTACAAGTTTACAAAAAGTTACGTATGTTAAATTTCTTACATATATACAGATGTACATTACAGAAATCAGTGTGACAAGATGATAAACAATAAGCCAAGGTATTTTTATTTTTTTTAAAATGTCATTTTTACCCTATAGGATCATATTTCTGTATTTATAGTTCTTTAAAAAGTCGATTTTTTTTCCTGTTTCGGGCTTTGTAATTTATTTCAACTGCTTCATTCTTAGATCTGGATGAGTATGCCAGTGAAAATGAAAGGGAAAATTTGCAAAAGAAAAGGCATAGGAAAGCATAGTAGATGTTGAACCATTTTCCTAAAATCTGTTCAGCAAAATGTTTAAAAAGACCAAAACATGTAAAGGGTTCAAATAGAGAACAGAGAATGAATGTGTGTATTGTCTTTCTTTTTTAGTAATAGCCTTAAGCTTTTCTGGAAGCATTTCAAATAAATTACATTAAACCATTTTGATTTTTATTTGGTTTGGTTGTTTGTGCAAAAAGACTACAAAAAGATTTAAACAGTGCACACTGTGAGGCTTAAGATGTGACCAATAGTTACATTTTGGTTCTCATGGAAATGATACATATTTGGATCTGATTTGCTAGATGTAAAATAATAATGCAGAAACAAGTCACTAGACTTAATTCAGCACATTTACTGAAATTTTGTTATATAATCAATTTAGTATGTAGGTGGAAGAAAAAATTAGTATCCTGCTGTCAGTTTCTCTTTCTTGATTCCTTCTGGATAGACGGGCACATCTTTACTAACTATATATTATTCCCAAGCATTGAGACTATGATTCTGGAGAATGTAAAAAGACAGCAACCAGCCAATGACTCTCAGAAAATTAATGTACATTTTGTTTACTATCATTTGGCAACCCACTTAGCATTGTGTTCAACATGCTGAAGTGTTTGTTCTGCTTTGCAGTTGACATGCACTTACCTACTGATTTGATCTAATAAAGCTTAGTCATGTGGGGTTGGTTTTTTGTTTTTTTCAAATTATCATAAGGAATAAGCCTCCCAATTTAAGAATACTAAGATCATTCTGGATTTGGTTAGCTTATTTTGGTTCTAGCATTCTTAAAATGCCCCTGATTTTGAAAGATGACTTCTTATTGCAGCAGGTGATGGTGGTGGGCATGGACAGTGACATGTGCCAGAAAAGACAGGTAAAATGATGAATCCAAAGTAAAGAAAAAAAGTAATACAAGTAAGTATGTCAAGGTGATCGTTATGGTTAGTATTGCTGATGTCAGCAGAATGGAGTCTGAAAAGTTTTAACAGTGAACTCAGTAAAAGAATGCCCTTGGAAGTCTTTGAACTATCGGGGTCTTCGGAGACTAGAAAATAAAATTTAACTGTCTGTGGTCTTTGGTTTCCTAGATCTGGTCTGAAGCACTGAAAAGAACATTGCAAGGATGAAGACCTTTTGGAACACAGAAGTCTTCTGAGGCACCACGAGCACTTAGTTTGAAGTTGCTGAAGCTCAGTACCAGGGAATCAATTGGCAGAATCTGAGTAAAGGATTAGGCCTACAGTTGAACTCCAGGTAGTGAAAAGTATTTTTCAGTGATAACTCCTATTCAGCATGACCCACCTGAACTTAGAAGTCACTCTGCAATAATGGGAACCAGTTTTCTTAAGGTCTCACAGAAAGTTCTAGAGTTTGTAAGACACACCAGAACTTTTAGATACGAGTTTAATGTGGTTGCTCTTTTTGAAAAAGATGATGTGTTATGGTGACAATGTCTGGCAATTAACATTCTTGATTCCCAGGATCTAAGAGACACAGAAACTGAGTAATAAGTATATGGAAGATGATTTGTTTCTTTTGAACAGGGGGTTCCAGTTCCAGAATAGATGGTTCTTCCATATTTAATGTTTACTCATGAATACTGATTTTTAAAATACTGTAATATATTCTACAGGTTGATGCTGCCATCTACTGGAAATACCTGCATATTTTTAGATTTGATTTTAGTACATTAGTACATTTTAAGATATTAAATGTACTACTACCAATAAAATAAAATCATTTTTTAGTGTACAAATAGATAATTTGACACTTACCAGAGGATCGCCAATTTGCTAGAAAGAAGGACTACATGAATTTCTGCTGGCTTTACAGAGCTAAGCTGAGACTACTTCCCCAGTTTGTCTCGCCTTTCACTCTTATAAGCATATTTTCTCTATGACTGGTAAATTATACTACATGTCTTTCCAAAGGTGTATATTAGATTTTGTCTGCATTTTCTGAAGGTGCATCCCTTTGTATGGTCAACGAAGAAAGTGTAATGATACAGTTCTTTTATCTGATGCCCTGGCAGTTAAAAATTAGTGAGCACAAAATCAGCACTGAAATATTTTAAGAAATAGGATGTGTTCTGTATTACTAGAGCAATTTCTGGGAAGTAAAACAGTAATTTCTGGTTAGTAAAATTAAACTGTAATAGTATGCTCAGACTAGATAATATTTTGCATTTCTAAATTTTCTTTCATAAAAGAATACTGAGGTGAAGTCTGGAGCCAAGCACCCAAGTTTGTTTCTTGAACCTGGAATCTTATGCAACCCTGCCTTATAAAATATCTTTTATTTTGTGGCTATTGATCTGATGAAAATCTGTATTACTAATGTATTACATATAATTTGATTTCAGAATCAAAAGGATCTGCAGCTTCTTTGTACTTGGGTGAGGAACCACTTGTGCAAGCCAGGGAGTTGTGGTTGAACACTTGGCAAATATCAGATACCACAGAAAACAGAAACTAGAAAGACAGTAAGGTGACAGATTTTACAACCCTTTTTTTTACTTCAAAGTATTCAACTAAGCATTGTACTGAACCTTTGTTTTGTGAACTAGGATTCATGCTACCCATTTTGTATCTATAAGGATTTAAGATTGATAGTGAGTGATAGAGATCCAGAACTGTTACATCAGTTATCAAGTAGTACACAGTAATTTTTGTGATGGTCTCTTTCAGGCTTATATTAATTAATACATAGTTTTATACTACTGCAAAGAAGTATCTTTTTAAAGCAAGTGGTAAATGAGGAAAAATTCTTTTTATTTTGTTTGGTAGATAAGCAAGACTTCATACATTGATTGGATTTGTTATGATACACAAGTTACCATGTTTATATTTCCTGTTATCAAAAACATCTGAATATAATGTAAACATACGCCTTAGCATATTTTCCAGTGTTTGTTGTGAAAGTGATAGTAAGCATACATCCCACAGAGAATTCTAGAAGACAGTGGTTTCCCATATTGCCTTTTTTGTAGTTGTTTCTGTAGTGCTGGTGAATTTATTGGAACAGCTCTGTAGCTGATCCATAAGAAGTGGCTCTATTGCAGAATTTCTGGAATACAGTGAAGATATGCAATTTAGACTCAATGTTTCTTCTAAAGTCTAAAATCTTACTTTCATCTGGTTATTCACTGTGGATAGTGGATAGGTTTTTATCCAATGTGACCAGTATGTCAATATGGCTATAATAACTCAAACAAGCATGTGATGTATACACATGGTAAAATTGTATTTTCATAAGGAAAAAAGTGCTGTATACTTAGTACAGCTATACTTATTAACTTAATGGCTACTGGGAGACCTCTCTTTATTTTGAAAATTCTTTCACCCTGCCCAAAGCATAAATATATCTTTCAGTAAATATTTTTGAATGATAATAGACAATATTATTGGAAGGGCCTACATCTATTATTGGAATAATTATGCCTCACTTAACTTAAAAACACCAAAGAAATCCAACAGTGTCCTCACAGGATTTCTTCCTGTACTTAACTTTCATTGCTGGACAATTTTTGCTAACATTTAACCTAATATTTATTTGATACAACTTAAACCTCATGCCAGTCACCAGGGATATAGAGAATATTTTCTCCTCTGCAGCAACATTTTCTGTATTTGATAACTGCCATTACTTATGCTCTCCCTTCTAGACAAAGCATCACCATTCTTCCAATTTTTCATACAAGTGTATAGAGTCATGTAACACAAAAGAATCATTAGATTTGGTCCCAGAAGTTACAGCAGAGTCTGTGTAAAAGAAGAGTGAGGACACCAACTTACCCTGTAGTATTACTGCTCATATGTGAATGCTAACAAGCCAGACATAACTAAATCCAAACACTGATCAACTGAACTAGTTGTACATTAAAGATATACACAGCTTGGAAGTGATTTTAACAGCTTTGCCAATTCAGACTTCATAAAACAAGTTGACGTGTTTGGAGATGTATAATGGTTCAACACAGACTTAAATAACACTAATTGGTATTTCAGTTTTTTCCCTTGCATATGGAAATTCAATTTGAAAGAGGTAAAGCACAGCAAAAGTTTTCTGATAACGTATTGACTTGTCTGTAATATTCTCTTGACCACCACTGAATCCTCACAGAGGCAGGACATCAAATTCTCAGGGAGACAATTTAATCATAGATCCAACACTGCATTTGTGAGTTTTATTCCCTCTGGATAATTGAACACCATGTTTCTGCATTTAGATAAATGTTTGGTGTTATGTTTCTGTAATTTATGTAAATTATATAGAGATCCTAATTACCCTATTTAAACTTGGCTCACTCCCCCAAGACTTCTAAGAAGAAACTAATAATTATTAGCTTATCTTCTTTTAACACCCTGGAGGCTACCATTTGTGGTGCATAGACCAGACCATTTGTGAGTCGGTAAGTTACTTCTACTTTCTGATTTACAGGTAATCTAAAAAGAGATAAATAAAATAAGGAAACTAGGTAAAAATGTTGGTTCCTTGCATTTAAGCTTGATAGCTGTTTTTGACAGGACTATAAAGAGCTGCAGTTACCAAGATTTAAGATAACTGGTATAAGTAACTAATCAATACATGCATTTATTCAACAAATACAGCACTAGGATATTTTTAATGAAGAAAGCAAATTGTGGGCTTTTAATGTTTTGCTAGTTACTTGTAAAACTAGTATCCAGATTTGTATTTCCTAGGCACTGCAACAATGGGTTGTTTTCAGCAGGCACTTTCCATTTTGGTGAATTTCTCAGAGGTGCCACAGAAAGGTCTTAGCTTTGGCTCTCATGTATTTACACCCTTTCTTTCACCAGAAAAGTTCTAACCTCTGAGGCAGAGGGGGATAAATCTTCTGTTATCTTCTGATATCACACTGGCCTCTAATTTGTGTGTAGGAGGGACAACATGAGGTAGCAATGCCATAAAGTACTGCAGAAAAATCCAGCAAAGCTCACCTGTGAATCACAGAATCCTAACAACTATGTCTGTTGTAGATGTGATGAAATTTCATTAGTTACTGTTTTGAAATAGCAGTTATTTGCATTTAAAGCCTTGATTTTCCTTAAAGCTGATTTACATCTAATTAAATTCACTATTATTTTAGTTACAGAATACAGAAACAATAGAATGATGATCTTGTAACAGAGAAGTAATTTAAGTCCGTGCTTTTCCATGTTTTGCCATATCACACATAGGTCCATGAATACAGCATTATATTTTCTTTGTAGGTAAACAGAACTTGTAAAAACTTAACATTGTTATTCGGCTCTGACACTGAAAAGAGAAAATGTGTTGCACATAATCAACTGGCATTACTACCTCATTAAGTTCCTTAGCAAATCTGTAAATAAAGACTTTCCGACTTAGCTTCAATAGCACAAACACATGTATAGCCCTTGGTCTCACTGCATTTGCAAAATGGTAATTTGTTTTCTGAATTATGATTGCTGCTTTTAGCTGATCTGCAGTTCTTTGTCCTACTAATGAGACATTGTAGTTTTATTTTTGAAAAAGGTGAAATAGTTACTTGTACATGCAGGTTTTTTCTTGTTGAAGCTTGCTTGCAGTTTCTACAAGCCATGGAACACAAATAGTTACTGTCACTTAAGAACTGTTACTATAGAACCTCTCTTTTGTCATGATCCTACATGCCCTTGATTAAACATATGAAAGAGGATTAAATTCAGTGAAGTTACGCAATTAAACACTAAGTCTTTGCAGTAATGAACATTTCCTTTGCAGTTTAAGCTTGTCTCCACCAAAAAAGTCCAACAAATTATATTATTTTTATTTTAACTCAGTAAGAACTGTATGTCTTACATTGTCTTTGCACAAAGCTGTCATTAGTTTTAATTACTGCTTACACTGAAGATATGTTAGTCCAAGGACAGAAAGTGTTGTGTTTTTACCTCCCCCTCCACTGAAGGGGGAAAAATGTTAAGGGAGTCTTAGGGTAAGGAAAGGCTTTTTGGTGCTGTCCTAATTCATCATGAGACTACCCAAGGATTCTATTAATTACATTGATGTTTTCGCCTGTCCTCCATGGTTAATAATTTATCCTTCAAAAGTGGTATTTTGTCATTTTGGCCATTTTGTCTTGAAAAAAAACTTTGAAATTGAGAAATAGGAGCTGGCACTCTCGGTGCAGTGCTTTCTGTTGCTGTGAGCTGGCTGAGATGCCTCCCCAGCCCCGGGGCTGCTGCTGTACAGGGAAAAGAGCCTGCCCCGTGCAGCTGCATCTTCATCCACCCTGTCAACCTCCTGCAAGATGCAGATGGCAAAACCTTACTGGACCCGAATGCTATCGTGGAGTTCCTGTACACGATAAGCACCGTTCCTGTGTTCTCTACGCACAGTCCCAGGGAGCCTGCTCCAAAGCAGAGTGGCCATTGCTGCAGGGCGGCCATTGCTGCAGCGCACGGAGGACGTGCGGCCTCCTGCATGGAGACTGAGGCGTGTGGCCTTATCTTCCAGTCAAGTACTCTGACGCCTCTTCACCAGCGGCACTGCCGGCGGTACAAATACCCGAGCGGGGACATGGGCCCGGCGGCGCTTAACGGAACCTGCCCCGCCCAGGGACCGATCCCTTCGGCGACGGCGGGACCTCTCTACGGGTTCCTTTCTACGGAGCCTCAGGAAGGAGGTGCCGGTTGTCCTCGCCCACACCGCTGATAGGAGGGAAGCGGGAAATGAGTGAGCTGTCTCTTCCTCCCCCAGCTGGGCGCAGGGACCTTTCTCAGGCGTCGCCCACAGCCCGGGGCCACCGTTTTGGACAGGTCCCGGCAGCCGGACCCCCGCCTCAGGCCGCGGGCACGTTGTACCCCTGCCCTCAACGCGGACCACCATGGTCCTGCCAACACTCCTCCTTATATAACGTATGCCGCCAAGCGATTGGCGCAGCCGGAGAGGTTGCGGCCCCGCCCCCTTTCTGTGTGCGCTGCCGCCATGTTAGGGAGCGGGGAGGGGGCGGAGGGGCTGCCATAAAGCGAGCGGACGGAGAGGGAGCAGTAACGGCAGCGGGCGGTGCATGGCGCCGGGGAAGGGGTAGTTCGGTGGGGGAAGAAGAGAAGGTGCGGGTTATCGTGCTCGCTTCTCGGCGATAGAAGTGAATAGCGGATGCTGTGATCCCCGGTGGTGGCGAGATGGAGCCGGAGCAGCATCAGCGGACGGAGAAGATCAGCGCGGGCCTCCTCGGGGTGGAGAGTAATAGAGCAGGAGCCTCTGAGGACACCACACAAAATGGCGGACGCTCTGAGAGCAGTAGCACTGGGGAGGCGCTGGTGGTGGCTGCTGCTGCTGCAGAGGACAAGGTCCCCTCAAACCTCAGCATCACCAGCAGCAGCCAGCGCAGGAGCAGCATCTCACCGGCAAATGATCAACAACAGCAGCAGCAGCCCCCCAGCGGCGTGTTGGGGGGGGCTCCCCCTCTCCCTAAGCCCCCAGAAGACCTGCCTGTTAGGAGGAACTTTCAGATCCCCAGGAAGAGCAGAGAAAAGAAAGGTTGTTCCTTCCCTTTCCCTTCCTTCTTTCTCTCACTCCTTTCTTCATCTGATTCATTAGGCAGGCTCTTTATGCACCTCACACAACTGCATGCAAAATCCTGCGGGTGTGGAGGAGGCTGTGGCATGGCTCGGACTTACAAGGCTGCTGGGGATAAGATTTTTAGTGTCAGGCTTTTACATTCTTTCCTCTCTTTACCCGTCCTCTTTTCTTTCTCGTTTTTTATTTTGTCACAAGGAGGAGAAAAAAAAAACCCACAACAAAAAACGAAGCTCGGCTTGAATTTCAGACCGGTGCTTTTAAAAGGATGAAAAAGCTGGATGTGGTCAGGGTGGGCTTGAGTTTTGGACGTGGCTCTACTTCTGGAGATACAGTCGCATGCAGAGAAGATGGTTCTGCGGGACACGGACGTGATGATTCGCTTTTCTCTTTCCCTTCACCTCTCTGCAGGGGAGGGGTATAATCCTGTTTAGGGTAGAGAACCATACACTAAACAGGTCTGTCCTTCACTGATGATACAAAAGACTGTTCTTAAAATACTGGAAGTTCCTTTGGAGGGAGGAAGTGAGCATCCCCCGCTCACGTGCCTCCCCTTGGAAGCTTTCTTCTCACAAGCAAACAGGGGTTTGGGTTTTTTTGTTTTCGAGTTAACTCTTCTGAAAGCCTGTGGTGGTGCTTGCTTTTCGTGAGACTCCATTGGCTTATCTTTGATTTTGCTAAGTGGTGTTGAAGGCATGTCTTACTCCTTCCCTGAAACTTAATATCAGTTCTTGACCTTTTTGCAACGTGGGGTCAGTCCCTTAGGATCTATCACAAAAATACCTGTTTGCATAGGTTTCTAGTTTTTCAATAGGCTTCTTCAGAGAAGAGTCTAACATCTAACTTCTTGAAATGCTTTCTTCTGTAAGGAAGAGATGAAGGTACGTTTATTTCATTATCCAGTCTTTCCCTCTTTCCATTGGCAGTAATGTCTCATTTTTCCTTTTCTTCCCATTCTTTCCCATTGCCGCCTCCTGAAGGGGGGAAAAAGTCTGGCAGAGATTCATTGTAAAAAGGACTGGGTTGATTTGGAGGAAAAAACAGTCTCTTCATCTCACTGAAAGATGTCTGGGTAGAACATGGGATCGTTTGTGCTTCCATATGTCAGACCCAAGTGTGGTTACGTTTGAGTGCCTTTAAATATATCTCAGAAATGTTCAGTACCTCATCTCAGGCAGTTGAAGTTCCTCCCTACCAGTGTGAATGAAAATCTGCAAAATGACCTTTTTTGGTCATTAATTCATCACATGCATATGCAGAACCCTCTCTGACAGTTGTAGAATATGCAGTTCAAACATCAGGCTTGTGTGGCTTTTGGTGTTGAAGGGGAAGCCATTCTTAGCCTACTTCTGAACTTCACTTGCCAGTGACAGCATCATTTGATCACTTCCTAAGAGCTTACTTTTCAGTGTGCTTGTCCTTTTTTCTTTCCCCTTCAGCTTTCAGAGTGGTTCTAGAACATTTTCATCATACTGGCAATGTACAGTTTCCGAAATCCTTGGACCACACCTCCATTTTGTCCATGGTCTTTGTGGTTAAATAACTGCTTATGGTTGCTGATCGTTGATCTTACTCCATGTAAAAGGAGCATGTCGTAGGCAGGGCTAGCAAAAGGGCTATCGTAAAATCTGACAACATGATCTTTGAGGACAACCAAATTGGTATTGGTGTTTCAGGAATGATGCAATTAAATCAGTTCTGGAACTAAAGAGCAGTGCAGTGATTGTCTGACATTGTAGTGGCATAGGCTTACAGTGTGCTTAGTTCCAGCTAAGTGTATCTTGTTAAAAAAATCAGAATATAATTTTCTCAAAAGAGCTGTCTTGACTAGATCCTAAATTCTAGCATATAATAGTACTCAGGGAAGGTTCCTCCATCCTTGTATTGGAATATCCTTGTTTTGCTCTTTAAAGTTCCATGTTTTTCCTGGACATAAAGAGATAATCTGCTGTATTATGAAGACTAATCTGTCCTGTACAGACTACAAAATCTGTCGTGTACAGACTATAAAATCTGTACAGGTTGACTTCGTTATTTGTGGTTTTTATTTTGGTGGTTCTTTCTTAAGCACCAAAGTGTGTTTTGGGAACAGAACAATTTTTGATGTGAAGCAATTAAAAACTGAATCTGCAAAAAAAAACCTGTAAGGGGATAATTCTAGAAAACTTTGTATTTAGCTTCTTATTTAGCCTTTCTGGAATTCATCTCTACCTCTGTTTGGAGACTAACGAGGGACATAACGTCAACAGAAAGAATCTTGTTAATGTGGAGGAATGCATCTGGAAGAAACATGTTTTTTAAAACTAAGAGTGGTTAGTTGTCACAAAAAGTCTTTTCTTTTGCCTTCCTTTCCCTCCCCCTCCCTTCCCCCCCAGTAGATTTTTTCCTAGTGGAAGAATTTGGAAAATTCAGGAAAGCAAGCTATAAAAGTGGTTGGCTGTGAGATTTTTTTTTTTTTTTTTAATGCATGGATTTGTTTTCCTACTTAAAACTTTTGAGTCTTCCTGTTACTGATACATACAGTTTACTACTGGTGCTATTCTCTCTTGAGTGGCTTACCTCTCACATTTTTTTTAAGTCTTGGTCCTACAGACATTTGGTATGGCCTCTTCTGATTTCATTGTCCAATCCTTCTCAGGTGTCCATCTGTACCTGAACCTTCATTGATTAAGAGGATGAGGAAAACGAGTTTTCAAGATAAAGCACTGGAAGAGCATTTTTGCCCTACAGAACTCTGAGTGGTCCTCATACCAAAAGGCAGTTTTGAAAAACATGCTCAGGAGGCAACCAGGGACTTGGTTGCTTGTTGGTAAAGGCTGAACATCTATTTCCATAGTACACCAAGTTAACAAATGAATGCTTTTTCTCAGGCTGAGCAGAGGAAAAAAGTCTTGCTTGGAGGTCTAGGTTGTCCCTTTTCTACTTAATAGAAATTGATGTTTGATTTTACTTTGTTCACTGTCTTAAAATTTTCCATATCTTTGGTAGAGATGCTCATCTGCTGTTTGCTGCTTGCTGTTTCTACACAGGGATTTCATTAAGCAATTCTTGAACTTGATAATTGCATAGGCTTTTTGAGAGCAAAAGGCATTTTGAGATTAAAAAAATGACACAAGGAACAACATCATGATTTATGGGCACAGTGGATTTTTAGTCTTAATCTTAAAAAATGAAGACTGAAAGAAAATCATGATTCTCAGTGGAAACTTACTTCATAATAAAATAGTTGTTTACTTACCTTCACTTGCAAGTTAGTTGGCTCAGGATTCCTTAAAGAGAATGTATCTGTCTTCCTCTTCTTCACATCCTGACTTAAAAACAAAGGCAAAAAAAAGCAACACAAACACACTGAGTTCAAAATTGTTATTCTCAGGCTGAAGTGTTGGACAGATGTTAAAAGATAAACTGAAAGTCACTAAGGAATTATATGAATCTGAACATCCAGTTAACATCTGGCCCTAGACTAGTTACTGTAGATCCAGTACACTGGCTAGAAACTAGACAAACTCAGTATTTATTTACTTATATTTGCTTCTGCAGAACAAGCCAGCAAAAACTACAGTAGTTGACTTCTGCGTGTTAGAAGGATGCTGCAAGTTCTTATGCTTCAAGATTTAATTTACACAAGTTCAAACCAACACTGGGTTTGTACAGTGAGCCTGAAAAATGTATATGCCCACACTCCTGGTCTTTGATGTGGTGCAAGACTGGAAATAAGCTTAATCTGACTCTTTGTGTCTGAGCATAGGATGTGGTGGCTGCTTATAGAAGGTCTAGTTTAGTAGTTCCCAGGTTTTTTTCTTGCTTTGAGGTACAGTCAGCCCCTTCTGCAGTGACCTCAACCTTTTGGAAAAGAGCTGCCCTTTAGCACCAGTGCCTAGATGACAGTCTGTAAAGTATTGCCTTGCCAATTACCACCAGTAAGTAATTCAAGTTCTGAAGAAACTGCAAAAGTGGATTTGAACCTGTTGTGAGGCATACAATTGGTGTGTTTGAAGAGCTGTACTAAAAAAAACCCCAACAAAACATAGCATTTATGCCATCCACTCCTAATTTTTTTCACTTGTATCTGGTAATTGATCTGAAATTCAAAGCTAAGTGACTTAATTTTTTTCACTTCATGATTACAATGCCATCCTGCAGTCAGTTTATCAGACTTTCCTTGCTATGTCTGTAATTTGGCAACTCAGAATACAGTTAGCAGGCTGCCCCCTTGTTCAAGGGCCAATCGTCTGCCACTGCTATATGTGAAAAAGTGTCATGCAGACAGCATAAAATCTGGTGTTCATAAGTACTCTTCAAAATGTAAGTAGTGTGTCAGCTCTGTAACACAAAAAATTTCATTCTTGTCCCTTTTTTTCACTGTTAACATCTGATCATGAATCTAAATAATAAATCAACAGCATAAATCAGTTTATTCATGAGGTAGATTGAGGCAAGAGGATAGTGTAGTTGCTGTTCTTGTTCAGTTTGTATTGAGTGGGCAGGACACATCAAAGGAATAGGATTTCCTTTACTGTGAAGGTTTTGGCTTATTAAGCATTTTCCTACTGAAAGGTGGATGTAAGGTCTTATTGTTGGACTGATGCGATCAATTAGCTGAAATCAGTCTTGATTTCATGTCCTTAACGTTCTCTAGTAGAAAAATGGGAATCCAAAGTGGCTTTTGTTTCCAAGTACTTAAGTTATATCAGTTTTTGAGCTATCTTTACTACAAAAGTAGCAACAGCCTTCATTTAAGGCAGAGCTCTTCCATAAATCTGCTGAGAGCTAACTGTCTAGTAGTCATGTAGGTTCTCCTTAGCTGAACAGGGTGACTTGCTGTTCTTGGGCAGCTGTCTCAGCTTGCTTGTGATAGCTTTCACAAAGCAAGAAATGTTTAAACACAATTGGGAACACAGTTAACAATATTTGAATGATAACAGGATCTTTCTTAATGATGCAGTAACATGCTTCTTCCTAGATTTGCATCTGGGAAGTAGGCAAGATATTGTGCCTCTTCCTGGCTACTCCTATGGGGTTTTCTACTTGCCCTTTTCCTGAAAAAATTATGCTGGGTCTGAACATGCATTTCTAGGGAGAAGGAAGGAAAAGAGGTGGGGAACAGCAATCACTTAAGGAAACAGGAAATTGGGACAAGCAGCTGGCATTGGTAACCTTACTTAGTCCTTTTAGGCAGAAGAGGAGCAGGCAATATATGAAAGTCATGCACTAGTAAGGTTTTAGTATCTGCTTGTCAGAAAGAGGTTTTTGGGGATGGGGAGGGACAGGAGCTGCTCTTCCCAGTGAGTGTGTATCTATAGTAGGCTTGTTTTATATTTTATTAATGAACATTTCTGTCTTCATACAGTTGCATTGGATCTTAGTGATACTAAGTTGAGAATTCACTTCCAATTATCTTTCCTCCCCTATTACTTTCAGCCTTTCAAGAATGCAGATATTGTTACTAAAAAGGATGTTACATAAGAATGGTTTCATAATCACTTTTATTGCTTCCACTCGTAAAAAAATCACGTATTGTTGCTGGAGTTGGAATGGCTTTACTTCAGTTTGCAGATGTGGTATTGCATCATAAAGTGTGTAAATGCAGCTTGTATTAGATAACACAAACCAGTTCAGTTGTCATTTAGAACATCTGTTTCACTTGAGGGCAAATGCTGTAAATATTTCCTGCAAATACGATTACTGTTACTGCAAATGAGGACAAGATGTTAGTTAATGGAGTTGGAGAGAAACTCTGAAGATGTAATTAAATTTGCTGTTTGAATAATGGTAGATTGTCTTTTATATGAGGCTGGTGCATTCCTAACTGTTGTAACTTCTTAGTGATTTCAGGCCATGGTGGTTTGGGGGTTTATGTTGGTAGAGGAAAACAGTCCATCCTACAAAAAGCAAAAGCAGTCTCAGAAATTTGGGAATAGTTGCTGTTTGAAGTCTGCAAATACTACAAAAATACTGTACTTTTTATGAGTATTTTGGAAGTTGCTCCAGGGAGGAGAACACTTCCCATGCTTGAACTAGTTCATTTACCCCAGGAGGACTTTCCGAGGCTGAGGCCTCAAAGTCTGCACTTAGATTCTCTGCTGGCCCACACTGGGGTTGTTCCTCTGATCAGGTTGTCCCCAGTGGGGATAGAGCAGCTTGGGGAGAACAACACTTCAGTGTGCTAAGTCAGGCAAAGGTTTGTCCAGAAGGTGAACTTGTACAACAACAGATGAAGAGCTTTCCTTTCAAACCAGTTATCATAAGGGATAAGATAAAGCAGGAACAGAGCCAATGTGTTTTTTAATAATAGAAGCTTTAGCCTCCTGAAGACTGCATTTAATGTATTCATCTTTAACCTAATTACCATAAGGAAATAAACAGGAAACCCCATAGCAGTTCTGAAGAGAGGCTAAGCCATGAAACTTTTGTTGAGGTTTTTATTAAAACAATTTGTTCCTGATTCTTAATTAAAAGAACTAAATAGTTTAATTGAAGTTCTAGAGGTTTAATTATTGTGTTTTCAATTCATATCAGACAATTTTCAAAGAGTAAATTCAGAGCTGAATTACCTCCCTTACTAACTTAAGAGAACTAGCTGGTCAAAAGTAATATTAAAAACATACAGAAACCTGATTTTTTAAAAGATGCTGTAATACTAGGCATCTTTAAATTAAATTCTGTAGCCTAAATTCCATGTTTTTCAAGTATTTTAGGTGTTTTGTATTCTAAATTGAATAATGAGCCGTTTGTATTTTTGCATAAACTAATTGAAAATTGGATGTGTATTGTGACTTACTGCTTTATTTCTTCTCTTTTATAGCACTCTTTCAGCCAGTAGCTGTGGGCTCTAGAGAATTTGAGGATGTTGTGAAGATTCTGCATTCCTCTTACTTGGAACCCAATTCAGTGTCCAATTTTAATTACAAGAGAGCCAGCTTAGTTCATAGTGAACTGTTGGAAAAGGAAGTAAGTATACTGATGGCTTCTTGCTATGAATAAGGTAGAAGTCAAATGAAATGTAATGTTTTTTTTTCCTGAGACTAGGAGCAGTATGGTATTCCCTGTAGGTATAATGCTTGTGAAATATAATTTTAGCATAGTCTGATTCCAGTTAATTTGTGATTGCTTTTTACACTTGGGTTTACTAACATAGATGGGGACACTTCAGTGTGACAGCACTAATCTGTCTAGATCTGTTAAGAACTTTCTGTAATAACAGTTCACAGAAAAACGCAGAGAGCTGAGATTTGATGGTCGCCTAGAAAAAGAGCTTTCTGAAACCTATGCATTTCTGATGGTTGATCGACCTCAGGTAAGAATTAAACTCAGTGATTTTATGAACACATTTATCCTTAAGATTCAGCCTTGGGTAATGTAGGAGGATGGGAAAGAGTTACGAAACTGTCACTCTTGAAATCTTCAGGCTCTGTTTAAGGGGCTCTGTTTATGTTTCTCTATTCTGTGTTTTAGGTTCTCTTTTAGAAATAAAAGGATAGATTTTCTGTGTGCTGTGTGGAATTTTATTGTTGTTTGGTTTTTTGTTTGTTTTTAATTGAAGATGAATGTGGTGTGTTTTTATTGCAGTTGAGTTTTAGTGGGTTTTTAGGTGTTTTTTTGTTTTCCTTTGAAAACAAAAGGAGGAGAAGGAAAACAAGAGGAGAAGATGGACTTTATTTTCTGTGCCTCTTTTTTATGATGATTTTAATGGTAGTGGTGGAAAGACGATTTCTGTGCTGTAGCTTTTTTTTAATAAAATTTGTATGAGTCTGGGTAACTGCTTCATTCAGAGCATTTAACTTGCATAGTTTAACAGTTCATATAGCAGCTCAGTCAAATCTTAACCTCTGGGTGGTTTTGTTTCTAACATTTTTCGAGGGGTTGTTTTTGTTATTTTGTTTTTTAGCTTAATCAAGATGAACTAATTGTTGTTTCTAACTGTTGTTCTGTTTATATTCTGGCTTTCCTCATAGAGTTGTTTAAAAAAATGTCTTTTCAGATCCAAAGCATATGTGAAAAGGGGCTGCAGGTGGGCCACTCCAAAATAACAATTCTCGGCAGCCCTTCTATGGGTAAATATCCTTTGATTATATGTGCTGGTACTACTCACTGTTGAGATGGCAGATAATGTGATGCAGTTGTGTAAACTTTCAGTCCTTTTTCTGTCACTGCAGGAGTATCACAGCCAGGTAATTTTAGCAAAACAGATTGACATCAGAACCTTATTTCATAACTGTTTTTTTGGCTAGTTCATTTAAATTCTTTTCACAAAGGAAAGACCTGATTCTCATTTTGGCTTAAGTCAAACCAATGTATCATGTCTTCCCAGTAGAATTCAGAGGCCAAGGAACTAATGCAGTCTATGCCCATGTGCCTAGCTGTGTTTGTACATGCATACATGTACTTAATGGAAATGGTGGCTCAGCTTAGTATTGATTTAGAGAAAACTAAAGTTCTTGAAGCCAAGAAGATAAATTGGAGACTTGGAAGAGTCATGAGATGTTAAGAGAACTGAAAGTGAAAGATGCAAAGTTCCTTTTTCGAAGTTTTTCAAATAGAAAATTAAGAAATCTGTCATTCTCTGCAAAAGTAACAGTACAGAGGTGGTGATGTGAATGTTGAAAGCCAAATATATGCAAGGGAGGGGAGCGCAAAGGTATGAATGTATTGTTTATTCACTTACTCTTACAGCCAGTAAAGGTCCTAGAGCAACTTGTCTAAGCAGTTAAATACACACTTGGAATGAGAGGAACCTAAGCAAACCAGGTGCTTATATGAGCACCTGAGTTCAATTACAGTTATTTGATCTGAGGTGGTCAGCAAGACCAACAAATGACAATATGTTTTTGAGGCCTTACAAGATAGGAAATTAAGGCTGAAGTGTTGAAAAGCAAGAAACTATTTTACCTTTCAATTTGAGTGTCAGTTCACAATTCCAAAGTAGTCTGTATTTGTCAACAAGTGTAGGATGAAAGATGACTGAAGATGCCAGTTATTTTCTGGTGTTATTTCTCAGTTGTACCTTCATTGCTTACCTCCACATTGTGCAGTAGGGTGTTGTACAGAAAAACCTCAGCTGCTTAAGAAAAAACCCCAAATACCTGAAAGCATTATCTGTACAGTCCTTGGAAAGGGCTTGTCCTCTTGGTCACAGTGTTTTCAGTACCGTGAGTGTGCTTCTTTCAAAGTGAACTGGTGTTCATATTGTGCTGTGGGTTCTCATACTGCAGTTGGTGCAAGTAAATACTCTGCTGTCTCAAAGTTGCAAATTGTGAACATGGCCATATGCATTTCTCTGATAATATTCAAAAAAGATTGTTGTGTCTTTATTGTTCAGAATACATTGAACTCTAAGCCAGTGTAATGTTTCTTGAACTTGTAATAACATTTTAACATTCAGCATCATGTGAGGTTTTTTTTATACTCCTCTCAGGTGTATATATCTCCAAGTATGCTGATTTATTGCAGCCTAATCCTCTAGAAGCTGGAGCAACTGGAGATGTGATTGTGTTTAAAGTAATAAAGGTAAATTTATGTTACTTATTCTCACAGGATTATATTGCTTACTGATAAAATAAAGGTGGCTTTAAGCCATTGTACTGAACATCCATTTACACAATTATGTGCTTATAGAGAAACTAGAACTTTGCCAGGTTTAAAAACTGATGTTTACACTGAGCTGACAAAAAGCATGGTAAAGTTTTATAAAAGGCAAACATGTCCGTTTTTCTTTGAAAGTATGAAAATGGTGTATTTTATAAATGGCTTTTTTGGTAGCCTGCTTTTATTTCCCCAGTCTTGCTTTTGATACTTGAAGCATTTTGCGAGTTTTCAGAAAAAAAATTATACTTAGAATTCTTCTGCTTTATTACAGGGAAAAATGAAAAGCATATATGACCACATTGGTATGAAATCAATGGATTCAGCAGTGAAGAGCGTGCTAGACCCAACACCAAAGCATGAGTGTCATGTGTCAAAGAATGCATATAAAGTAACCTCCTTGCTGGCTTATCGAGCCTATGAGCTTACTCAGGTAAACTCACAGATGTGTTAACTTCTTATATAACAAGTACTTCAGAACTTCAGAAATGATGGAGATAACTCACTGCAGATACAACAAATTCTGAGTCTGTCCTGTAAAGCTGCAGACTGATGTATGTTTAGCAGTGGCCCAAATAATTTCAAAAAATGTTGCAAAATTACTTTGTCATTTTTTATTAGCTCCCAAAGTAGTGTCCATCCTGTCAGTGTTTGATAAAGGAGTGAAGAGGAGGTGGAAAATTACCTGATTGTGTCATATAGTACTTACAAGAATGTAATTTAAAACCTTCCTTACTTTAAGTATGAACTTTTGAAGAATTTAACTGTTGGTAAAAGGACATAAGTGTGATTTATTATAGTAACATACTTTGTTTTATATACCAGTTAATGTTGTGCATAATCAGTTTCAAACAAACTCTGACTGTTTATTTAAATAATTAAACATATTTTGTAAGTTATTCCTGTGAAATAGGGCACATCTTTAAGAGAAGAAAGGTCATAGATTGCTGTAGAGGAATTTCTGAAGGAATTTGGACACCCAGCGATTATGGCCAATCCATGTTTTGAGAACTGTGAAGCAGACTGAAACTTTTAGTTCTGAGCAGTAAACAACCTGACCTTGAAGTGTCTCTGAAAACGCGATTAGAAGAACTAGCTTGGCAGATGCAGGTGCAGCTTTAGCGCAAAACAAGATGTTTAGCCAAAAAGTAGTTAACTGCAAGAATTTGTTATCTAGAAGAGGCGTGCCCTCTGAGCCCTATGTAACGCTGTGTAACTATTAATAAAATTGAGAGCTGTGTATCAACCATACGGGTTTTAGTCACAGACTCTGTGTTTTCGCGCTCAACCNATAACTGGCATCTTCAGTCATCTTTCATCCTACACTTGTTGACAAATACAGACTACTTTGGAATTGTGAACTGACACTCAAATTGAAAGGTAAAATAGTTGTTTACTTACCTTCACTTGCAAGTTAGTTGGCTCAGGATTCCTTAAAGAGAATGTATCTGTCTTCCTCTTCTTCACATCCTGACTTAAAAACAAAGGAAAAAAAAACCTAACACAAACCCACTAAGTTCAAAATTGTTATTCTCAGGTTGAAGTGTTAAAGGAGAAACTGAAAGCCACTAAGCAATTATATGAATCTGAACATCCAGCTAACATCTGGCCCTAGACTAGTTATTGTGGTTCCAGTACACTGGCTAGAAACTAGACAAACCCAGTATTTATTTACTTATATTTGCTTCTGCAGAGCAAGCCAGCAAAACCTACATTAGTTGACTTCTACATGTTAGAAGGATGCTGCAAGTTCTTTGCTTCAAGATTTAATTTACACAAGTTCAAACCAACACTGGGTTTGTACAGTGAGCCTGAAAAATGTATATCCCCACACTCCTGGTCTTTGATGTGGTGCAAGACTGGAAATAAGCTTAATCTGACTCTTTGTGTCTGAGCATAGGATGTGGTGGCTGCTTATAGAAGGTCTAGTTTAGTAGTTCCCAGGTTTTTTTCTTGCTTCGAGGTACAGTCAGCCCCTTCTGCAGTGACCTCAACCTTTTGGAAAAGAGCTGCCCTTTAGCACCAGTGCCTAGATGACAGTCTGTAAAGTATTGCCTTGCCAGTTACCACCAGTAAGTAATTCAAGTTCTGAAGAAACTGCTAAAGTGGATTTGAACCTGTTGTGAGGCATGCAATTGGTGTGTTTGAAGAGCTGTACTAAAAAAAAACCCAACAAAGCATAGCATTTATGCCATCCACTCCTGAATTTTTTCACTTGTATCTGGTAATTGATCTGAAATTCAAAGCTAAGTGACTTAATTTTTTTCACTTCATGATTACATTGCCATCCTGCAGTCAGTTTATCAGATTTTCCTTGCTATGTCTGTCATTTGGCAACTCAGAATACAGTTAGCAGGCTGCCCCCTTGTTCAAGGGTCAATCGTCTGCCACTGCTATATGTGAAAAAGTGTCATGCAGACAGCATAAAATCTGGTGTTCATAAGTACTCTTCAAAATGTAAGTAGTGTGTCAGCTCTGTAACACAACAAATTTCATTCTTGTCCCTTTTTTTCACTGTTAACATCTGATCATGAATCTAAATAATAAACAGCATAAATCAGTTTATTCATGAGGTAGATTGAGGCAAGAGGATAGTGTAGTTGCTGTTCTTGTTCACTTTGTATTGAGTGGGCAGGACACATCAAAGGAATAGGATTTCCTTTACTGTGAAGTTTTTGGCTTATTAAGCATTTTCCTACTACTGAAAGGTGGGTGTAAGGTCTTATTGTTGGACTGATGCAATCAATTAGCTGAAATCAGTCTTGATTTCATGTCCTTAATGTTCTCTAGTAGAAAAATGGGAATCCAAAGTGGCTTTTGTTCCCAAGTACTTAAATTATATCAGTTTTTGAGCTATCTTTACTACAAAAGTAGCAACAGCCTTCATTTAAGGCAGAGCTCTTCCATAAATCTGCTGAGAGCTAACTGTCTAGTAGTCATGTAGGTTCTCCTTAGCTGAGCTTTCTCAAAGCAAGAAATGTTTAAACACAATTGGGAACATAGTTAACAATATTTGAATGATAACAGGATCTTAATGATGCAGTAACATGCTTCTTCCTAGATTTGCATCTGGGAAGTAGGCAAGATACTATGCCTCTTCCTGGCTACTCCTATGGGGTTTTCTACTTGCCCTTTTCCTGAAAAAATTATGCTGGGTCTGAACATGCATTTCTAGGGAGAAGGAAGGAAAAGATGTGGGGAACAGCAATCACTTAAGGAAACAGGAAATTGGGACAAGCAGCTGGCATTGGTAACCTTACTTAGTCCTTTTAGGCAGAAGAGGAGCAGGCAATATATGAAAGTCATGCACTAGTAAGGTTTTAGTATCTGCTTGTCAGAAAGAGGTTTTTGGGGATGGGGAGGGACAGGAGCTGCTCTTCCCAGTGAGTGTGTATCTATAGTAGGCTTGTTTTATATTTTATTAATGAACATTTCTGTCTTCATACAGTTGCATTGTATCTTAGTGATACTAAGTTGAGAATTCACTTCCAATTATCTTTCCTTCCCTATTACTTTCAGCCTTTCAAGAATGCAGATATTGTTACTAAAAAGGNCCAGTGGATTTTTTTCCTAGTGGAAGAATTCGGAAAATTCAGGAAAGCAAGCTATAAAAGTGGTTGGCTGTGAGATTTTTTTTTTTTTTAATGCATGGATTTGTTTTCCTACTTAAAACTTTTGAATCTTCCTGTTACTGATACATACAGTTTACTACTGGTGCTATTCTCTCTTGAGTGGCTTACCTCTCACATTTTTTTTAAGTCTTGGTCCTACAGACATTTGGTATGGCCTCTTCTGATTTCATTGTCCAATCCTTCTCAGGTGTCCATCCGTACCTGAACCTTCATTGATTAAGAGGATGAGGAAAACGAGTTTTCAAGATAAAGCACTGGAAGAGCATTTTTGCCCTACAGAACTCTGAGTGGTCCTCATACCAAAAGGCAGTTTTGAAAAACATGCTCGGGAGGCAACCAGGGACTTGAAGGTTGCTTGTTGGTAAAGGCTGAACATCTGTTTCCATAGTACACCAAGTTAACAAATGAATGCTTTTTCTCAGGCTGAGCAGAGGAAAAAAAGTCTTGCTTGGAGGTCTAGGTTGTCCCTTTTCTACTTAATAGAAATTGATGTTTGATTTTACTTTGTTCACTGTCTTAAAATTTTCCATATCTTTGGTAGAGATGCTCATCTGCTGTTTGCTGCTTGCTATTTCTACACAGGGATTTCATTAAGCAATTCTTTAACTTGATAATTGTGTAGGCTTTTTGAGAGCAAAAGACATTTTGAGATGAAAAACATGACACAAGTAACAACATTATGATTTATGGGCACCGTGGATTTTTAGTCTTAATCTTAAAAAATGAAGACTGAAAGAAAATCATGATTCTCAGTGGAATTTTTGTAGTAAGAGCACTTGTTTTTCAAGAAAGCTAACATTCTGCCAACTTACTTCATAATAAAATAGTTGTTTACTTACCTTCACTTGCAAGTTAGTTGGCTCAGGATTCCTTAAAGAGAATGTATCTGTCTTCCTCTTCTTCACATCCTGACTTAAAAACAAAGGAAAAAAAAACCTAACACAAACCCACTAAGTTCAAAATTGTTATTCTCAGGTTGAAGTGTTAAAGGAGAAACTGAAAGCCACTAAGCAATTATATGAATCTGAACATCCAGCTAACATCTGGCCCTAGACTAGTTATTGTGGTTCCAGTACACTGGCTAGAAACTAGACAAACCCAGTATTTATTTACTTATATTTGCTTCTGCAGAGCAAGCCAGCAAAACCTACATTAGTTGACTTCTACATGTTAGAAGGATGCTGCAAGTTCTTTGCTTCAAGATTTAATTTACACAAGTTCAAACCAACACTGGGTTTGTACAGTGAGCCTGAAAAATGTATATCCCCACACTCCTGGTCTTTGATGTGGTGCAAGACTGGAAATAAGCTTAATCTGACTCTTTGTGTCTGAGCATAGGATGTGGTGGCTGCTTATAGAAGGTCTAGTTTAGTAGTTCCCAGGTTTTTTTCTTGCTTCGAGGTACAGTCAGCCCCTTCTGCAGTGACCTCAACCTTTTGGAAAAGAGCTGCCCTTTAGCACCAGTGCCTAGATGACAGTCTGTAAAGTATTGCCTTGCCAGTTACCACCAGTAAGTAATTCAAGTTCTGAAGAAACTGCTAAAGTGGATTTGAACCTGTTGTGAGGCATGCAATTGGTGTGTTTGAAGAGCTGTACTAAAAAAAAACCCAACAAAGCATAGCATTTATGCCATCCACTCCTGAATTTTTTCACTTGTATCTGGTAATTGATCTGAAATTCAAAGCTAAGTGACTTAATTTTTTTCACTTCATGATTACATTGCCATCCTGCAGTCAGTTTATCAGATTTTCCTTGCTATGTCTGTCATTTGGCAACTCAGAATACAGTTAGCAGGCTGCCCCCTTGTTCAAGGGTCAATCGTCTGCCACTGCTATATGTGAAAAAGTGTCATGCAGACAGCATAAAATCTGGTGTTCATAAGTACTCTTCAAAATGTAAGTAGTGTGTCAGCTCTGTAACACAACAAATTTCATTCTTGTCCCTTTTTTTCACTGTTAACATCTGATCATGAATCTAAATAATAAACAGCATAAATCAGTTTATTCATGAGGTAGATTGAGGCAAGAGGATAGTGTAGTTGCTGTTCTTGTTCACTTTGTATTGAGTGGGCAGGACACATCAAAGGAATAGGATTTCCTTTACTGTGAAGTTTTTGGCTTATTAAGCATTTTCCTACTACTGAAAGGTGGGTGTAAGGTCTTATTGTTGGACTGATGCAATCAATTAGCTGAAATCAGTCTTGATTTCATGTCCTTAATGTTCTCTAGTAGAAAAATGGGAATCCAAAGTGGCTTTTGTTCCCAAGTACTTAAATTATATCAGTTTTTGAGCTATCTTTACTACAAAAGTAGCAACAGCCTTCATTTAAGGCAGAGCTCTTCCATAAATCTGCTGAGAGCTAACTGTCTAGTAGTCATGTAGGTTCTCCTTAGCTGAACAGGGTGACTTGCTGTTCTTGGGCAGCTCTGTCTCAGCTTGTGATAGCTTTCTCAAAGCAAGAAATGTTTAAACACAATTGGGAACATAGTTAACAATATTTGAATGATAACAGGATCTTAATGATGCAGTAACATGCTTCTTCCTAGATTTGCATCTGGGAAGTAGGCAAGATACTATGCCTCTTCCTGGCTACTCCTATGGGGTTTTCTACTTGCCCTTTTCCTGAAAAAATTATGCTGGGTCTGAACATGCATTTCTAGGGAGAAGGAAGGAAAAGATGTGGGGAACAGCAATCACTTAAGGAAACAGGAAATTGGGACAAGCAGCTGGCATTGGTAACCTTACTTAGTCCTTTTAGGCAGAAGAGGAGCAGGCAATATATGAAAGTCATGCACTAGTAAGGTTTTAGTATCTGCTTGTCAGAAAGAGGTTTTTGGGGATGGGGAGGGACAGGAGCTGCTCTTCCCAGTGAGTGTGTATCTATAGTAGGCTTGTTTTATATTTTATTAATGAACATTTCTGTCTTCATACAGTTGCATTGTATCTTAGTGATACTAAGTTGAGAATTCACTTCCAATTATCTTTCCTCCCCTATTACTTTCAGCCTTTCAAGAATGCAGATATTGTTACTAAAAAGGATGTTACATAAGAATGGTTTCATAATCACTTTTATTGCTTCCACTCGTAAAAAAATCACTTACTGTTGCTGGAGTTGGAATGGCTTTACTTCAGTTTGCAGATGTGGTATTGCATCATAAAGTGTGTAAATGCAGCTTGTATTAGATAACACAAACCAGTTCAGTTGTCATTTAGAACATCTGTTTCACTTGAGGGCAAATGCTGTAAATATTTCCTGCAAATACGATTACTGTTACTGCAAATGAGGACAAGATGTTAGTTAATGGAGTTGGAGAGAAACTCTGAAGATGTAATTAAATTTGCTGTTTGAATAATGGTAGATTGTCTTTTATATGAGGCTGGTGCATTCCTAACTGTTGTAACTTCTTAGTGATTTCAGGCCATGGTGGTTTGGGGGTTTATGTTGGTAGAGGAAAACAGTCCATCCTACAAAAAGCAAAAGCAGTCTCAGAAATTTGGGAATAGTTGCTGTTTGAAGTCTGCAAATACTACAAAAATACTGTACTTTTTATGAGTATTTTGGAAGTTGCTCCAGGGAGGAGAACACTTCCCATGCTTGAACTAGTTCATTTACCCCAGGAGGACTTTCCGAGGCTGAGGCCTCAAAGTCTGCACTTAGATTCTCTGCTGGCCCACACTGGGGTTGTTCCTCTGATCAGGTTGTCCCCAGTGGGGATAGAGCAGCTTGGGGAGAACAACACTTCAGTGTGCTAAGTCAGGCAAAGGTTTGTCCAGAAGGTGAACTTGTACAACAACAGATGAAGAGCTTTCCTTTCAAACCAGTTATCATAAGGGATAAGATAAAGCAGGAACAGAGCCAATGTGTTTTTTAATAATAGAAGCTTTAGCCTCCTGAAGACTGCATTTAATGTATTCATCTTTAACCTAATTACCATAAGGAAATAAACAGGAAACCCCATAGCAGTTCTGAAGAGAGGCTAAGCCATGAAACTTTTGTTGAGGTTTTTATTAAAACAATTTGTTCCTGATTCTTAATTAAAAAACTAAATAGTTTAATTGAAGTTCTAGAGGTTTAATTATAGTGTTTTCAATTCATATCAGACAATTTTCAAAGAGTAAATTCAGAGCTGAATTACCTCCCTTACTAACATAAGAGAACTAGCTGGTCAAATGTAATATTAAAAAACATAAACCTGATTTTTTAAAAGATGCTGTAATACTAGGCACCTTTACATTAAATTTTGTAGCCTAAATTCCATGTTTTTCAAGTATTTTAGGTGTTTTGTATTCTGAATTGAATAATGAGCCATTTGTATTTTTGCATAAACTAATTGAAAATTGGATGTGTATTGTGACTTACTGCTTTATTTCTTCTCTTTTATAGCACTCTTTCAGCCAGTAGCTGTGGGCTCTAGAGAATTTGAAGATGTTGTGAAGATTCTGCATTCCTCTTACTTGGAACCCAATTCAGTGTCCAATTTTAATTACAAGAGAGCCAGCTTAGTTCATAGTGAACTGTTGGAAAAGGAGGTAAGTATATTGATGGCTTCTTGCTATGAATAAGGTAGAAGTCAAATGAAATGTAATGTTTTTTTTTTTCTGAGACTACGAGCAGTATGGTATTCCCTGTAGGTATAATGCTTGTGAAATATAATTTTAGCATAGTCTGATTCCAGTTAACTTGAGATTACTTTTTACACTTGGGTTTACTAACATAGATGGGGACACTTCAGTGTGACAGCACTAATCTGTCCAGATCTATTAAGAACTTTCTGTAATAACAGTTCACAGAAAAACGCAGAGAGCTGAGATTTGATGGTCGCCTAGAAAAAGAGCTTTCTGAAACCTATGCATTTCTGATGGTTGATCGACCTCAGGTAAGAAAACAAAACTGCACACAAAATACTTTCTCTCCTTTTTCAACTAAGAGGTTTTGGTTTTTTAAACTCAATGTTTTTATGAACACACTTATTTATCCTTAAAATTCAGCCTTGGGTAGTGTAGGAGGATGGGGAAGAGTTACGAAACTGTCACTCTTGAAAATCTTCAGGCTCTGTTTAAGGGGCTCCATTTACGTTTCTATATTCTGTGTTTTAGGTTCTCTTTTAGAAATAAAAAGATAGATTTTCTGGGTGCTGTGTGGAATTTTATTGTTGTTTGGTTTTTTGTTTGTTTTTAATTGAAGATGAATGTGGTGTGGTTTTATTGCATGTGGGTTTTAGTGGGTTTTTAGGTGTTTTTTGTTTTCCTTTGAAACAAGGAAAACAAAAGAGGAGAAGATGGACTTTATTTTCTGTGCCTCTTTTTTTATGATGATTTTAATGGTAGTGGTGGAAAGACAATTTCTGTGCTGTAGCTTTTTTTTAAATAAAATTTGTATGAGTCTGGGTAACTGCTTCATTCAGAGCATTTAACTTGCATAGTTTAACAGTTCATACAGCAGCTCAGTCAAATCGTAACCTCTGGGTGGTTTTGTTTCTAACATTTTTTGAGGGGTTGTTTGTTATTTTGTTTTTTAGCTTAATCAAGATGAACTAATTGTTGTTTCTAACTGTTGTTCTGTTTATATTCTGGCTTTCCTCATAGAGTTGTTTAAAAAAATGTCTTTTCAGATCCAAAGCATATGTGAAAAGGGGCTGCAGGTGGGCCACTCCAAAATAACAATTCTCGGCAGCCCTTCTATGGGTAAATATCCTTTCATTATATGTGCTGGTATTATTCACTGTTGAGATGGCAGATAATGTGATGCAGTTGTGTAAACTTTCAGTCCTTTTTCTGTCACTGCAGGAGTATCACAGCCAGGTAATTTTAGCAAAACAGATTGACATCAGAACCTTATTTCATAACTGTTTTTTTGGCTAGTTCATTTAAATTCTTTTCACAAAGGAAAGACCTGATTCTCATTTTGGCTTAAGTCAAACCAGTGTATCATGTCTTCCCAGTAGAATTCAGAGGCCAAGGAACTAATGCAGTCTATGCCCATGTGCCTAGCTGTGTTTGTACATGCATACATGTACTTAATGGAAATGGTGGCTCAGCTTAGTATTGATTTAGAGAAAACTAAAGTTCTTGAATCTACAAAGCCAAGAAGATAAATTGAAGACTTGGAAGAGTCATGAGATGTTAAGAGAACTGAAAGTGAAAGATGCAAAGTTCCTTTTTCAAAGCTTTTCAAATAGAAAATTAAGAAATCTGTCATTCTCTGCAAAAGTAACAGTACAGAGGTGGTGATGTGAATGTTGAAAGCCAAATATATGCAAGGGAGGGGAGAGCAAAGGTATGAATGTATTGTTTATTCACTTACTCTTACAGCCAGTAAAGGTCCTAGAGCAACTTGTCTAAGCAGTTAAATACACACTTGGAATGAGAGGAACCTAA
>JAAWXA010000016.1:8586953-8624950 GCA_038090715.1 Florisuga fusca | reverse complement strand
GCAGTAAACAACCTGACCTTGAAGTGTCTCTGAAAACGCGATTAGAAGAACTAGCTTGGCAGATGCAGGTGCAGCTTTAGCGCAAAACAAGATGTTTAGCCAAAAAGTAGTTAACTGCAAGAATTTGTTATCTAAAAGAGGCGTGCCCTCTGAGCCCTATGTAACGCTGTGTAACTATTAATAAAATTGAGAGCTGTGTATCAACCATACGGGTTTTAGTCACAGACTCTGTGTTTTCACGCTCAACCTGACAGATTGCTGATGTATTTGCAAAATGGAGTTTACCAGACTGAATACATTGTATTCACTTCTTTTTTCAGTACTATTTTTATGAATATGGCTTTGATGAGATCAGGCGACGACCAAGACATGTTTGTCCTTATGCTGTGGTTTCATTTACTTACAAAGATGAAATGGCACATGTACCAAAATTCTTCCCTCCATCAAGGTAAGCTAGGACTTGTTTCAGAAAAGACTTCCTGCAGCATTAAGAGTTTGTAGCTCTTGGCAGTAGCTTTGAAATGGTGTAGATGAACCGTGCTGAAATGAATGGACATATCCCAGGGACTTAGTATAATAAATACTTCTAATTCAAAGCAAAAGGTGACAAAATAGATTTTATGGAGCAGGGGCTCCTGTAGGAAGCAATTCTGCTGCTCTTTTCACCTACTCATCTTCTGCCAAGAGGAAATCCATGTATAAAGTGGTTTCTTTGCTTAACTGAGGAAATTCACAGATGCAGAAATACTGACAGCAGTCTTGCTTGCTGTTCTGTATAATATTCTGCAAAATAGTGTTCTTTATACTGTGTCACTGAAGTCTTCACTGATGTTGTGATTGCTTGGGAAGAGATTATTCCAATGGGTCATTCATTAGGGATACAGTATGATGCCTGTGCTTATAGGAATAAATCCAGAGGTGGGGTCTTGTACCATGTAGTTCTAAAAATAGTTGTCAAGATATCTAAAATAGCACAAGGTGCTGCAGCAGTGATAACTTGAGATTACAGTGAATTGTTAGTAATGCTGTTCTGCTGGACTAGTAAAGTATCCTTCATGTAAAACTTACTGGCCAGAACTTTTCTATCTCAACCTAGTCATTCTGTCTTGTCTTTTTTTGTTAGAGTAAACAGCTACAACACAGACAGAAGTACAGGTAAGATGACTTGAAATCTATTACTTTTTATGATATAGACATCAAGGGATTTTTGAGGTTCTTTTCTTCATGTAGTTTTATTTGGTTTTAATTTGAATGATTAGTTATGCAACTGCATATCTGAGTTTTATCATGCTTACTGCAAGTATCATCACTGGATGGTCAGACACCTTGATCTGTAACTTCTTTTAGCAGAACAAGCCAGAACTGAGAAAAAAATCATTTTCCCCCTTCATTTTCTACTTGTAGTGTAGTAAGAGCTTACCTTTTGTTCATGAATCTGCTGTTCACTGGCATTTCAAATAATATCCTTTACTGTTTTTCTTTTGAGTCTTATTCAAGCAAAATATTAATATGTATAAAAGTGATTGACCTTTCAGGTAGGGAAATGAGGATAATGTTTTATAGATGCTGACATAAAGGGCAGGCTTGTGTAGACAAGTGCAGATAACATACCAACCTCCGTTACCCTGCTGGGAGCTAGTTAAAAGAAGATAGATTGTAAACACCCTGTTTATTAGATTACTATTTAGCATACTGTTGTCTGGGTTGGTGTTAATACGAAATGTTCCCTAAACTGCTTTTGAAGATTCAGCAGCCTCTTCGCTGCTGTTTCCTTTCAGTCCTGCCTAGCAAGTGGTTTCACTTAGTCTTTCTTTCTCAATTTAGATCAATCCAGCTGTACATTGTGGAGGGGACAGCTTTGGAATAAAGGCAAACTTCTGTGCCATGTTTCCTTGAAGTCAGCAGCACGCCCTTTCCTTCCATGCAAGCTGTGAGTATTGCCACTTAAAGAGTAAGTTTTAAATATTTCTATGTTAAAATTCTTTCTAGTAGAGACTGGTGATTTTTGGATATATTGAGATGACTTAGATAACACACTTAGACTAGATGCTTCAAATGTGTCAGACTAGACTCTTGAGTCTTGTGTGCCAGAGCTTCTTTTAGTTCATGCACACAACTTTGTCAGCATGGCTTTTTTGTTTGTGTGTTTTTCTGGTTTTTTCCTTCGGTGTGACACACACTCCTCTGCAGCAGTAAACACCACTGTAGTGAAGTAATCCATGGAACTGATTCTTAAGGGCATGTGTTTGATAGTTCTCATTTGGTCGATGAGGGTAGGACTATTGGGGGGGAGGGGGAATAGAGTTCTTTATTTTTTTTCTCTGTCCCTGCTCCCACCCTTTTTCTCCAGTCCTGAGAAACTTGAGATTGAAAAAGTTGTGAGCATTGACCAACTGAAGAAAAAGTTTGCACCAGCGTTGTTCTATAAAGAAACTTATGTAGGAGCAAAAGAAGGTAAATATTTCTAGCTTAATATTTATAAATTCAGATTTTGAAAAAGTTTTCTGAATTACAGTTTTGTTTCTGTTTTTCTTGCCTTGTGTTTCTGCCCTTGTATCGTGTCAGTGTTGAAGAATGGCATGTATTGTAGCCTTTATGAAGTTGTGGAGAAGACCCGTTCTGGTAGTCACTTAGAGGGTTTACTTCAAAAATTAGAGAAAGAAAAACTTGTAAGTACAATAGTTTCAGTTATTCCTGTTTCGAGAAATAATTTTACTAACTAGTTATTGAGGTGTACTACAAGATCTGTGATCACACTGGAATTCTTTAGCTTACATGTTTTTAGTTATTGTATCAGGATACTTCTGTACCCATGATGGAGTTTAGCTTACAGACATCAGGGGTACTCAGTGTGAGCAAATATCTGTTATTGTTTGAAATTATATACTTCTTTCTTGAAAACAGGTTCTTGTGAAACCACTTCTAGACAGAGGATTTCTTTTTCTCCTTTCTCCCTGGCAAATGATGTCCCCTTACGGTATGAATATTCTGTTTGTTTTGTTTTGAGTTGGTTTTCGTGGGGATTTTTGTTTGTTAAAGGGGTTGGGGGTCACAGTGATCTTCTCTTTCTCAAATGATGTTACTTTTTTGTGTTCTAGACCACCAAGCTGGAAGGCCACGCATGCTTAATGCATTGTTTCTGTTTCCAGAATCTAGAGGTGTAATGAGCTCAGGTAAGCTTGTTCACTCTTAAGTGTTCTGTTCATGCCTATATAAATGTAGCTTTTATGCTGTTGAAAACCTTAGTGTTACAGTATGTCAGTGTAAAGTAGGACTAACAGTTTGCATTGGTTATGCTGATAGTGTTCAAAAAGGTATTTACTCACAAAAGTAATTGCCTACATATTTTAGATTAATTTTTTCGTGGTTTAAAAAGAAAAATTTTGTTACAGTTTCTTGATTCTCTATAGTAGTAGAACTGAGCATCAGTATTCCAGGAGATCTATGTATTAGCAGTAACATTTCACTTCAGAGGTTTTAAGGGCTTTCTGTAACCATCAAAACATTAAGGGCAAAGCATCTGAAAGTCTTTAATGTACCTGTAATATTTCCTCTTTCTTTGCACTGGGGTATGCACCAAAAACTGAGTAAATGAGAAAAGACTAATGCACCCAGGTATTACAAGATGACTGAAAGGACTTGGCTTTAGTAGAACTTTAATGCTTTGGGATCAATGAGACTTTTAAGTTTATGTTTTACATCTGAAATAGGCAGGTAGTACTAGCAGCAGAATGTAACTCCTGTGAGTTAAAAGTGATACTGTCAAAACACAGCCCTTTCTAGGCATTTCACTTTTACATTTCACTTCTTGGCACCTTCCTAGATTCTTATCTTGGTATTTCTGATTTTAATAAACCACTTAGGTTTTTCTTATTTAAGTAACAAATGTGAAAATTTAGTTTTAGGTTGGGTAAGAGATGAAATTTAAAGTGTATGCATGCCAGTTGTTACAAGTACTCTGGTCTTGCTACCGTGACATTTCAAAGACTTGTGAGCTCTAATTTCTAACACAAGGTTAGTTACTGGTTTGAGTCTTCAGAGGTGCTTAAATGGTTGAATGGAGAAAAGTTTCAGTCTTATAATTGGAGGGGGGGGGAAAGAATGTGAATAAATTAATAAAAGAAGGATATAACTTAAGGCTTCCTTGAGGTGCTGTTTCAAGGATGTGGTAAAAGGCTCTAACAGCTTTCTAGGACAGCTGTTGGTGAATCCTGCATTAGGTGAATCCTGCTCTTGGTGCACGTTCCTGCTTCATCTCTTCAGTTTAGTGAATTGTATTGCTTTTCTAAGAATGGACAAAACTGGGTTTCTTCTGAGTTACTAAGCTGAATAATTTTCAAAGGGTCGAGTGAATTTAGAAGTAGCTCAATGAATGTGTTGGGATTGCATTGAAAGGAGTAATACTTCCCCTGTGTCTTGCAGGGAGCTATTAGGCTGCTTCTTAATAAACCTTAGTGAGCCTTTGAAGTGGCTGCCTTCTAGAAGGGTCAGGAGAGTGATTTAAATTGGAAATACTCTGGGTATCTAGAATACAGATTACTACAACATTATGAGAATGAGCCCTCATCATGACTATGAGTAAGTTGACTCTTCAGTGGGCTTTAAAGCTGGTTACTAAACAAAAAAAAATCCTTTCCTGGCTTTTGGGTTATTTTTCCTTAGCCATTCCAAACTGTGTTTCACCAAATATGTATAATACAGAATATTGCTAAGTAGTCATCATTTATTTACAGCTTTGTGGTTTGATTTTAATTGTAAATTCCCTTTTCTCCTATGGCAGCACAAAAAAGTGTTCTATTTGGAACACAGAAAAATTCAACTACCATGGTGTTGCACGAAAATCGGGAAATCATTCCAGAATTCACAAAGTTTATTCAGTCTCTACATTTTGCTTTAATCCAGTCTCGTAAAGACGCTACTGCAGATTTCAATGTTGTTGTGGAAAAGTATATAAATGAGTATTTGAAAAGATGCTGTAGTGGCTCTGGAAAATACAGAGAATTTGTGTTGTATCGGTATGAATCACGGTTGGATGACAAAAAATTTCTTTATCCTGCTCCAAAAAATAAATCTCATATTGACAGCTCCTTGCAAAACTATATTTTTGGTTGTGAGGCATATCAACTACCTGTTTCTAGAGCTAAGGAACTGATGGAGGGAAATCAGAAACTTCAACAGTTCAGTCCCATCTCAGATTATGAAGCCCCAGAAGAAGACTCTGATTTTACCAATGCAAAAAGTGGAAAAAGAATTAATGCAAAATGTGAAGGCACAGTTGGCAAGCGAAAACTGCATCATTCTGGAGATTATGATACAGATAGACTCAAAGAACTTATTAACTTAATCCAATGTAGGAAAAAAAATGTAGTTGGAGATTCTGATTCTGAAGACCCTAGAAATAAAAGTGGTCTGAAAAGGAAGCTGGAAAAACAGTCTGAAAATCTGCGGAAATACTTAAGAACGAGTGAATCTTTGGAGAATATCTGTCACTATGAGGGTAAGAAAGGTTTTACGTTCTACGTTTCCTCTGTAAACATTGCAATGTAAAGTATACTTAACATTTAAGCTTTATAGATAGGATATCTTCACATACTGTGGGTATTTTAGTGCATGGTGGTTCATTTAAACATTGGCCTGAGATCTGTCAATAGAGATGAAGTTCATTTTTTTGTAGGTTGCCTCTTCCGAGGAGACAAGGTACAGGAATTGTCATGGGAGCTGGTTTTGTTCTGCCTCTAGAGAAAGCAGGAAAACTTCCCAAGAGTCTGCTTGGCTGTGGAGCTGTTGTCCAAAGACATGATATTACAGAGTACTAAGCAGATTTAATATCATAGTGTCTTCTGCAGAGTTTGACTTCAAGCACTGCTGTAGTTCTCTGTCTCCAATACTGTATATAATACCTAATAAATTTAGATCAAAGGGGAAAATTAAACTTAATAGCATGAGCATATTTAAGTTTTGAAGTACCAGTAATGTGTGTGGTGGGACGAAGGAAACTAATAGTATTAAGACTGAATTGTTCTGTACGTGAAATTACCAACATCCAAACCTTAGATAATTATCAGAGATAGTACCTGATACATCAGATACCTGATACATCTGCCAAAAAAACCCCCCTTTGATTTCCAA
Source organism: Florisuga fusca (assembly GCA_038090715.1). Taxonomy (NCBI): domain Eukaryota; kingdom Metazoa; phylum Chordata; class Aves; order Apodiformes; family Trochilidae; genus Florisuga; species Florisuga fusca. The sequence goes on along the minus strand of JAAWXA010000016.1, from coordinate 8,618,821 downwards.
ACCTCTGACCTTTTTCTGAAGGCAGTGATATAGTGCTCCTTCAGGAGGGGGAAAATGGAGGAAAGGGTAGCACAAAGAAGAGAGGGAATTTACATTGAGCATCACTCATTCTCGTGTACATGAAACACATTGGGAGATGAAGTGGCTGATTTTAGGCAGAAGTTTCACTTTTGAGAGGGACAAAAATTACTGATGTGGAGATGGAGATGGAGGGTTGACTACATGCAAGATCCTGAGATTCCTGCTGCCTGTGAACCTCTAGGGTCCTTTTACATTGATTATTAATGTAAAATAATGTAAAAATGCATTTCTGCCTGGCTGTAATCAGAACAATATTTGTTAAAACTAAATTTTGGTTTAATTCTTTCAGGGATACTAAAACAGCAACATCTATCTATGGCGTGAATTCCATGTTTTTATAAAAGTCTAAAAGTAATTTGTTTTCTAAAAAAATCTTGCCTGAAATATTGTGTTCTTAAGTATGTAAACATGTCTAGACTTTTATTAGTCAAACAGCACTTAATTCCATGTTTCTACATCTGATAAAGGAGTTCATCAGATACTTCAAGTAATTCCCTGGCTCATCTCTTCCCAAGAAGGAAAAATCCCTCCAGTATTTATTTACTTATCTAAGGGAATGAGTAGAAGAGTAATAACTCTGTTCCAAAATGAGTTCTAGTGCAAATAGGCATGGTGAAGTTTTAGAATTACACTTAGGCTAAGATAATTTATGAGTTAAGCATTAATATACTCATCAGTTTCTGGAACAACAGATAGGATGGAGAGAAGTAGGTATTTTGCTCAAACCTTTTTGTCTCAACACGGGATAGAGAAACAGGGTTTCCATAGACTACATAAATCACAGTATGTGATTTCTATTATTCTATAAAATAATGTGAAAAACCACAATTCTTTATCAGGGGTAGACGATAAGCTTTAGAAACTGCCCTTTTATCAGCATCTACCTGTTTATAATTGTTTGTTAAGAAAATAAATTATGTGTATTGTATGGATTGATGCTAAATAGTGAGAGTGTGGGTATGTGGAAAGTGTTTGTGTGTGTGTGTATTATTTTGATTTTATTTTAAAACTTAGATTATTTTTCCCTTCCCTCCCCCAACTCTAAGGGATCAGGACCTCAGATTCGTCACACTCTGTTTTCTCAGTTAATACTGGTTTTGGTGGACATGATGCTGACTTGAGGCAGCAAGATGTATCTGACCCTGGTGTTACTGACACACATGGCCTCCTCAAACTGCTTTTTGAAACACTGGCTAGTGCTGGACACTTGGACTCATCGTTGGCACGATCTGTACATCAAGCTTTAGGATTAAGCACTGATGATGTTGAAGACAATATGAGACAAGAATATGGATACGAATCCTTTCCAGCACAGGACAGAGATGATAATGAGTTTCCTAATACTGCTCAGACTGAAAGTGTGAACTTTAAGGACCCCCAGAGTCCAGTGATCCTTGAAACAGATGCAGGGTGCTTACCCTACCCTGTTGCTGTTGATCTGCGGCTTTCAACTAACGAAGCAGGACTTGACCACACACTCCATTTAAAAGTAAGTGAAACTGCCATGTAGGTAGATGCTGCTAATGCATGTACTGTTTTCATAAATGAGACTGAAAAAAGCATTCTGGATTTCTAATATGCACTAACCTTTGAAAAGCTTTTTTTTGGTGGGAGCATATATGGAAATTTTCTTAACTGTAAGATGTGTGTTCCTCTTTTCTTCATGTCTGCTCCTTTTTGTAACACAATTATAATTAAGAATACCTGAAAGATGGAAACCAACCATGGTCAGTGTTTCTCACTGATCTTGAAGCAAGTGCCATATGCAGCTGCTATGGCAATAGCAGCAAAACTTCTGTCATTCTGTTGCTGAGTGCTGAATATGAGGGTGTTTTCAAGTGAGCACTGAGACCAAAGCCTTTCAGTTTTCTCCTGTCTCTGGAAGAAAAAAGATCCTCTATCTGGCTCTCACCTTGCTGATGGTGGTGGGTTTTTCTAGCAATCTGAAGTTGTTGCACAGAGTAAGTATAGTGTTAATTTCAAGAGCTTGCATACTGCATCTTCCTCCTCTTGTTGTGGTTCTTGGTCTGGCCTAGGGTATTGGGGTTTGCTGAATCTGAAACACGGTAAGGAATGATTTGAGAGTTAACCAGCATAGTTTTTGCCTTATCTGTTACTCTTCCTGAAAGTAGATTGTAAAGCAATAGTTGTTGTCCCATATGGTCTCTGACAGCACTGGCTGCAGGGCAGACCATTAATCATTTTGTGTTAGTGAGGTTTTATAGACCTGATAGGTTGTTTGGATATGACAAACATGATTATTAAATTTCACCTCTGACACAGAAATGAGCCATTTTTGACTAGGCCTCTTACAGATACAAGTTGAGACAGTCTTGTTTTTCAAAGCTTACACACCTTTAATTCTTATCTCTTCTCCCCTCCCAAATGCAAACCAAATATAAATGTATCATTTGTAGGCTGTATAATTTAAAGACTTTTTTCTCAGCCTGTTGCTTTCTTGTCATAAGCATGAAAGTGAAAGCTGTTCAGAATGTAAATGCTTAATGGCTACCACAACAAAAAGTTTGAAGTTGAGAATTTTTATTGGTGTCTAGGAAGCAAGCACTGGAAGTGTGAGTAGTTTTGAAGACTACAGTCCCTGTCCCAGCACTCCTGTAGAGCATGCTCATCGCAGGCAACATTCCACCTCAAATAATACCGGAGAAGTTGGACTGCACTGGAAACTTATTCCAATTACAGGTAAGATGGGTTTAAGTCCTATGTTGCTACAAATAACGAATGAGAACATGTTCTTGAAGTTTGTATCTTTCATAGATCCCATTCTTGAGTCACGTGTTGGTACACAAGCATAGATATATATGACTTGTGCCATTGTTTCTGGGATTTGAATAATACAGAATCTGCTGCATAAAAACATACTGGTGAAGAATATTGCTTTGGGTACACACTGATATAATGTAGATGTGGGATTGCTTGAGCATTTATCTATTGAGGTGCATAACTGTTTTGAAGTCAGTGTTTGAACTTGCTTGGTTTTGCTGAAAGATTGGACAGGTGGATAATTGCAGCTAGTTATCCAGAAAAGTAATAAAAAATGTGTTCACCTTCTAGAAAGTAGTGTACTTACTGAATCAATCTCTTCCACTGGAAGTGCTTCAAAGTCTTTATACTTACCTACACATTTAAATCTTAAAGAAACAGCTTCTTGTTCTACTTCTTCATGAGTCAACAGTGTCAAGTCTCAAGAGAAGCATTAAGGCATAGATTTGCAGGATGTGGAATAGCTGTAGGAATAGCTATCAAGAGCTCTAAATTCAAAGCTACAGATCAGTTTGTCTTATGGCTAAATCCAGATGGAATTTGTTAAATGCATTCTCTCAGTGAAAACCTACTGATTTCTGGTTGTGTTCCAGCAATGCTGGAATCTCTCTCTTGGACACTTCTGATATCCATCCAGTTGTGTTCAATAGCTCTTTTTTGCTTTTTTTTTAGCTGAGAAGGTAGGAAGGCAGGGGAAGGGTTTCCCTTCAAAATATTCCCTTAGGCCTTTCAAGGAAGTGGCAGGGTAATTCTGGATGTTTTCTGCACTTCCTTTAAGGGAAGAACATGTAAAAGCTGTTTTGGTATTCTCCAGAGTGTATGGAGACTGTAGCTCTTTGGATAGGACATTCTTTAATGCCTGGAGGAAATGGCCACTGCGTATAGGTGAGGATATAGTTACTGAGGTAGCTAGTTAAGTAGATGATGAAACATCTGAAAACTGCAATGCATCATAGATGATGGATGTGGAAGTCCATGCAAGAGTTTGTAAGATACATTAAGTTTGTAAGATACATTGCACAGCCACCCATGTCTTACGAGAAAAAAAATTTCTCTGAAGTCTTCTGAGAAGGAGAAGTGCTGTTCTCTAGCATTTGCCCATCTTTACTGGGCTTATCTTCCTATGTAATATCTTCTCAAGGGCTTAGAATTTTTATTCTAGGGAATTAAGTAACATTTAAAGGGAACTTTGTTCTTTTCTGAAACCAATTGCGTTCTAAATCTGATGGCTTCTCCCTGTGCCTCATTTTTGTAGCAGGGTAGCTATAGAAAGAAATGGAGAGAACATCAATCTTCCTGTTTCATCTCTGCAGTTACAAGAAAGCAAATTGGAACTCTCTTAATTTTTTTCTTTTTCCACCAAAAATAGGTTTTACTTTTGATACCAAGGGATCCTTGGGCACATAAGTTTTCTAACAAGCCCATCTGAATTCAGTTTTGGTTTGAAATTGAGACTCTTGGTTTTAGACATCAAGTGCAACAATAATTCTTGTTTATTCGTCCTTAAAAGTGATGACTTTTGTTTACATTTATCTTGGCTATGAAGATACAGAATGTTCTAGGCTGTATTTGACAGGGGGTGTTTGAGTTTCAAATTCAGAATTGATCCAGGAATCCTCTTTCTGGAGTCACAGTAGCAGGATCTCTCAAGCGGTGAAGAACATCCTTGCAGTTTAAGAGACAAATTCTTCACTGTTTCAGGAGCTCTTAAACAGGTGTTCTTTTTATGATTGTTTCCGGGCAGTTCTCTGATTTTTTTTTTTTTACGTATCCAGATCCAAGATATTACCAACAAAAGAGCATGTTTGAAATCATAAATCATATTTTAACAGTTGGAAGTGTTTTAAGTTTTTAAATTGGATTTTGCTCCTTGCTAGTGCATTTGCTTTTTATGAAGACTCACGACCTAAAGGTGTAGGTCTATGAAAGATGTCACCTTCAGAGAATTCTATTTAAATAAGGGTAACTTTAGTTCAAATCATTCTTTTAAAAAAAAAAAAATCCTGTTTTTCATGTTAGAAAATACTTTGCATTTCATATTCAGCATTTTGTTTCCCTTTACATTCTGATTAATGTTTTCAATAAAAACTTAGGCAAAAAGAAAGGCTTTTAGCTTTTTTATAACCAAAGTTTTTCCTACTCAAAAACTTTAAATAATAACTTGAAAGAATTACCTAATCAGTTCTTAATTATACGTATCTTATGGAACAGCTGTGGACTGAAGTACCTGTATGTATATGTATGTATCTGCAAAAACTGCTTATATATACCATGAATTGAAACAATGTTTAAATTTGGATTAAAACCAAACAAATCATAGTTTTGTCTGTGAATGGTGAAGAAACTGAGTGCTGTGGAAATTATCTGAGGTTTGGATTAGGAGAGGCTTTCAGCACTCCTTGCAGCATAAGGGTAAAGCATACCACAAGACTTACATCCTCCCTTTTTAAGCCAAATAAAACTTTCCAGTCTGAGGATTATAACCTAGTGTAGCTATTTGAATAATTTGTCACCCTGCTTGATTTCTAATTTCAGGGGGTTTTTTTGTAACTAAGGCAGTTCCTGTTACGTGTAATCAGAGCTATCTCTAAAAATTGTGTTCTGCTTTTTGAGTAAACTTTACTATATTGTTCTACCATCTTAGGAGCTGTTAAGTTCTCTGTGCCTCAGCAGGCAGCAACACTTGAGTCTTTAAGGTGATTTGTGGGGAAGGCACAATCTAATGCTGTTGAAAAACTGTTTTGTAGGTTTTAGTGTATCAGTTGTGTATGGCTTGTAAACATGAGATGATGATGATGAACTCTTCCTGTATAGGTCTGAAATCACCAGAAGAACCACTGGTGTATTTACCACCAAAGGATGCCCTTCCTAATGACCCCCGGGTAATAAGTAGACAGAGAAGTTCTGATGATCAGTTTCCATACTCTCCATTTTCAGACACCCAAAAGGGGACAGCAGAAGATGGACTTTATACAAGACAAGTGGAGAAACTTGAAGATGAGTGTGGGCTAGCAGATCACCCTTTTGAAACTAAGCATTCCATTAGTGCCATAATAGAGACTACACTATTAGAAGAATATAATCTGTTTGCAAGAAAGATTCAGGAAATTTTGCAGCAAAAGAATATTGCTTATGTTAGTGGTATGTCCACACCATTGTTTTCTGCCCGAGAGAGGATAATGAGACTTTCTGAATACATATGTTTGCAGGCATCAGAATTTTCTGTTCAAGAATATATAGAGACACTGAGTGAAAAGTTGAATAGTGTTATTGTGTCCTCGTCATGCATTAAGAATACTCCACCAGTTTATGGTAGTCCTGAATCAGCAGAAGTGGTTATTGACACTGCACTGAATCCTGCACCTGACACATTACCTGTTTGCAGAAATGCTGACACAGCATTGTTATTAGAGCCATTGTGTAATAACGTGGTGGAAGATCCAGATCCTAAGGAGCAACAGCTGTCAAGTTTACCCTTAGTGAAGGAGGAAATAGATGGTGGGAATGCTAAAACAGAGAACACGTTGACATCTGATCAGACCTCCTGCGTTGGCGATCTGATGGAACCACCTGAAAAGACACAGAAATCCTTGGAGAACTTAAACATTTCAACCCAACCAGCCCTTTCTGATTTTATAAGCCAGTTAAAACCTGAAGTGTTTACCAGTTTGGTCAAAATTATTAAAGATGTACAGAAAAACACTGTGAAATTTTATATCCATGAAGAGGAGGAGAGCATTCTTGGCAAAGAAATCAAGGTACGTATGTTCCATTTCATCCTTTCATTAGTGTTACAATAGAGTGCCTTTCAAATCAAAATGTATAATGCTGGACTTGCAAACATAAAGTAGTCTAAAATTTATTTTAAAAAATATTTGAGAAAGGAGGCTATCCTGTCCCATTCTTTGTTGGAGGTTCTGAGCTGGTCTAGCTTATATTAATTTTTACATAAGTCTTTTACTTAGTTGGGAAGCAGGACAGGCTGCTGTTTGGTTCCTTCTGAAGGTACTGTCAGGGGTGGCCTTATGGAGAAGTGGTAACAAAGGCAAACGTGGAAGCAGACTATTCTAGGAAGAATGTATAAAAAGCTGGCGTGTTTCAGGTTTTCTCTTTCCCTTTCCCTTCCAGTTAGTAGTACAAGTAATTTTGAGATTACTGTTCTTCTGTATTTACATTTGTAAGATGCAAGTTGACAGGGAAATCAGAACAACTTCTGGCTTAACCTGAAAACTCCCTTCAGTTCTGATAGAATGACAGTTGGCCATTTATGTGTGATTCTGTAAGAACAAGTGACTTGCTGGAACAGCCTGGGTCTGTGCTGACACCCTCCCGATTCGTGGATCGGGAGGACAAGGAGGCCGTTCCCTTGGAGATTCTTTGGAGTGGTAAACTAAGTTGATGTGGTCATGGTGTGGGGATTGTTTTGGCCAAACTGCCTACTCATACTTTCCTCACCATCTTCTCTTTCTGTGGTGTTAGGAATATCTTACAAAGTTAGGTAATACAGAGTGCCATCCAGAACAGTTCCTTCTAAGAGCTGCATTAGATAAACTGCTGATAATTATTCAAAATGAAGACATCGCCAACCGCATCCACAAGGTATTTCACCTAAGTAAATGTGTGCTATAGAAAGTTACAGTTTAAACACAGTGAGAAGAGCTCATTTGGAGTAACGTTACTTTCTCACAGCAACATGGCATTTAAACCATCTTCTGTGCTTAGCTGCTATTTGAAGAAACAAAATTGTTGTGGTAAATACCTAGTTTTGTTGCATCATACACCGGTGACTTCTCCCACCCCCAGATACATGCTCATGCATGTTTATTCTTAGTGGTTTGTAAACTTGGATAGAGGCTTCAGTAGTTCTGCTGCTCATTCTGTGATGCTCTAATGTCAGGCAAAGGCAGCTGCCAGATTACCTTCATTGTTCCCAACAGCTGTGGTTTATGAACCTATGCTGCACAGAAACTGACGTTATTTGAAGTGCTCAAGTTCCATTGTCTTATTCCTGTAATGTTTTTGGGAGAGCCTCTCCTCAGGCAAGATGAAAGAAGTAATACTAGAAGTAGAAGTAATTCTTAAAAAATGTGCTTTTAAGTATGATATTTGGTATTAGTAAGTAGAAAAGTTCTGCATTTCCTTTTTTGTTGTATGATCTTTGGTATAGCTCTCTTATTTTTAATACTTCTAAACAGATACCTGGCTTAGTAACTTTGAAGAGGCTTTCTTGTGTCAGCTTTGCGGGCGTTGATAGTTTGGATGATGTGAAAAATCACACTTACAATGAACTGTTTGTGTCGGGTGGCTTTGTTGTGTCAGATGAATCTGTCCTTAATCCAGAAACCATCACTGCAGGTAAGTGTTGTGCTTTTCTGAAGCTTTAAAACAGCCCCCAAAAAGCCTGGCATTTTAGCATCTGAGAGATGCCATTCTCATTGCTGCGAAGAACTGAATCTTCTAATTTTTGTGAGGTTTTTTTAAGTGAACTTGTTAGTTCAGCCTCTTAACCTCAATAGCCTTTTTGGAGAACATGTTTTTGGGGAACATGTGGACCTGGAGAGCTTATCTTGTCTTTTTCAGTTTGTTAGATTGTGTAGTTACGTATATGGATACAACTCAATACTTGATCCACAAATATAATAGGAAAAAAATACTGAAAAAGTATATTCTTTCACTTCTTTATTTGCAATTCAACAGTTTACTAAGTTACCAGGTTTTTAAATTGATATTTTAGTGAAGCAGATGACATATGACTGAATTCAGCTTTTATATAAGCAGATACCACTGCTAAGCTTCTGACTGACAAAAGCTCACTTTTTGGAATATTGGTGTTGATTAATCTGTTAGAAAGAAAACTTAAAGTACTTAATTAATGTTGATAGTTATGTCACTACTTCAAAGAAAATGGAATTTTCATTCATTACATATTCATACATTGAAGCAGTTTTATCAGTTTGCATACTACAAAACTTATCCTCTCTTCATTATCTCCAAAACAGATAAACTAAAACAGTTCTTAAAGTTTCTGGAAGATCTCAATACCCCGGATGGAAAATGGCAGTGGAAGGTCCACTGCAAAATACTGAAAAAACTTAAAGAGCTGGGAAGGTAAGTAGTGTTTTCCACTTAGCAGTTATTAAAATGTTTCAGCTTTATTATTTATTATTTATTTATTATAGTTTCCAAAGCCCAGTTAAGTAGAACTTAAAATTGTTTGTCTTTTGACATATTTAGATTTACCCTGAATCAAGTAACATTCTAATAGTGCACTTTTTTTACAATTATAGAATAAATCCTAATGCCCTGGGCCTGCTGACCCTTCTGAACAGCTATCAAAAGAAGCACTTGGCTGAGATTCTGTCTTACCATGATTGTGATTCTCAGACTCGAAATGCTCCAGAATTAGACTGTCTTATCAGGCTCCAGGCTCAAAACATCCAGCAGAGACACGCTGTCTTTGTAACAGGTAAAATAAAATCTATGAATACTTCTCTCCCACTTTTGGTAACAGGTGCTCACTATTACTACAAAATCTCCTTTTATGTATTTAGAAAAGAATCTGAAAACACGTGCAAATTACATTGATAATGGAATAGTTGTTGCTACTGTTGATGATTTCATGAAAAATTTTAAGAGTCTCGTTGGGTATCACAACTCAGTTACAGAAGAAAACAGCCTCCCTCCCTCTGATGAGCACAAAGGACAATCAGGTAATGTTAAGCACACTTCAGCCAATTTCTTTAGCTAATTAGATGTGTGGGGTGGAGGTCCTTGAAATTGTGTCCTTAGTCTTGCAAATGAACACTACAGAAGGCAAGGAAAACCCAACTCTCAAGCTACTCTTTTTCTATTTTAAATGATGGGGAGAAGCAGCTGGGATGGAGCACGAAGGGAGATCTTAGATGCAGAAGTGTAGGCTGATGGGGTGTTGGTTAGACATGTGCCAGAGCAGTGTAACTGTTTCCAGGAGAAAGACAGACTTAATGATAGCTTTTAGAAACAGAAGGACTGACATGTCAGCAAATGTACTCCTTTAATTGTTTGATCAAATACTCACCTACTGTGTAACTTTAGATGCTGTTTTGACATTAAACCCTTTGGAGCTGGGAGTTGGGATTTCCCAGCACTAAACATGAACACAATGCGCAGAAGCTTTTAGCATCGGAGTAACTGGACACTCACACAGAGGGTTAAGTGTGTGTGTTGATTGTGAACAAGAGTGGCAGAAGACCAAGACTTAAATGATATTGGACTTACAGACCTGAAGCATAACATTCTGTGAGTAGTGTATAGATTTTCTAATAAAAGTTTGTATTTCAATAGAATAGGACTTTCTTTCTTTTTTTAATGTAGTTCTTGTAGAAAACGATGAGAAGGATGAGGAGGACATGTCTCTGGATTCAGGGGATGAAACAGCACAAATAGAAATCTGCAATGATGCCTCTAGGTATGATAGTCATTTGGAAGCTTTGCAGACAGAGGCCAAGGGCTCACGTGGAGTAGATGCACAAGAAAGCTGCTTATCAGTTAAAGAGTTATCTCCTGAAGCGCAAATTGGCTTGATGGAAAAGACTTCTAAAACTGACTTAGAAGAGATACAACCAGTTACTTCAGTTTCTACAACATGCTCTGCTGAAGGAGAAAAACACAATTCAGTTCAACAGGCACCTTTCAATAACTTCCAGGTTTATAGTAGACAATTAAACATGTCCCATCAGTTCAGTCACTTTAATGTACTCACTCATCAGACTTTTCTGGGAACAACATACTCAGTTTCTTCTGCAAGTCAAAACCAAGAAGGGGGCAATTATTTTGTATCTGCTTACAGTCAGAGCACAGATACAGAAAAGTCATCATCACCTGGTGGTTGGGATGTAAATTGTGATTCTTCCAGGCCATATTCAAAACATAAATAAACTGTTAAGTCTCTTTTTATAAGTTGCTGTGGACTTTTGTTTCTAAAATGGTGGATTAACAGTTTCTATTTTATTCTGGAACAAAATGTTTCTTGTTCTTTATCTCAAATTTTTTCTTGTCTTATTTAAATCCTGATGGCCTGTACCTGTTGAAGCATCTGAAAATTTAAATAAATATATATATTTTTTAACATTTACTGTACTTAAATTATCTTGCTTGTTGGCACTTTTAAGTTTCTACATTTGTATTTGACCTGTACCTGGGCTTCAGTTTGAAGTCTGTTTTTATGTAAAACTGAATGTTTGCCTCAAATCTGTGAAATTACAAGGGTTAGGTTTTTTTAACTGTTGAAGAGTATCCAAATCACCTTACTTTACATAAATATCAAAATGTATGTATTTATTTGACATTTGACACAACTTTTGTACAAATGTTTTTACATGGTTCTAAGGCAGTGTAGTTATTTTAATGACTATATACTGGATTTTGGCTAAATACCTCAATTAGAGTAAGTGATGGTGCAGTTCCATTACAAAATAAAATAAAACTCAATGCACAAGGGACGTACTTCCTAAAACACTGCATTGTCTGTGGTTTTTATATTGTTTTCAAGGTAAAACAGATGGACCCAAACTTTACTTCATCAATAGCAATTATCTTTGAGTCTAATTTTGATACTCTATGCTTACTATAGCATCAAAATGATGTTAAAACTTCTATCTTGATATTTTAATTACTGTTAATGAAGGATAAACCTGCTTTTAATAACTGTGGTAGTACAGTCTGCATTAGAAAAATATAAATTCTCTACTGATGACTGTTTTGTGTTTTGTTTGTTTTTATTAATGAGTATTTGCTTAAGTACAAGGATGGAGTTCGATCTGTTTCTTCATCTTGCCCTTTGTAATTTCACACGTGCTGTTACAAACTTCCTCTTTCCCCAGTGCTTCTCTCCCCATGGGCTCATTCTGTACCTGATCTCCTGATGGGCTTCTGGAAAACAGCACCTGGTGCCTGACAGCTGTGGATTCTCAAGGCTCCCCTTGTTATTACTCTGCTGGGCTTGCACACACATTAATACTTTTGACTCACGTTTACTGCTCTTCAGGCTGTCATAAGTCATATTGGGTTTTCTTGATGTTTGCAATTTTATTTTCATGTTTTTATGTAGGATGTGTGCTTTAGTACGAGATGACAGCATTTGAAACCATATGACTAAACTCAGAGAAACAGCTGGTACAATATTAATGGTTAAAAGAAGGTATCTGTTGAAAAACAAACAAAACCATAGACTTCTGCCTAAAGTTTAATGTCTTTCCTTCTATAAACATTTATTTGTTTAAATTAGGAACAAATTGATACTAGAGCACTATCAGTTGTTACCCTCTGACCAAACATAGCAAATATATAATTTTTTTTCAAAAAAAGGAACTCCTTTGTATCAATCCTAATGAATTTTGTGTGAAGAGTTGTTCTACCACCATCAAATGTGGTAGTTGCACCTGCTTGCAGGAGTTACCACGCACAGGGAAGGAAGGAGCACAACTTTATTCCCTTTGCTACTGTTGCAAGACACCTTCAGAGTAAGGTTCTGACTAAGAAGAGTTACTACTGGGAGGAATCCCAGTTTGGAAGTTCTGTGGTTCTTATGTGATACCACAGAGATCAACTAACATGAATGCAGGTTGTGCATCTTCTGTAGTGATCTAGAAGGGAAACAGTTTTTCCCCAGATTATCTGTATTTTGGAGACTAAAAGCAGATTAATCTAAGGTAAACATTTAAGTCTGACTGGAAGCATTAAGTATTGTGATTTGTTCAGATCTAGTCAATCAGAAAACTTTCTTAAAACAGTCCAGCCCACTATGATGTTAAGTGCTGCAATCCTGTTTTAACTGAGGGGGGGGAAATTTCAAGTCAGCAGTTCCGTGGTCTTAAAGTCTTCTGTTGCACATTTTAATAAACCTAAAAGCTATCTGAATAGTTAAGTTTCAGGCAACTGAAAATACCAAAGTCTATCCAAGCCATTCAGAATACATTTTCATCTTTTTATTTATCAAAACACCAAGTTCTACAAACCCCCAAGTAACAGTTTTATACAGTGCTTTGGTGCTTTATATTAAATTCAGGTAGCATAAAAACCATTCTCAACAGACATCATTAGTTTAGTATGTCTTCAATATGAGAAGCAACATGACCCTGTAATCTATCAAATTTCACATAATTTAAATGTCATAAAAAAAGGATGTTCTTAAGTCATGAGAGTAGCAAAGTGCTGTGCCTTTACAGTTTAAGAATTCAGAACATTCGTATGTACCTCAAAATGGTGAAAGAAAGTTCTCTTCTTGAGCTATTGAAGGAATCAGAGCAGTCTCCAACTCCTTTTGCTTCTGCAGGAGGCCCTGAAATAAAGGGAATATTAATATCAAATGTTCTTCCTTATGCAGCCTGAACTAACAACATGTAGCGTTCATATTTTAAAACAATTTACTTGTCAAGGCTCAATGCTTTTTACAGAGACAACTTCAAAATAGCAACATAATACATTCAGTAGTGCAGAAACTCAAGATATTATGTCTTTTCGCAAAAGACTTGAAGTGTGACTGAGGTGGAAGCCAGCCCAGTTTCCAGGGATGATTGTGCAGAGTTTTACCCTGCATTAAATTTAACCTGCTCACTCCTTTGTGCAGTTTCTATGTCTGGGGTATTCTAACATATTATATGAAGTTGAACCCCAAACCTTGACAGCTAACAGCTTTTAACTCTATAGTACTCTTCATATAAAAAGGACAGCGTTACCATTTGAACTAGAACCATGTCAGATGCTTTAGGATGTGTACATTTACTCTCAAAAGGTAAGAGGTTCCTGCTTTGTTAATGGCTCTCATGTACTGGACAATGGAGAAAACCTGAAATAGAAGCTCTTGGAAGTGTATCCATAGCTGAGTGGTAAGTAATACATGATAGGACTATGTCAGCTACATTAAGAAATTTGAAATCAGTTCATTTTTTTCTTAACTGTCAAAAAAAAAAAAAAAAAAACCAATGTTATTTCTCCTCAGAGCACAGGGCCTTTCTCACAGATGAGGTTGCAGGAGCTGTGATGTCAATACGGTGCTCCTGGGGGCACAGAAGTGGGGGGAGAGCTTGTGAAGAACTGGTTTCAGTTAGCAAAGAAGCCTTCACAGAGCATCCTTCCAAAAGCAGCAGCTACTCTGAATCTCATTCAATCACTTGATGAATTTATTCTTAATTAATCAACAGTATCTGCTATTCCTGGTAGGAGAGATATTGGATTTGTCAATAATTACTTTTATTATGGAGTGGTTTTTGCACTTCATAGCATGTTACAGAACAAAGTCCTGTAATAAACTGCCTTAAATCAACCCAGCAGTGAGGTAAGAAACAACACTGAAAACTGGAAGTCTATCACATGGTTTGACAAGGTTATAAAAAGGGCCTAGAGAAAAGTAATGTGAAATATCTACACAGGGTTAACCAGTGATGTTATCTGTCCTAAGTGCATTCTGCAGCTGGTAGGATATTGAGAAAAGACCTCTACAGATCTTAACTCTCTTCCAGAGCCACTGAAAGCCCCTAACCTTAACATTAGTCACTGCTAACACCTGAATATATCCTATGCATCAAAAATGTGCCTAAGATCTTGTCTCAAATCCTCTTCAAATACCTATGGCTCTTGTTCGCCTCAGCAAACACAAGGATCAAGTTCTGCTTTAAGCTGGCTTCATTCTTAACCAAAATAGCACTGGCAAATGAAGCTTTAACACAAAGACTGAGGAGGTGTAGATTTAACGAAAATATTAATAAGCATCACGGAATATCAGATCCAGTCAAAATAATTTGGAAGCAATAGGAAACAAACCTTCAGCCTGACAGGTTTTCTGCCCTTATTTTGATCAGTTAGGCAATTTTTATACCTCAAGGCAAAGAAAAATAAATAATGCTGCTAGCAATAACATCCTTTTAGGATGGAATGGAGCTATTCGAAAACTAGGAAGATACTGACAGATGTTTATCTTTAGTGTTCTTCAAGAACAACATGCAAACCTAGAAGTAAATGCTTTTATTTTTGTCTTGCAGCCCCCTGTCAGGCAATATGAAGCTCAAAAGGAAACAGTTTGGTTTGTGAGACACACTGATGAGAGCTGTGGTTTGAATCTGCTGTGAGCTGCACCTTGTTGGCAACAGGTAAAGCATTAAATTCACTCAAGTTTTAATACCTAGATGTCTGACTCTATTTTCCTGGTATTCTGACTACAATTGGGATTACACAGTTACCATCTATAATCCATGATGCTTTACTTTACTGCAGTGTGGATCCTTAAGACAGTCTCAGGTATTCAAAATCCTTCTGGCAATCCTGTAGATCTTGTAACTACCAGTAACTTACTACAAATAGAACACCATATGCAAACACTCACGGGCTTTTATCATAGAAGCTCTTGCGTGTAGTATTAAACTAAGTTTCATTTTATATTCACTCACTGAATTTGGCTGATTGACAAATCCTGACATGTTAACGAAAGAGGATATCTTGGAAAGATGTTTCAAGTGTTCACACTTCAAATTTGCAAATTACAGTATTTTTCCAGGACTGACACAAGTCCCACCCTACAAACTCCTCTGCTCCAACCACCCTGTGCTCTGCCATGACTGGCTTACCCACGAAATGCAGAAATGAAATTTCATTAACACAGGTTCTAGTGTTCTGCTAAAATGCTATTCCTTCTCCCCTTGAATTCACATAGTGCTACTACAAGTAACCCTAACTAACAAAACCTAGAGACCAAATAAAGCCATTCCTCTTGGTTTCAAGTTTTCTCAGGTACTCCAGTGTTTCATAGGAAGTATTGCATGAAAAGCAAAATTAGTAAAAGGTAACAAAAGTAGAGTAAAGGGCCCAAAACTTATAATTTATGATGGAAAAAATGATCTAAAGTTTGCAATATTAATTTTGATTGTTGTACATATATAGATACATGTTTATCCAATAACTTTTTGCTTACCTGGCGTAATTCTGACAATCCTTTGAGAATTGCTTGTTGTCTCTCTCTGATTTTAACTACATCAGGATTTAGAAGAGGATCTCTAACATGATCAGAGCTGAAAATCTGTCGTGGCGTTTGGTAAGAATCTAAAAGTAAATGTATATCAGATCAGTTAACAGTACTATTCATCAATCTTTTTTTAATTTTGAAGCACTAGATTTTCAATTTGTGGAAATGAGGTTTTGATTGCTATTACATTATGATCACTATTTTTGAGTCAAACAACAGCTAGATTCTTAAACACAAGTTATATACAATAGCAGAGAAGTGCAACCATACTTCACTGAAGGTAAAGAGACAAAAAAAGACAGATAAAAGAATAAGAAAATCTGTTATTTTTTTGATTAGTTAAAACCCCCACTTTTTTCTGTGGTTTGTTTTTTTAAATACACAGTATCATTTTTTTGCACAGGCAAAAAAACCGTAGAGTGCTGTGACACAGGTGGGTTACTGCCAATTTCAGTAAAAAGCAAATAACCAAACCAAATTGTAGCATTTTGAATTAACTCACTGAAAGATCTCCTCTACATGAATCAATTGACAAAACATTTCAGTACCATTACACTGTCCATACTGTGGGTCATGTGTTGAGGGTCTCGTCACGGGGGCGTCGGGATCCAGGTAATACACTTCATGTGTTCGAACGTAGGGAATGAACTGTGACGAGGGAGGTCTCTCAGCTTCTGTGATGGGAGCAGGGGAGCCCCTCTGCTGTGTATCTGTCTTGGTGTTTTTTTCTCTTCTGCTATTGCTGTTGTGCACCAGGAAATTGGAAGTATGTATCTGCTTTTGTTGTACTTGGTGTAATCTGTTCTTAACCGCTGGAACAGGTGGTGATTCAGATCTGTATGAAAGAATTCCAGTTAAGAAACCCAAAATACTTAAGTAATGTGACCAATCGTATCAAAGAGCAGAGAGACAGTATCCCCAGAAGACTGGACGTTTGCTCATTTATTCTGCTTCTATATCTGCATTTTGTCTGGTCTTGTGTATTTTTAATTGTACAAAATTAGATGCATATAAATATATATTTTTTAAAAAATTAGGAAAGGAAAGCATGCATATTCCACTACTAACATATTCATACATTTCATTAACGCAGAACACTGACATACCTTTCTTCATTCAAATAATTCTTACGTGATTTTTCATCCTACGAGAAAACCAAGAAAGTCAAAAGTAAAATAAAAAGCTCCATGCTTTCTATATTAAAAACTTTCATTTTTTTCAAGGCATGTTTATTCTGAAATTCCCTAAGGACTGTTTGACCTGGGTTCAGGATAAAGGTGGTTATCCTGCATTAAAGAGACTTGTAGTGTTTATGAACTAAACAAAACAAATCACAGTCTTTGGCAGCAATAAGCACTATCGAAAATACTGCATCTATTTTCCAATGACCTTGAAAATCAATTGCATTTATAAACCTGAAAGGTTCAACCCAAGATAATGATTATTAATTACAGGACAGGTGATGTTTCGAGATACATTAATATTTTTCATTTAAATAGATAACTCCTGACTGTATCCCATGCTTCCTATGGTGCCAGAAAATGCCTACTTATGTTAAAAATTCACTGTCTCATTTCTCAGGTACAAAATTCTTGAACATTTACTTTTCAATAATGTAAGCACAGAATTTAGATTTAACATTAACTCAGATAAACCAACAAATTCAGTTTAGCAAATTAATAAATCTTTAAAGACACCTGAACAGTTATGTATTTTAAAATACTTTTCTTTTTTAATACCCAAAGTTTCTAAAATATGCCTATCTAGCCACAGTAAACAAATGGCTAAACAGAAATGAAGTGACCACCTTTTCTACACCAGATTTTTCATATTGGAAGGTGTGAGAAAATGAGGTGTTTATGCATATAGAAATGTATGCATACATACAGAGAGAACAAGCAAGAGAGACAAGGCTTGAATGTATTTGATAGCATTTTCTTTAAATGAAAATAATTTTTTTTTCCCCAGCTACAAGCTATACTGATACATGGTCACTGCAAATGGAGAAGAAATTGCTCCACAAAGAAGGATGCATTTCTATGACAATACATCCACATTCTTTGCAGAAATGAAAAGCTGTTTCTTGATCCTCAGCCATCCTCACAACATGATGAGTAGACAAAGAAGAGCAAAGCAGTGATGTCATTCTGTCCTGCATACTGCAGGAATCAAGTTCCCTGTGTACATAATTAATCTATGACTATGAATAAATGACAGAGAATAAACATTTGGAAGTTTGAAATAATAGTAAAAAATAGTCAAAATCTGAATGTATTCATGAAGATCATGAAGAATGGACCAGCACTGTAACACCCTTTTTATACAAAAGGCAGTGGTAGGAACATTCACGCTGCTTTATTTACATAACTAAATTCCCATCCAGACAAAACAGTGTGAAACACAGGGCTAAAAATACACATCACTGTTGTTCAAGAACAAATATTTACCTTACTGACTCTGTATCCCTTATTCTTCATATTTATTTCTTCGTGAGGTGAAGGAGACCTGTCTGAATAACCACACTTTTTTGAGCAGAGATTCCCAGGGGTATTTCTTTCTACCAGCTGCAGCAGCTCCATTTGTCTTCTTAGTTTGTTTTCTTCTCTTTGTTTTTGTAGCTGTTTAGGGTATCTTTCTGATGCTGGAATGTATCTTTTCCCAGGCTTGTTTATGTTCCAGTCAGGTCTTTTGCTGTATTTTTCTGAAGGTTTAATTTGTTTTTCTCTTCGTGCATACTGTTCATATACATCACTATAAATGCCACCAGTCTCTTTTCCTGAGTATCTATTTTTATCAATACACTGCATTTCCTTCTGGTATGCTTTACTGTTAGATGGTTCTTTATATTCTATGGAAATATCAGGCGATCCACAATACACACTTCTTCCCTCAGCTGACTCAGGGTATACTGAAGTATTAACATAATCTAAAAAAAAATAATTTTATTTTAACTCCAAGTCTGAGCTACTCAAATTACTTGATTGATTTTTGTATGTGTAGCGATCTACCATTAGTGATTTTATTAAAAATTTAGTTCTAACAGTTTTATTGTTTTTATTTGTTCTTTCTGATGTGGAAGAAAGATAGGATCAGTAAAAGCAGGATCTTAAGGTACATCAGAGTATTAGGATTTCAGGGCTGCATACCTGTCTGCACAGCAGTGTCCTTCCGAGGAAAAGTCTGCTGACCAACGTGCCTCTTAATGTCATCAGAAAAATTATGACTTTGATGTGAAATGTCAGTACTACCATTTTCAACTTCTGTATCACCTAAAAAGAAATAAGTAAAATTGTTCAGGTTAGTTATGTATGTTCCATGTGAACTACTCAGAGTGCTGTGTTCTAGAGTTCAAAACAAGACTGAGAATCATGCTTCAGATCCAAATACTCTCTCTTTCTCACTGGAAATCTAGTAGGGCAGCACATAAGTGTAAATATTCCCTATGCATTCCTGGTAGTATCTTTACATTTCTTCCTTTATGTAACAGAGTACTTGAAGCTTCCTAAATTACAATATTCTCTGTATTAGTTAACATTGGTATTTTTTTGGAAGGCTCTTTAAATAAATAGCTGGAATGAAATTCAGTTTGTGAAGAAAAGGAGCAATGCCTGAACTAAATGTGGAAGTGGGGAAAATACCCAACAAACCAAAAACATTGTGTGCACCAACTTGCATGCAAACACCAAAGGAATATGCAAACTGAGTATGAAAAGAGTTGTACTTACCACTGACAAGATTCTTCTGAAGCTGTGAAATGTCATGGCCCTTCTGAACCAAGTCTTGAATGCGCTGTTCTTGTTTAAATCTCTGTGCTGATTCTTGAGCTTTCTGCATCGTCTGATAAAGCTCATTAGTCTTAAGAGTCAGGAGTTTCTTTAAACAAAACAAAACAAAGTAAATACTGTGAAAATTTGAGAATAAAATTAATAGGCTTTTAACCTTCTATAGATTCATCTGCAACATAAAGCTATGTAGACAAATGCAGAAGAACAAGAACCGTTTTCCTCAAATTGAGTATTACTGAAGACCATCTGCAGTAAAGAAAATGCAAAACTCCACCTCCTTTTCTTTTTGTTTCAGCATATCCTCTTCAAACTGTTTCTGCATTTGTTCTTTTTCTCGTGCTAGGCGCTGTTCTTCTTCTTGTTCTTCCCATTTTCTCTGCTCTTCCTCCTGTTGTTTCTTCTTCCGTTTTTCTTCTACCTGAGCCATTATTGCTTTCTGGAAATATATTTAAAAATAATTAAAAGCTGTAACATTACAGGTATTGTAAGCTGTTTATTCATATACTCCTGTATGGTATGCATGTATAATAATTGGATTTGGAACTGGATTTTTTTTGGGGGGTGGAAGAACCACCATCCCAATAAAGCAGTTTGAAATACTCAAAGAGAAGTAGCTTTTAATGATTTCAAAAATGCTCTTATTTTTCTTTTAAAGACATGGTGGTCTGATTTTTACCTTACATACTGTAAACCAGTATTTTTTTCCAGAAGAGAAACAGTTTGACCAGAACAGGCTCATTACATATCCACTAAAACTCCTTTACAGTGTGCTAGAGATATCATGATGCAGATATATATTCCATTAAGAGTGTCCCAGAAATCATGTAAATCACAGTAGAAAAAATGTACAGTCATGGGCGTGGATACCTATAAACATCAGTCCTCTTGATGACAGCAGAACCAAATGGACACAAATCTAGTAGAGTTTTTTGAGGCAGGAATGCAGTCACAGAAATGTGAATATTAAATACTAAAAGAAAATGGTAGAGTCTAACTGAATGAAATACCATTAAGCAACTGTAAACCTAATATGAAGCATAGAAGTCAAGTATCTCACTGGATCCTGGTATTAAATCTCACACTTTGTTTGTGTAACAACACTACATTTCATCCTTTCTTCTCATTAAAACAGTGGTAGGATGACAATCCTACCTGATGTTCTAACTGTTTCTGGCGCCGCCTGTCTCTCTCTTCAATCTGTGCAGGGTCCAGGAGAGCTGTCATTGAACGGAGGAAACTATGAACACAGAAACATGTAAGTCTTTTTATTCGTAAGAAAATAATGCTAAAGCATTTCTTATTTAGAGTAAGTTAGATTTCAAGTAATACTTTCATACTGAGGTTATCCCATAATACAATGGGATGTAGTGTGCAATTATGAAATTCACATTACTAAGGAACCAAGTGAAGTTATTTGCAGTAAATTTTATTACTGAACAATGGAAGCACTTGGGTCTTTCAACAGTGAAACAACAGATATTTCTGAAACAAAACAAGCGAACAGAGTAAGATCCAGTGATCAAATTTAAAGAATCTTACTAAATGTTGTTTTTTTTTTTGTTTCAGAATTTTTTGCATCAGAATTGTATTTGCATTAGAAATGTTCTGGCTAGGAAGATCATTACCCTTACAAAGTTCACTCACCTAACTTTCTGACTGTGTTCCAAAGCACTGTTTTTAGCAGCTTTTTCTGCATTTCCCACCTTTGAGGGCATGTGGCTGCCTAAAACTGCAGGTGAGAAAGGGTGAATAAAAGCAGTCAGCTCCTTAGGGTCATGTGACAGGCAAAGCCTTTCAGGCTGCTTGTTGTACATTCCATTTAAGGGTTGTTGTGCATTAGCATTAGGATGGTTCTTTAAAGAATCAAAATGCATTGCCCATCTGTCATGCTCTTCAGCCTAAATAAATATGAAGCAACAAAAAAATGGAAAGGTGCTCAATTACACTGTTTCTGTAAAGTCCTGTTAAAACAGACAGTACACATTTTGTAAAACAGGAACATTTGAAAAACTGATAGGAGGCTGCAATACAGACAGACACTTGAAATGCAAGTAAGATGAGAAGTTATACTGCTGATCCATATAGTTGGTCAGCAAAAACATATTGCTATATTCTTGGGGAAAAAAATAATTTAAAAAAAACAGAAAGTGGAAAATAAAGAAGTTGACATGGATTCAGGCTTTCTGGTACTGCTTTTTCAATTTATATTACTACTCTATTCCATAATTTTTCTAATAGTTTTGGGAACAGATTAGGAGGTCAGTACTCTGTCCACTGTCATACTCTCCTCCTCTACCTGTACATATTGTCTCCCCAGTAACATGAAAAAGTGGCATCTTTGACACTGTCTGGCATTTGCCCCCCTCATTTTCATTCTGGATGGTAGCAGAATTAATGTGCTTTGGGCAGAGATATTAATCTCTGTCTTCCTATTTTCAGCTAGACAGGCCCATTTCAAAATCATCTTTCAAAATCTCTTCCACCCACATCATCCACTACTGCTGTCCTAGCAAAGTACTTAACACTTTCGTAGAGGTGACATACTAAGGTTAAGTCTCTTCTGTACCACCCAGGCTTATCTTTTTTGGCTCTCTGCTGGCAGTTGGGACATTCCAATATATCACTAATAAAAAAATTTTACCTAAGGGGCCTTTGAAACATTTTGAAAAGGTTTTCTCTTCTGACTGAAAACTGATTCTCCAGAGGGACTGGAGAATGGTTGTCTCAAAACTTGGATTATGCTGGAAAAAACCCAATGTAAGCCAATCTAACCTAAGCTAAAAATTTTTGGGAGTTATTTCCTTAAAAAAAAAAAAAAAAAGAAAAAAAAAAGGAAAATAAAAAGTCCCTTGTGTCAGAAATGTTTCACACCTATTTTAAAAGAAGCAAGAAAATCATAGTCCAAATAAGAAGACTCCAAATTTCCTCCTGTTCCCTGAGTTTTGTTCCCTTTGAATACTCTGTGACGTAGAAGCAGATCAGAGTAGTTGGAAAATCTACTTTATTCTTATGCAAGTCTGTGGTGCAATATGCAGAAGGGTTGAGGGTATTACAGAAGACCTGAAAAAAAAAGATGTTGAAGAAAAGGAGATTAAGTGCACATTAACTACCTTGCAAAAACAGGCTGGAAGTGAGATTACTGCTAGGTTACTCACTGGTGACTGCAACCATCTTCCACAGCACAGCTACCAATTAGAAATCAAGGCAGGTAATGAAGGAACCACTCACAGCTGTGTTCCCCTCACAGCTATAAAGCTCAATTGGCAAAGGAAACCCGATTCCTTCAGCAGCTCAGGAAATGAAGACTTGTAACCAACCTTGGCAACAAGGGGCTTGGGGTGAGTAGGAGAGGCTCTTTTTTAGTAAATTCTTCATCTTTAATACTACAAACTGTGGAATTAAAATGAAGAATTTCTGTCTAGGAATTGTGTAACTACTGTAAATATTTCAGTTAAGAGTAAAAACTGTAGCCTTTGAATATAGGAGGCGAGACTGGGAACACTTGTATCAGTCAAATTTTAGTAACAGCGATTCTTGCTCACAAATAATAGAGAACATCTCATGATGTGAATACCTCTTATGTATGGTGAAAGATACAATCCTGTGCTTAAAGGACACTGTAACTTTGAAATCTGAATTCTGGCAACAGTGCAAGCTGATTGCACGTTTCTTCAAAAAACAAAGTAAGAGTCTTTGGAAGATTGTGTCACTATCAGGCTGCATAAGAATACAGAATATTCTACTGACCTTATGACTACCAATAGATACAGTAACATGCAAAGGAAAGAAATCAGCTTCTATATGAAGAACCTCCAGGGATTAAAGATATGTTGACCAAAATGGCCAGTAGTGACAATATTAACAATCACTTCAGGTATTCTACCCACCAAGCAATTAAACTGACCACACTTTCCTTCTAGATCCAGTGTGTTCTACATTCAACATGCCTTAAAAAGGGTAAGACTTTTCCTCAATATGTAAGGGAATGAATGTTTAAAGAATTTTTCTACCTATATATGCATGCATATATATATATATGCATTAAATAGTATTTCCAGAAGAGGATTTGAACATCACTGTAACACACTTGAGTTGTTTTTAACAATTATCCTATTTTCTCATCTCCTTCTGCAGCCAACAGTAGAAGTATTTTTACAAAGTGCCAGAGTGTCTCTCCAAAACCTTCTGAACTCTAATGCTTTCACACAGTGGTGGGGAAGAAAAAGTACAGTAATATGACTGTTTTGATCTCTCTGCAGCAAGTACTCTTACCACATCACACCAGAGGAGCAGTCTGTTCTCTGCCACCAAAAAATAGTAACAACTATTAGCTGAAAGTTCAATTAGACCATCCTGTGGACTTAAGGTGAAAACCTGCTACTTCATTAGGTCTAGGATTTAACCTTTAATTTCTTAGAACAAAAATGGAGAGAAAAATTTCTCTTATTCCCAAGTCCTGCTAAACCCCAGGTACCTTTGATAATTCAAGTTTTTCTTCTAGTTTTCGTAGCTTAGCTTCTTCCTTCTGTTTGTCCAGCTCTTCAAGCCACTTCTTTTGTTGCTCATGCTTCAAAGCACTATGTTCCCGTGGCACAGTTTCCTGAAATAAGGTAAGTGCTAGTCTCTTCTTCGTATAAAAACCTTGTCTAGCCACATGATACAGTGAATTCTGCCACACGATTGGCAGAGAACTTTGCCTTCAGTTGCTGGAAGTAACTAAGCTGCTCTTTTGCACACACAAAAAAATACAGTAAGTTTGTGACTCTAGCAAGTGCCTGACTGCTCCATGCAAGTGCTTAAGTTGTTAAGAAGATGCTAAGTAATCCACTATTTTAATGCTATTCTAAATTGAACCATCAGCTTCTCATCCAAAAAAACCTTACTTATATGTATCATTTATAAAAATCCTTTCCTTCTTCCTGTGGTTCACTGCTCAGTCTGTGTTTCAGGCAGATTCAGCACTGTGATCTGTCTCAAGTAAATTCTAGATACCATCTTCTGTCCCTGCTTCTTAATGGTTCTATATATGATCAACTCCAGTGGCGCTCAGATCTTGCCAGGCAATCTGATGAAACCTTTTCAGTCATTGCCTGCTAGCAATAACTCAAAAAATGTACAGAAAGATGGCAGAAGGTTCAAGTAGTTTAAGTCTTCTGATAGGTTCCTGCTTTTCTTTTTCTTTAAGGCATACTTAAGAGCAACACAACACTCAGGTCACACCTCTAGTATTGTTCCTCACATCAGCCTTCAAAATGGTTGGCCTTTAAAGCACCATATTTTGGTCTTTATTTGGACACAATTTTGTAGACAGAGTGAAGAGGTCTATTGAATTCTGCCTGAAAAGAGCTTCTAGAATATACACCTCTTCTCAATAAATAAGCAAAAGAGCCCCACATACTATTTAAAATCTTACCCCTAAAACAAATGCTGCACAACTGGAAGTTGGTAAGTCAGAAGGACTGAAATCAGAAGTCTGCCCAGCTGGAACATCTGAAATATTCAGTGGAACTTCATTAGCCTCTGTTGCACAGACACACCTCTCCTCATTGGTAATAACTGGATCAGCTGGAAGCATTCTCTGCAAATAAAGTGAACACTGTTGTTCAAGACTTGATTTATTTAGTTCCCCTGTTTCGTTTGAATTCAATATCCTTTAACATAAAATAAGCAAGTAACTTGTGATTCTAAAAACTCCTATTCCTTAAAACTTCAGGCAAAACTTGTAACTAAGTATCTCATATCCATTAGTTCTTTAATTATGTAGATTGCAACAAATTCTTATGGGACAGAATATTAACTTCTCTAGGAATGCTGAGTATGCCCCAAAAAAAGCAATTTACAACCCTACCTTCTATTTAACAGCAATTTCACCAGAGAATCTGTCTTGTCTAAGTATATTAAATTTATCTGATGCAGCATTTTCAATGTGACAGATGACTTTTTAAAAGGCAGGTTACAATTAAAGTCAAATTACTATCCTTATTATCTAAGCAATCCAATATATGTGAGCTACTGAACAATGTAAATAATTATATAACCACAAATTACATTTGAACATTACAACTGGAACAGATTTATACCTTTTAGTTAGGAATCAACACGGAAGGTGATGTAAACATGGATTGTGACAGAAGGACAGGAATGTTTTTTTCATGCTACAAAGATCTTAATTTGGGAAGCTACAAAATGGAGCCACAGATAAATATGAGGGATTTGCAGCAATCTGTGCCATGAAAGAGTTTACAGTGACCACTGCAATTGGAGTCTACTGGACTTGTACAGAAAATAAAATTTGGTATGAATTAAAAGTTGAACAGTTCTGGAATAGTGTGGTGGAATATGTGCTCTTTCATGTTTATTGATAGCCTTACCTTATCCAGGTCAGCTCTTTCCATTTTGTCTTTATGGGCTTTACTATTGCCAGGTTTTGCCCAGAAATAACCCACCTCTCCCTCCAAAGTTTCTTTCAGTTTCTTTTTCAGTGCTACCTGTTCATCTTAAAAAAAATCTCCAGTAAGACTTTCTAATACCAGACATGTAGCAGGTTGTTTTTTTGTTGGTTTTTTTTTTTTAAGCAGTGCATGTCTACCCTTTGATTTTGATTGTAAAATGGACTAAAAAAAGTAAGTCAGGATTGTCTAACCAGTCAGTCTAAACATGACTTTGCTTCTAAGAGGATACAGCTGAGTCTCTGCCAGAGATATGGAGGTAATTGGGGAATCTCTCTGAGACCACTACAAAATACTTAAGGCATAACAATACCCCAGGGAAAACAAACAGAAATAATCAAGTATATAAATTCTCTTCATTTTATGATACTAGTCTTGAACTCATGGAGTATTATTAAAACCAATGAAGCTATACAGGAAAGCTCATGATCACGCAGCATCAAACCTGGAAACCACTTTCTACACCCAAGTTGAAGAAAGAACACAGTGCTCCTGCAAGTGAATCATTAAAAGCTTAATTTGTCAGAGAGAATTTATTATTGCATTAGACATTGTTATTTTTCTATTCAGATTCTCCTTGGTTGGTGATGGGGCAGGACTTCAAACTGTTTCAAATTTAAATTGCAATTTTATATATCCAGTCATGCTTGTATATTAGGGTGATGCTTTTTCCATTTAAAAAAAAATTAATTTGTTAATTCTAATGGCTATCAACTACTAGCAGAACGTGACAAAGAACTCCTAAAATATGAACTATAATGGAATGTATTTGTGATATTTATTTGCCTAAAAAGCATTTTTGCAAGAAGTTACAGATAATATTTGCATAAAATTCAGAAAGAATCTTACCCTACATTGGAGACTAATAAAACTACTTGTAGAAAATGCACTGATACAAGTGCATTTAAAAGAGCATAAGGAACACAAATTTTCTTGGCATCATGAGTGTGATAAATGTATTAGAAATACATTTTGTATATCATGAGTACCTAATTCCTTCTTCCACTGGGTCCTTCTAAATTCTAACAAGGCTTTCTCCCCTTCTCTTTCACCCAAGGTACTAAACATGTCAGCAGGTTTCCATGAATCCTTTCTAGAGAAAATAAAGAGGGGAAACAATTAACTTAAAAGGCTATTCAGTTAAAGATTTTTTATTAGTATTTATCAAGATTATTATCAATAATTAAAATATTATTCCTTATTAGACAGAGAATTTTTGTCTACATACATAACTTTCTGTCCTGGCTGCAGATATGCTTCTTGTTTCCTGCTTGAATCAGAGTTAGGTTCATCTGTAACAGATGAAACTGCACAAGCTTTTTGGAGCAGCACTATGTTGTCCTCTGATGCCTCATTAGTAACTGTGGTAGAATATATATATAAAAAATATTATAGATATATATATACAACAAGTAAAGTTTCTTCAGCATTGAGTAAATGCTTTAAGAACAGAAGAAATTTGCTCATTTCCCTCTATTTAACAGAACTGTTTTCAGCCCTAGCTGTATGGTTAAGTCACTTAAGCTACAACATCAAAGGGTATTTTTAGAATGCTGGACTTGCAGTAAACACTACTCTTAGCTAAGAGCTTGGACTTCAGGCCTGAAATTACTTAACAGCAGTGTGCCCTGTTCTTGGTGGCAAAGAGCTGACCACCACTGTAGGCCCACAGATAGGAGTAAGGATGTAATACAAGAAGAGCAATAGCTCTTATGCTTCAGAGCAGAATTGAAAAAATACTATTCAGTAGTAATATTGCAGTTAGGCAAAAAACCCACATGTACATCTCTGGGACAGAGGAAAATGGCACTACTGTTCTTGAGTCATGTAGCAAGAGCTGAACTCTTCACAAAACCAGAAAGGTCCCTTTGAGGTATGAGCTTTTTTTCATACTCCTCATAGTAATGGTACAGTGCAGTTCTACTAGTTTTTTTCCCCAGTGTGAAATTGTTTCCATTTCTGCACAAAATATTGACAGAATTGGTCACAGCTTTTCTCTTCAAAGTACTGGAATACAGTTAAAGTTTTAAAATGCTTGATTCCTAACAGTAACAAGGCAATTGCACATACATAAGAGCAAATAGTATTTTGTGAGACAGTTAAGCATAAAAGTAGCATCTCTGTAACCCGCAAATAAACTTGAATTATCAACTCAAAGCTTTGTTTGTTCACATTTTGTTCTGTTTCCACAAAACTGATTTATTCAACAATAGGTATCTTACCTGTTCCCTTTTGCTTTTCATGATGAGTCTCAGAGATGCTTCTAGTTCCTTTTACAGTCATCAAAATTTGTTGAAGCTGTTCTTGTGTTAAACATGCCAAGCTTCTCAGGTCTTCAGCTGATACACACGTGTTCTGAGGTTTCTGCTTCCTTTTTTTAAAAACATTAGGATTCTCTGATTCAGGATATCTGCTTGTGCTATCTCTTTTGATAATCAAAGAGTGATCTTTAGTTGCAGCTTCATGTGAGGAGTGTTTAATAACTTGCAGTTTTTCACATTTTGTCATTGATAAGCTTGATTCACTCCTTGGTTTTGTTAAGTTTTCCTGAGTGATACAAGCATTTTGTGCTGACCTCAGAATATGCCCAGAATGCCTTATTCTCAATGCCTGTTTGGGTGCTCTGGCTTTAATACCCATCTGTTAAAGCAATAAGAATTTACCATATATTAAACAAGGAAATGAAATTTGTATGGGTAACAAATGAAAACAAGATTAAAGCAACAAGTAAAGTAAGTGTTGCTTTTCCTCTCTGTTATGTCAACAGAAACAAGTGCAGTATAAACAAATGAAATATCCTCATGTGTACTAGGAGTATCTTGGAAGACAACACAGCACCTAAATCTGTATATTTAAAAATAACACTATGAAAAATAAATTATTTTACATGATGTTATAAATATTCTGCTTTTCTTTAGTGTTTCTGAAGCCTGGTTTCAAACAGGTATGTTTTCATCATACCCACAAGTATTATTTCAATCTTGATTTTTTTTTTTCCATTCTGTACTGAAGTTTTACCCTTTTCAAGATCCTTGATGTACACTTGTATTTATCTGCTGTACACTGAGACCTTTTTCTGCCTTCTTTCCTTCCCTAGAAGAAGATCCCTATCTTACCAGAATCTGTTTAATGTTTCTGAAGGGTCTGATTTAGATAATTCCATGGGCTTCTACACAAAGTAAACTAAAGCATGTTACAAAGGTAGAAACAGTCATGCAACTTTGAATTCATTCTTTTTTAACAGATACCATGAACCTCGGAAATATGTATTTTGCAAAAATGTCATTGATTACAAGAACTTAGCTCAAATGTGTTCTCAAATGTCTGTCTTAACAAATAAACTAGTTAATTTGTGTGCACTAACAAAAGTAGCTTTTTCACTTACCTTCATTGCAGACTTTGACACATCTTTTGGGAAACAAATGCAAAAATATGAGAGAAAAATTTAGTAAAAATTTCCTCCTGAAAAACAATCTTGAGAAATTAAACTGTGAATTCATCTGATTTTCGTTCAGGTGGGCTAAAGAAACATATTTGCAAACTAACCATTATTGTGCCCCTTATCTGTGCCATGAAATACTTCAGTCTTTTAAAGGTTCTAAAAGGCACATAGAGATGTAGTGGTCTCAAAAATAATAGTAAGTACTGTGTTTAATACAGTGCTTAATAATAATATTACAATACTAAGAGGTTTTATGATACTCCACACAATAAATCCTGCACATATTTCCAACCTAGCTGAATATTTTCCAACTTGAGAGTATGCTAAATTGTTCTCCTGTAGAGACAGGCATTAAATCCTGAACCATCTTTATGTTTTAGTAACAAGGGTGTTCTGTGGCCACTTTTATTACTGGGTTCTCAGGCATTCAACACTTGTGTAGGTAAAAGTAATGTTGTCTTTTCTTTGGCTAGTCAAAAATTCAAGTAGGATTCTGCATGCTATGCAATCCCAACTTTTCTGTTGAAAAGACAAAGGGGCTTTGCCATCACAATGGGGAAATACCTAATGGGGAGCTCAAAAGTCTGCCTATGGGTTTTCTGTGCAAAAGGCAACTATCTCAAGTAGCATCTTAAGCTACTACACAGTAATCCTACTTTAGACCCTGAGACTGTGAGCAGTATGTGATAATGCAGAAAAATGCAATTCATAGGGAATATAATTTGGTGCAACATTCAACACAAATTAATAAACATGTAAGTGCTGTTTCTGCCAGCTGTATAAACTTGCTAATTCCTGCAGAAAACTGCTTGTTCAAGGCCAGTTCCAAGTCAAAGCTTTATCTTCCAGCGCTCTGGAATGTACAGTGCTACTATCCAGCTGATGATGTTAGGTGGCTGGTAAAAGTGAAAGCTGTAACACTGCTGTTTGAGAGATGGTAGAAGGTTTTGTTTCCAGTAGACAGGCATTCCTTACTGAGTCTAAATATCCCACAATGCCTCATTAGATAGCACAGATAGATGCAAAAAATGAAAGAGAATTTGGAAGGCACTAAACAGAGAATTTCTGTATCCTGACTACTATGAAAAACAGTCAAGGAAAGTGGATTTGTGCTTATGTGGAAACATATCTGACAAATCCTAAAAACAGAATTTATTAAAGCTTAATTACAAGCATATCCTGGAGAAGTTGACCTGAGATAGGAGAAATAAGATCTGGCCAAAATAAACTGCTTACTGAAAATTACCAACTTCAGCTGCCAAGTACCAAAGCTGCTTTAAAGCCAGAAATGTGACTGTAATGATGTAACTGTGTAAACTAAGTGGAGACTTATTAGGTCTCTTGGTAATTAAGGTTCTATAAAGTTACAGAAATTCTCAAGTGATGCCAGTCAAAATATAATACTTAACATTTTAAATGGATGGACAAGCTGTAAAGAGACCAAACTATTTGCCTGCTGTTCACCAGTGGACAGACTACTCAGAAGTTCAGTATCAATTTAAGACCAGTAAGAGGATGTGTAAATAGCAATGCACACATATTCTTAATTTGAAAAATACTTGAATAAAGCTGTGCTTCATATTAAATCCTAAGTTCAGCTTCAAGAAGCTTTAAAGATTAAGATTAAAAAATACCAGAAGCAGCTAAAATTAGCCTGGGCTTTCCATCCAGCACTTCAGTTTCAAGCTTCAGTCCATCTCTGCAAAATGAGAGAGAAAGAGTGGAATCTGAAATATTAAGTAATCTGATGATAGTAAGATTTTTACATTCATAACGAGGACAACTGAACTTAATTATAACACTCTTTACTGCTGGCCAGGAAGAAGATATATTTTTACTATTGATAATGAAAAATTGGGATTTAATGTTAAATATTCACATTGATGATGCCACCCTAGTGTTGACACAGCATCCCTCAAGAACTTTAGAATCCAACAATAGAAACTGTGTGCTACAAAACACGCTCAGCAAGTCTTCCTGAATGCCAGCGCTGATCACAAGGAGGGACTGTGTTCTGAGAACAGTCCACCTTTGAAAGTGGAACAAACGTTATTATAAGAGTTTTACACAAGAAAAGTTGGCAGTCTTTAGGTGTACGAGTGTAGTACTCAAACGGCTTTCTTTCTTCTACGCATTAGAGAAAATTAATATTAAAAATAACGTTCATATTCAAACTGCCTTTCATTAAAAAGATAAATCTAACACCCTGAAGCAACTCTGTAATTAACACGGCAGCACAGGGTGACCCAAGCTGTAACTTTAGACGTTCGAGTTCCACACGGCAGCGCGGCCGAACCCAGCGCCCATTCTTCCTCACCGGCGCTTTGTGCCGGCGG
>JAAWXA010000016.1:8505572-8586946 GCA_038090715.1 Florisuga fusca | reverse complement strand
GGCACCGCTCCCGCCGCCCCTGGCCGGGGGGAAGGCGAGCGCCTGGGTCCCGGAGCCGCACGCCCGGAGCCGCACGCCCGCTCCCCCCCCCTCCCCGGTGAATGGTGCGGGTGGTGCGGGCGATCCCTCACAGCGCTGGAACGCGGTGCCCTGCAGCCCCTTCCCCGGGGCCTTCCCCACAGACGGGGCTGTTAACCTCTGCGCTTTCTGACGCAGATCGCTCCCGTTACCAGCGCCTCGGCCGCAAGGCACTCAGCCGCGGGATTCCTCTCAGCGCCGCGGTACCGGCCCGATGCGGAGGGGGGGGAAGGCCGGCGGTATTCCCGGTCCGTGAGGGGCTGGGGCCGTCCCTACCCGGACGGGGCCGCGTCCCAGCCGGTACGAGAGGCTTTCAGTGCCAGTCTCGCCAGTTCCTCCCTCTTCCAACCCCCCCTTACCCCAGGTTCATGGCGCTGCCGGGGCCGCGGCGGAGGCTGAGGCTGAGGCGCCGGACGGGACGGACGCGCATCCCCAGGCGCTCGCTGTGTACAGCGGTTGCCTGCCCCGCACAAGGAGGCGGCAGGCGATAGGCTGCTCGCCGAGGGCGACTGGACCAATGGGCTCCTCGCGCACTACGGAGTGGGCGGCAGCGCCGCCTTGTGGGGGGTGGAGCCCATCGGGCGGGCGGTGCCGCCCGCGGTGCAGAGTCCGCCCTGGGGGATCATCCCCGGCACTGGGGCGGCTCTGGCGGGAGGAGGGGAGGGAAGGACGGGCGGGTGGAGAGGCCGGGAGGGGAGGGAGAGAGAGAGAGAAAATGGGTGCGCTGCAGCGGGTGGGGGAAGGGCTCTGCGGCGCACCCATTTTCTCTCTCTCTCTNGGAAGGGACCCCCGGCCGGTCCTGCCTGCCTCTCCGCAGCTCTCCGGTGCCCGGGTTGGGGGCAGTCCCCGGCCCCGAAGCGTTTCGGGCGTCTGTTTCGCGGGGCGGCGGTGGGGAGAAGGGCCGCCTGCTCGTGGGGCGATTTTCATCCCGAACCTCTGCCGTCTTTAACGGGTGGTTCTGTTCGGGGCACTCCTCGGGTCTTGCTTTACTTGGGGCCGGTTCAGTGGTGTCTGCGGGTCAGTCCCGTGGAGCTTTGCCATCGCCAGCGTGTTGGGTGGGTTTCCCGAACCGGGCTCCAAGTGGGGGTGGGTGTCCGTGGTTCGTGGTTTGCTCTCGAGAAGCATTTTAGGAGCTGAATATTAAATAGCTTCGAGCCTTTGTTTTGTAGCCTCTTGAGTAGCGGGATGTGTTAACGTGCAAAGTAAATGAATCCTCATTTTGCATCATTTATAGGAAAAACATCCTCGGTTAGGTAAGGAGGATTGGTGTGTTAAATACTGCAGTCCGTCAATATGAAGCTTCGGAGCCCGTTCAGGTCTTTTACTATTCAAGATGGCATTTAGGCTTAAACTTAAAACCAAATGTTTACTGGAATCTCTCATTTCAAAGGGTCGTTGAGACCGTAAGATTTATCTTCAATAGTGTTGCTTCTGCATTAAATTAATTTCACCTGGTCATAGATACCATAGGGGCGGATCCTGTAGTGCTTACTCCAGCTGACAGCAATCAGAGTTCTGCCCTTTTAAGATTGCAAAAGGAATGAGCTTCCATAGAGAAACAGACAATGCAGGTGAGTTTAATGGATGCTCATAGTTTGCTCTCTGCTGTACTATCAGAACTGCTTTGTCTTTATATAAAATTCATGTCAGCCACCAAACAAAAGTATGTATTAGTTTTTTTCCTTTCTTCCTCTCAAATATTGCTTTGCAGCTTTTTATGAGTTATTTATTGATTAATACATCAGTTTGCAAGTTTTTGAATCTTCAACTTGGAGACGAGGACAAGGGAGGAAAATAAAACTTGGTTTTTTTTTTTTTTTTTATATTCACTACATATTAATTCCTCCGAAGCACTGACCATACTGTTGTTGGTAACTGTTGCCTTTTTTGGCTGCCTTAAGTGTCTCTAAGTCTCTTACTCTGAATCACTGTAGGATGTCATTAGGATAACCTCTGAACATTGATCTGTCTAGCTGATACATTGTAGGATCATTATTAAGTCAAGGAATGAAAATTCAATAAAAGGGAGACAAAAGAATGCATGCTTATCAAACTGTTGAACAATGCTTTCTCCCAACAGCATTGAAATCAGGTTCTTGTACAGGTTCTCATACATCAGGAAGGGCTTTATCTGTTTGGTTGAAGAAGTTTCAGACACACTGTGTGTCTGTATATACTGCACAAAAATAGCATGTTGTAGTGTTCCATACAGCAACTTCTATTTTATTACTACCCTGGTCCCATAACTACTGCTTTAATTTATACAAACACTATAAGAAGGGCTTAAGAAAAGAGAAGTTGGCAGCGTTTAGGTATATGAGTGTAAAGTATGAGTGTTCTGGGTGTGTTTTTTTCAGATTATGGGAGTTGGTTGGTACTCATGTTTCTAACATTTCAGAGTTTTGTTTTGTGGGATTTTTTTTCTTCTCTGTGGGGTGTCTGTTGATATTCATAATCCCTTATAATTAATGTGTTTATATGCCAGTTAACTTAGGTTCTGCCTAGTTCCCTCAAAACATTCAAAGTGAAGTTTTAAAACCCCGTTACCTTTATTTTTTTCACCATCCTATTTCTCCCAGAACTTAATTCATTGGAATGTGACATTACTATAGAGAGAATAAATCCTAGTTTCCTGCAGACAAACACCTCCTTGATAAGAGGAGATAGAAAGATGAAGTGTTTTCCTATTCATTGTCAGCTTGCATTATCCACAATCTCCTTCAAAACACCGTGACTATAACAAGTGGCTTTTCACTTTCATGAATCTTATATCCCTGATTTTATCCCAGCTGGCTGTATCTGGTCACTATGTGATAAGAGCTGCCAGACTGTGTTGGTTTATGATGAGCAGGGCATGACATTATACAATCTTCACTGGCAATTTTTCTCTTCTTTATTCATCTCATTTCATGTTTTTTTCTGGACCAATTATGGCCAAGCAAAAGAAAGGGAGAGTGGACGAGTCATTGTTCACAATTTTGAAATGTGTATTTCATCCCCTGGTTCACAATGGATTTCTTTTATACTTGAAGAATTTTAAATAATACAGCCAACAAGACTTGTCTCCTGATTTGTGTTTGAGACAGCAGGTGGCAATATAGTTTCAAGCATCTCTCTGAAATTTGAAAAACATAATTTTAAAATTATGTATATGGCAATCTACTCTGTAGATCTACTCAAGCTGTCCACAGAAATGATAACAGCTGGGGTTTTTTTGTTGATAGTGAGCCTTTCCTGAGGTGTCCAGGATTATATCAGAATTAAGATTAAATATCCCTTTTAATGCAAATCAAAGTTGTTTGGGGAGTTGGAAAAAAAAAAAAACCTATTCTGTTCTTTGTCTACAACTTAGCACCATCTAGACAACTTCTACAAATATGGAACTGGAGGATCCAGAATGGGATAGAGTTGAGGGGTACAATATGCAGGCTCAGTAGATAATGAATCACAAGTCAGTTTCAAAAAGCCACCCGAATATCAAAGAGCAATTCAGACACTTAAAATCAGGTTGTTGGTTGTAGCATTGTGAGGGAAGGATAATGCTTTCAAAGTAAGATAATAAACATATCCCTATATTTTATATCAAGTTCTGCATTTAATGTTGCCTGTAAATTAATACACATGAAATGTTACATGGCAGTGAGGCATTACAGCAGATTGCAGGAAGTCTGTAATACACCTGTACTACTTCATCACTATTCAGAGGCTTGAGATTGAAAAGGGTAAGACTTGGTGCTTCTAAATGAAAAAACTTAAGTCATTCATTTACTGGTTCAAAAAGAAAAGTACCAGATATTTTATCCTGTTGTAGGGCAAAGGAATATATCAAATGGCTTGTTGATTTTAAAAAAATCATACCCTTGAGAAGCCTAGATTTATTTTTCTGCCCTGGGATGCACACTTCATTCTGAAGTAAATGTATATATGTGCACCATGAGAAAAATTCTAAATTGTATGTGGATAATACATATGTTCATGACATTATATCTCATTGTATGGGCTACATTTGAAATTATAATTAACTTCAGTAGTTTTCCTTACTGATTCTTATCTGCAGAATTTCACATGACTCTTAGAATCCAATGTAATGGGCATAATAGGAGTTCATGTAGAAATACCAGAAGAAACCCAAAGATTATATTTCCTATTACTGCTTGGCCAAAAATATTATATAAAGGGCTTATGCTTCTAGGAAGGAGAATAGAGGAGATAATACTTGTTTCTATAATGCAAGGATTGTTGGAAAGCTTTCAGGAAGAGTTACACTGTATTTAATTCCCTGAGAAATTAATTATTAGCATTCCTAAGTCATTGACTTATCATTCCAGATGAGTGAATAAAAATGCTTTCAGGCTACATGCATCTTTCCTAAGGATCATAAAACACTGTACAAAGCACTTCAATCACTCGTTAATTAAACTTTCTAATAGCCCATATTAGCAAGGTAAGAGGATGAGATTTCAGTGGGAGGTAGGTGTTATGAAAGTCTCATCAGGTGTCTGTCTTGATCCACACACACACAAATACCATTAGTATCTGTTCTCAAGTGATTTAAGAGAACAAGTCCCATTGATTTTTCAATCACACACTAATGAAACTCCCCTCTTAAAATTGTTATGCTTGTTTTCTAAGGGTATAAATGGATTGCCATGATGAATAAATCCAACATTTTCAGTGGTAGCTTCTGGAAGGTGGAACAAGGGGGTTTTGGCCTGAGACTGGGTTTGTAACTGTGTTCACATTACAAACGCAACTGAAAGGGTCCCCCAAGAGTGCATTTCCTTGGGGCTTGCATAGGGAACATTGTCAGATATATAGCTGGCATTGATGCATGGGGGAGTATTTTTTTAAATAGCTGAATACACTGTAAGTGTGATTTGTGTCCATTAACCTCTGTTTTTTAATCTTAGTTTTGGGGGAAAGGATTCCCAGACCTGTTCAGAATAATATAACATTGATAGAAAGTGAACCCTTTTACCCTACAGTGACAGAATTCAACATCCTTCCTCTTAATACTGGTATGTCGTTTCTTTGGAATAAACAGCCATTGCAGAATAAATCAGCTATGTTCTTAAGATGTATTTAATTTTTCCAAATGAAATATAATAGTTTGAACTAATAGAGAAGGTGTGTGCACAGGTGAGCAAACAGCAAATTCCTGTCAAGTGCTCCATAGGTGAGCATTGAAACAAAGATGAAGAACATCAGCCCTCGAAGCATGAAGATGTCTGACATGCTACCACATGGGTTCAAATTCCTACTTATTTTTCACGTCTTCAGAACTTAAATGGGAACCTGAAGAGTTTTGGCCCTGCTTTCAATACATTTTAGGGAACATAAATTAAAGGTTTTTAAACTTGTTTACATAATTGCTTTGATCAAGAATAGCTATTTACTTTCTAAAATAAATATTCCAGTAGCCTCTTTTGGAAGAAAGAAACATTTTTTGAAGTAAGCCTTGCTTCAAATAGGTAAATGTGCTTTGCTGTATATGGCACATGGCATATAGCTATATACAAGGTTCTTATCACAGTGATTTCCTGTCCTGTTTTTTCACATGGCAGCCTCAAATGAAAAATATTCTCAAATCTATCACAAAACCTATTTGAAGGTTTATGTGACTAAACCCAGATTTGTGTAGTGTTATACTGTTCATAGAATTGGTAATGAAAGTAGAAATAGAACATACTGTATAGTAAGGCAAAATGTTATCAAGCAAAGAATGGATTGTGATCTAAGCTGCAGATTTTGACCGAGTTTTATTTCTTATGTTCCTACTAACAAAGAAACAAAGCCTCATGGTTCTAGACTAATACACAGTAATTGTTGAAACAGAAAGGAGTCATATTTGTTACCCATGTTCCACCCATCCTATGATGGGGAAGAATAAAACTTCCATAAAAACAACTATTTTCTAGCAACGAGGTAAGGATGTTAAATGTTACACTAATATGTAGCATCAAGTTTGGCTTTTGGTGTTTTGTTTTTTTATGATTGTTTGGGGGTTTTTTGATGAAATTACTTACAATCAGCCTATTAAGTAAGTGTTTCTTTTGAAGGACTTATTTCTTAAAAATATTTTTGTTATAGTTTATAATAAAATGCCATCAAAGCAAAGTTTACCACTTAAGTTTTCATTCTTGTCAGGAAAACATCTCCTGCAAAATACTTACAAATGAGCCTCTTCTCAAGTCTTGACTAAAATGCATTTTGCAGAAATCTGACAACTGTTAGGTACATTTGCAAGCTGTAGAGAATTTGAAATACTCTTCAATGTCTAGGCAGAAATTCACTGTACAGCAGGGAGTTTAGGTTTTCTGCATTTTATCAGTCTATGTTGTGTTTACTTAAGACATGGCAAGCATCTCAGCATTATGCTTTCACAGTGTAGAGTTTTTGCTCCAGGTTTCCAGGTTAGTAAGCCTGATTTTTGTCCTCTCTATTCTAATTTTCCCCTTTGTAAAAATCCAACAGGCTGTCAAATCTTTTATTTTCTTGAAGAAGCATTCTAGAGAGAACATATTGGCCAGGATGCTTTTCTTCAGCTTGATGCAAAGTAACTCTCCTGTGTGAACTGACTAGGTTCTGCTACATAGGAGAAGCATCTCATGTTATAAAATTAGTATCTTGCATCAGAGATAAATAGCAGATATAAATATCTAATGTGAGGATGTTAGAAACTGTCCTCAAAAGAAATCAGTCAGTATGGGTTTGAACATACACTGATAAAAGCTAAATTAAAACAGCACTAACAAGAAGTAGCAGAAAATAATCAAATAATTGAAACAGTATGTGTGTGCATGCTTTTAAAGATGAATAATCCAAGTGTAGCAAATCAAGCACTAATAAAGTAAAACTGTATTAAACTTCGAAGGTTAAAAATGTTATTTAAACTCAAAATTACGAGGCCAAAAGAGTGGAGAGAAAGGGAAAAAAATTAAGTCCTCTGCATATCAAAAATGGATCAAGTCACTGAATTTTTTTGAGCAAGCAATTGAACTGTTTTTACACAGGTACTTTCCCTCCTTCTTTATTCTTCTATATACAAAGTGTAATTCTCCTTAAGAAGAAAATATCCATAAATTGTTAAAAGATAAAATCAACTACATCTATTAAATTGGGAATGTCCATCAGAATGTCCTTGGACAAATCATCATGTAGAGGATATGCTAGGAGAAAGCACCAAAGCAATCAAACCAGCTGCAGAAATATAAAAGAAAATAATAGCTTTAGCAAATGAATGCTGGTAATTACATTTGTATTATATTGTTTGTCTTCTTGGGATAAGATTGAACGTATTCAGAATCTGAACCATTGTGATTTCTAGAACTTAGGCAAAGGGACTATTCAGAAGAACTGAGGGGAAGAAAAAGCATATGTTTGTGTTGTAATGGATCTTATCTGAAGTTATGCTCTGAGGCTTCTTGGGTTCAGTTTCCAAAACAAAATTTTCAGGGACTTCAGAATAAACTGAGTTGCATAGCTGCCTTAACTTGGGAAGTGAGGGAAAGGATAAGATGCTCCTTTACAGGAAATAAATGGAGCTCTGTAGTGTCAACAAAACTCCAGACAGAACAATAATAAACATACATTCTGAACAGCAGCATTAATTAGAAATGTGTGGCTTAAAGAAATCAGCTGAGTTTATTATTACCTTCAAATGAAATTGAAGTATAAATAGGAGAGGAGGTTATTGTCATTTATCTTGCTTTAAAATAAATATCTTCATTTATTTAAATAGATAACCTACCCTATTTTAAACTGGGAAGTCTTACTAAAGGAGGCAGCTCCTTCTTTTATGACATGACATTATTACAGGATGAGAGCACTCTCAAAAATCCTTTATCTTCAAAACTATTAATGTGCTGCATAGTCAGTTGCTTTGGATTGGGGAGGGAACTGTAGAAATGTTACATATCTTAATATAGTCAGTGAGGGCACAGCTAATACAAATACTATGCTTTGTTGTAACACGACTAGGGAAGAAATAGTTAATATGCCATTGTGTTATTTAGGAAATATGTGATGATTTTGCATATTCAGATCTTTTGTTAAGATGATCAATCTCGATCACAGCACTGCTGTGTGACAGGGGAAGAGGAGCACATCCACAGGCAGATATAAACAAGCAGACATCTCTAAAACCATGTTCAAGATGCTTTTGTATTTTTGCTAATCTGATTAGGAAAAATCTGAGTAGAATATCAACAGAGTGAATAGAAAGGTATTTGTGTTGAGGGATAAATTTCCTTATCTGCCCCTTCCTTTCAGTGCTGTAAACAGTCACTTTCACTGGCATTTCTGTCACCCTTTCCTTTATCTGTATCTGTTTTATGCCCAAAATTTCATCACATTCTGTTTTTCTTTACCCTTAAACTGTACATATGAATGGATTCATACTTCTATCTGGGGGAAGAAAGAAAGTATAGTGAACTTCACGTTCTGTATTATCTAGGGTAAGAAGAATATGAAGGGAAAATTTAGATATCTAGTTAGCATTTTCTATTAGATCCCATGTTCTTTTTGTTTGATTTATCATTTCTTAGGGTAATGATTTACCTTAAAAGGGAAAAAAAAACAAAGTTTGCCCTTTTCCTTGCCATTTTTATTTAACTGTGTGAAGAATTCTGTTGGGCAAGCAGGATTTTGTATACATTTTCCAAAGATACTGTAACATTACACGTTAAACGTGATGGTGAATCAGTCCCTCCATTAGTACAGTATCATAACTACACCCACCTGGGAAGTTGTATTATTTATTTATATAATTTTCCTTTCCCTCCTTCAGAATTTCACAGTTATTACTAAGGTTGGCCATAGGTGAAACTTCATTCATTTCTGTAGGTTTATGAACTCTATTCTAACAGTTTCACTTCCAGAAACTTTAAGATTTCCTTCAGATTTTGGGCGTTACATTCTAAGTCTTTGACTGATTAAATGGCCCATTATAAGTTAACCAGAGCAGTAATAGCAGATTCTGCTCCACTAAATAGTTACAGAAATTGATTTTTCTTAAAAAACATTAGCTACACTAATTCCTCCCCCCTCCCCCCCCCAAACAACAACATCAACAACAAAAACTGAGTAAGAAAAAGGCTTTTAGATTTGGAAATGCTTTGCTTTTATAGTAATGAAATGTTTTAAACCAGTCCAACCCTTCTGTATAGCTGAAACAGAAAATGCAGTGTAGTGGACAGACATTTAACAAAAAAGAAAAGGAAAACCTATGGTGATGTGATGCTTCTCTCATCTTTTGTATGAATATCCCCTTTCATCCAGTTTTCTGAGCAAAGCTCTTTAATCATAACTTGCTTCTTAAACCAAGTTGGGGTTGGATGTATTTCAAAATATTTTTAATAAATTTTACCAAATGTTACTTGCTGAGTATCTTAATTTTCATATGCACTTTAGAATTTCTGAAGATTTAAAATCATTTACATGTAATCCTCAATCTTTGAAGAAAATGTACATTGTATCTGGCAATAATTGTTTTGTAGAAAATTGGGAAAACAGCCTGAATCTCTTGAATGGTTTATGATTAAATCCCACTTCATGATTAAGTTCTGCCAACTGTTTTGTTTCTACCAGGAAAGCTTTATATATATATATGGGTTTGTATTTACACACATGCATATATTAAACATATATACATATGGGGATGTTCTTGTAAGTGTACATACACAAAAATGCATAGAAGTATATATTGTATTTCCTTTATGTTTGTTCTGAAAGCTCTATACTGTTGAATTAAGTAAGCCTGAATAGAAACATATGGGGACACTAGTAATTCAGGACAGAGCTTTTGAACAGGAAAAGGAGCTTTCTTAAGAAAAGGAGATAAAAATGTTGTGCCGTAGCTTTCCAAATTGTTCTTTGCTTCCAAGAAAAATACTCTTATCTTGCTACTACAAGATGAGACTGAACTTGTGATGACAACCATGACAACAAATAATGATTTTGCTTACTGTAGCTCAAGTCACTCTAGCCTTTTTACAGTGATTTTTCTACACTACTGCAACACAACTGTACAACTGATAGTGTTACCATGTTATATTCTGCAACAAATTAAATCTGTCAGCAATTATTTCAGTATCAAGAAATTGCTTCATACTTGTGCAAATCTTTAAAGGTTATTAAAAAAAACGAGAGTTTGTGAAAGGGTTTTCTATGATGTTATATCATACCTGAAGTTTTAAATTGATTGTATTTTTACAAGATGTGGTAATTCAGAAACATAAATTATTGGCTCATAGTAGTCAGAATGAGCAAAATTCTGTCACTTTTGTGCACACTAAATAGAAAATAACTTGGTTTTAATGAGTTTATTGGCAGACTTTTGAAAGTTTCTAAGGGGTATCAGTGAAGATGCTAAGTAACAGGCTACAAGACTAACATGGTAATAACTTTTTGTTTCTAACAGTGGTTAAAAATATTTTCCCTGATTTTTTTAATGATTGGTCTTAGCTGTGTATGTGTGTGTGTGTGTGTGTGTGTGTGTGTGTGTGTGTGCTTTTTGACTTGTATTTAGGGCGATAAAATACAGAGCTATGTAGATAGTGTGCTACTCCTATGATGTCAAACACCTCCAAAAATTATCCAAAGGTAGTTGGTCAAACAGGCATATGGCCAAGAGCTGAAACACATTAATTGCTATTCTGGAATAGCCTTTTGCTTCCCTACTTTGCTTTTCCATTTGCAAAATAGGTCAGTATTATTAAGCTGTTTAACAGGACTTTTCTTAAAATTTGTTAAATTATGGTCTAAGTGGCATCTCACTTGCATAGCTATACATTACTCTTGTTTCCAGTAACACAGAAAAATGCATTTTCATCTCTATAGCTACATGATGTTATGCAATGTGAGTTTTGGAAAATAAAAGAGGCCCTTTTTTTTTTTTTTTTTTTTTTTTAATTAAAGTAGATAAATCCTTTTGTGTTCAGTTTCAGGGGGAAGCAAAATACCAAAACCAATAGTATCAGAAAGGCTACTTTGTGT
Source organism: Florisuga fusca (assembly GCA_038090715.1). Lineage (NCBI taxonomy): Eukaryota > Metazoa > Chordata > Aves > Apodiformes > Trochilidae > Florisuga > Florisuga fusca. The sequence goes on along the minus strand of JAAWXA010000016.1, from coordinate 8,575,873 downwards.
ATATAAAACATAGTGTTTCATAAATGCTTTAACTAACTAGCAACTTGGAGTACTCAAACTTTGCACAACAGCTATTTGAAAGGGATTCCTTACCAAACATCCCTGAACACGTCACACATAATAGTACAGTAGAGAAGGGGCTGACACTGTTTGTCCATCTGTTTGTTCTTCTATTTCTTCTTCCCTAAAAAAAAAAGTTATTTACTTGTGATTCATCTTAGAGAACTTAAGATCTTATTGAATGACCTTTGTATTGCAAATTTGTAATAAACCAAATAGTATCATCATGGAATTTTATTAAACTTTTAAACCACTTGAAATGTCATGGAGATCATAGAATGCTTACATATTTGAAACTTGGTTTGGTGAATGAAAAGAAAATTATGTCTGTGACACTTAGAACTGATAGGGGTTAAATATTAAAACAAAAGGAGAAAAATCAGGACAGTCTGCCTAAATGGCAATTTCTCTGCAACTGGTACAAGAATTCCAAGCTCAGAAAATACTGTATGGGTGCTTCAAAAATTGAACTTTTATTTTCTTTGTAATAAGTGTGATTTTAGTTGTGGCAATGAAGATTTTCTACTCCCCCTTCCATCTGTGTTCTACATCCATCTGTCACACTTTATCCTTGTTTAGACTGAAAATGTTTAGGATTTGGCAGTGTTTGTGTTTACAAACCAAACAACCAAAATGACCTACTGATACAAGCACTTGGCAATAAGACCCCTGCTACAAGTAAGAGGCCATTTTTGTTACTAGAGTTGCTGAATTCTGATATCTAATGCTTATCACATTACAGCTAAGAAAAAAACCATGGTTGCTCTCTGCTGTCCTTAAGACATGCCACTTCTGAATAATAATGGATCATCCAAAGGATGGCTGGAAACAACTGGCATGTGAATGAATAAATGATAATACTGCCTAAAATACAAGATTCAGCCTAATCAGTAAATGGATTTTTTTTTAGGTCAGATGATGAAGATAAAAGTCTAATTGTTAGTGTATATATAAGCTCTATAGTCTTTGCTGAGTCTTTAATATCTTACAAACTGAAATGTACAGAAGGGGAGAAAAGGAAAGATTATTTCTCAACTCCCAGTTCAAATTTTTTTTTTCAGTAACATCCTGAATATTATCACAGAGTTCAGATAAGAACTATGGTTTTCCTTCTCTGAGAGAGGCTCATCCACATACTAAGTATTTTTATTGAAATTATGCAAACGTTCTGTAGTATACTGTTAATCTATTTAGTTAAATGTATGACAGATAAGAATTGTTCCTTTTTCCTAGAAGATATGTATTTAAAACAAACAGTGATTTAGTTATATACTTGAATTATGACTCATGAACAGGTTGGAAATGTAAATAAATAAGGAAATTTAAAAATAGCTCCAAAGTATACTTACTGTATAAATAAAAAGAGTGATTATATCAGCAGAGCAACAGAGGACATGCTAACTTGTTTTTCACGTGAATCTTTACTCTGAAATAGCACAAATTTTTATAAGTTCTGGTTTTTAGTATATGAACTTCCAACTAGAAAGACTGTGGCCTGATACTATTAGACATAAGAAGCTTCCTAGTACAACTAAGCCAGAATTTTTCACTATGGTGAAAGAAAGAAGCTCCTTGGCTATGTTAAAAGAATCAATGGAGATCCTACACTTTATTCACTGCTGTTAATTTCTGTGTGCCAGTTTAAGTGTTTCATGATGCCATGTGAGGAGCTGGACTCAGATCTAATTTAACTAAAATTTTCATGTAGGGAAAAAAAAGGGAGGAAAAATGAGGGAGTAATTTTCAGTGGATCACTTCTTTGATTTTTACTGTATAACCATACAAATAGCAATGATAGCATAATGGAAAAAATTCTCATGCAGCACTGATAGATCATTGAATAGACAGAGAGGAAGGAATGCTAAGCCTGGCTTTTCTCTGAAGGTAATACATACCAGATTATGGCCTCTTTTCTGTCATTATGGTAGAGATAAAGGTTTTTTTCCTGATAACTGTGGTAAGGTGAACTCTGGAAATGTCCCATAGAGCAAGACTTAAAATAGAGACCAGGCAGAGCAAAAAAGAGGTAATGCTAGTGCTGGGAGACCAATAGACTGCATCAAAATGCAATCTGCAGCATCACTGCACCTTATATGAAGAAGTAGTTCCTCAAAGAAGTAGATATTTCCTTGCTGATCATGTTGTCAGATGACAGAAGAAAATGGTATGAATGTACTGAAAAGAAGTCCACTGGAAATCAGACTATAACTTCAGGGAAACAGTAGATACAGTCAATTTATTTAGGAATAAATGAAATTGTTTCTGTTCACTGGCATGAGGAATGTTATTACATCCCTAAAAGAACTCTACTTAAAAAAAATAGGCAATTTTTGCATAGTAAATGAAGTGTCAATGTGTTTCTCACTTCATTTGAGCAATCATAAGCTGTCATTAATTTTAGAGCATAATCGATTAATTTAACAATCTTTATTAATTTTATAATGAAAAAATAAGCAATCTTCAGACGTGCTATTAATCTAATCTTGATGGCATGTGAAGTTAATTTCCAGTGGTTTGCATGTGAGGCACATTTATTCCCCTCTTAACAATCTGCATTCAGCACAGCACTTCCTCCAAAGTAACAGCTTTTGATAAAAAAATGAGATTCACTTAGTCTTTTTTACAACTAAACTGTACACCATGCATATAAAAATAGAAAAAATATTTCAGGCAGTTTAAAATTTTTGATAGCTTCCCTTCAAAGTCAGAGCATAAAAATAATCTATTAAAATGGGTACAAAATGTTGAGAGATTAACAATTTTAAATGAATGACTCTTAAATTTATGTTTCTGTAACAACTTAGAGCACTGGTTGTGCTAGAACAGCTAGAAACAGGTAATCTAGTTTTTTGAGACAGGAAATGTGCAGCCTTGGGGATACTGGTCTACACTGGGTTCCATTAAAAGAAGTAAATAGCAATCTCAGGAATAATACTGTACCCTAAATTCCATTAAAAACTGACTGCCAGGGGGGATTGGTATAGGCATAATCTCTGTACTTGAAGTGCTGACCATTGCTGGAATTGAAGTAATGGAGTACTTCATTAGTAACTCAGCACCTTAACTTGTTCTTCCAGTCTTTATTTCATAATTCCATTGCAACTTTTTATTTTCTTTTACAAATAAAAAAAACACTAACTATTGCAGTACTTTGTATTTCTCTTTTTCATTTCTTTCTTAGTTTATTCTGTTCTACTTGCATGAGTCTTAGTCATTTCTATGCCTCTGTAAGTGTTCTACATTCCAAGCTGATCTGCAAAAAACCATCCCTAAGATACATGCTAATTAATATGGATGGTTTGGTCACCACAGCTTAAGTGTCAAATAGCAACATGCAGCTCCTAACTGTTTTGTGTTATATATAAGAACTGTGTGATTTTTTTTGTCCACCTCAATTTGAGTTTCAGTAGCATGCAGGATTTGTCTTTTAATAACTTAGTGTAGGAGAACTACAGTACCCCAACCGTCTGCTTTATGCTGAGCTCTCTGAAGCAGCTAATTTTGTCTTCCAGAATGTGGCTGCTGTACATGCTGGGTGCAGATTGCAAGTATCATCTTAAGAGAATCACTTTTCTATATTTAAGAAAATTACTCTTCTTAAAAAGGCATTCTTTTGTGCTTTCATACTCCTGCTGGCCTCATCACACCAGGAGGCAAGTGACAAGTAGCATCATTTAATTCCATGGCTGCCTTTGCTGCTGCATTGTGTTTACCAATAAATTGGGAGGAAGAAGAGGACTACAAAAAATCAGCAACCTGCAGGTTCTCAAGGAAAGAATAGATATCTAGAACAAAACATGTAACTTGCCAGAACACCCAAATAAAATCTCTAGTATAGTGCAACCAGAGTGGTTTGTGTGTGTAACGAGATGGGAGCAGTGTTTCAGGATGTGAAACAAAGTTTCATAGCTTTTGGACAGCTCTGAGAGAAAAAGCATAACCAGAATATGTGCTACTAGGCATTTTTCCTTACCTTTTGTGTTGTTAGGCATATGATATGGAAGTTCAATAATGAGTGTGCTAAACAGCCTTTATTAGAGGTCTTGAGGATGTAGTGGGTTTATGTGCAAACAACCTGAACTCACCTTACATTCCTGAGTACCTGCTGCTATGCCAAACTAAATCCTTTTTAAGCCTGATCTTCTTTCTTCACTTCTCTTCCTTATAATACATTGTGGATCACCATGATCTCTGCTGTGTAGAAGAACATAGAAGTAGAGAGTCATTTATCTCAACTGATATAACTGCAAACTATTATAAATGAAATAATTTTCAACTTCTGAAATACTTTGTTTTCTCTCGTTATGCTTCTCTGTTTCTATATTTTTTATTTTATTTTTTTTCCCTTAAAGACAGCAAAATAGTTTTGCTCAGATTCCCTTTTATTTCTAAATTAACCCTACGGTCTGTTAAGAACAGTCACAGTACTACAGGATCCTAAAACTGCAACTGTACCTGAACACCAAAACTATGAATCTCATTAACTACATGAAAGAAGCAGGGAAAATATTGCCAGTGAGCTAAGGTTTGTGAAGAGAGGTAATATGTTTTCTTAGATCAACTGCTGTAGCTGCAAAATAATTCTACTCATTTTCCAGATGTTCTTCCCTTTACAGGGAAAAGTATTTAAAAAAAAATAGCATGCAGGAAGTAAAAATGTATTTTGGAAAGCCCAAAATACATTTGAGTAAGGAGCTGAGACATGAAAGCACATATACATATGAAGCAGATAAATTGTGTTAAAAAATATGCTGTTGTGACTACCACTTCTTTTTTTATTCCAGTATCTCCATGGTTCCTCCATTCATATTAAAGACGGTCAAAACCAGTTCTGATATAACACTGGCAGCATAGTCTGCTCAGGGATCAAGAAATCATGCTCTGTATTGTAGCCTTATCTTTCATAGTTTTTATTAAAAATATTTTCTCCTCCCTTTCACACACAGTTTGCCTGTCTGCCTTTTGCTACATGCTTACTTTCCAATTGTCTTGAAGATTTCAGAATAAATTCAGTACTGCATGGCAAAATATTCCTTTATTCCAACACGAAGAATCTCCTGATTCATTGTTTATAGTTCACTTGTGTAGAAGTGTTTTACATCCTGAAGGAGCAAGAAATGCTTTTAGTACAATGGAATTAAGCTCTACTTGTGAGTTTTTTCACTCTCTTACCTTCCTGCAACTGAAACATTTATAGAAATTTTGTCCAGATACTAGCTAGTATTTTCAGTAAAGAATTTTACCAATATTTCTACATATTTCTATCCCCTGATTTTTCTGGGAGTTCTGCATCACTCCTCAACATTTTTTTTTTTTTTTTTTTTTTTTTTTTTACAGAAGAATAAAGAATACTGTGATGCTCAGTGCTAATGAGGAGTATACATGGCAGGAGTATACATGTTTCTTCATTCCTAAAGGCTAGGGAAGGATAGAGCAACAGCTGTTTTTTAGGCTTCAGTTTTTCTTCCTATAATTTGAGGTTTCTCTCATTTTTCAGCATCTTCAAATAAGTTTTCTTCCCAAGAGTACCTCTAAATGATAAAGAAGAAAAAGTAAGTGGAAGTGAAAGTTACTAGGCTGTATTTGATCCATAACCAGAACTGGTTGGAAACAAAAGTTAGTAGTTATTTCTACTAAGCTTTAGAGTTTGATATTTTGTTTCTTTTTCTGTTTTTTGGGTGTTTTTTGTTTGTTTGTTTTGGTTTGGTTTTTTAGTGATTTTTAACTACCAAATAAAGTCAACTAAAAATAATTTTTAAAACCCCACAAAAATGGACAAAGGATATTAGGCACAGTATATACAGATTTTTTTCCTTCTAAACAGTATTTTGCCAAGTGATTGCAGGAGAAAGATAGTTACTTGACTTTGAAAGAACTGTGTTGTGAGCCACCTTCTCCCTCATTGCACAGTCACACCTCAGGCATATTCATGCTTCCAAATTGCATATGCTGAAATTTGCAGTCCACAAGAAACAGATGTGCCAGACTGATAAGGAGGAACTCCTGTACTTAGCAGCCATTTTTAAACTTTTTTTTGTAGGGAAATATGCTATAATGGCAAGCAGGCAGCTACAAAGCATCTCTCACTTTTAACCTGTGAGCCCCCTCCATTTTTTTTTCTATGTAGCTTAATAAAGGAATAAAACAATTAGTTCAACTTAATGTAGACTCCTATTATTGTTACAAATAAACTCTTCTGTTACAATATGTGGTTGTGTTTCTATTAATGAAGTCACAAATTGCTTTTAGTCAGAAAGACAATCAACAAACTCTGCTGGTGGAATAGGATGCAGAAGCTGTATTGGAGCAATGAAGAAAGTAGAAACTCCCTCCAGGGGAGGAGTGCAAAAACAAAAGACAAGACATGAGTGAGCTGATGCCTGGGTCTGAATGCTCCTCACTATAGCAGACACTTCATCTGTAATCACTAATTCTGAAATAGGCTTTTTTTAAATGCACGTTTCAAGTTCTGAGGAGAACTTACTCATTAGATGTTTTTGTAGACAGAGGAAAAGAATATCTTCAGAACCAACTGGGTGGTTATAGACAATTTCACCTACAGTTACATTTATGCTAGAAAACAGGTGCAGCCAGCACTTCTTGGCACTGGAACTTCACTGTTGAACTGGAACAGTAATGCCTATTGTGTTTTAGACTAGACAAATTCCCTCTCTCCCAGTTGCCAGGAGTGTTTTGAAAGCTGGCCTAAGTTTGAATATGTTCCCAATAGGAAATTTACATGGGAATATCCTGTTTTGGGAGCTGAGAGAATCTAGAGGCACGAATCCAGCTAAAGCTATGCCATTTCTTCTTTATGCCAGAAAGTGGTTCTGGGCAAATTTAATTAAATTAGAAAATTTGATTCCATTTTGGGACTACTCTTGTGGATCAAATTTCTAGCTTCACCAGGCTTAGGTAGTTTAATTCCCAAAGTGAAAGTCCTTTCACCATGTGAATGTTATAATGGCTGTGACTAAGGCTTCACTACCCACCTGTTTAAAATTGGAGGAGATTGTCTTGCCAACAAAAGGTTCCCCTAGTGACCACCTGCCCTGTAGCTCTGTTGAGAAAAGAAGATGTACTGTGGGGAAACAGACCTACAATCCTGATTATTTTTTTTGTACCTGCCAACTTTAGTGTAGTGGTTGAGAACGTAAGTAGGAAAGAAAATCTCAGACTCCTTCAATTGGAGAATTGAGAGGAGAACATCAGTTACCCTCAGATAGTGCCTCATGTTGATGCATTTAAGTTTTAATGTCTAAATTTATTTTTCAGGAATAAGATAGGGATTTAAAAGCTTTGGGTTCACTGAAAAGTCAGTGGGACTTTATCTCTGGAGTGTCTAAACTGATTTTAAACTTGCTATCAGAGCTCATTTAGCAGTAGCCATAGTGTAGTCACTGAGTATAGTCCTAAATACAATAGTGGTAGCTGTAGTGCTTTATTTTTAAAAAATTGATCCAAATATGTAAATAAAGGACTATTGATAACATTTTAGGTCTTAAAATATCAAACCTAATTCAAGATGTTGTAAGTGAGACTTGTTAGGTACTGTTAGGGGTTTTTAAAACTTAAGAAATATTGAGGGTCTCTGAAATACGTTGTACAATTGATGCAAAAACCTATTTTGAGATGTTGAGAAGCTGAAGAACATCTGTGAGGTGGGTATTTTAATTATTAAATAATTCTGCTACTTTTGCTGTGTTTGCAAATTAACAGTATGGGCCAGAGTAGCTTTATTTCCATCCTGAATAGATTAGTAGTGCAATGTATAATAAATTCCTTAAATTGTGCAGATACAAAAAAGAGTATACTTTATTTAGTTTTGGGTTTGTTTTTTGTTTTTGCATAACACATTACATTGAATTCTGCAATAGCATATTGTAAGTTCATGTATAACATGCAGTAACATTTTCCCATATTCTGTACACTATGTGTCACTGTTAAACTAAAAATATAAAAATTATACCAGTGACTTTGAAAACCAAGACAGTAGACTTTGGTGATCTGTCATGAGGAAAGTAAAGAAAAACTATCATATGGTGGAAATAATGTTGTGATTGAATTTCATGGATATTAGAGGTGTGTATCTGAAGTGATAAATTGGCAACAGAGCAGTCCTACAAATTGTTGACTGGCAGGTGTAACACTTCCATGGACTCATAATGAAATGAACAGAAAAACTGAATTTTGTTTCAGTGATTTTATTTGATTGGAGCTTTTTTTTGTTTGTTTTGGGTCAAAAGATCATCCCAAGTCTGATCACCACGTCTAGGTAACTGCAATATTTTTAGGTAGCCTTCAGTGTATATCATACAGCACTTGGGTTGGGGTTTGGTTTTTTCTTTTTCTTCCAGAGAGATAATTGTACTCTGTGTGAAAGTACTTTTCTTGCACAGTTCAATTAAATTTGTTATTTCTGGACCTTACCAGTGGGGAAGAACTTTCACTATGAAATTATTTTTATGATCTGATCTTTGCTGGGAATCAGGTATTAATATGAATAAAGAACATGAACACAGGTTAAACAGAAATATTGATTCCATTTTTTTTAGGTGAATCTAATCTTGCATGATCTCTGGGTTTACCATCAAAATACAGGGGCTGACCTGCATGATCATCTCTTATTTCTGCTTTAGAAGCTCCCATGTTTCTAGGAATTTTTCTATCTTTGTATTTTTCCATTTGTGCTGTGTGTGTGAAGTTATTCAGCCTGTTGTATATTAATATACTACCAGAATTAATTTTTAGTTAAAAAGGAGACTGTTATATCATGGCTTTGACTTGACTTTTGTAATAGAAATAGAAAGCTGAAAGCAACCCTACCACCAGGGAAGCACAGATGAATACATGAGGGTCAGATTCAATGGAATAAAGCTGAAATGCATTTTTCTCATTTTTTTTTTTTTTAAAGCACACATCTGCAGTTGTTTGCTTTCAAGTACACAACACCAGTGATTGAGGGCCATTTCTATTTGTATTTCATTTTTAAAAAAATGAAGTGCTAAACAGTATGCATCTTCACCAAAATATGAAAGGGATCTTGCTCCTGTTAAACTGTTATTACCACAGGTAAGAAGAGAAGAAGGAACAGGGAAGGCTAAAGGGAGGCATGGGAACTGAAGACACAAACAGTGACATTATATGTTACTAATGTTATTTTGAATTATTTATACTTAGAATAACAGAAAAATTAATGTTTTAGACTTCCCTGTTTCAAAAATCAGTATAGCATAAACTGAGAAAAACTTGAAAATCCTTCTCTCATATGAACTTTCTTTTTCTAGGGCCTAAGTTACTCTCATTTAAATAAAAAAAGAATTTTGTCATTCATTTCAGTGAGGTTTTCACAGCTCTCAGTGTATGAATATAAGCAGAAACAACTATAAATATGCTGCATTTTTGGGGTAGAAAGCTTTTCTGAAAGCAAACAAACACTTTGAGAAAATAAGCAAAAGTATGCTAGCCAAAAAATGTATCTGATGGTACAAAGTCTGGAAAAGTGCAAACCTTAGATACAGCATCATATGACACTTGTAAATACTGGTTTAAGATTTACAGCAGACTGCTGTCCTCTAGCAGCTGGCTGAAAGATATACCAATGCATGAAAACCACTTAAAAAAAAAAAAAAAAGGTGCTAGTTTACTCACATGATCTGGCTTTCTTCTTTTTCCATCTTTTTATGCTTAATGACACCCACCTGCATAATGACACCAAAGACAACACAGATGTTCCTGTGATTAGACTGAAATGAGAACTTTCATCAGCTGCAAAGTCAGTCTTGAGTACTTACTATTGTTATTATCCTACCCTTTGGATTTGGATTCCAGCATTGTCTTAAAAGTAAGGAATGAGTATTATTGAAGGGCTTGGATTATGTGACCCTGAGGTGGTTTGCATGGATGCTGTTTCTACTAATACAATAAGTAGATTAGCTGTAGAATTCTGATTATTTTTCCCCTTTACTTGTACTGCACATTTTTCTAACAACTCTTTTGGAACACAATTTGGCAAAATATTTTTTATTTGCAAAGCTCTACACCAAATGGTCTGGTCCATAGAGGGTATATTCTGTTCTTTGGCACTGGTAATACTGACAGTCCCCCTACAGATGGTCTACAGCTCCAAGATTGTTTATGATTAATTCTACAAACTTTCTGGAATGACAGCAATCTCAATTGCTTTCAACATTGTTGCAACCTGATGGTAACTTTGTTGTGTTCCTGAAAGGAAAGAAGATTTTTAGGCTACTGGTCTTCTGTCAGAATGATCCTGGCTTTTGCAGGCTACCACAAGGCTCATGGCCCTTGCCAGAGAATGAGTCACAAAGAAAATAAAGCAGAACCTGATGTTCTTGTCTTTCACACAGATAGGGATGGCTGACACGTTGTTAAAAAAACCAAAACTGTCAGCAGCTGACACCACTTTGAAAAGAAATCTTCTCATCATTAACAGCATGGAGACAGAATTGGTATTAGCAAGAGTAAGACAGGTCTGGAAGATATTCCTATTGCACGCTGAATCCAAATTAAGCACTAAACTTTTGAAAATGGACATTTCTTGTGTTTTGACACATTCAGTTTAGTGACCCACATTTTATAATGTTTATCCATTTTCCTACAGATGCAGACTTGCTCCTCAAGAGTACTCTCTCTGTTCACTTTTTAGATGAAGTGAAACTCTTTGTATACAAACCCATGTCCCTTGTCAACTTCACCAGGAACAGATTTTCTCTGTCCATAATTTCCAAGGTTTTGTAACTATTTTAACAGAACAGTCTTTCAGTAAGTATGCATGCTTGAAAAGCAACTCAACTTTGCATTTTAATTGTTGTTTATCTTGTGACTTTGAGCTCTGAAAAAAAAAAACATTTGCCCCATATTGTAATTATAGCCAAGGTAGACAAATGTAAGAGTACATCCCTTGGGGGGGAGGCAGAAGAAGTTATACTGTTATTGCCACATGCATTCTAGCATCGTTTTGAATATTTGCATTTCTAAAATATTCACAACAGCAAAGTATTTCAGCTGGCTTTGGATAACTGAAATACAACATTGAAGAGATTTTTAGTTTTTTAAATGATTTTTTGAAATATGTTTCATTTGACATGCTTTGTAATAGTAATTTCATAAAACCTCTTCTTAGAAAGTGTTTAGTAGCAGCATGTATAGGTGCAAATGTGGGAAAAAAAAGGAATACAGATTACAGTAAAACAACTACAAAGATGAGATGCTGTTTAAAACATTTTTACAGGAGAGGTTACAAAGAGGCTGACAAGATATATTTGTGAAATTCTGTGTAGGATTAGGTATGAAGTTGCATTGAAGCTAAAGAATGTGGGTGATCAGTTATGATTATATCAAGAGCAATGAAAAAGTAAAAAAAATGAAGAAAAAATAGGAGATGAAAAAAACCTCATTTCTTGGAATGAGAAGTCAGTGATATTTATAGAAGTTTCCCTCAGTTCCCTTAATGTAAACTAAATAAATAAAATCTCAGGAGTAATTTTTAATGCAGTTCACAGTTTTCTGATGAAAAGGGCATTCAGGCTTCACATAGCAGCCAATCGCCTGCTTTTCCCCCTCCATAATACTAAAAAAAAAATAAAAATAAGGGTGGATGTTGTCCTAATTACTTTTACTCTTACAACAAAACATTTATTTATTTCTGTGCATGTATTTATGTATAGTTGTGAATTTTAGATACCGTGTTCTTATGCACCTGGCCTTGATAATTTTTTGCCTTTGGCGAACAGGGACAAGAAAGCAATTTTTCCTCTGCAGTTTTACGCAGACAGAGGTGTATTTTTAGGCTATATATATATATAACAATGAGTAACACACTTTCCTTTCAGACGCTTACAGGGTAGAGAGCGGAACCCCTGGGTTTGCAATGAATGGAGAGAGACAAATGCTCCGAGAAATCCTTGGGCTTGCAGTACGTGTGATGCTGCTGCTGCTGCTGCAGCCGCTGCTCCCTGCTTGCTGCTGCCCCCGGCGGCAGGCCGCTCGGCGCTGGTGAAGCCCCAGCTCCTCGGGAATGCTGGGAATGTTGAGTCAGGGACTGGCAACCCAGACGGCCAGGCTTGCAGCTGACTGAGGGAGACTCGCTGAGGGACAGAAAGACGAGGGACAGGAGCACAGAAGCCTCCCCCGACTGCAGCAGGTTCTCCCTCTTCCTGCCCTCGCAGGTGCTCGGTGGCTCCGGATCTCCCCGCTGCCTCCTTCCTCCGCCCAAATGAGATGTCAGCTAAACGTGATGTTGTAAAATCCATGTGAGGACGCAAGACAGATGCAATGATTTGAAAGGTGAGAAGCTTAAACAAGAATATGGCTCTAATACATGACTGTAAATTTGTTGTGATTAAAGAAATTGCTATATCTTGCTTTTTACAAGTGGCTGGTAGCTGAAACTGGAAATGAATTAGCAGAACAGGCTTTTAATATTGCTTTAGAAATACACTGTAATAAATGGGACCAAGTGCACATCTTATTCTGGTATCAGTGCCTCTCCCTACAGAATCATCAGCCAGAAGCCTCTCTTTGCAGTTGCTCCTAAAAGCAGCCATAAGTGTCAGGGTTTTTTTTTTGTGTGTCCACTGTTTAAAAATAGCTTGTTATTATTAAAGTTGTCTATAAGAGAATTGATGAGCTTTGGATATTCCTGGCTTTATATTTAAATACTGGATAATGTTTGGCGTTTTAAATGTGTCAGGAAAAAGGTGAGATTTCTGTTCCCTTCTGGTGGCTGGTATATGAGAACCAGAAACTAGCACAATATTATTTTGCAGTTATACAATTTATTACCACTTACTGAGGTTCCTTATTTATGATGCTGTGTGATTTTTTTTTTTTAAATTATTTTTTTTAAAAGATCATTTTAGGTTGGACAAGAGCAATGCATATGATAAAATCCATGCATATATTAATCAGACATATGTACTTTCCTATGAGCACTGGAGTAATAACGTGATGAAGCAGGAATATTTTTTTTTTGTATTAGTGTGTGATTGATTTCTAGGCGTCTACCTGCTAAGCCTTGTGATGGATGGATGGGAATCTACTCCCTTAGCAGCGAATTTATATTTTCCTTTTGATGGACAGAGCAGCCGACCACTGGTATTGGCAGACACAAGCTCGTTGCCAATAAGCACGGCCAATACGTGCAGTCAAGAGGAGGGCAAATCCTACTTGTCAGCGTTAGTTTTCTGGTTGGCTTTTTAGATCAGTGGTTTCACTTAACTGTTTGTTTGTTTGTTTGGGATTTGTTTTTATTTCCTATTCCCGTGCCTCCTTCCCCCCATGTGCGTGTCCAGGGCGGCCACCCGGTACGCAGATCCCTCCCGGCAGCTCCCCCCTGAGCAGGCCCTCTTCCTGCTCCCCCCTCCTTCGAAGGGCGGGGAACGGATCTCCACAGCATCTTCCCTTAGAGGAGGGCAGCAGGGGAGGGGGCAGGCATGAGACTGAGGATCATTTCTGTCTTCGACTTCGCCTCAGGGGAAGAAAGTGTCAGTGCAGAAGCCACTTATTGGGAGGGGGGGGGGGACCTGCCCCCCTTCCCCGCCCTTCGAAGGAGGGGGGNCACCAGCCGCTGGCGAGGAGGAGGGTGGCGGGCGGGCAGGCAGGCAGGCAGGCTCGGTTGTCTCCGGCACCGCCTGCGGGCGGGAAGGCGGCACCGCCACCACCCCTCCCTCCCCTCCTTCCCTCCCTGGCGGGCGGGGCGGGAACGCCTCAGCTACGGGAGGGCGGAGGCGGGCGCGTGTTTTCCGCAGCTTGCGGAGCCCAATGGCCGTCGTCCTCCTCGCCCCAGGAGCCCGCTCGGGCGCTCCAGGGCGCGGTGGCTCCGCCGCCCGCTTCCTCGCGGTGCCTCGTGGTTGCTTCACGGAGTCGGGCAGTTTGCCATCTGACTTCGCTGCTGGTCCTGGCTGCTGTTTTCTTACCTGTTCAGTGGGAGAACCAAGGCTCTTGTAGCCCCTCGTCCCTTCACGGTCTCGCCTACTCGAGGAGTCCTTTTCCCTATTTCTTCCTTTCTCTGGATATGCAGGAGAAAAGGTCTCTTTTTAGGGAGTGTTTTTCCACGCAGGGAGTGTGTAATGGTAAGTTTGTCGAGTTCTCTTAAGGAATATGTTTCTGAGGGAAAGCTTGATGCAGATTCTTGATGTAAGAAGATGACAGCCCGCGTCTTGGCTCCCTGGGTGACTGTGTTAAGGGTTGTGTGAAAATAACTCTTGCCACGTCTTTTCAGTGCTCTAAAAGAAAACTTTTAATTACTGTTATTTTTCTCTGAGAGCTCTCAGTAAAATAGTTTTCAAAGGTGTAAAGGTGAGTTAGTAGTATAACTTCCTAGGGTGAATGGGTGGGGAAGTTGTTTACTTGGGAGAGGTGATGGTAAAAATGCTGACTCCAGAAAGCAGTTGGAGTGAATAATTCCTCAGTAATCCTATACCATGAAGATGGACGTATGAATAGAAAGTGTCTTCTGTCTTTAACTAAGATGCATCCCTTTCTCTAGCAGGTAGAAGATGCAGTTACTAAAATGATTTCCCTCCTTCCCAAGCATGAAGGAGACAGTTGGCATGCAGAGGGATATTTGTTCTTTCCCATGCTGCTCTCTAAATTTGGGTACTTTGCCTTAGAAATTGTGTGCCGTTGTTCTTCCTGATCTCCTTGTATCTTTTATTTGTGTTTGAATGCCCGATACTCATTATGATTCTCTCTCGTTGTTAAACTGCATTTAGAGGAGACCCATTTCACCACCTCTTGTGTTCTATGGGTGGTCCAACTCCCTCTTCTAACCTTCTGGTGGTTAAATTCTGGGTCACATTCTAATTAATGGTAGTATAATATATAACTATCCATGCCAGTTGCCCTTCCTGGGTCTTACCTTCTCTGAAGGCTGTAGAAAGTTGACCAGGGAAGGGGTGGTCCGTATTCTTAGCAGCCGAATATATACTGACCACATTCAGCCATCTTAGAATTTCCAAGATATTCTACGTGCGTGTTTTAGTAAAAGAGTACTCAAGGTCATTTTCTTGCTTTAGAAAAATTATTTGTGCCAGGCCTTTGAAGGATGACTAACATACAAGTGGGTTGTTCACCCCTCAAAGAGGGTGAAGCAGCCAGCCTGTGTATCACTTTCAAAGACAACATATGTTCTCCCACCTGTAACTCTTATGGTGTTTATTATATTTTTATCCACTCTGATACATTTGTTATTTTCTCAGTTTTATTTAGTTTGTAAGATGCCTGGGATACATATGGAGATGGTTAGTCAGATCTGTCTGGGAACTATTACTGTGAAACTGATTTTCTTTTGTAAGGAGACTGCTCTTTTATTTGTATTATATTTGTTTTCTTTACCTATAGGATTTTGTTAAAATATTTTTGTGGTGTATGTTTTAGTCTTTGTGTGATCTTACGTGTAGTTAGCAATGCCAAAGTTGCCTCAATGTATTTATTTTGCAGTGTTAGTATTAGCTTATATTTTCTACAAAGCTCTGGCAAACGAGCAAGAGTTATTTTAAAATTAACTGCAAAGTTTGTTTCTTCTGGGTGACACTTAGTAGAAACCTCAGTTAAATCTTTTTTTCTGGAGCAATTCATTTTTAATTGGCCAGTTTTCTGTTAGGTAATAAATTTTATAAAGAAACTGTCTTTCTGAGATGAAGTGATATGGCTTCATATTGGTTTGTTATGGCTTGTATGCAAGATGTGACCAAAAAGAAAAAATCCTTAATTCCTTGTAATCTTGTTGTGGACTATTTGTGGAGTCCCAAGAAAGTTTATAAACATAGATACCTAGAGTTTGTTTTCATAAGCAAGTGCAATAATCTCTGATGCAATAACACTGGTAGTGTAATATTTGTGTAGTTGCTTTCTTCATTGTTGATCTCAGGTAGTTTTAATGCTACTTTTAGTGATAGCAGCTTTTGAAATGCCCAGCTTTGGAATATCCTGAATAGCAAGATTTTGTTTGGGAGTAGTTACAACAATTAGGAACACCAACACCAACCTCATGTCCTTTCAGAGATGGTCTGTCAGGTGGTGAGCTCTGGCAAAGGAGAGAATAGTAGCAAAGATGTTTTAGGACTTCTCTGGATAAGGCTTCACTACTGTCACACCACTTTTATTCTCAGAAATCTGGAATTCCTTCATGATATTAGAAGTGTAGACTTTGTGGTGGACAATTTACATGTTTGGAAAGTAGCATGTCACTATTATATCTTATTTGTAATGAGATAAATGAGGGAGAACAGTAGTGTTAGAATTTATATTTTTTTAGGATGGTAGATGGAATGGGTCTAAGAATTTGAGGTATATCTTAGAGTTTCAAGTTGTGATTGGATGTGTGAGGAGCTTTTGATGGTTTTTTTTGGTGTTTAGCAAAGCTTAAGCTTTTCTGTTAGGTTTTAGGATTACATTTTTGAAAGGCAATATCAGATCTTTAGACTATCTTAGAAACTTACTCTTGCAGACTGGCATTCACTGGAACTGCTTCATACTAGTTTATATGTGGCTTCTTTAATGACCACTGCACTTTTCATGTATTTAAAATATCCAACTTTCAACAAATACTGTAATTTTTTTAGAGCTTCTTGCTGCTTGTCATGGTTATTATCATATCCCTCTAACTTAAGTCACAGTGCAGATGTTGAATCCAGCAGCTTTTACAGAAATGAAAAATTATGGGAGCTTTGTTTTAGAGTGAAATCACTTCAAGTATCTCAGATTGTGTGGGAAATACCACGTAGAGTGAAAGGAGTGAAAAGATCAGCAAAGGATCAACAGTGTAAATATGTGTGAAAGTGATGTGCTGTAGTTACTGGCTTAACTGAGTTGAGGTGGGAAGTCACTGAAGAAAGCAGTAATGTTTGCCTGGTTGGATATAATGAGCAGTTTATTTCTCAGGAACTGCAAGAGGTGTAACAAAACTCTGTGCCATTCCTGAATTTAGCCCAACAGATCACATCCTGCACAGAGCATTGGCAATATGTGGCACAGTTTGCCTCCAAGTTAGCAGCTCAGCTCACTTGGGATGACTGCTGACTTCTTGACCATACTATTCTACTGACTTTGAGAGGCTACAGGACACACTTCTGTGACAAAATTCTAATTCCTTAGGAAGGTTTACTGTGTGTGTACTTATGGCTATGTTATTTGCGTGCATTTGGATTGCCACAGTACTTGAATTATCAGGAGCTGATTTCTCTTAGTCAAGTATGAGTTGAATCTTGTTGAAGATTGTGCTGATGCTTCTTCAGTTTTTCCTGCTGTTATCAGAGTACTTTTCACAGTTAATAAAATTAATTCACTGGTAATCTGCTAAGAGGAGACCTTAGAGAGTCCAATACTTGAAGGTGGCCTACAGGAAAGCTGGGGCTGGGGAATGACTTCTTACAAGGGCAAGTAATGATAGGACAAGGGGTGATGATTTTAATCTGGAAGATTTACATGAAATATTAGGAAGAAATTTTTTGACTGTGAGGGTGATGAGACTCTGGAACAGTTTGCCCAGGGAGATTGTGGATGCCTCATCCCTGTAAGTGTTCAGGGCCAGGCTGGATGGGGCTCGGAGCAACCTGGTCTAGTGGGAGGTGTCCCTGCCCACGCAGGGGGATTGGAACTGGATGATCTTTAAGGTTGCTTTCAACTGAAACCATCCTATGGTAAATATTTCAATATGTCTGTGGTATGCACAATGTCTGAATAATGACTATTAAACAGTATAGATTTGTGTTATTTCTGTGGTGCTATAGAATTTGACTTAAACATTTTTCTGTAATCCATTATTTTTCTCCAAATATATTTTTGCTGAAACAGATCCTGCCACTTATGTTCTTTGAAAACTCAGTTTACTGGACAAATATGACACAGTAAAGCATAGTTGTTTGTTGACTAATATAAAATATTTGTGCAAGGAATAGGTATTCAAGTGCTTCTCTGGAACACAGTTTGCTGTATAGAGCATGTTTATTTTTGGTGGCTACAGATTGGTGGTCCTGATGGATCTTGGGTTTCATTTAGGTATTTTTTTCACAGACCTCATTTAAAATCTGATCAATTTATTTCTCCTGAAGGAAAGCAGTTACAGTAACATCCATCATCAATGTCAAATGTTCACCTCAGATGCCTGTAAGGACTTTGAAACTGCACTTGTGAATTGGCATGATTATGCTCAGTGTCAGCACAAAGGTGAAAGAATGGGTTGTGATATGAAGGTGCTAATAACAAACAACCAAGTGTTTGGGGAACTCTCCTTAACCTTTTCTGTGAATTAAGGAATACAGAGATAATTCCAGAAGTTGAGTGCCCCCTTATGGTTCCAGGGGCACTGATTTGATGCTGAGTTGAAGGGCAATCTGTTGAATCACTTGCATCACTTGGGGACCTTCTGAGTTCCTTGGAGAACTTCAGTCTAATGTGGCTGAGGCACAGCCAGATTATTTCTGTGGCATGATCCTAAAGCATGTGGATGCCCTCGAATCCTAGTGAAGAGAACAGAAACAAGAGATATTCATCAGGTTTTTTAATTATGGTGGCTTCAAAGCATGCTGAAGGCACAAATGTATGCTTTTTGATTTATAATTTGAGTACATATATTACTACTTTGGAATAAAAAAAATGTAAAATGCAGAGTAGGTCTCTAGGCTTGCTAAATTGTAAATACCCCAATATTCAAATACTCTAAGAAAATGCTGTTAAGACTACCTGTGCAACTTCCAGTATATATATTATTTATAATCCTATATAGAATAATATATATTATTTTTTACTTTAATTTTTTTTTACCCTACTACTTTATTTAACTTTTAAACATAATTTAAAAAGTAAAAATTCAAGCTGTTTTGTCCTCATTTGATTCTATACACATGTTTATAATGAAATGTTATATTGCTAGAAAAAAAATCTTAACGTATTTGCAACTGTCTCTTGTGTCCCTCTTGAAGTTACAGATGCATTTTAAAGAAGCTTTTAAAATTGAACTTTGTGTCATTAATAGATAGTTGTAGCAAGAACTAACACATTGCTTAAAAGGGGAAGATATGTGGCGTTTGTTGCCATTTTAAATTTAGAAATAATAATAAAAAAACAACTGGTCTTCCAGTTTTTACTGGAAAACTCTCATGTAGTCCTAAGTCATGCTTATTTTTAAGCTCTGACTTCTTATTTGTAATGGAAAGGTAATGAAATTTGTAGCAAATGAAGTGTTTTTGTAAACTATTAAATAGTAATTTGACTTAGGTATGTTTGTTGAAAAACAAAGTAAAATAGTGCTTCTCATGAGGCTTAATTTTTGAGTTATTGTGAAGAATGGTGTGTACTTTTACATTTCAGTGTTTTTCCCCAAATGAGACTATTTGAGTAAAATTTACATTTACAATTTTATTGTTGTTTAATAATAATTAAACTAAAAATACTCTTTGTCTACCTAGCCAGGTGTCTTAGAATAATCCTCCAAGGAAGAGTGGAGCTCGTAAATACAAGCTTGCATTGATAAAATTTCTTTTCAAGAAAAAAAAAAAAGGCACATGATTAACTATTACGGGATGAAAGGCACAATGAATACAGACTAGGATACAGAATTTATCACACAGAAGATGCCTGCATACCTGCAAAGACTAAAATGTTAGAAATGTAGAAACAAAGCTGTTAATGGTGGTGCTTAATATCTTAAATGGAAGGTTGAGACTAAACATTCTTGCTTCTGTTCATTGACCATATCTCAATTTCATCAGCTTGCTGGAGTGATTGTGATTTTTTTTTGGTTGTGTTTTTTTCTTTTGCTTGTTTGTTTTTTAAAATCAGCACAGAGAATAGAAAACATATGAAGAAGGATATTCTCATGCATGAGGATGTGTTTAGCCTCTGTCAAAGCAGTCAAAACCCAAGGTAAACCAAAAGACCATGCCAGAAATATTTGATTCCTTTAGTTTAAAAAAAAAATCTGTACTTGCCATGATATGTGTTCATGGAACAGAATTTTTTTCTGTTCATCTCCTTCATTTTGTGTCGTCTCAAAAAACAAGGAGAGTAATTTCTGATGGAGAATATAGGAGCATTATCTTCTACACCTTCTGTGTTTGGGGTTTTTAAAATTTATTTATTTTTTAAATTTTTTTTTATTTGGGGAGCTGTATAGAACTGAACAGTTTTAAATTGTTTGGAAGGCATTGAATATTTAAAAAACAGATTGATAATTTCTGCACATTAACATTCCTAAGCAACATAGTGACAGCTAACTGTAAGGAAGGAATTTCCTTAAAGCTTTTTGTAGTGTTACAAATGTTTGAGCTCTTGGCTGAATGTTAATATTGGCAGGTAGATGTGCAAAACTACTAAGAATTTGGCAAATATCCACACTTACTGCACAGAAACTCTGGATTGGCCCTGAGCTTTCCAAGCATAACTGTCAGGATTTTTTTTCTTCTCGTCCTGCCAATCTGTGTTTTGGTGGCTGTTCTGACCCCAATATGTCTGCTGCTGAAGATGATGTACACGGTCAGTATGTGAGGTATGTGGACAGAAAGTGGTTCCATAGTCAAATACTTTTTATCAGCTGATAAAGAAACAGTAACACTGACGCTAATGGAGCTTTTCCCAGTTTGAGAGAAAACCCAACCAACCAAAGCCCCCCCAAATCAGACGGAAATCAAATCTCCATCTTCCACTAAAATGCTTGGCTGCCCTTAGTAGTATGAAGAATGATTTCTGTATGATTAAGATGATGATTTTGATTTGGTAGTCAATGCACTTTCCGAGTATAGTCCGAATATTTGCTCATATGTTTTCTGGAATGAGAATATCTCATGAGGAAAGGTTTGCAACATTTTGTTGTCTCTGGCCCTGTATCTAGTTACAGAAATTTGTTTACATTTCTTCGTGTTTTCCAGTACAGTATGATGTGATATTTATTTCAATGAAGGTGTTAAATCTGCTGTGGAATTAGCCATGCTGTTGGCTGTCTGACACCTGCTTGTGAGTGAAACCTCTAACAGGAATCTGGTGAGAACTCGGTGTTCACTGAGGCTGAATGCAGATGTGGTATTAAAGCTCAAACTGGTGCCTTTTTTAATAGTTTGAAGTATCTGATCTGAGATTGCTGAGGTACTTGGGCCCAAACATTTTACAGGACAGACATGGAATGCAACACACACAAGTCCAGTTACAATGAAAAGTTAGACAGGCACCATGCAGCAGATTCTCATTTGCTTTGAACTGGGTGACACTGATTTTTTAAAGTAGTTTAACAAAATTAATTGGGTTTTTCTGGGGAGAAGGATGGGGTAAGACTGGAACTAGTGAAATCTAGAAATTACGGGGTTTGTGAAGACAATATTTCAAGGAAATGCTGTAATTATATAGAATGTCAAACTAAGGAGTTTGGAAAGTAATTCAGTGAGACAGACCTTCCATTAGAGTTACCTTAGAATCCTATGTTTTAAGTGTCTAAGAATAGATAGTGAAAAGACAAAATGCAATATCAAAAGTTTAGAAGATGTGGATAATGTGAACCTATGATGTTATTGTGTTCAGAGTGTGTGTGATAAGATGAGGCAGAAATGCAGAAATAAGCTAAGCCTAAGTTAGAGCAGTCACTAGGAAGTATTTTTGCCCGAGACTTTCTTATTTGTTGGAATTTTCAAAGCTTATGACAGCATGGTGTAAGGAAGTGTCTGCTTCCCCCCACATCTGAGAATGCATTTTTAACTTTCTGAATCCTTTTTTATGGTTTTATATATTAAACTCACAATTATATTCGGTGGTTTCTAAGTCATACATTATGTACATTTAAAAGTATTTTTTTTTTACAGTTAAAAAACACTGAGATAAGTAAATAAGCATTTGTTTTTTCTTGTACTGTAAGCTAACTGGGAAAAATAATCTTGAGTGGGAAAATGCATGTGATGGGCCTACACAGTCTGTTCCAGACCAGACTGAATGGAGTTTGAGTGACTTTTTGTCTCAGCGGTTTTTAGGGCATTACATCCTTCAGCTGAGCTCTATGTACTTGCTACTGTAACATCTGGGCTTCTATCAAGAGGAGGGTTGATCTCTCTAGTCAGGGGTATTGTATTTTTGTCTGTAGAACTCTCCTCCCCATTATACATGGGATTCTTATGTTTCCACTTGATTCTGTGTCAGCAGGTTCTATGCGAAGATGAAAGAAGGGATTTCCTTTCCTTCTCCTTTCCTCCAGGCAGTAGATGATGATCTGTGTGGAAATTGTTGAGGCCCTGAGGCTGCTAATGCTTCTTCATGCCTCCAGTTCCTGATGTGTTGAGACACACAGTAAATCTCCTGAAGCTAGGAAGGCTCTGTGTATAAGTATTAGAAAGCAGAAAATGATGTAGGTACCTTTCTCCATAAAGCAATGATATATGGCTTCTGCTGTGTCTGACACTTTTAACAGCTGTAAAGGATTTATGGTTTTATCCTTAAAATAGATCATGCTTCCAGAAAGCACACTTACATGCTTTCCTTTTTCCAAGTTGTTTGGAGAAATCATCTTGAATAATTCAGGTTGTAGTAAGTAATTAATGGCAAATTAAAATGGAGATAAACAAAAGAATTTCTTTAAATCAAGATTATCAGTTTTTAGTCTGTGAGCTGTCCTTAGTAGCCCGTGAGAAGAAGAAAACCAAGCATATTATCAGCGTGATTCCACTTCCTTTATCAGAGAACAGGAATCAGAGATAAATCTGTTTGGAAAAGATCTCTGAGATCATCAAGTCCAACCATTAACCTAACTCTGCCAAGTCCAGTCCTAAACGATATTTCTTTTCTGGGGCTTGATGGTGAGCGTTGGAGTTTTTCACTCATATCTTACTCAGATGTAAGAATCTTAGTTTTTCACCATACCAGAAAAGCACCTTTATCCTGGCCCAAACCAGGATACAGTTAAAACCTCCATTTTCTCATTGAACTAGGTAGTTCATCTGTGCTTTATGCCCAGCTGTACATGCTTGTACATGGCAAAAAAGTGCCAATGTATAGAGCTGAGCTGTTTGTATGTGGAAGAAGTGGTAAGGTTTTATGACAGAATTACTGATCTTGTTAATACAGTTTGGATGGAACAATGTTAATTTAGCCTGTTGGATCTGTTTTCCAGGGGCAGGGCAATATTTGCGTTGGCATGAATGACTATTGATGGGCTTGGGTGCAATAAAGAGTTCAGTGATTCCAGATTGTCAATGTTGAATAAATGACACACTCATTTTTGCCCAGCTCCCCTAGTGGCATTGTCAACTTTTGAGGTGCCTTGTGCCTCCAGATCCTGTGACCAGACACAGGACTTTTGTGACCTCTTGGAAAAGAGGGGAAAATTCACAAGAATGGCCACTGTTGCATGATGGTTGTTGAACAAGTAGAAATGTCTTCGCTAATTCAGATGCATACTGGTAATTCAGATGAAAAAAAATGCTTTAGACTATGTGCTGGCTGTAAAGCTTGATGGAAACATAGCATATACTGAGCAATTCTTAGAATTCAGATAACCCACGTGGTTTATATTTGTGTGGGATCTTGGTTGATGACATAATTAGTATCCATAATGTTTTATGCTAATATTGTTGGTGAGGATTTAATGTACTAGAACTTATTAATAAATATGACATCAAATCATCCCTCTGCCTGCCCCTGCATCAATGCTTTTTTTCACAGCAAATGTAGAACATGTTTTAAAATGCTGGTAAATAATATACCTATAGATAATGAGAATACCTTGGGAGTATGATTAAAGATTACTGTATTTTATTGAATTCAACTTGTGTTCTTCCTCTAGTTGCCTTTGAAATAAATTTGGATTGGTGTTAGATCTGGTAAATGACTGCCAATTTAATTAGTACCACAAATTAATTGAAATGATTGTAATTGTTAAAAAAAAAAAAAAGAAGTGTATTTACCTAATCCTAGAGACCATTTTATGTTTATATTTATGCTATGTAAAGTTAATAAACTTACCTGAAATTGTAAATGTATGGTGATGGTACTGAAGAATTTGGTCCACATCTTTTTTTTTGTTGTTGTTGTTAAATAAATTACAAGGGTAGTTCTATCAAAGTAGTATGACATCTATAGAAAAAAAAAAAGAATTTTATTTCACAAGCAAACCTTTTCTAAAGGAAAGCCTAGATTATTGTTATGCAGCCTTTTCCTGTAAGCTTACTAGCAAGCTAGTACTTCATTGAACAAGTAATACTGTATTGGTTTACACTATAATTGTTTAGAAGGAAATAATAACTCAAATTAGCTTAGTTTGATTGTTAATTTTTCTTATTAAAACATGGTTTTACTGGTTGCGGCTGAAATAGTAAGAAACATTGTTTCCTTCATCCTTTTTCCTATCCAAAACCTTCTATGTTAATTGAAATAAAAATTAACACTCTTGCTGATTTCCTTGTTTTGTCTTAATTAATCTGACATCACTAGAGAATATAAAAAACTGCTGAATTGATACTTCTATGTACTGGCTTTGAAAATACAATACATTTCTTTGGCTAGTTTTTGCTGTCAACAACAGCTATATTTTTCCCTGTTTTTGACACTGTAAGTTATTTAAATCCATTAACACATCAAATATGATATTTTGGGGGCCCCATGGTGTTTATTGCAACATAAATCTTGTTAAATTAAGTAACAATGTCAAGATATTTTCTAGGAGAGGAATGAGCAGCTTTTTCTTATGAATAAAATTAGTTTGAAAATGTATGTTTAACTACTTATCCTAAAGACAATGTATAGTAGTTTTTAAATAGTTACTCTAGGAAGTGGGTTACTTTATCTTCTAACTTATACTGATTACTTGTAAACTTAGTTTTGAATGTGAAAATGTACTTAATTTCTTTTTTTTCTTTTCCTTTTTTTTTAGGTGTCTGACTTTGGAGGAACAGTAGATTTATTTTTTTTTTTGCCTACTGGAAGAATGCAGTCAAACTGCCAATATTTCTAGCTGGAATTGTAAATTTACTATTCAACTTTAGTGTTACTAATTTCTTACTAAATAGTACCTCAAAGTAGAAGAAAAAATGTATGGAAGTGCAAGAACAATCAGCAACTTAGAAGGAAGTCCCTCCAGGTCTCCTCGTTTGCCAAGATCTCCTCGCCTGGGCCACAGGCGAACAAGTAGTGGAGGAGGAGGAGGAACAGGTAAGACGTTGTCAATGGAGAACATCCAGTCCCTTAATGCAGCCTATGCAACATCTGGACCAATGTATCTGAGTGACCATGAAGGTGTAGCTTCTACTACTTTCCCAAAGGGCACAATGACTCTTGGAAGGGCTACCAATCGAGCTGTCTATGGTGGTCGAGTCACAGCTATGGGGAGCAGTCCTAACATTGCTTCAGCTGGACTTTCGCACACAGATGTCCTTTCTTACACTGATCAGCATGGAGGTCTGACCACATCTTCACACCATCACCACCATCAGGTTCCTTCTATGCTGAGACAGGTTAGAGATAGTACCATGTTAGACCTGCAGGCTCAGCTTAAGGATCTACAGAGGGAGAATGATCTTCTCAGAAAGGAACTAGACATTAAGGACAGCAAGCTAGGCTCTTCCATGAATAGCATCAAAACTTTCTGGAGTCCTGAGCTAAAGAAAGAAAGAGTTTTGAGGAAAGAAGAAGCAGCCAGAATGTCAGTTCTTAAAGAACAGATGAGAGTTTCCCATGAAGAAAATCAGGTAAGTAATTCTGAAAGATCTTTCTGTTGATGTACAGCTAAGTACTTTGTGTTTTGCTAACAGTATTGTGTCTTATCCTGGAGCAGGTTTGAGATGTACTGGCAGAATTCTATGTCTTGATCTATCTGCCTCTGGCTGCAAACCAGTAGGAAAGCACATTAATGAGAATCTGAATGCAGGTTATAATTTCCTTCATGCAGCATTATTTCACATTATAGCTAAAGGGAATGACTGGTTGTCTAGAAAACTACCCATTTTCTTATTTTTGATACTTTCTCTAGTGCCTTTTTGCAGCAACTTTACAGTGTACTTAGCAACCTTTTTCTGAAGAGGTAAATAAACCGCTTCTGTAAAATTATGAACAAGCATCCAGAGGCATATTTTGTATGATCTTTATAGGCATCTAGGTGCCCAGTTTTTTTTAAAGTTAAAAGAAGATAGGGTATTAAGTCCCCATATGCAGTCTTATGTAATTCTGTACTACAGAATGAAGTTGCATTTTCAGCAACTTCTCAGAGACCTGTGTGTTAGAGCATCTTGTAAATATGTATTTCAGATTTTCTTCTATTTACAACATAACACTGTTTTCACAGAGTTATAAAAATATGGAAGTACTTTAATCTGGATGAATAAAGCTAGGTCAGGCTTTGAGACTCTGTTATTTCACAAAACTATGCAGAACAGTGGCACACATAAAAAAAAAAAATTCTCATATTGCTTTCTCCACACACTTTTTGGCTTCTGTTTTTATTTTAAAGCTGCTCCTTTTAAAACCATCTGTTTACCCAGATAAAAACACAACCCTGTGGGAATCTGGAAGTGAGAGAAACAATCTAAACTTGTTTGTTGGCAGGCAGGAACTGCTGAAATTTTTAATTTACTTCCAAGTCTGTGATTATCAGTGCTTCTCACCAAGCTTTTCACCCCTTAGACATGTCATGAACCTAACAATCTCTGGAACTAACAAGCTTGGTGCCAGTTACTACAGTGGGAAATTGACTAGGTCTTGATCAGGAATTTAATATAGTGAATAAACTTATTATTTTCATGTATAACGTGTATCCAGACTGACAATAATAGTTACTGAATATTTATTTATATGAAAAATATGTTTACTGGAGGTTCTGCTGTTCAAAAGCCTTATTGGTTGGACATTCTAGTCTTGATAGTTGGTGTCTCCATCATAGTAGGGGGAATATTGTAATACACTCTGTTGTGATAGCCTCCTTGTGGAAATGTCATGTTGATGTCTTGTCTGAACCTGGTAATTAGAGACTTTGCCAGCTGCCAAAGTAGTTATATGTGTGTTTGTGGAGTTTTTTTTTTTTCTCTCTCTTTTTTTTTTTTTTTTACTGAAGCTATTTACTCATCTTGTCATATATGTTATAATATAAAATCCTTCTTTGCATTTGGATTTGTCTCTGCTGCTCTGGACAGCCTTATATCATGAGTAAAATCAGTCATTTTATTCACCTTGTTTTCTGGAGTGCTTAGGGTATTTCAGACAGTACAAAGCCCAGCCACAGGTTCCAGCAAAACTCCATAGAGGCCTTCTGTTGATTTTATGACTTGATCATGTGCTTCTGCTATTTCCTCTCTTGCAATCAAATATTTATGTATGAAAGGACCATCCCTTTTATCTAATTGCTGTGTAGTTTTCTTGTGAGCATTTGGAAGGGAGCCTTTGTGAAGGGATGACCTTGGAAGTCCAAGCTGACTGTCTTAGCTATTTTTTTTTGTCTCACTTATCCACATGATTGTTGATTCTTTCAAACAATTGATTTAAATTAAAATCCAATAAGCCTATGGTTTTAAAGAAAAAAAAAAATAGTGCCATCTATCACACCTATAATAAGACTTGATAGATCTATCCTTGTGTGTCTGTTTCTTACCAAAACACTAAAAATAGTTTTCAGATTGGCTGTGCATGATGAAATTGGACCTGAATATGGGCCCTTAGTCTCACAGCTGATTTTGGGAAGTCCCGGGAGACTGAAGATGGGCAAACATAGTTCCTGGCCAAAAACCAAAAAAGGTAAATGAAGGAGTGAGTTTTGGAGTGAGTTTTATATTTGTGTTGCAAATTCTGGAAAAATACTGTAAGAATTCTCAAACAAAAAATTATTTGTAAACTGTATTAATCATTGCAATAAAAAATATTGTCTGTTTCTAAACTGTAGAGGAATATAGGGAGAAAATAAGAGTAACAATATGGATTTGTCAGGAAGTGGCAATTTGGTTTTCTTGAATTACAGGAAGACAGGCTGTGAGTAAGGGAAGAATATTAGTAATGACATAAGGGAAATCTTGCAAATTGTACTTATAAGTGATTCATGGTGAAATTGGAAAGGTATCTGCTGGGATCTGGCAGGGATGTGTCGTGTTTGAAGCTTTCATCAATGTTCTGAGTCATGGTTGATGTATTACACACCTAGATAATGTCAAGCTGGGAAGAGTTAAAAACATGCTGGAAAAAAATTTGGCAAATTGAAGAAATAATCTGGAAAACCACTATGTGTTTCAACACTAATAAAAATTAAACATTTTGGAAACAAAGACCCATGAAGGACTGAATGGACAATAAGTTGGATTGTCCCAATCTTCTTTTGAAGATTGTCTTATTTTTAAAAATTTATGCTTTGAACACCTGTTCTTTGATATTACAATTCAAAGTTAATTGTCTTTTCTGTTCTTCTTCCTTCTTTGTGATGTATTTTTCACAGCACCTGTCTCTTANTTGTTTTCTGGAGTGCTTAGGGTAATTCAGACAGTACAAAGTCCAGCCACAGGTTCCAGCAAAACTCCATAGGGGCCTTCTGTTGATTTTATGACTTGATCATGTGCTTCTGCTATTTCCTCTCTTGCAATCAAATATTTATGTATGAAAGGACCATCCCTTTTATCTAATTGCTGTGTAGTTTTCTTGTGAGCATTTGGAAGGGAGCCTTTGTGAAGGGATGACCTTGGAAGTCCAAGCTGACTGTCTTAGCTATTTTTTTTTGTCTCACTTATCCACATGATTGTTGATTCTTTCAAACAATTGATTTAAATTAAAATCCAATAAGCCTATGGTTTTAAAGAAAAAAAAAAATAGTGCCATCTATCACACCTATAATAAGACTTGATAGATCTATCCTTGTGTGTCTGAGGGTTTCTGGCTTATGAAACATCCTTTGTTGAAACAGATGTTTCTTACCAAAACACTAAAAATAGTTTTCAGATTGGCTGTGCATGATGAAATTGGACCTGAATATGGGCCCTTAGTCTCACAGCTGATTTTGGGAAGTCCCGGGAGACTGAAGATGGGCAAATGTAGTTCCTGGCCAAAAACCAAAAAAGGTAAATGAAGGAGTGAGTTTTGGAGTGAGTTTTATATTTGTGTTGCAAATTCTGGAAAAATACTGTAAGAATTCTCAAAGAAAAAATTATTTGTAAACTGTATTAATCATTGCAATAAAAAAATATTACCTGTTTCTAAAATGTAGAGGAATACAAGGAGAAAATAAGAGTAACAGTATGGATTTGTCAGGAAGTGGCAATTTGGTTTTCTCGAATTACAGGAAAACAGGCTGTGTGCAGGGAAGAATATTAGTAATGACATAAGGGAAATCTTGCGTTGTCTCAGAAGATTTTCATTAGCAACTGGGAGGAAGCATATGAGATGAAATTGCTATTATATGGATGCCTGTCTGGTTAGAAGACTGTCAAAGTGTAATTATGGGTGATTCATGGTGAAATTGGAAAGGTATCTGCTGGGATCTGGCAGGGATGTGTCGTGTTTGAAGCTTTCATCAATGTTCTGAGTCATGGTTGATGTATTACACACCTAGATAATGTCAAGCTGGGAAGAGTTAAAAACATGCTGGAAAAAAATTTGGCAAATTGAAGAAATAATCTGGAAAACCACTATGTGTTTCAACACAATAAAAATTAAACATTTTGGAAACAAAGACCCATGAAGGACTGAATGGACAATAAGTTGGATTGTCCCAATCTTCTTTTGAAGATTGTCTTATTTTTAAAAATTTATGCTTTGAACACCTGTTCTTTGATATTACAATTCAAAGTTAATTGTCTTTTCTGTTCTTCTTCCTTCTTTGTGATGTATTTTTCACAGCACAGTTTGTATTATTATATATATATATGAATTGATTATATACAAAGGCATGAGGTACTCTAAATATTTTTAACTCTTGAGTGGCTCTTAATTCTGGAATCATCCATTTGCAATATTGCAATCTTACACCTCCCCCCCTCCCCCTGTTCCAGGTAGGTAGTTATTCTCTATATATCTTGCTTCAATATGTGCTATGGAATAGTTAATGTAGGTTTCAAAGGTGAGCAGAAGGCTCTGAGGTGGAAAATGGTGGGAGGACACAAGAAATAATTCAGCAGTATTCATTCCCCCAATCGTTGCATGTCTGTCAAAAAAGGAGGGACAAGCAGCTTATCCACTGGGATTAGCTGGTTCTGAGGCAACATATTAAAGTTTATTAGTTGATGTGCTGCTTTTATGACGTTGCAATAACTGGATTAGATTTATTGTGACATTTTAAAAGCAATACCATCCCTTTCCCCTACTGATAACACTGTCTAATTAATACAAAATTAATCACTGTGCAATCAGCAGTTGCTCTTTTTCATTCATGATGCGGTTGTATGTTTTTGTTGGACAGAAATGGTGAGTTTGATCCTTTCTTTTTTTTTCTTACAGAAAATCAGGTAATTTTAATTTGCTCAATGTGTTATTTGAAAACACATTATAAATTTTGATCTTCTTTTGAAGTTTAGTTCCTGTCCTGATGCCATGAGAGCTTGCTTCTAATTACTGAGATGAAGGGAAAGGATAAAAAAGATCTTGAACATTTTGTCTAAGAGGCTTATATTTTTGAATACAAAATTACTCCTCGGAATAATTTGTATGTATCTGTAACAATATGAATGTCTCAGCTGTAATTAACAGAATGGAGCTCATAAAATAATCAGTAGTTAAGGGTATGCATATTCTTGAAGTCAGTATTCATGTGAGTTCTTACTTGATGTTGTTTGACATGCTCTAAACTTTTGCTTCGATTCATGACAAGTATCTAAGTAGAGGAAAGTACACTAAGAAACATGATGAAATGATGTTACCCTTCTTAGTGTTAATTAAACTATATTCCAAGTGAAACCTTCATTAGGCTAATGTATACATTCATAAAACCCCAACAAAACCTAGAAAAATTCCCAAAGCCCCAAACCAAACATACCATAATCTTAGTTTTCTTTCTGTTGCTTTGCACATCATAAAGAACTCTGTTTTAGTGCTCTTTCTGATTTGTAAAAGAAAAGTCAGAAATCAAGGGCTATAATTTAATTTGCTGTAACTTTGCTACCTTATCTGGGAACTAGTTAAAAAAGAAACCAAAAGTTATTTATATATGTGTAAACTATATGTTGTTGAAAAATATGTATTTATGTAATCATATACGTAAGTCATGATTGTTATTGTTATTACTATTTATTAATTAATGTTAAGAAGAGTGGCAACCTTCTTTAAACTGCACCCATTGTTAACATTGCTGGGACCACCCTGCCTGCTTCCAAACTGCAAAGTCCTTTGCTTATACCCCGCTGTCATCCTTTAAATGCAAGGAAGTTGAAGATCTGGCATCTCCTCACTCTGTCCGTTTCTGTGGCTATTAATATCTTTTTGAGATATTTTTTATGCTCATTGAAATTCTGAATGTTTGATTGCAGTGGAATATGCAGGGAGTTGCCCGCAATCCAGTCTGCAGTTGGAGTTCCCAGATAGATCTCTTAATTTACATCAAAGAATAAACTTGATTACTGGTTGGAAAGGTGGCCTTTCATTATTTCAAAATACCAGAGATGGTCTGAGGAGTGTGTTTGTGTGTAAATACCCTTCAGCCTGTCTCATTGTCTCTGTGCATATGTGCATGAGAATACAAAGTTTGAAGCTTACTGTGAGTATTTGTGAGGTTCAAGGTTACACACAAAAGGTAAGGCTAGCAACCTGAGAAATTGAAATGTTCTGTTCATGTTTTACTCTGTTTCCTAAGGTATGTTATCGTGTTAAGAAACTAGTTACAAAAAAATTTACCTAATTTTTTCCTGAATGTCTCCTTTCAAGAAAAACTGATCAATTAATTTACAAATTTGTAATATAGTATTTGCCACCAGCGAAAGTCTCTTTTAAAGGTATTTTAAAGCCAGTAGGTTCAGCACATTCTTTCACCGTATTTTCTGTTTTCACTGTATTGTTGTTTCTGTTTTCTTCAGATTTTATTTTTAATACTTTCATCTTAAGAGCTGCATGCGTACTTGTTTTTAACTTTATTTTGGATGTTTTCATCATTTTCTTAATTTAAAGTCATCTGTATGGATGGAAATGTTGGTAAGTGCAAAATATTTCTTTACTTTTTAAAAACATACAAAGTGCTTAAGCATTTAAATATGTGGAATAGATTAAATTTTCATTCTTGAGCAGAACTTTGTTATCTGGAGATTAAAGTATAAGGAAACAAAATTAATTGGTGATAGTTTTGTTTGGTTGTGTTTTTTTTTTCCCTTATGTGAAAATAAAAATATTTGAAAATAAAAACATTTGACAGAAATGGGAAGACAGTAAAGCAGCAGGACTTCTGCTAAGGAATAGTGATACATAGGTGCTGT
Organism: Florisuga fusca; assembly: GCA_038090715.1. Taxonomy (NCBI): domain Eukaryota; kingdom Metazoa; phylum Chordata; class Aves; order Apodiformes; family Trochilidae; genus Florisuga; species Florisuga fusca. The sequence goes on along the minus strand of JAAWXA010000016.1, from coordinate 8,543,456 downwards.
GAAACAGAGTGAATAAAGAATGCCAAGGTGTCTGGTGCTTCTGCTGAGGAAAGGCTGTTAGCTCTGGGGGGGGGGAGTGGAAATGTATAAGGAAGTGGTCATCATACTGTATATTTTTTTTTTTTTTTTTTTTTTTTTTTAAATACCATAGGATTTTTAAATCTGAAAAAGCTTGATAAGTACTGAGCTACAAAAAGAATAAGGGAAATTTGTTTCTGTAAAGGTGCAAGTACTTGTTTAGTCCTGACTGAAGCTTTTTGTTGGTATTTTTGTCTAGATAGTAATACATGTATATACATTATATAGTAGAAACTAGTAATTTAAGCAGTGTGAAAATTGTATCACATGTTAAAAGTCAGTTGGAAAGGACAGCAATAATAAGTTATATCCTTTTGTGCATTTCTGAGATACAAAAAGATCTGAGGAAAGTAAACATTGGTTTTATGTTCTGTTCACCACAGTATTCGAAAAAGGAGCATGAATTGTAGTCTCTAGGATGCACTGTGTGTAACTGGCAGCTGAAGGAGCACTCTTGTTATATTTCAAGCAAAAGGTACTTTATTCATTGTGTGAGAAATTAAGTTATAACAAGTGATTTAAGCTTAAAATAATATGAACAAAACATATACTTTAATTACTTATGTCACTTTTTGGGTGACTTATGTTTTTAGATGCAGGATGTAAGTAGTTCTCAATTGTGCTGCTGCCAAAGTGCATTTAAAACAACAAAAAAGCAACCTACAACTGAAATAAATTTTTCTTTTATCTTGAGGTATTAAATAGAGTGTCAAATAATGGGTCTTTATTCTTTATAGAAGCATGAACCAGACCAGTCATGTTTTAAGGATTCCAGTAAAAGGTGTTTGGAACTGGGTAATGCTGTAAGACCCCGAACAGGGACCTCCTCAGCACTGGACATACTCATATCCTTAGCTAACATTTGGTGATACATCCCGGAGTTACTACAAAAAGTGCTGCTGCTTCTGTTGTGGTTTGTTGTCCTGTAATACAATAATAATTATCTGTTGCATAAAACTTAAGTATTGCATGAGGAGAATTTTGAAAGGCTTTATGTTTACCACTTGATACGTTAGCTGAATTCAGTATTTTCATCCTGTTAGTTAATATCACTTGCAACTTCAGATTGATAGTGCATTCTGTTTTCTCTGTCCTGGTGTATTTTGAAGCTGTTCAACAGTGATGGTTGTGTTGTTTTGTGGATAAAAGCCTTTGCAAGATTCTGACAGGGTTTCAGAGATGACTACATCAAAAATTTTAGATCTAGCAGGAAATAGATTAGGATAAATCTACCTTGCTCTTATCCTTGCTTTTGGCTTGTAGCACTGCTTGAAGGTATTCTGTCATTACATACTAGTAAGACTTAACCTCAACCATGGGACCTGCTGCTTTTTGCCATCTCCTGCCTTAAATTAGGAATCATTCCAGTGTAGACATTCCATTAGGGTACTTTATGCTGCCAGGATGATATAAAGGAGAAGGGGGGAGAGGGAACTTGTATATAAACCATTTTGCATTTTGTTAGAATTGGGAGGTATTAGGTACATCACATAAATAGTAAACTATTGGATAATGCAGGAACTTATTTTGAAAGCAAGACTTAGAATGCATTAATCAGGTCTCCTGAAGAAATGTGACAGAGCATTTAATCTCATGAATGATAGTCACAGATAATACATCAAAAATGATGCTTGGTGAATTTCTTACCACTGCTTGTAGTAGAGCCTGCAGGTTATGATTCTTGTTTTTTTTTTTTTTTTTTTTTTAAATACTTTTATTTCTCTGTTAAGACAGAAACCATTTTGCAGAAGCTGTCTTTAAACTTTTATGAGGCCTTAAAGTTAATCTGAAAAAAATGCTGGAAATGACTCTTCAGAATTCTACGTCATCTGAAGGGGGGAGAGAAAGAGGATGAAGTACTGAGAAAAAGGCATTCCTTCCTCAGTACGCATCTTTATTCTTGACTGTTTCAGACATTTTCCCTCATTTTGGCCCTTTCATTCTACGTTTCTCAGAGTCGTCGCCAATTTATCTACTATGCAGTCAATAATGACAGTTTGTATTAGCCTGCAAGCCTGCAGTCAGGAACTCCATCCTCTAGGCTATTTCTGAAAACAAAAAACCCACAACTAAACAAAAAATCATTTCCTGAGTTCCTAAGGTTAATTTCAGATTTTTGTGTTGGGATGGGGATATTATGATGGTGACTTAACCTCTTGGTCACAAAATTTTTCTTACAATTTTTGCATGTCTGGGAGTTATGGTTTGGTAATGTCATGCAGATTCTGACTTATTTGCTCTGTCTCATGTGTTTGGCATTCCTGATTATAGAAGTGTGTATTTTCCAGGTATCAGACAGTCAGCTGTAAAAGCTGTCAGCTGCAGGGTACGATTTGTTGCTTGAATTTATTGCTAGAATATGTCAGTTGTTATAGAATAAAAACTAGCACTTGGAAGCTTGTGGTATATTTCATAGAGGTTAACTTTGGTTCAGATTGGATTGCCTGTAACAGGAGCAAATAATTCAGTTTTGAATTCAGTGATTTTAGAAAATTTGGACTGTGGGATGGGGAACCTGTACTTACTTTTTGCATTTCCTAAAGCACCTGCTGCAATATAGTTATTGCTTTTACTCTCGGTGTCTGAAGATGATGTGCAAAGCTAGCAAAACACATGTGAAAAGAGGGCAGTAGATTTCATGTGAAGTGCTTTTTGAACCTGGAAGGGAAAAGAATACATGATGGTTTTGCCAAAGGAAAAATCCTGAATCAAATCAGTGTAAATATTTCAGAAAAAAACTGAGGTCTTGTAAGGTAATCCCTATTCCAGTTCTGTCTATAATTGAATGAGAATGTGAGGTCTTCACCACATTAAATTTCTGTTGCAGAGCTAGCTACAATCAGCAGAAACTAGAGAAAAAGAACAGCACACATTGGGATGCAGCTTCAGGGAAGCAGCAAGACCAGAAACAAGGTCTGCTTTTTGCACAGACTCAACTTTTCTAGTTAATTGACTACGATGTTAATTGTACAAAGCAGAATTCTTTACTGCAGGATCCATGTTTGAATTTGAAGAAAAACATAGAGGCAAGAAGTTGTGTTTTGATAATTATTTCCCATGCATTTTGTTTGAATTTATGTGTAAGCTGATGTTTTATAGCTCTTTCAATTTGTAGACAGAAAGTCTGAAAGAATAGTCCTCTAAGTGTTAATTTTTTTATTTTAGTATGGTCATTGTTCTCTTTACAACGTATACTTGTAACTCATGTATTCTTAGTTTGGTTGAAATGTGGAAATGAATGAGCTGCATAATTGCAGAGCTGTGTATGAATAATCTAATGCTTTCCTTACATTAGGGAGAGATTTTTGTCTTCAGATTCCCTAGTGGAGTTAAAGAAGGAAGGAGGGAACTATAGAGTAGAAAGCAGAAATGTTGCTTAAGCAAGCAAAACCAGGCATTCTTCATCCTGTTCAGGCAGTTCATCCCCTGAAGAGGGAGAGCTGTCAGAATGAGAATTCAAAAAATTAGACAAGAATACTTGTGATAGGCTTTTCCACCTGAATACACTGTGTTATCCTGACTTTGGGACTGCAGAATGAACAAGCAGTGCCAGTCTTGACAAAGTTTTAGAAAAAAATATTTCTAAATGATGCTTTAGAGAAGAGTTTGTTTTCGAGTAAGTGTATAGGTATTACCATAGAACATGAACAGAAGCCTCCCGTAATAAAGATTCTGTGTAAGGAGGGCATTATCCTTTTCAGAACTGAGATCATATATAAAGCAGGACTTCACTGTCTAGGGAAGTGGTGGGCTAAATCAATGGCTAAGCACAGAATGGAATATCTTAAGAAGATTTGCAAATTTACAAGAAAACAAGATTTTCTTTAGGAATATATTTTTCCATACTTGTTTCAGCTAGACAGTATCTTTTCTTCCATGTCATAATGGCTTCAGAAGAAAGTGGCATCTTGATCCATTTGGAAACTGTGTTTGAGAATTTGTGGTTCTGCAATCTTTTCTAGGTGTTTATTTTCCAGATGTGTCCAGTTGAGTCGTTCCATTTTCAAAGATGCCAGGCAGCATCTATTCTTTATTTGATATCCCTGAACTAAGGTTTTGGAATAACTTGGGGATAAAATGTGTGAAATACTTGGTGCCATATTTATTATGTATTTTGTGGCAAATTGTGTGAGCAGTTTACCTCTGTACTGTTAAGTGTGCTGTGTTATAGTTCAGATATATTAACCCAAATTTAAAAAAAACCCAAACCCAACAACCAGCAGTAGAGAAGTAGCTGGAAAATAAGAAGCCACCTTAACTTTACACCAACGTGTAGAGGCAAGCAGGTAAAGACAACCAGGTGTTGCCAGTCAGGAGGAGGAAGGGATGAGCTCCTGTTAAGCCCACCTGTGCCCAGTTAGGGCTGGTCCCAATTGTGCATGAGCAGAACTGGGGGACCAATAAAAGGGGAACTCACCCAATTCTGTTCATGTGCAGTTGGGACCAGCCCTGATTGGGCACAGGTGGGCTTAACAGGAGCTCACGCCTTCCTCCTCCTCACTGGCAACACCTGGTTGTCTTTACCTCCTTGCCTCTACACCAACGTGATCACAACTTTTATTATTCTGTGTGGGTGTGTTCTCTGCTTGTCTCCCTGCACTAATCATCTTTGTCTTTATTTGCTACATGTATTTGCCAGTCTGGTCCAGCTGGCATTATTTATTTCGCAGTTACTTTTCCAGTTCTCCTGTGGCTGCTAGATAATTAAAAATTTGTGAAGCTCAGCTTTGGGTGTGTATATATATGGCATTTTGAAAGAAGACCTATCGTGTGTAGAATTTCTATCTTTACATCCTGCTGAAATGTGGAAAAAACTTTTATTTCAAATAAGCTATTGATTTCCTTTGCATTTCTGAATGATGCAGCAAACTAAAAGGCCGTAGTAATGTTTCCCACTGAAAGTGGAGTGTTTCACTTTTTGGTTGGAAATCTTTAAAATAATTTAGCTGTGCTGTAGTATGTATATATAAGAAACAAAAATTTTAGATATCTCTATTTCTGAGAATTGTGGTAACTCAGCTCCAGAAACAAAGTTCATGCTCTGTTGGGCAGCTGGAAATACTTACAGAATAAATGTGATCTTTTTTGGTCTTAGTCTGTTGGGTCTAGTGTAAATCTTGATGTTCAGAAGCCCTATTGTTGAAGACTTCATAGTTTCAAGCATATGAATTTCATTCTAGTGTGGCTTCTGAGTATGGATCTCTGCCATCAAAACACTTAATTTGGCTTCCTCAATCACAGAAAATTATTTTTATATTTTAGTGACTGAGACTTTGATTTTTATAGTGTGAAATAAGAATCTGCTTTACATCAGCTCAGAGTAAAATTCCCACTATTTTTGTGGGAACATTTACCGTGCTGTAAGGGATTTCATGATTAAATATCAGCAAAACTGAACCCAAATCTGACCTTTAAGACTAGTATACATTTCACTAGATAAATGTTACTATTAATCTTTTACTAATATTATCCTATATTTAAAAGCTCAAAATTTAAAATTCATTGCTTGCAAAGTATAAACCAGGAGGGTTTGTATCAGTTATACACAAGAATAGTGATCATGCCCAAAGGAATTAAAAAAATACTCTTCTTGGCATATATGGTTCTTTACAGTTAAATTAATTTCCAATTTTTCAGTTGTAGCTGATGATCTGAAATCATTCTGTTAAGAGTATTGAAATACCTTCAAAGTGAAACTGTGACAAAGTGCACTTTTAGGCCCCCCTTCTGCAGTTCTAGTTCCTAACTCTGTGCACTTTTTTCAGGTGCTTTGGTTGTGTTATTTTTTTAAAATCATCTTTTATTAGATGCAATAGTAATTTATTACTGAACCAGTAATAAAATGAAGGAATGGTGGTGGCCACTGATGCCATCTGATGCAGGAACAATGGAGCTGAGACCAAGTCCAGCCATTTTTCTCATGGGGAATGGGATGCACACAGGATGTTTTCCTTGTGGTTTTCAGTCTTATTCATATAAAGGCTCTTCCTGTTTTACCAACTTTTTAATTGTACCCAAGCATAACTAGCTTTCCCATTGATAATAGAAATCCATCAATACCAAGAAATGAATACACAAAAGATCTGGAATAACTGCTGGTTTAGAATACTGGATACCTTTCCACATCTCTTACAGCATATCTGTTCTCATTTATGTTCAGCTACTATCTTTTGTAGGCTGAAACAGGAATATGTTAATAAAGTGTGAGTGACATCATTGTTTGCAATGAAACGTACCAAACTAATGTCTTCTGACATTTCTCAGAATATCACAGAAGTAAGGAAACACTTTTCAGATGTCTGCTGAAATCCAGTTTTGCATTGGCTGTTTTTACTCTTGGATATCTATAATGCTCTTTGCTTCCATTAGATAGTTGGCAGCCTTTGGCAATTCCAGGATCTTTCTTTGTGAGACTAAAAATATCTTATCACACAAAAGTAGTTTGAAGACTGACTACTGCTTCCTTTATTGGGGAAACTAGCTATCTGGGTGGTTGGTGTCTTTAGTTTTCAGCAGAGGCTGAAGTAGTACAATATTTAACAAGCCATATTTAAAAAACCCAAATTAACAACTGTTAGTGATTTGTCAGGGGAGCATTGGCATGATAAAGCATTTTGAAAATGTAACTGGTATACAGTGGTAGGTATACAGAAACAACCAGAACTACCTTTTCAGGATTTGGAGCAAACTCAGAGGTTCTCTTTCGCGCTAAGCTGAAGCGTAACTATAGGCTATTTCTTTCTTACATTATCAAATTTTACCAAATCTGTCTTTTGGCAAATCAGTTAAGTAGTCAGATTCCTGAGGAGATTAATGCAAATTGTTAAAATCATATTGTTAATACCTTTTTAGTGTTTTGGCTTAGATGGGAAGCACTGCAGTTAGATGAAATGCTGGTTAGAAGGAAGTGCAGCACCACATCTGACCTCAGCACTAGAGCAGGGAAAGCTGGGGAGGGCACACACATATGAAAAGTTGATCCTAAATGCCCAGTTGGGATTTTCAGACATATGCCAAGAAAGCAGTTACCTTGATTAATGCCAGCCTCAGGTGTACTGAAGACACAAGCAAACTCTGGGCTCACCTGAGGGGAATATTAATTAGCACCAGGTACCTACTGTTCTGTCTTGAGCACTTAATTGCTCTAACCCAGATGAAAGCAGTGTTTCATGAAACAGAATTTAATGAAGGTATTAGGAAAATGGTTGTGAATATGAACATAAATTAATCCCTAGAGTAATTTCCTCTATAACATGAAGTAGGAAATGTTTCTGCAAATTTAGCTTTATATCTCGCATAATAATTTAACTTTTTTATTTTTTTTTTTTCACAAGATATTAATGCAATTTGATTTAGTTTTTAAAAATACAAATCTGACTTCTTCCAACGTATTAGAGTAAAATTGGAATGTTCATTTTGACATTTCAGTAGGTGGGGAAAGAGGTATGTTATTGGTGGATGTGATCCCACTGTCCCAAATAGTTTCTATTGGGTGAGGTCATGTCTACCACCAAGAGATTTTATCACTCAAACTTTTGTCACCTTTCAGCTGCCAGCTTTGGTGTGCTGGGCAGCACATGCACACGGGGCTGCTTTTGCTGGTATCTCTCCTCTCTGGGAGACGTGGCTCTGGCAAAAGGCAGAGTGGGTGGTGGTTGGTGGGAGCCCAGAGCTTATAGCTGCTGACATTGCTGTGTTCCTGGAGTGTGTCCAGCCTGGCCTTCTGCCAGCATCTGAATGTCAGCTGAGGGTTTGTGTGGGATGGTGGTGGAAGGTGGTTTCAGTGGAAGGAGTGGATTTTGCCTGCATGGCAAAAAGGAGGCAGTATCTTGCTACAAAAATTGGCAGTAGATGACCCGTGTGAAACTCAAAATACTGTGGTAATTTTGAGCAGTTACCTTACTTAGAAATTGTTTATAATGTGGGTGCAGAAATATTTAAAAAAAAGAAAATATTTAAGCAATGAACTTGTTTTATCATAAATACTCTGCTATGTTTTAGATGCATGCCTAAAACTGAATTTGCTATGCCCTGAGACTACTTACATCTTTCTTATTGCGCTCTCAAGTCCGGGACATAAAAGTTGGTGACATATAGTTGAGGAAAAAAAGCCATGTCTGTGTCATTACAGAATGAATCGATGTTGGGGAATGAGGGCTATAGCCTAAAAATACTAAGGAAACTATAAATATATTCTAATAAAAGTGGGAGTGAGTTGAAAAATGGTGAACATGATTGTTTTGTAATTTCTAAGTATATTTTTAACTGCTGCTCATACCTTGGCAAAGGAAAAAAAACTTAATAGCAGCCAGCAGGGCAATTTCTGAGTACATCTGGGATGTGAACAGTCTACACAGTAAACATGATAAGGAAGCAGGAGTGTATGAAGGCCCTGGCTTTTCATTCCTTGAACTGGAGTGAATGCTACTCATACAATGCTCAGTCCTGTTGGCATAAACAATCTGTTTTATATAAATCTTCTCTTGAGCTAGAGAGGAATGTTAATTTTAAAATCAGTTTGAGCAAGCTGGTACTTAATGCTTTGTGAGAAATGTGTAGGGAAATTGGGAGCAGATTTCACTGACTTCAGCTGTTGAATTTGTGCCATGAAACTATTTTAAGATTTTGCAAAATGCCATCCTAAAAACATAACTTTTGAAAAAGTGATGCAGGATCTACTCTATGGCACTTAAACTTTCAGTCGTCAAAATGTCTCACTGTGGTAACCAGGAGGAATAAACATGCTCATTGATGGCATGTAATACATTGGTAGTAGCTTGTTCACTTTCTGTTAATATAATACTGAGAAAGTATGACCCAGATCTCCTTTTATCTATAGAAATTAAAACCATCTTGAAAATAATCTATACAACCCCCAAATATTTATTGGAGTTTTTTGTATATAGATCTGTCTTGAAAAACGTTTCTACTGGTATCCTTTATATTAGTGTCCTTAATCATGCCATACAAGCAATTTTTTAGGACTTTGTGTTTAATTTTTAAAGAGAAAAAGATACACACTGTGTTTCTTTTTACGTAAAGGACCTCACGTACAGAAAGGAAGCTTATTGATATTTTTATATTTTAATATATGGTAAATTGCTTTATTTCATTTTTGTATAGTGCCCATAGCATATCTGGAAAGCTTACTCTTTGTCAGCAGTTCAGTTCATAAAATAGCCTACTGAAAACCATATGGTTTAGTTCTATCAAAATATGAAGTATGAAATACAATATCACATCAGTGTTACAGCAGTTGACTCAATGAATGTCTTAAAACCTTTTCCTTCTGTAAATAATACTGTATTCTCAGAACAAGTACCTAGGAACCCTTCACTGATGAGAACAGTTTTTTAATATACACCTGTGTTTACATTTTATTAAAATGCAGTTGTTTTGCTGGTTATGGAGCAAGAACAGGGAAGAAATGGTAAGAGTATCTGAGAAATTGGACAAATGAGTTGTATATTAATTCATGGTGTTTGCAGCGTGCTGTAAAATAGCTTTAATGGTGTATTGGCCCAAGACAAATCAATTTGGTCTCTATCGTGTTGAAGTGACTGGAGAGTTATTCTCCTTCAGCTTTGACTTCATAGATAATGGGCTAATCTGTGGTGCATCTTTCTTTCTCTGTGAGAAAACTGAAATGGAACGTTTTCAACTTTCAGTGCCAATTTTCAATGTGCCAAATCTAACTACCTCCAGTCCTTTGCTTTCCAGTAAAACTACCATCTGTTTCATAAGAAATGAAAAGGGTTCAAGTCTTGCAATTAAAATTGGCAAATCAGCTATAGTACTCTCTTGTTTTTGTTGAATGTTTATTGATTTAACAAAATGGTAGTCAAGTTTGCCAATCAGGGGCCCATTGTGTAATGTGATTTAATGGCTGTAGGAAAAGGCAGATGCAAAGAAGTAGCTAGATTTTACTGGACAAATCAGAGAAAAAATATTTTTGGCAAATTCAAATTTTTTTGGTTACATTTATTGCTGTATTTTTGATGTGATGACATCATCACCAACTTCCAGTATCAGATTTACAAAAGAGTGTTCCTGGTTGGTTTCACCCTGTGTTTTCTCTTTTGCCTAGGCTGTTCTGTTTGTTTGCAGATATAAAAAAAATTGTCCCTTGATTTTGCTTGTATTCAAACTTTTCTTTCTTGACTATTTTTGTGTTCACTGCTCTGGTGAACTCCCATCTTGCTTCCCCAGTTGTGTCTTTTTATGTCACTTCTTAGGTCAAACTTTTTTCCACACCTGCCATTCTGTTTCCTCCTGGGCTGATTATTTCTCAGTGAACACTTTCTATATGCATTTCTGTATTCAGTATTCGTGTTGCTTGTATCTGTTAGTTGGTCCTAAAGGTAAAATATTTTCTTATTATCTATTTATTTTTTCCACCTCAGTTCCACGCAGTTCTCTCCTCAGACCTTTCTTTCAGTTTCCTTGTCACATTTTTTGCCCCACAGAAGTTTTAGTGTAGTTTTTGTGCTTGAGGTTCCCTGTGCAGTTGGGGGATATTAATTTCCTTAAATGAATATAGTTTCTGTTGGTGTCTTCTTTGTATTGCCATCACTTTCCCTGTGAATTATAGAGTGGGAATTCTTGCAAAAACAAGCTTCTGGAAGTGAAGGGGTGTAAAGTATTTGATAGGACTTAATATTATGCTGTTCAGACAGAGGGAGGGAGGAATAAAATGTTCTTGGAATGACGGTAGAGGTAGGCTGTGTTTCATATGGAGCTTGAAAATAATTATGAGCAACAGAAGTATGTTACTGAATATTGAGAGAAACAGTGTGACAGCAGAAAGGGAAAATATGAAACAGATGTACCATATGGTGCTGTGCACTTTTTTCTATAGTAAAACCAAGGGGCATGCAAGAATTCATGTATTATTCATTAAAAAAGTAAGTTCTCTTTCTTTGGGGGAAGCGCAAATTTGTATTTCAGATTTATTCAGAGTAACTGCTGGAATATACTGTTTATTATTATGCTGCTGCTGAAGTTGGGTTTTGTTTGTTTGTTTCACTTTTTTTTGTGTCTGCGTACTTTTTGGCAGTTGGGAAGGTCTTCAAATGGGCCTCAAATGCCCTGAAGAGCCGTAATAAATATTATTTGAACAAGAAAGGACATACACTTAGGTGCAGAATTCGAGACCAAGTGTACATGTATCCCAGACCATATAGGTATTACTGTGGAAATGATGGGTTTTAGAAGGCCTATATGGCTATTATGCACTGGAAAGTGGATACATTTACTAAGATTTCCCTGTTGTTTCCAATTATTTTGCCATAGCATAGCACAGATAGTGGGTATGAACATTATCCTTCGGTTTTACTTGTGGGAATTACATGGATTATAGAGTATATTTATTTTAAAAATATTTTCTTACCTCCCGCCTAGATGTGAAAAAACATAATTTTTTTTAGTACTTCATGCAATCTGACCCACTGGAGAGTAATAACATGGGTTGTTTTTCCTTGATGGGAAAGATGATATTTTGTTGAACGCTGGATATAAGATGGGTTATATAAATTTCTCTGTTTTCTCTACCCAAGTAACACATAAACCTTACTGGTTCACAGTGTATACATGAAATGAAGCTCAGCTGTATGATGTGTTTAATTATGTATGAGCAAAATAACTTGTTCAGTGTGTGCCTCCTAGTTTTATATATCCAAGAAATCACAATTCTGTAATTGTTGTTTAAATGTATTAGAAGAGTTTCACTTATTTAATGCTCATGTTGTATATATGTAGGGAATATTTCCCTACTGTTCAACTATTCTCCCCCTGGGTGTATTATCTTATTAATAGCTGCTTCCTTCATGGACAGGGTGACTGAAAACTTTGTGGTACTTGTTCTTTATGCTTTTCTTCCAGTGTATTCGCTATGGAACAGCCATAATCTAATGCAGGAAGCAGGTTAATAGACGAGAAAAAAAATAACTTCATTTAGTCCTCCAGTTCTTATTTAGGGATGATGGCTGTAAAAAAGATGTAATGAAGAGTTTTATGTGATAATTTTAATTGTTGCTACTGTATTGCTGTAGGCTTTCATATGAAATGTCTGAAAAGACTTTATCTGATATTTTTGAGAAAGATTAAATTTCCAAGTGACTGAGTTATTTTCCTAATTAATAAAAAAAAAATACATTGTTTATATTTCATTATGAAGATGTTAAATATTCCTGTTGTTTTCCCACCTACATGACTAGCTTAGATTGTTGACATATTCTGAACTTAACATAGTATATGTGCAGTTAGAAAGTTCACATAAACTCACGTGTAACTTGTGCAGTTCTAACAGTGAGTTAGAAAATTTGGATAGAGATCATATGTGCACAAGGCTGTATAGATCTGTATAGGAGCTCTACTGTTCACACAACTAGGGAAGGGATTACTAAGAAAGGAGGGAAGGGTAAGCAAAATCATGAGAGGTTAGAAAGAAGATGACACAAGTGGTGTATAATAGAAATTTGCAGGTGTTTGCAGAGTGTGAAAAATAGAGAAATAACTGTTATTATTACTCATGTGAATTGGGAAGTGGCAGATGAAGGTAGCATGGTCAGAGTTAGTTTTTTTTTGTTGTTTTTTTTTTCAGGGGGATAAATGAGAGATTTTCTCACTATATCATACAAAAATACATTAAAAAAAGCACAAAGTTGTGTTTAAATTGCGGTTTAAAGATGAATCACCTGTGTGGACTGTATTTCAAACATCTTGCTGAACAGAGTTATCATAGTAATAAATAAAATAGGGTCATCAATGAATGGTCACATTTCTCGGCATTTACTTCAGTCTGTGTTCCAGGCATTGTCCCATCCTAGTTTTCTCAACTGGGGATTCTGTCTCCAAAGCAAGAGGAAAAGTGCCAGAAAGGGCATCTCTGGAGTCCTGCTCACATGAAACTAAATTAATCGTTGGCAAACATGTAGCAGATCTTCTTGTTCACAGGCAGATCAGGTTAACTCTCTTCCTAAAAGCTGTTTAAATGCTAACAAACTTCAGTCTCTAAACAAGAATTTGAGTTAAAGCAACACATTTGAGTTTAATAAAGGTTACATTTTATTAGGGCAAGTAAATATGTAGAGATACACCATCTGGTAAGGGTTATTCTGACCTAAATAAGCAAAGCTTCCTTTAAGTGGGTACCAGTTATCTTGGAAAGCACTTAAAATTCAAGGAACCAGATAATGTATCAGAAGTTACTCAGATTTAATGTGAGCTTGAATTACAAAAGTAATGTCCTATTCAGAGAAGAAGGCTGTCAAGAGTAGTTGAAAATCAAATTACTGAAAAGGCTTCCTTTGTAACTTTTAAATAAGCTCATTTTGTTATTTCTTTCTTATGTCTTGTAATACTCCTTTTTTGTGAGGAGTAAGAGGCAGCAAAACCATAATTTCTCTGAACAGTCTAGTGTACACTATTGCAAATATTCACATCGTTTCTGCTGAAATTTTTTTAATACCATCTGGTGAAAGTGTGCTATGTTTGGGTAATATTTGTAACTAGCTGCAGTGCATTCATCTATTTATTGATCAATTTTGTCAGGTATTTGTGATCAGTCAGGCTTCAGGACCAGAAAAAATGCACCTGTGCATCAGTAATAATATAGCCTTCTGGTATTTTGTCTTATACAGTTGAATTTTAACACAAAAAATAAAACAAAAATATGGGCAGACTTTCCTTTATAGGTAGATACAGAATCATCAAACTTTTGTCATTGGGATAACTTTCAGCACAGTTTCATTTTGAACAAACTTTAAAAAATGGATTTAGTATATAAGAATACACAAATGAAGTTGCCCAATAATTCTGAGAATTATTATGATCTATTCATGTATTAGAATACCCAAGTGAGAAGTTATTACCTTGTTGCTCTGAACTTACTGTTTTGTTTTCTGTGTAGGTATTATGAGGGAAAAAAGGTGATAAAAGATTCTACAGAACAAATTATTAATGTGAGGTCTGTTTTGTTACAAAAATAATTAAATATATAATTTTTCTTTGTTTCCTGAGAGGTCTGGAACACTTTTCTTCTTGATTCTATTTATGAATAGTTAAAATTAAAAGATCCAGCTGGCTGACTTTTCACTTGGCAGGTAAACAATTGGTACTGCTCTCCACGGAGGTCAGGATATTTTGCATTTCATTAATCCTAGAATTTGTTTTCTATGGCCCAGCTTGATTAAACCTCCTGTGGTACTGGAGGAAAAAGAAGCAAAGCTCTTAAAGCAAGAAAAGTGTTATTGACTAATTAGAGTTTAGAACTATGGAAATTTAACTTTTTTTGGTTCATACTGAATATGGATAGCACTTATTCAGGATTTCATAAATCTCTGTTTTCCAAAAGGAAAGAAAAATCTCTGATAAATATATGTTTTACTAAGGTTTTGGACAGGACAAGTGGCAGAGTGTTATTTTAAGGTACACTTTCCTATAAAGTCTTTTATCATCTTCAAGTTTCAGAGTAGAAGTTGTCTAGAATTTTTCTCTTAGTAGACAGAGTTTGATATCTAGGACTGAACTTGTGTTGCCCGTACAACTGGAATATTAAAGGTCCATGCAACAGATGAATCATGTAAGCTGGTCAAGGTATTTCAGTAAGAACAGAGCTTGGAGAGGAAAAAAATCCCAAAGAATACCTTTGGCGTGTCTTGTCTATTAAGAAGGATTCAATGTGCTGGTGGTTTTGTAGAAATGATAGCAAGTGGATCATTATTCCATTGAATTTTGACCTACGAGTAAAGTTACAAAAAAAATTGTATAAAACAGACCTTGAGATGCAGCTCTGTGGTTTGCTACGGTAGATGTCAGAGGTCAGTCAGTAAGGAACTTGCTTGTAAGGAAAATGAAAATATGAAAAAATATTTCTTGTCATTCTGGAGTGTTGTTTTTTTTTCTTGTGGAACAAGGTAATTGAAGCAGGAAGAGGAGGGAAAAAAAGCATTGTGGAAATATATCCTGTTCTGCCTGAGACAATGACTTAAGATTTCACAAAAGGAGAGTGTTCCACTGACCTCATCTGTTCTGTTCTGTGATGGTTAAACATCTCTGTATCAGATACAGAAATTGATCATATGAAAAAGATGAAGCCTGGAACTGCAGGTTTCACTGCCAGCCTTCTGGCAAGTGTTTCTATTAGAGATAAAAGGCAGTGTAGCACCTTTTAAGCTCCATTTTATTCTCACTTCTAGGATTTTTAATCCCTTTTTCCTGACCTCTGTGGTCATGCTCTTTCATGTCCAGGCCTTTTCCTGTCTGTGAACACACTGTCCAGCTGTTCTGCTTTTTGCACCTCTGCTACGTTATTCCACAGTTCTGTTACACTGAGTGGCACCATTCCTGAAGGAAAGCTCCTAATTAATTTTTCTCTTGCATAGAAATAACTTCTAATACATGTGCATAGGATGGTTTCTTCTTGTTTCTAGCAACTTTATCTTCCTTTTACTTTTGTAAACTGGAAATAAAAATTGGCCTGTGTTCATCAATAAATTTCCTGGTTTCAACAGCAACTTGATGTACAGGCTGCAATTAAAAACCTCCATTCTGAAGCAAAGAATAGAGTTGTATTTAATTTTGGTTTCTCTGTGCATCTCTTAAAAAGCATCAGTTGATTAGAATCACACTGTTTGATTAACCAACTCTTTTGCTGTCCCTGTGTTAAATGTAGGGCTGTGTACAAACGTATCTTCTTGGACTAAAAGAATTCTGAGTGTAAGGAGACTTGGTTTAATTCTGCAACTATTTTCTATCTCTTTTCTGGTTTTCACTTGAAAAAACAATTTCAATTTTCTTCAGAAGTATTAATTGTAATACACTAAATGGCTTAAGATGCAGAGGTTTTATTTATTTATAGTGACTGATAAAAGTTCTCACTTGTGGTAAATGTGTCTTCTAAAATAATTTTCCTTGGATGAGGCTTTTTGAACAGCATAAAGATTTAATAGAGAGAATTCTGGTGCAGATTTTACACCTGAAGGAACATCTGGAGTATTGTATGCTTCCTAGAAGATGATATAAAAGCATTTACTTCTTTACAAATTGGGTGAGAAGGCATATTAGAAATTACAGGAGCATGTGGCATAGTGGAGAGCAGTTCCCATGTTTAATCCTTTGTTGTTACTAATGGTATTTCTACAGCATTAGAATATATCAGAGCAGGACCTTTTCCAGTTCTTACTGGATTTAGATGAATTTAGATGGCCCTAAATTAGAAAACCACTAATTCAGCATTTTATTACTTCCAGCAGTAGTACAGTTGATTTGAAATACTAGAAATATCAATTTTCCTGTGCAATCAGTGCATGTAAAACTGGTCAGGAACAGTGGAGCACACTGTTGCTCTTATCAGTAATGGTGATGTGAAAGTATCACCTTGTAGACTGGCACTTGTTTATTGGAAAAGGAATTTCAAATGGAGTGTTTGGGTGTTTGGAAATGGCTTTTCTGGATTTGGTACAAGAAGAGGAGGGACTGCTGATACTGGTAGACTAATGCATCATCTTGCTTGTTACGCTCTGCCTTCTGTGGTAGAGTTCTCTTTTTTTTTTTAAGTGCCTGACAGGCCATGGGGTGGGCAGTTAAAACTAAATAAGCCTTTTGCACTCCAAGGTGGCTCTAAAATGCCTCCCCACAGTGTGGGGTGGTAGTAGTGATGTGCTTGTGGAGCTTGCATTGCTTTTCATGAACATCAGGCTTGGAGCACAGCCCAGATCCTGAGATAGTTTTACCTTTTCTTGTCTTAATTATTATTTTGTGTCTGGTAGAAGAGTGGTTGCAGAGCTTTAATAACTTTTTTTCTTAACAGCTGTACAAATGGTATAGTCTTACAGAATGCTTACTTGAGAGCAGTTTGAGATACAGGGAAGAAGTATGAGACAGTAGATGGCCTGTAGGCAGAAAAATTTAGAAATTCAGCACTGAGGAATGCATTTGGCCTCAAATGACCCTTAGTACCTGTTTATTTAATTGCAGTTGGCAATGAAAGACTCCCTGGAGGCTTCTGGGCACTCCAGGAGTTAGATCCACTACTAAATACTAGACTAGCATATGGATGTGCTACTATTTCAGCACTGCAGTAATTAAGATTACTCTGTGTACCTGGGGAAAAAAGAATCCACCAGCATAAATGGAAAGAAGGGACAGGGAGATCAAAACTGTAAAAAAAGAAACCACAAAACTTCAAGTAGTTTCACATTATTTACTGTATTTAAGTAACACTCCCCTGTAGTGGTTTAGTGGGGATCTGTAGTCCTAGCCGAGAAATTCTTGCTTATTTGGGGATTAGTTTTCAAAATATTGCTATTTTTTTCCTAGAAAAAGATTCAACAGGTTTTATAGTCATGATTTAAAGAATATGAAGTCAGTAGTACTTAAATTCCTAAATACTGACTGCCTAATTAAAAGTCAATTAAGTGTTGTGTGCAATACTGAGTACTGAATAGTGATTAGGAAGATAGAGGGATTTAATCATTCTTTGTATATAGCTGTGCTGTGTTTGTAATTGCTTCTTAGGAATGGAGGCTGTCCCATATTTCAACATGCAAATATAAAGCATTGGATCTGACTGTCAGTGTTTACAGTGCATACTGTGTGTTTGTATTTGGCATTTACTGACCAGGGTCAGTGTAAGCAGGGAAATGAAACAATTCCTAGCTTAGAAATAGTGTGGTTGACCCAAAGAGCCCAGGCTGGTTTGTTTAGTTGTTAAGTGCTAACTGTCGATCAGGGGTTAGTAAGTTTTGGAAAAGTTTCATGGGGACAGAAAGCAGCAACACATCACCTCCCCCCTTGGCCCCTTTAGCCTTGTATATAGTTTTGGGGAAAGAATAGCAGCTATTTTGATTGGTGATGATAAGTTAGCCTGTGACTTAAGGTGTTAAAACTGACAGCAAAATTCCAGACTACTAGTGCTTTGATTTCAACTTGAACAGTTTTGAGAGTTTAGGGGTCCCACTTGTCTACATTTAATAAATTCTGGAGGGGATACGTGGCTGTGAACTTGGGGTGCTCCAGATGAGGCTGTGTTTGGCTATGGGATTTTAAGGTCAGTTGTGTCTCAGGTTAGTCTTTTAATGAACTTGCCAGGCGTTCCACTGTCAGACTCAGGGCTGGATTTTCAGTTTTATAGATAATTGTGTTACACATTGACAGATATTTGGAATTGGTTTAGTTTTATATATGCACAGACACATATGTAAAGTATGTGTTAAGTGTATGTAAGTATGTATAAGAATTCTGGAGTGTATGTGTCTGAGTGTTTTGTTGCTCATACTGACCCCACCCACTCTCCAGCTCAAGAATGATGAGGGGAAAGAATGCCTTCTCTTTTAAGGGAAGAGTGGACTTAAGCTGTTAATTTTATTTTCCTTACTTAAAAAAATCTTATATGAATTTTATTTTTTGTTTATTTATTTTCGGAATGTTACCATAGTTTTTCCTTTGTGTTTTTAGGATTTTGAGTAATTTTCTTCAGGATATAGATTTAGTGCCATCTTGTGGGAAAACTTAGTAACTGCAAATTTTTTTTATTGCTGAATGTGATGGCTTTGGACCATAAATAAGAAGATACTCCTATTAAACTCGACAAGAATAAATACAGATTTAGCGAAATTTATTGTGAAACCAGTCTTCTAACTTATGAAAGCATATTTTTTCAAACTGCTTAGATCTTTAGAGCCCAAAATATTATCTTAATTACTTTTTTCCTGCTGATCTGCACTTATTCAGTAACTCTGGATGAAACGTCTTTCCAGATGGTTGTCTTGCTTTGTGATGCATAATTTTTCTCTGGATCTAAGTGAACATTGCTTTGATTTGAGCTACTGAAATCTCTATATTATATTGTTTTGGATTTTTTCCTTAACTGTGGCAAGACACATAGATCTAAAGCTTCTTTCAAATTGTTTCAATGGAAAATGATTATGTATGATGGTTAATCAACTCAGTACTATTCCTAGTAGAGAAAAAACCAGAAGTCAAATAGTGCTCTTTTCTCTATATTGACTGATTAAAATATGGCAGGGAGAATTTTAAATTGGAATCTGATTTAGCACTTCTTTATTTCTGGCTGTGCTTGAAATTGTCATGTCAATAACTTACATTCACATGACTTTTCTAGTGGCTTCACCAAAAGAACATGTTAGAACATTTCAAAATCAAACAATGGAGAGGTACAAAATGTTCATATTCCCTACTCCTGCGGGGTTCCGTGGTCCTAGGCACTTCTGTATTATTTCAAAGAAGATTTCCTTTATAGGGGCATGCATTTCATGTGCAAATTATACACCTATGTTTCTAGGGCATTGCTGAATTACTAGAATTTCATAATATTTAGTATAGGAAATTCTCATGGAAACTCTGAAGTACTGAGTTTCATGGCTTTTCTTAAACACACGTTGGTCATCCATAGCTGAGGACTTGTGGCCTTTCTGCCTTTTATTGGAGGGTACAGTTGCAGTGGTTCAGAACAATCCCTGCTCTGAGCTATTGCAGAAATATTCAAAATCTCAATATGTTCAGGGCATAATACTGCCTGGAGCTCGCTCCCCAGCGTCAGGGATAACTGAAGAACTAGAAGAGTGCGACTCAAAGGAAGGGAAGAAAACTTCAGTTTAAGGCTCTGAGGATTAAAATTTTTAATGACATCCATGAAACATGTTAGATCATTCTTGTAAAGAGTTAGAAATATCTGCATAGCACTATCCTTTAAAGTTGTGTGAATGTTTGGTCACTTGACCTCTCTTATTTGGCTGTTAACATTACAGAAGCCTCAAATAGGAATTCTATCGTAAAGGTGAATCTGTAATTTCCCTGTGAAGTGCTCAATAGACACGATCTTAATTCAACAATATTCTGGAATTTCATTCATGTTTTCAATATCTTCCTTTGACGTTTCTGTGGTGGAATAGTAATACACTATTGTCTTTTTACCTCTGTAATGTACAGTTTGTATATTGCAAAAAAAATGCCTTCTAAGACTTGGCTATTTTAAGTTAAGTTGTTGGAAGTTACTCAACATTTTCCTTTAGGAAATAATTTAATGGAAGCAGCTGTAATTGAGAAAAATATGAAGTATTTAGTGTTATATTTAGTCACTGACATAAATTAAATTTTCTTTCTAAGCAACAGGTCAAGGCCTTTTTGAGAGAGACTGCATGCACTGGGCTTATCCAAAGGCATGCAGACAAGAGCTGATAAATGCCCAACACTGCAAGGTGGTAAAATACCTCAAAATTGTACTACTTGTTTTCTTATGTGAAAATCTTATAGTGGAAACACTACAAATAACTTACCTTAAAGGGTAATAACAATTATGATTTTCGTCACTTCGATGAATGAGATGTGGAACAGACCAGGCAAAATTAAAAACATTAAGGCCACACTTTTATGTTTCTCATAGAAAAATAAATAGGTTTATTTTGACTCTTAAGCAGAGAATCTGACTGCTTATAATCATTAAGGAGCCCATGTGCACTTTTCATAATAACAATATGTGAAAATTTAGTATGTTGGCTAAATTCCATGTGATTGCTAATTTGCTCTGGCAAATGGCAAATGACAAAAGCAGAGGAAATAAATGGAAAATGGTGTCTCTCAGACCACAGCAAAGCAGAGCGCTGGGACAGAAATAATATTTACAGTTGGTGTCTTTAAATTTAGGCTCAAAACTACTATGAAGCTTGCAATTCTGAGATGGTTTTGCTTACTCCTCAGTAATAAATCTAGACATCAATTTTTTAGACTATACCTTGTCTTTGCAATCTTACTGTTTTCACCAGAATATTACTGTGAAATGACCTGGAGTAGCTGGCTGAATAGTCATGAGGTCTGATTGCTCATATTAAATATGTCTTTATTAAAAAATGGAGATTTACATGTAGATGACATTATTTAACTTGGAAATCACAGGATTATAGCTTTATAGAATTTGACAGGTCATGCAATTAGAAACCGTAAGAAAAGAAACATTCAGGAGAGCCAGTGAACAGGAATTCTCTCCTTTAACATACATGGCTCTAACAGCCAATGGTGTTAATCAGAAGTTGTCTCACATCTGTTGAACCTCCAGAAATTTTAATGCTGAAGATGCACTGTATATATATGGTGTGACTCTCCTGTGGTTGCTCCCATAATTACATCTGTCCTCTCCTGCCATACCTTTCTGCCAGGCCTGTTTTATTCAACCAAAATTCTTGTCAACTGATCCTCAGTGTTGTTGTTTAGATGCCAGACTTTTACATTACATTAAACAGGTGAGCAAATGCATGGGAGAATCCACTTCTAAATTTATGCTGATGAAGAAAATATCTCCAGTTCCCTTTTTGGTTTTCTCTTACAGAAACAAAGATTTTCATGTTGGTCCCTAATAGTGTTTAGTTATATATATATTTGAAAGTCAAATGCTCATGCTTGTTTCAGTAGTATAATTAAAGTTAACATAGAAATTGGTTTAGAGTTGGGATATAGTTCATGAGAACTGCATTTTTTTTTCTCTTTCTTTTAAGAAAATGAATATTGTTAATAGTATAATGTTGGGGTACTTTGTATTCAGTTATAGTTGTAGCTTGCTACTATATGCAGTTACACACTAGGATTTCTCCCCCTGCAGTCTTCTGTATTATCATATATGCCACTGTCAAAAGCCAGGGAAATACCAACTGATCCAGCCCTGTAAACTCTATTTTTATGTCCCAAGATGCAGGGCATTTTAGTTTTTCTTTCAATGCATTTAACACAGAGACACTGTGATGATGCAAAGCTGCATTTTATGATATCCCATTCCACTGAGAAGTTAGCTGCAAATTTCCTTGGCCTTCACTTTTCACCATGTATCTTGGGCACCGGAATGCTCTGAAAGTGCTTATATGCTCTGGTCCAAGGGATACTGCTGTAGGGCAGTTCTTTGCAGGCAATTCCATTGGGAATAGCAAGTTGGTGCAAATTAGAGGAACTTCCTTGTGTAGAAGATGAATAGGAATCTGGGAAGGGCCATTAATTCATCTTCCTTTCACAGTTTTGTTTCAATTGAAGGGGGCAAATTTTGCAAATGTGCACTAAGCTCAATTCAGAGAAAGGTGAATAGAACCTCCTGTGCCATTTCATGGATTCCCTCTTGCAATTGGGCTGTAGAGAAGAAAGGAAAATGTTAGCAGAGAACGATCTATTTATCTGTCTGTCTTGGTGTGGAAATGCTTCTGATCAACTGGTCTGTTTTGAAAAGAAATTTAGCAAAAATATGGTAGGTCTTGCTTGGTGGTTTTTTTTTTTTTCCCCTAAAAAATTAAAATTCTCTATGTAATAACAGCAGTGTGACAGATATTCACAGTACTCCTACTCCAAAACCAGGACACTCTCCCACTGCAATTAATTATACAATTTTTTTCCACCCTCACAACATCTGTTCTTTCCTGATTTTAGCTAGCTGCAGATAGAAATCTGTGCCAGCACATGCCTAAATAAGGTCCATGGTATCCAGAGTTTTAAGTCTTAAAAGTATACAGAAAAGGATTCTCGTATGTCAAAGTAGCAGTAGTCTATTGGAGTTGAGGCTAATGTTAGTTTTAACTCAGTTAAGCTACTGGTGTGCTTAACAGTTACAGGTAGGACCTAAGAAGCCTGTATGTAGGTTTCTGTGGAACAGAAAAGGAAGTTTTCTGCTTTAACTTAACTGGCATTGCTGACTTCTAATTATTTGTGTGTTGATCCAACCATTTTGGCTTTTACAGCTTGCATTCAGAAGGGTTGTGTTAGCAGTGGGTATGTTAAATTTGCTTTTATTTTTGACTTAGATTTAAAATATTTTATAAATTATTTTCCCTTTTCTTAGCTAAAGTCTTATAGACATATAGACATTTGGTGTACAGACATGGCTTGGCTTTGGGAACACATTTATTTGTAAGTCATTTTAGCATCAAGTAATAAATATTGCCTACTTTAACATTATGTATGTTAAATCATTACTCAGATTGGAGAAAAGAATTATTTTCTTTTGACTGTTTCTAGACTTGCAACTGATAGCTGCTGAATAATGCTGCTGTGTAGTAGGGAAATAATTTTGGAATGCAGAGGATTTAGTTTACTGTGCTTATGCAAAGTAAATTTTAGATGCATGCTAATACAGCTTGTCATTCTTCTGAAGAATGTATGAGATGTATTCTTTAAAGTATCTGCCATATTTTTTCTCAGAGAATTTTCCTTTTTAAAAATGGAACCTTACGTTTAGCTGTTCCTTTGTCTTTTCCATCCCAATAGTTATATGCTGAAGAATACACACAGTGTGAAGGTGGTTTCTGGTATCCTCTTTAGTTTAAATTGTTGTTACAAACTGGCAGCTTGTATTGTGCCAAACAAAAAGGCTGTATCAAATGAAATGATATTTTGCTACGTGCTTGGTGTTGTGGTTTTCTGTGGTGTTTTTTTGTTGGTTTTGTTGTTTTGTTTTAGAGTGTTGTGTTGCAGAATAAAAGTAACTACAAAAAAGTCTGGTGCTATGCATTTAAGTCCCCTAATACCTACAATTAAATATCTTCTACACACTGTGACTGTTCAGGAAATCATATTTCTATAAATTCTGTATTCTTCATAGGCAGTGAATAGAGTGAAAAAAATCAGAAGAAAAATAGATAAAAATATAACATGATATCAACAACATCCATAGTAATTTAGAAAAATTATCTATATTCCAAATTTAACATGTGCAAAATCCCTTTTGGTTTTGTGTTGCAAAAGGAGTGTAGGATTTACCTCTTGAACAGAGAAAAAACCCTGTTCTCAAGTGTAGTACAAATAATTTAGGACAAGTTACTGTGTTTTGGAAAATCTTAAACTATAAAAACCCCCAGTAAGATAGGACTGTTATTATTCACTGTGTGATAGATTATTTCTAAGACATTTTTCTTTGTGACATCTATTGAGTAAAGTCTGTCAATGTTTTAGATATTTGAATACTGTGAAGTTGTCGGTGCCTTTCTGTATAACCCGAATTATTTTTTTCTGTTGAAGGTACTTTTTGTTGAATTCAGTTCTTTCTGTTGAATCTCCTTTGCTTGCATCTGACCTTTATTTATGTTGATTTTGCTTCATTTTTTCATTTACCATGCTGTTCAGTTTTTGGATGCCAGGAGAACAAAGGTTTGTCCCGTATTTGCAGTCAATTAATTTTTCAAAATTCACTATTGCTTATTGTGTTTGTTTGCTTGGTAGAGATGCAGTAATCCTGTTTACTAAACATGTTCATAGCTTTAGTTGCCAAAAGAGGACAAAACCAACCAGCCCCAACTCAGCTCCCCTTCAATTTTAGTGACTGCTTTGATTGACTTTATAAACAACAGTATTGTTGAGCACCACGAAGGTTCTAGTCTATGAAGTAATTTAGAAAACATGGAATACTGAGTCTTTCAGCTTTATAGGTACATGTTGACTGTACTATTGGATGTGTGACTGCCTAGTGTTTGGGTTTGTTGGTTCACCTTTCTTTGCTGTTTATTTTATCTGTAGCTGACACTATTTTGTGTGTGTGCTTGTTGTCTTTTTTTTTTTTAGAAGCACTTGAAAGATATCATTAAAAATATTGCCACATGCATTTGCTGTTTTATAAAGGTCATTCGATGTACTTTCATCAATGTTTGCAATGAGTTTTTATAACAGCAAATGACTTAAGGTTTAATCAAAGACTAATTCTACATTCAGATCCTAAAGTCATTTTTTTCCCCCCTTTCTTTTCTTTATTGCAGCATCTGCAAATGACAATCCAGGCACTTCAAGATGAGCTTAGAACCCAGAGAGACCTTAACCATCTTCTCCAGCAAGAAAGTGGGAACCGGGGTGCTGAGCATTTTACCATTGAGCTCACAGAGGAGAATTTTCGAAGACTTCAAGCAGAACATGATAGACAAGCTAAAGAGCTCTTCCTGTTGAGAAAAACACTAGAAGAAATGGAGCTTAGGATTGAAACACAAAAGCAAACGCTAAATGCACGAGATGAATCGATAAAAAAGCTTCTGGAAATGTTGCAAAGTAAAGGTTTGCCATCGAAAGGAATGGAAGATGAAAATGAGAGAACTCGAAGGATGGCAGAGGCTGAATCTCAGGTTAATCACTTAGAAGTTATTTTAGATCAGAAGGAGAAGGAAAACATGCATCTTAGAGAGGTAATGAAAAACTCATTTATTTGCTTAAAAGATATTGTCAAAGTACTTGCTGCAGTTACAGAAATAGAGTATCTACCTGTTTTCTTTTTCTGCTCTCATTTTTGCCATTAAAAAAGATTTAAATCTGTGGTAAATACACAATAGGACTATAGGAAATTTGAAAGCCAGTATGAGAATTTACAGAAGAAATTATATTTGGGGCTTATTGTTTCTGACATTGCTTTGTGCATTTTCTTTGTTTTGGTGTTTGGAAAATGCAGACTAAAACAACTAAAGAGAAAGTAACACCTGCTGCTGCTATAAATGAACTAGTCATGAGTGCATACTGCTTTTGTGTTTGATTTGATACCCCTTGTGTTTGAAATTAGTGTTTTATAATGTTTTGCCTTCCATATGAAAAAGGCTTCTGCCTATGTGCATTTTTAATGTATTTTTATGTGTAATAGCCTAGCTTTTTAGGTAGATAGACCACACAATGTTGCCGCATTGGAACACTGGGGTGATGGCTGCACTGTTCTTTGAGAGGTCCTAAATTTGATGCCAAGCTTGCCTACACCTGTTACCCACCCACATCACTTGTGAATGCATTTTTGGGACTGAATGTGGGATGATTGAATTAGTACAATTAAAGAAAATCTGGTCTAGTGTCAAGCCCATCTGCCTTTCTACATCCCAGCAGCCCATCAGCATTATCCTGTGACTAGTGTCAGGCAAACAAGACAGTGAGAGTTTTCCTCAGAAGGACCATGTTGCTTCCTACTAAGGGTGGAAATCGCAGTGACATGGAGTTCAAGTTATCCACATTTGGAGGAATTAGGACAAACAGGTCTGTTTCCTTAGAAAGCTGCCAGCACTGTAGTCTGATTGAACTTCTAGCCTAGTAAAATCACTTATTTGCCTGAGAGATCAAAAATTAGTGCAGGAGTACAGAAAAAGTTTATGTTGTCCTGTATTTCACTAAATGTATACATGCTAGAGATTAAGAACAGCTATTTTACATCCACAGAGCATTTACACAGAATGGTGTTCCCCTTCCCTCCCCTCTTTCTTTTTTTTTTATTGTGTGGGTGTGTGTCTTCTTTGGCCTGGAATATGATTTGATGATTCAGTGGTATCTGGGGCCCATCTGAAGCTTGGAAAATGGAAAATTTGAAAGAGTGGTACGTTTCAGTGAAGTTGTCTTGTGAAGGTGTGGATCTTGAATGTTTTTACAGAATTTTTATTACAAAGTGATGCCACCCATTAGTGAATTCTGAAAGGAGTTGCATAAGGAATTATACTGAGTTTGAGATCATAGTATCATAGACTGGCTTAGGTTGGATCATCTACTCCAACCTCCCTGCTATGGGCAGGGATGTCTCTCAACTAGGCAAGGCTGAGGGAGGATTGTGGGAAAAGGTCTATAACCTACCAAACAAGTTTGAGATCTGCTATTCTAAGGGTACCACATACAGTCTATTTCAAGGGTGGATGATTTGCTATTTATTATTTTCTTTATTACATGATTGTATTTCACCTGTTGCACCAGTATCACTTAAGTTTGTGAATTCTAATTTGGGTATGTATTGGACATGAAAAAAGGCACAGTGGTAATTTTAAGAAGGCTTCTAATTAGCAGGGTTGTTGTGAGTACTGAGAGAAGCATTAAGTGGTGCTTGAAAAGAAGATAAAATGTAAGCTTCCAAGTTAAGTCCTTGAGAATCCAATTTATTGATTAGTCCATGGAATGCTGCAAGCACATCAAATTGCTACTTGTAGACTGTTCATGTTTCTCCTATATTTATATTGACTTAGTTTATGCTTCAGAGTTCCCCTAGGCTTGCTCTCAGGGACCAGGAAAAAAAAAAGGTTTTCGGTTTATATGAAGGTATAGAGATGGTCTTTTTCTGGGAGTACTGCAAGTATTGAATTGGTTTTACTAGAGAATACTGCTTATGGCGTGCTGAGATGCCTTGGTAACTTCTCAAGGTTTAACAATTTACTGTGTTTTCTGTCTGGAATCTGTGTATGTCAGATTGGCAGGAACTTTCTAGTGATTTGGAGAGTATGGCTAACAATTTCATAGATTTTTTTAAAAAAATAATAATTCAAGCCTTTGGGTGAGTTCTTCTGTGTCTCCATCTGTCTTCCTGTTGCACATGGTATTTATGGATTTTGATTTTTTTAACTGATTTTTATTTTTCTGCAGATTTGAACCTTGTAGTAGGGTGCTTGAAAGTATGATGTGTAGGGTGTTAAAATTGCTTTGCTTGCTTCAGTTTGGAGATGCAGCCTGTCCAGAAGAGAACGTTGAGCCCTTTCCCATGGTTTGTGAGAACTTTTGTCCAGTTTCCACTCAGTTTCCAGTGCTGAATTAGACTGTCTGACACAAATGTTTATGTCACTAACCACACTCAAATGCTTTTGTTCGTGTTTTTAAAAGGTAGCTGAATTTTATTGATACTTTTTGAGACAAAATGATATATCCTTTGCTTTCATAATGAAATACTGTATCCTGTATGGAACAAAGCAGTTTTTGCAAATAGACTAAGAAAAAGGACATTCTTGGGCCTGGCATTCTTCCTGTAAGTATGTTAATAGTTGAAAATCTTGAAGCCATAATGTCATACCATTGCATTCTTAATGTTCAGAATTAAATACTATGAAGTTCACTAAATATACATCCCCGTCAGAGAATGCAAGATTGCTGATTTAAAGTTCTTAAATTGGTTATCACGTCTCTTACTTTATTAAAGAAACTTTTTTTTTTCTCTACATAACTTTGGAAGAGCTGTAGATACCACGAAGATTTTATAATGTGGAAATATAGCACATATGTTTGGTATTACTTTTTTTTAAACATAGTGACCACACATTATTTACCCTAAGTACCATTAAGTATTTTTTTATTATTGCTATTAAAAACTTGCCTTAGGCAAAGTCCTGCTAAATCTCTAATAAAGTCAAATGCTAAAATTCCAGCAAGTATTTTATTATATATACATACATGTATTTTACACATGCTCTTTCAATATAACACAATTTCACTAAAACAGAATCTGAGATCATACAGGATTTTATATACACATTTTAAATCTTATCTTCCATGTATTCTTAAAATAATCTTGCGCATGGTTTAAAGCAACAGCTTTTTTATGTTTAGGAGAAAGAACAATAATATAGCTTCTTTATTATGATTTCAAGTGTACTTTTAAACCTTCAAGGATTTTTAAAAAACTTGGACAGTCTTTGAACTCAGCTTGGTGAAATAATGGACGCTGCTGATAGGATTTGAACTGCCATGATGGGTTAGTTATTGCATGTTTTAAAGTTATTAATGGAGCACAGTTCCTTCTTCCACTGTGAATGGAACAGATGCCTTCCAGACTTTTGGTGTTTACTGTAAATGTCATATATTGGAGCCGGTAGTAATTTACTAAGAAAATGCTTTATTGACACCAAAAGTTTCTTCCTTGAAGTTAGTTGTACAGACTAACAACTGGTCTAGACTGAAAGTCTTTATTAGGTTCATTAGTGCCTCCTTGCTTTTATTTCTCCTGGCTTAGCTCAAAATATTAATCTAATCAGTTGCTGTAAAGACAGTTGCTTTCTGTCAAAATATCAATAGAAATATGTGTTTTTAAGGTGACACCTTAAGTATACAGTGCAATGTTGGCAGTCAGTCCAGACATGTGACAGTAGACAGAACCAGATTACACTCTAGAGAACAATTACAGCTTCTAACTCAGTTCATTCAGATGGTTTTATGCCCCATGATATTCTTGCTGGGGTGTGTGGCTTCAGTAGCATTTACAAGCCCACCTGAAGGATTAGCAAGCTTCGTTCATTCAGTAATCGGGTTTTTTTTTTCAGACACATTTGTTCTCCATGACAACATCACCAGTAGTTTGGAATCCAAAATATGAGAGAACTGTCACTTTGAAACTTGGTATGTCTCAGAGTAGCAACTAAACAAATTACTTTAGAAGGAAGAAAAAGAAGAGTTTCATTAATAAGCTCAGGTTTCTTTGCTGTTAAATAGGCATAGAGGTGGAGGTGATAAGTGCAGCATTTCTAGAAAATGCATACTTTAAGAGGTACTCTGGGGACTGTCTTGAATTGTAAAACTAGTATTATCTCCAGATGTAGAAATACTGTCTTTACAGGATTGTTTGCTCACTTCACACATTTAAAACTTTCAGGCTATGTGTAAAACACATTAGAGAGAGTCAATCATGAAACAGAAAAACGATCAATTTTATTATGCATAGAAGTGCATTTGAAAGTCATTTTAGTTGTATGATGTGCTATCTTCAATGATTATTTTAGAATTATTTTCATTTAGTAATTCTGTTCCTATTAGATAATCCATAACTAAGACTTTTCTTAGAATAGTCATTAGGAAAAAAACCCAACTTGCCAGAATGTGGAAATGTGCTGCCCCTACTGGAACGGATCAAGGCTGAGAATGATTATGCATCTGCTTAGTTGCTCTGCAAAATGTAACAGCTAGAAACTGCTATCTCATAGAGGCTGTGCTTCCTAATCACTAGGTCTGTTCAGGGAGACGTCATATTTCTACTTTCTTAGCACTTAAAAAAAAAAAAATCAGAAACAAAAGGAGGAAGGTGAAATGAGTGGTGCTTTGGTGTTCTTAAAATGTAATGAATATAAATAAAAAAGGAAAAAGAAACATCTCTGAAAATTAGAAGAAAAATACAGAAACCAAAACAAAGCACCAAATTATTTAAGATTGTATATGTAGCTCATCATGAATAATGATTACCTCTTGCAGCTCACCTGGGATCAGTCAACTCGAAACTAAGGAAGTACTTTACAAAAGGGTGAATGTCTTCCATAACTTCAGCACTCTAAATATAACAAAAATACTGATCTGTCCACTGATCTGTTTTGCCAGTAATGTTTCTGTGCTTCACTGTTTAGTTTAACAAATTCTCTCTTAGCTTCTTTCATAGTGTGATATTTCTCTTTTATAGATGACAGAAATGAAGCAAAAGGTAAGTAGGCAAACTGCCTGGGTCTTCTCAGAAAATCAGTAATGAAGTGGTTAATGATTCAGATTGTTTTTTCTTCTGTCTGAAAAATAAAGCTTTAAAAACCAAACAAACCTGCCCAGCCATTATAGAACCATTTATGTATAATGAATAAATTTAGAATAGTGACTAGTTCTGTGTCATCTTGTGACTGTTGCTTCCATAATTAAGGACAGTTTTTATATAAGCAGTTACATGAACTCAAGCGACTTCTTAATTTTATGGAAATCTGTAGAGTTTGGGCCCTTACCTGTTCCTTCCACAAAACTGCAAATACTGGGTTTATTAAATTTCTACTTTTTCATTGTCAGCTGAATTTTTATTTGAAAGCATTTTTCTGGAAGTATTAGGGAGAGAAAAGATGTTATTAACTTGTGCCCACTTTTTGTGACTACAGATAATATCCAGATGACATTTTAAGATTAAACTTAGTTGAGTTTAGGTTTCTGTAAGTGAAATTGCTTAATTGTAATGGTGTGTAAGTCATAAGAATTAATGAGTTTTGTGTGATCTCCTTTGACAAAAAGCCCCAATCGTTTAGTAATGATATAATGCATTTCTGAGATAGTTATATGCAGAGTAAGTAAAAATATAATCCCAATGGTTTGGTTGTGGCTGTCTTTAATGTGAACTTGTTGCCTCTTCATCAGTCCAACATATTCCACTTAGAGGAGCTGAAGTGCCATACTTCAAAAAAGAAGTATATTTATGCCAACAAAAAAGAAATATGCCTTGTTTTCTGCCATACTTCCAAAGACTGAAAGTTTTGTAAGTTTGTAATTTTGGCTAATGTAGCAGAGATTTTAGTAATTTTATTGTGTTAAATGAAGAAATAACCAATTATTTATTATATAAGCAGAACAAGACACAAATTCTTTTAGAAATTCCTTTACAACTAATACGATTATGATACTCTTTCTCAGCATTATCCACACTAATAGAAGTGTTGCATGAAACTTTTCATGGTTTCCTGGAGGAACTGTGCTATAAAAATGGAGGCATGGAGAGAGTTAGTGTCTTCTTTTTTCATATATTGTCCTGTCAAGGAGTGAAGATTTTAAAAAACCAAACCCCAACAAGCCACACGATATACCAAGAGTAGTACTATTTTTGTCTGATTAACCTGCTTTGTCGAGCTTCTTACCTTTTTAAGTTAGCAATTGTTTTATAATCTCCTGTCATGTAACTCAGTAATTAGGAAGTATTTTACGGTTCACTTCTCTTCTGGTTCTGCATTCACACTTTTCTTTGAACATGCTTGTGTAAACTGTTGATCAGAATCTAGCTTGATAGTGTGCTTAAAAAAAAAAAAGATGTGGGGAAGAAGCCATGTTGTTCTAATGCTGGCATTTTGAATTACCATGATTCTGATAAAACCTCAGTACAGCTGTGTGCAGTCTATGAATAGTGAACACCATATAAAATTGCATAGCATACAGACCTGTATTAATCAAAGATCTAATTTCTCCTCTCTTTATATTACAAACCGGTCCACCCAGAGATTTGTAATGGGAACTGAGAAGAGCCAGTAGTGCACTTGATGCTAAATACTTTGTATTTCCTTAATGTGCAGCTCTGCTCCCAAACACCATTTACCCATTTACATACACCTTGCTTTATTTCCTCTGGAACAGTAAGCCTTCAGGATATATAACTTCATGGATATGTACTTTGAGGTTGCTCAAGATACAAACTTCCAGGTATATGAAATTCAGTCGGTACTGGAGGTCGTAGACATTGAAATTATACTTATCATTTAGGGACATCCTATAGTTGTGGCCTTAAGGTGAAGTACTGTCATCTGCAGCAAGAGGAAACATGAGAGGGTTTGTTGTTCTCCAGTTTCAAATATAATATTTAATCTTAAAAAACAAACCCACTGAAAAACCAAAACCAAACCAAAAACCAAACACCACCGAAAACGGGGGAAGAGTGCCTAAATAATTCTTAAAGATCAGGCGGTATGTAGTGTGATGGGCTCACATCCTTCATGTAGAGGCTGTGGGGTTTCTCTGGTCACTAGATGGCACTCTTGAATGAGGATTGGTTTTCACAGGTGCCCTGCCCTACGTGTTCCCTTTCATCGCTCGTTTCAGCGATTCCGTTAATAGGAGGGCTGCCTTAATTTTGAATTGATGGAAAGACAATTTCAGAGATAAAAAAGATATATTTTTTTAAAAAATTGCTAACTCTGATAGAAACTGTAAATCTAAATTTTCTATTGAAAACATCTGCAATTCTTTATTCCTTAATTATCTTTGTGTACTAAATAATGCTTACATCACTGAGTTCCTTGAGAAGAAATAGCAGGAACTGATTCAAAACAGCAAAAAAGATGCATTGTTTCTATTAAAAATGTAATGGAAGTTCACATGAAGGCTCTCTTATTGATCACACAAGCCTTCTTTCTATTTTTAGTTTTAAAATTTTTAATTACTCAACATGCATAGGACTCTTAAATATGAAAATAATAGTATAGAATATATTCAAGATATGAAAAGAATTTCAGAACCAGATTCCTTATTAAGAAAGAGAATATGTTGAGGAGCCAGTGACCACTGGGGGCACAGCAATAAACAGAAAGGAGAAAAGTCAAATGGATCAGAATTTTGCCTTTACCACTGCACTGTCAAGATTTTTTTCACCTAACTGCTACACATCAAGAAAAAATAGATATTTCTAAACACATGCCTTTTCAGTGCTTGACTTATTTAGTACAAGAAGGTTTTATTCTGTAACATGCTTAAAACTCAACATCATTTAAAAATGAAGAAAGCGAATAACATTAAAAAACCCTAACAGATTAATTTCAAATTCTGTGGCAAAGTTTTATCTGTCTATATAATACCTTGCTTCTTATATCAGTATAAACAGAACACTGGAACAATAGAAATAGATATTGCTTCTGTTTTGTGGTTGTTTTTTTTTTTTTTTTCTTTCTTTTAAATCTCGATCAATTTAATAAAGCAACAATTACAGCAGTATTGAAGAGATGACTCAAGGCATAATTGCATCTTTTTGAAAGGTAGGTTTTAATATTAATGTCTGACAATAATAATCTTTTATCGTAAAATATAGTTTAATTGTGAGCTGGTCAAATGTACAGATAAACTATGGTAGCATATTAGGGGACCACTTATGGTTATTTCAATTGCTAGCAAGTTTTTAGCAAGGTCTGGAGTTCATACAGCAGAGAACAAAGCCACTTCATCTTGCAGCTTAAGGCATCCATGATGCTCCAGCATTTCTTGTTTCAAAATTATGGTGAAGAACCTACCATCCAAAAGAAAAATGTTTTTAGTGAGAAAACTTGTTACTCTTCTGCATCTTAAATCTGTATTCCTAGTGGATTCATCTGTCCTAAATATGAGTAATTCAACTTTTTTTTTTCCTCACATAAATGATGCCTGTGAAGATTTTCATAGCTTAAACAAACAGCAAAAAGCATAATGGTGAACAAAATTGTTCTGGAGATTTATTTATTTATTTTTTATGCAGGTACACAGACTTGCCACAGACTGCTTTTACCTCTTGTTGAGCTCTCTTAAAGAGCTTTTATGCAAAGGAAGTAGAGTCTGTATTTTGTTTACAGGTGTACCATTGTCGCACAGGAGGAAGCATTTTTATTGCAATGTTACTCCCAACAAAAAAAGTTGGTCTGTTTCAGAGCACTGATGGGCTGAACACCTGCATGATTCAGAATCGGAGCAATCACTTTGTTCTGAATGATTCCTGACTTGCTTGGAGAGAGTAATTTTCAGCTCTCAACTTGAAAAAGGCATATTTTCACATGCGAGTACATCTGGCAAACAAAAGTTTTTCTGCTAATAACAAATCTCAGAAACCATTATCAATATAATGTTACCCTTTAGCCTCTCAACAGTATTGTGTTTACAGAGTTCTTGGCAGTGCTTACAACCCATCTGCATCATTACCTCACAGGATGATTGGCCAGAAAAAGGGAAATCTTACCAACAGATTGGGAAAAGATTAAAACATACTTCCTGTTTTTCTTATCTAAAAAAAAAAAGTTCATTTTAACACCAACTCAGATGCTAGAGTTCATCAAAACAATCGTGGATGTCAGGATGGCAAGACAGAACTTCTGGAAAGATTCCAAATCGGGTGCTTAGATCATTCGTTTCTTCTGAGCCCTTCAGCAGGACAGGTTTCTTGTTTCTGTCACACATAGTTGGAAGCCTGGTGCCACATGAAAATTTGTTCTTCAATATATTAGCCATTTCTTTTCTGCACGGTTTGCATTCCAGCAAAGTAAAAACACTGGTTTCAGTCTCCAGAAAACCTGGGTATTTTTTGTCTGGTGAAAAAATAGTTAGAAATTTGCAGAAAACCTACCTTTTTTTAATGTTGGAATGGATATTATGAATGCAGTATAAAAGTTTTCCTAGTTATATATGGTGGTTGAGCTTCACAGGAATCTTTGATTCAATTTCACACTGAGGAGGTTTAACTTACATAAAATGTATTTCCTTCAGTCTCTTCCTATTAGAATCATGGGGCAGTATGACAGTGATAAACTGTGTAAATAAAGAGTTTAAATCTCAGTTTAATGTCCCAGCTCTAATGTATTGAAGTTCTTTTTCTCCCTCCCCTTTGCCATTTGACTTTTAAGGTGGAATTACTTTAGCAATGACATTACCAACAAGTATTGAGGTAATAGGATTCAGATTTTTCTGTTAGACACTTTTCCCCCACTTTGGTACTCTACTATATTTCATCATGAGGACATCTTGATGAATCTGTGCTCAGAACCTTTGTCCAAAATACTTCCAGAATTCTCTGTTTAATCAGGTTATATACTAACCTGTATTCCTTCTGAGAAACATTCCAATAATGAAGATAATGAAGATATCATATATCACTTGCTAAAAATCAGAAGAGCTCTGTTTTTTGATGGTTGAAGCCCTCCTTCCCTAAACTGTTAGTCCTTTTGGGAGATTTAAAAATTTGACCACATTAGGCCTTGCTATAAATTGTCTGGCTCTGAGCACATTTAGAACTTCTCTTTCTGCAAGTGTTATGGGCACTTTGGCATTCAGTTATGGGAAGAGACTCTGAGCAACTGAGGAGAGGGAAGTTTACCACCTTGTCTGTCCTCTGGATTGCTATTTGCCCTGTGTGATACTTTGCATGGTTGTTTTTCTGAACATTTCACAATTGCAAAGGTTTGTGCTATCTTTAAACTGGAACTCAGCATGACCTAATAGGATAAAGATTACGAGAGATATTAGGCTTCAGGTGAGGAACATTTTCATGAATAATTTAAATACTGACAGAGAGAAGTTATTTCACAAGTCTCTCTTTAACAAACTGTTTCTAATGTAAGAAGACTGCTTTTTGTAGAGGTCTTGATGGTTTTGGCTTATTTTTGAAGATTTCCTCCATAGGGAAAGAATACTGATTCAAGCTTCAGAAATATAATTGTTAAGTGCAGTGGGGAGTCTGGTAATATACTGGTTGCAGTCATCATGTGCATTAACTGCAGAGTTTTAACTCACTTGTTACATGGAACATAGGCGTGGAAGTCCGGATATTTTCATTTGTGTTCATTTAAATTTAGTTTCAGAACCTCCAATAAGACCTTGTGCATATCTATTGATATTAACTTCTAGTCTCTGTCAGAAGTATATTTCTGAGGATGTTGAAATAATCCAGTCCAAGGCAGCATTAGGGTTCTCTCATACTTTTCCTCTACAGTAGGGGATAAGTAAATTTTATCTGTGAAGTTCTATTATATTAGGATGTGCAACTGCTTCAATTTTCTTAGAATGAGTAATTTGTTTTTCAAGTTGGTATGATTACTTCTGAAGTGCTTTGCAATTTAGATATTTTAAAATAGCAGGAAAAATTATTTTTGGTAGAATATCTGCACAGCAGTGTGCATAAGGAACATACTTGCCTTTTATTTAACCGATTAAACTGAAAAATAAAAGGTCAGCTTTAATTTCAGTGAAATATCCACTATTGAAGTAAATGCAATTATGGCTAGAATATTGATACCCTTTTTGTGTCAGAGGATTTTCGAATACAAAAGTATTTTCTGGACAATAAAATTTTGTTCATACTTAGAGTTAAGTATGCAGTAGCTTTGCAACTGAAAAGGTATTTTTATTAGATACTAACTAATATCTTTAAAAATTAAATGTAAATAATATAGCATGCAGCTTTTTATATAAAGTATTTCTGGTATAACGGATCATAAATGTTTTGCTTGAGGATTTATATAATTACTTCTGCATTATAGAAATGCTATGTGAAGTTGGGTATGAAGGTAGCCAAGTGTCCTCCTAAATATGTCTTGGACAAATATAAATTTTTTTCTGCAATATAAATTTGAACTCTGATTTACTCTACCCATAATGTTTCTTTCTAAGAATTCTGAGAAAATTATAACACCCGTGCTTCCATAATGTGCCTTTCCACATTTTTTGTGCAAAAATTAGTGCAAAATTAGATTTTCCTTAGTGACCCAGGAATATTTAAATTAATGGCAAAACAAAGAAAGGAGGGGGTTTTTTTGTTTGTTTTTTCTTTAATGTAGGAATGAGGAATTTTTTTTCTCTATAGGGTATCTAGTTGGTATTCAGCACAAAATATAGACTATCTTCAATTTTATTTCTGATTTTGCTTTTTTCACATTTTCAGAGCTCTAGATGTCTGTAGTGCTTCATCTGCCCTTCAAGCACGATATCCTGATTTTTTTGGTGTAAAATAACAATAAATTAAAAAATTGACACTTGCTATGAACATAGACAGTCTGCATTTTTAGCATGTTGAAATTGCATATTCTGTTATATGCAGCTGTGGAGATACAATTAAGAAAATATTTTTATAATTCTTCTGTGCGTATAATTCTTGAGTGAACAATCTATCAAAACCTTATAGGGAAAAGGATGTCTCTTCGAAAGTTTTCATTATATTCTCAGATCTATTAAATCAGTGGTAGTAAAATAAAGAAATTACACACTCTGAACAAAATAATCTGTACTGGAATTGTTCCAATGTGATGACAGAATTGCAAAGTATTATTAAGAGTTTAAAACATTAAGTATGAGACATTTTGTGTTTCATTTTGCTAGCAAGTTCCTGAAGGACATAAAATAATGGAACTTGTCACACTCAGAGGCAGACTCTCACCTAGCCTGGAAAACAGCACGATTAAAAAAAGAGGAAATAGACCTGTAAAAAACAAAGCTCTCTGGCATTTTCAGGGACTGGCTTATAATCTCTTGAAAAGAAATTGAGTTAATGAATGACCATGGGGAAGGAGTGAAAATAATGAGGTGTCATTGATTTTTTTTCTAATTGCCAACACTGTAGGTGATAACGGGAAGCAGTATATTGTTTTGTCTTGAAAACATGCTTCAAAAGCTCTTTTAGGTGCCATTATATGGGAGCAAGCAAGCAAAAAATCAGTGTGCTTGTATATGAACTGGTAAATCTTGTCTAATTTAATGCACTGAGAAATAAGTCTGGCTGTTGTGGGATTACAGTCAAGACAGTTAAGGTGGGGGCACTCAAAACGTACTCTTTAAAAGCCAGTGGGAGCACTCCCAACCTACCCTCACTGTTTGTTTGGTTTCTTTTTTTTCTTTTTT
>JAAWXA010000016.1:8301796-8505552 GCA_038090715.1 Florisuga fusca | reverse complement strand
GAGACAGGTAGAGACAGCTCTTAAAGAGCTTTTATGCAAAGGAAGTAGAGTCTGTATTTTGTTTACAGGTGTACCATTGTCGCACAGGAGGAAGCATTTTTATTGCAATGTTACTCCCAACAAAAAAAGTTGGTCTGTTTCAGAGCACTGATGGACTGAACACCTGCATGATTCAGAATCGGAGCAATCACTTTGTTCTGAATGATTCCTGACTTGCTTGGAGAGAGTAATTTTCAGCTCTCAACTTGAAAAAGGCATATTTTCACATGCGAGTACATCTGGCAAACAAAAGTTTTTCTGCTAATAACAAATCTCAGAAACCATTATCAATATAATGTTACCCTTTAGCCTCTCAACAGTATTGTGTTTACAGAGTTCTTGGCAGTGCTTACAACCCATCTGCATCATTACCTCACAGGATGATTGGCCAGAAAAAGGGAAATCTTACCAACAGATTGGGAAAAGATTAAAACATACTTCCTGTTTTTCTTATCTAAAAAAAGAGTTCATTTTAACACCAACTCAGATGCTAGAGTTCATCAAAACAATCGTGGATGTCAGGATGGCAAGACAGAACTTCTGGAAAGATTCCAAATTGGGTGCTTAGATCATTCGTTTCTTCTGAGCCCTTCAGCAGGACAGGTTTCTTGTTTCTGTCACACATAGTTGGAAGCCTGGTGCCACCTGAAAATTTGTTCTTCAGTATATTAGCCATTTCTTTTCTGCATGGTTTGCATTCCAGCAAAGTAAAAACACTGGTTTCAGTCTCCAGAAAACATGGGTATTTTTTGTCTGGTGAAAAAATAGAGTTAGAAATTTGCAGAAAAACTACCTTTTTTTTTTTTTTATGTTGGAATGGATATTATGAATGTAGTATAAAAGTTTTCCTAGTTATATATGGTGGTTGAGCTTCACAGGAATCTTTGATTCAATTTCACACTGAGGAGGTTTAACTTACATAAAATATATTTGAGTATTTCCTTCAGTCTCTTCCTATTGGAATCATTGGGCAGTATGACAGTGATAAACTGTGTAAATAAAGAGTGTAGGCTGTGTAATTACAACTGCTTGCCAGAAGGGTTTGTAACTCATGTACATCATCACGTGATACCGAAATGCTTACCAGTTATTTAGAGCATGCTGACACTCTTAGCAGAAACTCTACAGAGAACAGAAGTGAAAGAACTAACTTGATGTATTTAGTTTATCAGCTGAGGGGGTTATCCACCTGTGGATTCATTGCAAACAAGGATATCAAAAAATGCTTGAGCCTATGGAGATCTCTGAGGGACTGTTTTCTGAGTCAGTGGTTGGGGTAACTAACACCTGCATTCCAGTCATTGCAATGATTGTGACCCTAACAGCAGCTCAGCTATCATCTCCTGCATTGATGTGTCCTTAGGATTTCCACAGCTGTCTCAGCTGGCTATAGAGGCCATATTCAGTAATCTCTTAAATCAGATTTCTTGTCTCTTCAGGAGAAATCTGTTTGACATCTATCTTCTCTCCTCATGTTTAGTAGTGTGCTTTTTGGAGAGATATTTACTATAGAAAAGGCAAATTTAGACAATTGAAAGAGCACAAAGGAATTTTCAAAGAAAGCTTATTCTGTCAGATTGGAAAAGATTTTCTACATCATTTGTACATGCATTTTTATTGTGACAACTAAATTTATTTGACTGTATTCCCTGTCTTCAGGTGGAAATTTATTGTAAACTTGGCAGGCATTACGGTTGCAGTGACTAATGGATTTATGAAAGAGCATCAGGAATTCCTTTTCTACAAGAACACCCTCCCCTTCTTTTGCCGATCTCAGTTTAATGTCCCAGCTCTAATGTATTGAAGTCCTTTTTCTCCCTTCCCTTTGCCATTTGACTTTTAAGGTGGAATTACTTTAGCAATGACATTACCAACCAGTATCGAGGTAATACGATTGAGATTTTTCTGTTAGACACTTTTGCCCCACTTTGGTACTCTACTATATTTCATCATGAGGACATCTTGATGAATCTGTGCTCAGAACCTTTGTCCAAAATACTTCCAGAATTCTCTGTTTTATCAGGTTATATACTAACCTGTATTCCTTCTGAGAAACATTCCAATAATGAAGATAATGAAGATACCATATATCACTTCCTAAAAATCAGAAGAGCTCTGTTTTTTGATGGTTGAAGCCTTCCTTCCCTAAACTGTTAGTTCTTTTGGGAGATTTAAAAATTTGACCACATTAGGCCTTGCTATAAATTGTCTGGCTCTGAGCACATTTAGAACTTCTCTTTCTGCAAGTGTTATGGGCACTTTGGCATTCAGTTATGGGAAGAGACTCTGAGCAGCTGAGGAGAGGGAAGTTTACCACCTTGTCTGTCCTCTGGATTGCTATTTGCCCTGTGTGATACTTTGCATGTTTGTTTTTCTGAACATTTCACAATTGCAAAGGTTTGTGCTATCTTTAAACTGGAACTCAGCATGACCTAATAGGATAAAGATTACGAGAGATATTAGGCTTCAGGTGAGAAATATTTTCATGAATAATTTAAATACTGACAGAAGTTATTTCACAAGTCTCTCTTAAACAAACTGCTTCTAATGTAAGAAGACTGCTTTTTGTGGAGGTCTTGATGGTTTTGGCTTATTTTGAAGATTTCCTCCATAGGGAAAGAATACTGATTCAAGCTTCAGAAATATAATTGTTAAGTGCAGTGGGGAGTCTGGTAATATACTGGTTGCAGTCATCATGTGCATTAACTGCAGAGTTTTAACTCACTTGTTACATGGAACATAGGCGTGGAAGTCCGGATATTTTCATTTGTGTTCATTTAAATTTAGTTTCAGAACCTCCAATAAGACCTTGTGCATATCTATTGATATTAACTTCTAGTCTCTGTCAGAAGTATATTTCTGAGGATGTTGAAATAATCCAGTCCAAGGCAGCATTAGGGTTCTCTCATACTTTTCCTCTACAGTAGGGGATAAGTAAATTTTATCTGTGAAGTTCTATTATATTAGGATGTGCAACTGCTTCAATTTTCTTAGAATGAGTAATTTGTTTTTCAAGTTGGTATGATTACTTCTGAAGTGCTTTGCAATTTAGATATTTTAAAATAGCAGGAAAAATTATTTTTGGTAGAATATCTGCACAGCAGTGTGCATAAGGAACATACTTGCCTTTTATTTAACCGATTAAACTGAAAAATAAAAGGTCAGCTTTNACAGCAAACTCCTCTTTCTTCTTTTTTCCTTTTTTTTTTTCATTTTTTTTTCTTTTTTTCCCTTCGGTCTCTGCTCTTTTTATTCACTTGATAGAAAAGTTGCTTTTGTGATTTTGCTGAAATGTTTACAGTGTGCTAGGTGCTGAAGGAAATACCATTTGACAAGAACTTGGAAGTGAAGGTGCTCACTGGACGTGAAAATTGTTCTAAAATCTTGCAAAGAATTTTCAGTTGTACTTCTAATTTAATCATGTAAATTTTCACATAATCAGGTACTCATAAAATATCTTGAGTTGGAAGGGGCTTGTGAGGTTCATAGAATCAAACTCCCTGCTCTTTGCTATGAATGCTGTCCAGATGCTTCTTGAACTCAGCTGCAGCACTAAGCCTGTTGACTTCTTCCTCAAGCCCGTTTCAGTGAACTGCCACCCTCTTGGTGAAGGACCATTTCCTAATGTCCAGTCTTAGTTTGCCCTGATGCAGCTTCATGTTATGTCATGACTTCAGTTAAATGGGTCTTAAATCTTTGTTTCATTGTAGAAAACCCTTTGATATAATTTTTTTTTATTTGTTTTGTTAAAAGTTGTTTTCTCCTCTTCTTCTCTCTATTGTCTTTCCACTCAAAGCCAGATAAAAAAACCCCCAAACAACAACAACAAAGAAACCCCAAACTATTTTAAGGATTTTTTTCCAATTATTAAAATACTGTCATAACCAGGTACTCAGAAATTATAAAGCAATAAAACTTGTTTTTTTATAGAAATTCTAATTTCTTCATGTTTACAGAACATACACTGTGTTTCCACAAGACAAAATTCTTGATGTTAGAAATAGGCAGCTCTCAGTTGCTTTATACTGGAGTTGTGTAGTCAGTCAGTGCTGGGTTGTTTTTTTTTTTTTTTGTGGCAGAAAGTGTCATTTGTGCTCTAGAAACTGGAGGAATGTGTATTAAATGAAGAGGGATAAGAAAAGAAATAGTGGTATCATACATTTAAGGGATTATAAGTGACTTTATGGTTTTTTGTTACTGTGTCGTTTGTTATTGCTGGCCCAGTTAGAGGCAGAGCTTTTGCAAATGCCTGCTTATATGTTTCTGGGCTATCATCCTTCTGACCCTTAAATTCTGTAAATGCTAAGTGCTTAGAATTGCAGATTACAGCATTGGAAGTCTCAGAAAATCTCCTTGGGGAAAGAAAAAATAGTCATCTAGTGACTGGGGCATATCTCAGTATGGTGAGACACATACTGAAGAGCTCATAGATGAGAATGCTGTTGAGTCAGGTCTGGAAAATTAAAACACTATTAGAAATCTGGGAAAGTGTTTCTGCTGATATAGCCACATAAGAAGGAAGAATAAATAGGTAACTTTTATGAAAAAAAAATCAACATGTAATAGTAATTTACACTTTGTATTACAACTATTGCAAAACTTTTAAGGGCATATTGATTAAATTAGGAGCTGTTTTTTATTTTAAGAGAGAAGTATAAAGATCAAAACTATAGAAGTTACAGTCTTAAATACATTAAAGACAAGTATTGTGATAAAAATAATGTGATCGTTTTACAGAACTGTCTCTGTAGTCCATTAGGCTGTAGTATTGCTTTTCAGAATTTTTACTATTACCACAATAGACTGTTTAGTTCATTCACGCCATGTTTAGTCAATACACAAACATCCAGAGCATGTGGAAAGTTCCTTTTCCAGAGGTTTTGGAAAAATCTAATTAGATGAAATAATGTAGTGTTACGGTAATGCAAAAGCTCAAGTATAAAATACATTTGCTTGTAATCTGAGCACTGCTTAGACTGCTTTCTGTTAAATCTTTTCTGTTGGAAATTACTTGCATTAAAAGTGGAGCAGTGCTTTCTGATGAGGGAAAGCCCTTTGAATGATGCTGTTCCTGTAGATTTTACTTAAAAAAGAAAAACTTTCATTTCATAATCTAGAATATTCAAGACTTTTTTCATGTAATATTACCAGTGCAGTGGTCTGAGAGGCAGAAGAGATCTTGTTTGGTGCCTTTGAATAGGCTGTGCTGGTATTTCAGGATATTTGAACTTTACATAGGATCTGATACTTAAATTCTTTACATTTAGTCTTGCAGTACACTGAGTGAAATTTGAAAAATTAATTTTAGAAACTAAAGACATCACAAGATGTGTTCAGGGCCTGGACCTTCAGAGCCTGGTGAGCTTTGCATGTATTCACATGATAGTAGATCATTTATGCTAGGGCAGTGTGCAAATCTTCTACCATCTGCAAAAACCTGAACCAGGTGTTGTGTTTGACTACTCAGTATACCACTAGATTTTTAGTCCTCAAAGTGCTACTAAAATAATAAATGCTTGTTACAGAGCAGCTCAAGATTTTCCATAATTGCTGGAGTGAAAACTCCCTAGATTTCTAACAGGAAAGTTGTACATCCGTGGGAGTGTCATATTCCCAGAGCAGTATTTGAAGGTTGGATTAACAACAATAATCTAACAGGAATTTTATGTGGCAGTGTTTTCCTAATGATATAACAAATTCAGTCCTGAAGAAAATGTGAGTAATATTAGTAATATTTGTATAGGAAGGCACTTTCTTCAGTCATGATTAAGATTAAAGTGACTGCCTGCCTCCTAGTCATACCTGAGTCGATTTTGATGCCTCTCTGGTAAACAGGTACATGCAGGCTTCAAAAGACAAACAGCATTTGCAGTTTCTTCTAAAATACAGAAGAGTGTTATTGGCACTGAAGATGATATATTAAGCAGCTTTGGTGCAAGGGCTGAAGTTGAGTCACCTTGGTGGCTGTAGTGCCTTGTTTGTCTTCTGTGTGCTTCAGTGAACCTGGCTTTATTTCTGCTCAAATAAGAGCTTCAACAGAGTGCAGTATGTTGGGCGTATTGCATATATTCCAAATTTTTAAGTATTGCTTATTGTGAATCAGTTACTACAAGCCATTTGTTCAGTATCAAATAAGCTATGGTAATTGAGAGAATTATCAATAATTGATTTTAAAAGCTATTTTGTTGTAAAAAGAAATTTTTTGTTGCTCAAAAAGTGAGAGAGAAAGATACTGAGATTCAGGACTCATTCCTGTAGATAGGAAAGGGAACCAACATGTTGAGTGAAATCTTGGACCGTGTTCAGTTCTATTTTCTTAGCAAAACACCCAGCACCATCAACCTGATCATTTCTCATTTTGTGAAACAGTCATTGATTAATTAAAAAGAACCCCATAAACTGGTACTGATTCTCTGTAGAGGGATTGTTCTGTATGCATACATTTGCAGATGGGGAGAACATCAGGGTGTAGCAGAAGAACTAAAGGGGGGCCTTCAGGGTGGCCCACTTCTTCCAGTCAACACAGGGTACTGGTCATGGCTGCACCACAGAAGTCCTACAAGCCTTTCTGTGGTAAGTTTCCTATGG
This sequence comes from Florisuga fusca, assembly GCA_038090715.1. Classification (NCBI taxonomy): domain Eukaryota; kingdom Metazoa; phylum Chordata; class Aves; order Apodiformes; family Trochilidae; genus Florisuga; species Florisuga fusca. The sequence continues at coordinate 8,498,925 of JAAWXA010000016.1, read as the reverse complement.
TGAATGAATTATTTGTCAGTTACACTTTGTGCATGTATCTTGGAATAATTTTTTCCCTATTTTTTCAATTAAATTTACTTTATCATTATATTTTAATTTATCTGTTTTTTTTTTTTTTTTAAGAGGTTGGATAATGTTATGAGCTACAACTCAGTTTAGGATTCTTTTTTCCTTTTCCTGTTTTGCAGATACTTATCCAATAGGAAATGCATTGCATAAGAGAAAGGTCAGAAAAAGAAATTGATGATCCCAGCTTGAAAGACTAATTTGAGGCAGGTAATGTTGCAATTCCTTGGCTTGTAATTATTCCCAAATGATAGGAGGACTATATAGTAGCTGTGTCTTAGAATGTTGCATGATATATATTAATGAAGCAAACTACAGAATCACATTTCTTTTACCTAATTGCTTTGAAAAAAAAAATAAAAAAAAATTAAAGCACCATTGTACCATTCTTTCTCTTAGATCACCCCTGTGATGAGATCATCCAGTGTACCACTATTTTCCTTCTAGAAAACATGGACAATGATAGGAGGATCAGAAGAAGCCTGCAAAGAACAGAATTATGTTGCTCTCTTTTTTTTTTTCTTTAGAAATATTTCCTTGTGTTGTAAACTGTTTTAAAGAAAATGCTATCATGCAAAATTGCAATGAGATGAAGAGTTTACAATAAAATTATATAAAACATTGTTATTTTTAAGTATGTTTTTATTACGAATGCAAAGGAACATTGGCATTAAGTTTTACATAGAATGAAATGCTTCCAAAACCATGCTTACAGGTATGGTATGGAGGACTTGATCAATGAAAGAGACAAGTGCACGTATGGGATCTAATTTATAAACATATTTTGTTGCTGATATGTTTGCTACTAAATGAAAATATTCTATCCATTTCCTTTTATTCCCTTCAAATAAAGTGAAGCTAATGTAAGGTATCTCTTAGTATCTGTTTTGATTATGTTATGCATAGCAGACATGGGCAGGATTTCATTTGCAATGACTTTGCTGCAGAGTGATGTCATTGATTGGTATCACACTTGACTTATGCTGATGTAAATAAGAGAACAGTCTAACCATTGGTTCAGAGAGACATGCAGCTGTTGAAATTCAGCCTTGAAATTCAGTCTTCTGAATAATGGCACACAGCAATATCCAAATAGAAAATGAATAATGCACGTGAAGGGAGCTTTTAGCATGCTGAGTAGCTGACCATGGACCTGTTACTGAAGAGATTTCTGTTAGGTAGGAGTTGATGCCAAAAAATTTTGACATTTGTGGGATAAGTCCATCAATTGGCAGGATATGTGAAGAAGTGATTTTGGAAATGGAAGTTTATGTGGTAAGACACAGGGGCCTAGAAAAGCTGCTAGAGTCCGTAGAGAGCTGTAAATAACTGGATAGTATTTAACTAAGAAGCAGTGGAGTAAGTAAACTATTAAATAAATTGTTTCTATAATATGTCAACAGAGTTGTGCAGTTGGCAAGTTTCCACCAGGTAACTTTTTATACTCTCTAGATTTTGGTTCTTACACTACACAGTTTCTCTCCTTTCTACAGTTAGTTTTCATCTTGCAGTTTTTAACCCTTAAAATCTTCAATTTTAATTATCTTGTGCCAAAATGTCTTTATGTACAAGCTTTGTTACATGATGTCAGCAGAGCCTGGGTAAAAGTTGTTAACAGTATACTGCTATTTTTAAATTAAATTCTGTCAACTCAGAGTTGCTAGGTAAGTACATTCTGTGTTAACTGATTGCTTCTAAATGCACAGCAAGTAGCTAATTAAAAATACAGAACCCATGCAAATGGCATTTATACCTAGACTGAAGATTTGGCATGGTCAGTCAGTAGCATGCACTTAAACTGGTGTCAGAAATAAAAGATTCGGGCTCCCTAGTGATATACAGAAGGCTCAAACCAAATTCCCCACTGGGAGGTTTGGGAAGGCATAGAAAGTACACTACCATGTTTGAAAGGATTGTTGGTGCTGACCTTGTCTAAGCCCATGAAAACTTATGTAATAGATATGAAAGAAATGTGAAATGCAAAATCTCAGGCAGCATTAAGAAGAGCTGTAGGAAATGAACCTCAGAGAACTAGATCAGGTTGCAGTGTTTACTTTGGAGTGTTAATATAGTATGAAAAATAAAAGAATCTTTTTAAATATGGAATCTGTAAAAAGAAGTGTCAGCATTACCAGATGCAGAACTCTGGAATATCAGAAGAAAAATGGATGAATTTAGGGATGGATAAAGCATAAATAAGTTCAAGTAAGGGGTGGTAACACTGTTGCAGCATCAGAGAATAGGAAACCTCTGTTAACATGATAATCAATAAGTTAATAATGTTAATTTTTATGTTCTAATAACTGGGCTTAACACTATCTGATAAAATATGGTGTTATTTTATTCTGAGAAACAGATTGTGTTTTCCAAAATAATTGCTCCTTTTAAGTCAAATGCAAATCTCTTTGGTAACACTGTAGATTCTTCTGCTAACCTGTGCTCTTGCAAATTCGGTTTTCGAACTGAAGGTAGCTTCACAGTTCAATAAATAAAGTCTTTGTCATCTAGTTAGAATGCAGAAATAAAATCAACAATTTTATTGGCTGTTTTGCTTATTGTAGTGTGTATTGTAACCCTTTCTAATTTACACTGAAGATATTTTATGTGCTTGGCTCATTTGTGTGGGCTAAAAACTTACTTGAAAGGTAATTTTAGCTACTAGTTAAACCATGTAGAGCATGTTTAGTTTAAGAAAAATGTGTTTGGGAAAATAAGTCAGCTTATTGACTGAGACAACTTTAACATGGTTCTTTTACTGTGTTGAGAGATTCTACAAATCTCTGTTCACTCATAAGCTTTTATCTTTCATGGGAATTACTAGCAAATTGAATGAAAATGTCAAAAATAATTGGTTCAGCTTAGAAATAATTTCATAAATAATGAGGTAGAAATGTGTATTTAACTTTTGTAGGCAAATAACTAGAATGATCTGTTGTGTAAAGGCATAAGGTATATATTGCTATTAATGTCATGATTCTGAGGTTGTTAGATTTGATATAGGCCAGTAATCCTAAAATGACTCATTTACTTTCTCAGTTTAGAATTTCTTTTGGTTTTGTGATAAGGGGAAGCCATCTAAAACATCCTTTTCAATGTCGTAGAGAACTTTAGAGGAGGTTCCTGTTGCTCCCTGTAGCCAGGGGTCAGAGCAAGCCGTGGAACAGTAGAGATTTGCAGCGTGGTCGGGGTGGCACAGCTTAACCTCCCGACCCTGAGTGGGTTCAGCCCTGAGTGGGCTCAGCCCTGAGTGGGCTCAGCACTGTGCTGCTCACAGGCTCTGAAGCTGGAGAGAAGTGCCTGCTTTCCTCAGGAACCCGGCACTCAGGATTCTAAAAACTGTGGATCCTAATTACTGATGACTTATAAGTTGTCCCTAATGGACTGTCTGTAAGTTGACTTGTTAGATAAATAAATAGTTGAGCTCATCTGAAGCAGGATGGCCTGGGGAATAGCAGGAGACATTGTTAAACCTCTGCCTTTGCCCTTTACTCTCTTGCAGTTCCTTTTAGCTCTCTAAAGATCTCTTGAAACAAGTGTTGCTCTGAGAAGCCTTGAGCTGACTGCCATTATTTTGAAACGAAAATGATACAAAATATTTAAAGTAGCAGTAATCCCAAGTTTTTGAGTCTGAAAACATAGATGCAGAAAGGTTTAAGCAGTTTTATTTCTTGAAACTATACCTGTTGTCTTCAGCCCTTCTGGAGCATATCTGGCTCCCAAACAAACCAAAGCCCATACTTGTGCTGAGGTAAGTTTAGTGCTTAAAAATGTAAAAACTGGGAAGCATTAGATAACTGGTTTGTCATTGCTACCACTTCCATTTTCTTCTGTTTTCCAGTGTTGTTTCTTTTTTTTAATTTTTTTTTAATTGCATATAATAGTATGTTCTGTACAGAATTTGGTACCCTGTATCATCATGTATGTTTTTTGCATTTGTCTGTTTCCAGTCTTACCCTATTTATTTCATCACACAGATTCCTCAAGTTCTGAAAATTTTCCTTTTATGTCTGATTTTCAAGAGAACAGATAATACCAGTAATTTCAGTGGAGGTTATTTTGATTTACATCTTTAGAGAAAACAGTCATAATCAGGGAGAGTAAGTAACATTGTTTGAAGAGACTATATCAGATAGTTTTAACTCTGTCATCATTTTAATGCAGATAAGGACCTGTAGCATCTTTTATGCAGTGAGAAAATATTTTTTTCTTGATCGTATTTTCACTTAAGAGGTGTTTTTTTGTTCCGATAAAAAGGGAAGACTTGAAAAGAAAACCTGCACAGCTGGACTCAAGTTATCAAGCAACACTTTGTTTCCAAGGCAATGGAAAAAAAAAATTGGAGCAGGTGCTAAGTGGACTTTATTATTATTATTTTTTTTAATTTTTTTTCGCTGTCATGAGCTGATGTATGACACTTTGACAGACTTCATACATTTATATGTATTCAGCTGGATTATAACTTTGTGCAAGGTGTTTATTATGTGACTGGAATGGTTCTCTTCTGCAGTTCTGGTAGTGTATGATGTACATGGCAAGCAGGACATCACAGCTAGTTCTGGGTTTTGTGGATGACACTGGTGGTGTGCTTCAGTCCAGTGTTCTATACAACTAACTCTAATTTACAATGTTATGATTTAAATGTGTTCCTGTAATGAGGCATTCAGGCTCTTCTGCAGAAGATGTTTCAGAGTGAAATGCATGTTCTGCATGCTCAAATGTTTAGACATTACCCTCTGCCTCTTGCCTGCTGAGAGGCTGAATAGATTGGTGTATCTTAATTGTCAGGTAGATCTGCACTGGGCTGTGTTTGGTTTGGTTTCTGGCAGATCCAAAAATGAGCTTTGTTTTTTTCTTAAAAGGTCCATTAAAAATAATTTCTTTTATTTTTAAAAAAATTATTTATTTATTTTATTTTTATTTTTGTGGGAGGCATGTTGTGACTTTTTTGCAAGCAGAAAATTTAGTTTTAGGTTAAAATGTCTGATCCTTTCTTTAAATGTAAGAACTGCATTTAATATTTTTATTTTGGGAAAGATGAAAGGCAATGAAAAATAAAAGCTACTTCAAATATACATTAACACTGAAAAAAAATTGTTACTTCAGGCTTGTAGAAGTTTTTAAAGATACTTTAAAAACTTTTAAAGTTAGTTTAACAAATATAAGTTTAACAAAAACGGAAATGTTTGTTTCAATGTTGCCTACAAGCTTTTTTCTTGAAAATACAAACACCCCCCCTCAAAAAAAAAAAACCAACCCAGCACCCATATTGTATGAAAAAATGTCTCTCTTTCCAGAATTGGGTTAGTGCTCTCATGTCCCTCTCTGCCATGTGTTTGCATAACCTAACAGTTATATAGAACTTCTGATAATTGATGATCCTTTTTTAAAACTGTCATCCATACAAATATATGCAATTATTTATTTCAAAACAATATATTGCACACTGAAATTTTATGTAATGGGAAAAGCTAGTTAAAGAATAGTAATGTTTATATGGTATATTGTTAGAATAAACAACTCCTATGGATGTAGACTATAGTACTTAGGCAATCTTCTATGTGCTAATTTGATCCAGCAATACAACACTCTCACTTTTGTTACATATGTATTAACTACATGGAGGAATGTAGAGATGAATAGTATCTAGGGGAAATATTTTCTTTAGCTGAGAGCTTTGGCATTCTGCTACGTGACAGTGTGATAACTGGTAATCTTTATGTTATGAAATAAAATCTGTCTTCCACCGATATCTTCAAGTCCTCCCCAGTGGGGCTGCTTTTGACCCCTTCATCTGTCACACAGTCCACAGTTAAACTTGTGATTTCCTTGACCCAGGTGCACTTGGCCTTGTTGGACACAGAAGGATCTGATAGGCTCCTCCAGGCTGTGATGTCCCTCTGGATGGCACACACCTTCCCTAAAGCGTATCAACTGCAGCACTGAACTTGGTGACGAATGAGCTTGCTGAGAGTGCACCCAATACTGCTGTCTGTTGTTGGTCAAGATATTAAATAGTAGAGGTCCCAGTACCAACCCCTGAAGGACACAAAAAATATCACCTCATAACATTGTTAGCATTTTTAAAAAAAAATTGCTATGCCAAAGAGCCAAGGAACTTACACATTTGAAGTCTTACTAGCTCTGATGTTTGTTGGCTTTGCTGATTGAGGCCTGATGTTCAAATACTAAAATAGCCTAAACCAGCAGTAATTTTAAATGCATGTACGTAAAACCCACCTATATTTAGAAAAGTACTTCCTGGAGGATTAGGGAACTAAAAATCAAAACCATTAATTACTTTAGCTAGTGACTAAATCAACATGGACACAGGGACACACTAAAAGATAGGCTAGAAACAAAATAACAAAACAGTTTATTGATGCATAAAAAGGATTGATATTAGTAGGTACAGCTGTCAAACTATGCTTTTGAAAATTAAAAGGGTCCTATGCTAATCAATTTGAAGTATTACTGCAACATGGGGTTGTACATCATGTAGGGTATGCCAACACTTTCTTTGGTTGTCTCAGGCTCTGTGCAGTATTACTCTAATCAAGATAGGATGTATCAATTGCTGAGTTTATAAAAGTGATTTCCACAAACAGAGGGAAAAGTGTGTTTGAAATTCAGTGTATATTAACACCATTCTTCAGTAAGTTCAGGAGATCTGCCCAGCAAGTGTGTGAAATATGTGAAGTACTTCTGGCTCCGAGAAGTCAAGTTTGGCTCTGATTTTGGCAGTATTATTTTCCTTCCATTCAGTAGTAACAGTTATATTGGGCTTTTTGCCTTCATTCAGGCTGAAGAGGAGTAGAGATGCAAAATAGAAATTAAATAGTCATTGAGTGTGTGCATGGGTTGGAAGCTGCCCTTTGTCTTTTTGCTTTTCTAGAATAGAACTCTTGCAGTTCAGATTTTTTAAGGAAACTAGCAGAATGTTAATTATTTAAATATGAGAGGAATTATTGGAAAATTGTTTTCCTCTACTTCTATGAACTGCTCAATAGAAATACCTCAAGCACTGTATGTTGGCACTGCATGTAACCTCGTATGTCACTTTTTTTTTTTTTAAATGAAGCGTGGAATTGGCACCCAGCAGTGTCACTGTAGTGTGTTCTGCACCTTAGGATGGCATTTGCTGTGACTTTACCCTTTTCAGCTTTGCCTGTATGCTTCTGATGGCAGGAGCTGGGGAAGTCTACTCTTAGTTATTCCCTAAGATGGAATTCCTTAATTGTACCATGGTTAGTATTATGTTTCATTTATTGTAAATCTGATGTGATATTTCTTTCTTTTTCAAGCTTATTAGAAAGCTTCTTTGTGTATTTAAACTTTTGAAGAGCAAGGAAGGAGTGCACAGTTTTGAAGGGTAGAAATGTCTTTAAAGTCACGGATTTGTTCAGTAAGGATTTTTTAAACACTATGAATTGCATGAAGGATTTGCTATGATGTGGGTTCTGCAGTATACAAATTTGAAGATGTGATGTTAAAAAAAGCCTTCCAAAAAAACCCCCACCAAACAAAACAACCCACACTCAAATACAAGTGCATAAACATCTTGGTTTATATGTTGACTCCTTTTAGTTATTAATAAATACCTGTCGTAACCATTTTATTTTAAATAATTGGCATAGTTCATATGCACTGCAAAGAGCAACTTTTTTATCCGGGATGTTTCCAGGGAATACATGCTTTGCAGAAGTGTGAGCTGCAATTGGAACTTTACTTTCTGAAAAGAGAAAAGCATTGTTAAGTTTCTTTCTCTGAGAAGATGTTTGAAGCAGTAACATTTTCCTATACTTTGGAAAAATAATTTTGGTAAGAGGAAAAAAGTTTAATGATAATAGGCAAAAAAAAAAAAAGGAGAAATGATCCTCTAGGCATTTTGTTTCTTCTATGAAGAAATAAATTTTCAAGTATTCTGGTGAAGGTAGAGTTTCAGTAGCTTCTTTCAGAAAACATTCTGTGTACTTTCAATTAGAAAGTAAATTGTCCCACATGGATTTAAAAATCCATACACAAATTGCCTTTTCACTTGCAACTTTTTATATGTGGTCTCTTGCCAGAGGACACTCTTTAGAGGACACTCTTTCAGTAAGAGAATGTAAATGGCTGGCTAAGGTGTTTTTGACATGAAAGTCAAAGAAATGCTGAGTTTCTTAATGCTCAGTTTATTTTTCCTTAGAGTTTGTCTTTAGGCATATTGGTAAAACTTATTATAAGTCCTTCTTTTGTGCATGAATTCAGGAATAGATGGAGGTATGTTCATTGTAAGAAAATATTTTGGCTAGAGAGTCAATACAGAAATTTCATCCTGGTGTAAAAATTCCTATCCTTCTTTGCACATGCAATTTCCTAATGTAGGCCAAAAATTGTGTCATTGCTGGAGTGTAATACTAAGGCCACTGACATTATTTCTAGACTTGTCTATGGTACTGGATTCTTGATCTTTTTTTTTAAAATAGTTTTTAATGTTGCTTTATTAATGCAGTTTATTCCTGTATTCTGTATGCATAAAAATTGTATTTGCCTTTTTATTTGACAATGCTGAATGGATAGAGAATTAGGCATGCATCCGAGTATTTTGCTTTACTGTGAGAATTTATTAAATTTAAATACACCTAATTTACAAAGGAACTTTCTCTAGTACAGAACTTGTATAGCTATCAAATCTATAGCTTCCCATAATATTTCTTTTTATATGCTTGTAGCCACATTTTCATTTCTTGAAACTATAAAATTTGTTGGGATTTGACAAAATTTCTTCAACAGGTTCTCACAGAGTTCAAATACCTGTGGTAGTGTTTTTTTAAACCGGCCAATGGCAATATGATTTTTGGAATCCTTCCTAATAATAGGTTTTTTTCCCTACACACTGGAGCCAGACATGGAAATTTTCAGTATTGTCATTTTATGGTTTCCAGGAAGATAAAGAGTTTGATCAGGATTTCTTAAATATACTGTTATTTCTACTCTGATACTCTTTTGTCTGGGGCATCAATGTGAAGGGTTAGAAGAGAAGAAGAAAATGATAAGCTTTTATATGTTAGTAAATTCTTATATGTTTGATTTTTGTAATATTCTAGTTAAACAGAATTTGGTTTTTCTAATGGTATTTTTGGCTGAAGTAACACTGCTGTTTAGACAATTTAGGTGAGTGTCTGTGCTTTTACTTAAATTATTGATTGAATTCTAAATACACTGCAGATTTAAATTTGAAAGTTCAGACAAGCTGATCATGTAGAAGCAATACTAATGCTTTCTTTTCCAGGAGAATGGAAGCAGTCTGCTTTGAGGTGTTTGAGAGAAGTAACAGCTCCTATAGTATTGCTTGCTGTGATTTACAGATTCGTACATTGTACGTAGGAATACAAGAAGCTAGATTTACTGCCACAATGGCTTCTGCCATTTTTGATCATCCATCTTTCTTTTCCCAGTGGCTATGGGATTCTGATGCCTTTGTTCCTATATTGTCTTTATTGTTTGTAAATCTTGAATTTTGTGTTACTTTTAAAAATCTTCTGGTTTATTATTCTGTTTTCTCTCTGTTCTTTAATCAGTACAAGTTTACCAGTTCAAATGCAGGCAGTCACTGACAGCTTCATGTAATTTCTAAATTGTTCATTTTTCTGAAAGTCCTTTTCTTTCTATCACCATGTGTCATGCTATTTTAGGCAGGTTTATGTAAATAGAAGGTAAAACCTTGAACTGCATTATCAACATTGCTGTAGTATTTTCTTTAAGAGTTTAAGCTGAAACTCATCTAGTCAGAACAACACATTGTCACTGATGTCTTGGGAACCTTACTAAAATATATCAGACACAGAATAAAAGAAGGATTGGTTTGTAGCACCCTGGCTTTCCTGCAGATGAATGATGAAGTGTATTATAATAAAGCTGATGTCCAAATGCAGTTTGGTTTGGGTTTTAATTAGCATTAGGTTCAGGCTATGCTATGTTGTGCAGACTTTCAGTACTGGTCAGTAAAGAAAATCTTGTGGGGTCTTTTTATTGATTTCTGAACAGAAGACCAGGACTCATCTTCCACCATTATATGATACAAACTCCCTATTTTGAGATTTTTTTTGATGTTTAAATGAATCGTAAAATTGTGTGCTGAGGTTTCTTTTGAGGCCCTCACAAGATGTTAATCATAATGTCTCAGAAATATGTGGAAGAAGAAAACAGTGGCCAGCGTTTGTTTAAAACTCATTTTGGACTAAAAGGAGGGAATATTAGTTATTTTAATGTGAAGAAAATGATCTGATTACCCAGCAATTTTGTGTGGGTGTGTTAATCACTGTGACAATGAAGCATCATAATGAAGTCCCAGCTGTGGGCATCTGATAATGCAGAATATAATTAATTTGTATATGTAGTCTCAATGGTACAGATGTCATATAGAGGATATAATGACAGTGTAATTGCAGTGAAAGTGCATCTCAGGGATTATAAGTATGGCTGCAGAGATGGTGGCACAAGTACTTTATTATGGATGACAAGTATCAAGAGTTTCATTTGATACAGTTCAGGTTAAAGATAAACTATTCTGATGTTCAGTGTTTTCAGTGAGGTTTTTTGTTATTTTTTTTTTCTTTTTTTAAAAAAGGGGTTTATTAGGCTTTCTAGGCTTTTTGTTAAAAGAAAGTAAAAAGATAAAGCAGCATTGTTCCAAAAATGATGTAATGGATAAAAGTGGTTTCCTTAGGCTTTAAGGACCTCATGCAGTGTTCAGAATATCTCTTGGTTAGCTGTTCAGGCAAATTTGAAACTCTCCAAATGATTTCAGATAGTAAAACAATCTGTCTAAGTTATCATGCACAGAAACAGGTAGCATCTTTGAATCAGTACCCCAAAAGTATACCCCTGAATCAGGTATCCCAAAAGAAAAAATGTATATGTGGAACAATATAAATTCAAGAACTGGGCCCCATGGGAATCTCCAAACATTTGAATCTGATTGGAAGAAACCCTTTATAAAATAATAAAGTGGGAGTCATTTTCTGATCTTCTCCAGTATCCTAAAGTCTGCTTCATTTTTCCTTCAGGGATAGAAAAGAAAAGCTTTTAAGTCAGCCATCATCTGATTGATTCATAAAGCAAACAGGAAAAGTATTATGAGGCAAGGCTTCATGCTATGATAGACATCGAGGAATACTCATCTTTGGCAGGCTATTCATCTTTGGCTAAGGGGGTGGAAACTCTGGTTTGTCTCCCTGGGTAGTGTGTGGAATCCTGTTTATACTCCAACTCAGTTTATGTGGCCTTGGGGAGTAAAGTCTGGTCTTAGAATTAGCTGTAATTTTTGCTGATCAGATAGTGGTACAACTATCTGGCCACAATAGTGGCAAACTATTTTTCCATGACTTTTGTAGGAGAACCATATGACAAATCTATGGTATGCTCATTTTTTAAAACATTGTGTAGTGAAGGTACTTGTTTCATCTGATACAAACAGCTGGTGGTGATTGAGAGATTCCTGTATAGGTGATTTGCAAAAGTTTCTTTCGTCTCATAATGTGGAGAATTTGTTGCAAATAAACCAATAAGGAGAAATAACTGCTTAGATATATTTTTTAATAAATGTTCAGTGCAAAATCAGAAATTCACTCTTGTCATATTTTAGAGGTGGTTTGAATATACATACATATATCTGTTACAATAATAAAAGAACATACTAACCTACTTTATATATGCATTCAAAATACAAATTTGAATTCTGGCTTTTGCAGGCAGCAGTGTGCATTATCAGGATATGAATAGGGTCAGGTATATCCAGGATATGAATATTTAAGTCATAATCTAATTGAAAAGTTTATCTAACTATTATTTTGTTGTGCATCTCTTCTATGGAAACAGCAGGAAAGGCTGAGTGCAGCAGAATACTAAATGTGCACAATCTGTGGTTGATTTTATTTTTGACTGTTAGTCTATCAATTTGATTGTCAAGTTGTACATTGTTTGCTCCACTGAAGAAAAGGGGATTTAAGAGATGTTAATAAAGATAATTAGGACACATTATGATTTTTTGATGCTCTCAGTTTTATGAGGATAAGGTAGGCGAGGCATAATTTGGAAGACATAATAGCTCAGGTTCTAGAGTCAGTTTATGTCTTTGTAGTGTATGAACTCAGCTTTTCATCTTACCATAAACATATTTTCATGGTTGGGACGAAGTGCTGCTGCCATCTTTATTTCCTTTTTTTTTTTTTTTTAAAGACCACTTAACTAATGTAATCTGTTTTTCTTTTACCTGTGGATTAAGAGGCATAAAGATAGTATGCAAAATGTGAAAACTGAACTGTAATTGCTACTGCAGAGGGTGCTATGTCAACCCACTATATAATTATTATCCTCAAAATGTCAAATTTAAATATAATGTCTTTAAATTGCTAATTTCAGATACTAGAGAAATAACTAGGAAGACATGACAATAAAAGATTTTGAATTCGTTAACTGTGCTTGAATTAGTAGCAGAACTGAATCAATTAAGTTTTGATGTTTAGGCAGAAACAGCAGCATTGTATTTGGACTAACTAATTCCTTGCTGGCTTTGTCACCGTTGACATCAATTATTGATAGGGGCTTCAGAACTAGCGCATGTGCTCTCAGAGCTGACTGTAATATAAGATAGGGACTGCAGTGATGCCAGAGGGACTGGAGAGAGGGTAGCACCTGTTGCATTTGGAGTTACATGCTTCTAATAATCAGACTTTTAGTTCGATGTAATCAATTCATACAAGTGATTAAAATAATAAAAGATGAGTCGTCACGCTTGTTTCTATCGTGTCCCTCCACAGGAATTACACAGAAGAACCCAACTTCAGCCTGAGCCAGCAAAGACGAAGGCTCTTCAAACAGTTATTGAAATGAAGGTATGGTCTTTGCATGTTTTCCCATATGTTATTTTGCTGTCAAGAACTCATGTAGAGGATCTGGCTGAGACTGAGTTAATTTTCCTGCATGGTGCTGTGTTTTCAATGTGGGACTAAAGCAGAGCTGATAACTCACTGATGTTTCAGCTGTTGCTGAACAGTGCTTACACAGAGTCAAAGCTTCCTTGGAATTTCATGGAATTTCACTCTGCTCCCCCTGCAGCAAGTAGGTTGCAGGTGGCCAAGAGGCTGGGAGAGAATGCAGCTGGGTCAGCTGGTCTGAACTGACCAGAAGACAGTAACCAGACATCTGCCTCCTGATGGGAAGTGGTGAATGAATTCTATAATTTGCTTTGCTTGCCATTGCAGCTTTGAATTTAGCTATTAAACTGGATTTATCTCAATCCATGAGTTTTCTCATTTTTTTACTTCCAATTCTCCCCCCCTCTCATCCCACTGAGGGGGAGTGAATGAGCAGCTGTGTGACACTTTGCCTACCAGAGTTAACGAACATCTTGATTTATAAATTTTACTATGAAATTACTAACTGCTTCCTTTTATTTCTAAACTTATTTTGCTGTGAAGCTAGGAATAATTAATATTGTTTTCTCAGTTTTCTTGCTAAGACTTGATTTTGAAAATAAAGTGCATCATTTTTGGGGAAAAAAGTTTCAGGTGTACCGAGGTAGATGAGAAGGAGTAACAAACAGAAGCAAACACACATTCTCCAAAGCTGCTATAAAATGATTTTTTTCTTGCTCTTTAAAAATAATACTTCTTGTGGTTTTTTTGGTCATCATTGTACATCTAACCTAAGGAAAATACTCAAAGCATCATTCGTTGCAGTAATACGACACAATGTGATCGAACTCTTGTCTTAGTCCTGAATGCAGTTTCCTCTTTTTGAATAATAGTATATTATTACTAAAGTGTTTTGGCTTCTCCCCCTACAATAACTAAAGATAAAAATAATAATTTAAAAAGTGAAAACTGATATTTTTGCATAATTCTGTGAGTCTGGAATATACATCTTTCAGAAGAATACCATGAGACTTGAGATAATTTGTGAGTTGGCAATGCTGCCTGAAATACATTAATGATGGTCTTTCATTTCAGTCTGTAAAGGAAGTGCAAATTAAGGACCTCATTTTGCTCAGTGACTTTTGCTATGAGCAAATGAGTTCAGCATGTCTGAGCATTGTGGTAAATACGCATTTAAACCAAGAGCAGGACTTCATAAATACAGTATCAGACTTTTAATAGATAATAATTATGTTGGATTACACAAGTAACAAAGATGGTATTCCATTTTCTGTTTTGTATTTGCCTGAGACCTTCCCTGTTGTTTTTTTTTACTTTATTCTATGAAATGGAAAACTTGTATTTTTGCAGTTGTTACACTAAGTATAAGGTAAAATAGGATATTGGCTGAGAAATTTGTTTCTTTGTATTATTATTCAGAATTATGAATTTGAAAGCTTTGGTATACAGATAGTGTGTTAGAATGATTTATCATCTACCGTGTGGGTTATTAACAATGCAAGGGTTATGTTACAAAATAATATGCAATTTCTCTTTCTGTACCAAAATCTTTTAAAAAACGGGGGGATCATGAATGACACGTGATGACTGTAGTTGCAGTTATTCTGACAGTGTCTGTCCCTGTAGACGGTAAACTCTCCTGTTTGCCTCCTAAGAGAGTTGGGAGTGGTACAGTCTTCTACTTTTTAGCAATCTGCAATGAGGCTTTTCATTTGTCGTGGGTAAGGTTGTGATCCTACTGCTGGAGCATTCTGATGTGAAGATGCCTTTTGGTTCTGAGGCAGACAGTTTTTTGGTTTTTTTTCCCATAAACACATGTTCCTTTGGGGTTGTGCTGTCTAAAATCGCCCTAATATTGAAAAGAAAAAGGGGTAAATGTAAGATGTTGAAATCCACATGGTTAAACAGCAGTTTTCATTCCAAGTTCCATCTTTGGAATGTTTTCATGTAAATCTAAATTGTCTTCATCCAGACAGCATTTGTTTTGAAACAAATATGGAACATTTGTTTTGAATGATCAAGCATTGAAGCAATAATTTCCCTACAGTGTTGAGGGATAGAAGGAGGGAGAAGATTACACTCCAGTATGGCAATCTGAGGCCATACACTCCCCCATGCTGAGTTTTCAAGCAGTATATGTTTCTCTTTACTGCACCCAACCCCTTCTACCCTCTCGCCACACCATCTTTTGTCTGCGTTCTCTCTCTGGCTCTTCCAGGCTCTGCCAGGAGGCAGCTTTCCCTCCTTTGTAAATCCCTCTATTCTTTCCTGTGTTTTTCTTCTCTCCCTTGCCACTGCTGAATGCTTTCTGTCCTTTTTCAGTCACCTCTTCCTTTCATCCAATGAAGTATACCCATTTCTCCTACCTATCATTTCATGTGTGGGTTATCTTGTTCTAAACAGCTTTTCTTCTGCCCTATCTTTCCTCTAATGACATGCTCTTCCATTCTTTCTTAAAACTTTGCAAGTATTGTCTTTTATTGTAGAAATTTTCTCTTCTGCATCACTGTTGACTCCTTGACTCATCTCTATCTTCTGTATACTTACTAAGAAAAAAAAAAAAAAAAGGAAAACAAAAAGATGGAAAATTCACATCCTATATCTTGAGTCCTGTTTCTGATACTTTATTCCTTTTCAGATATTTGTTGTCTTTCCAGATGCATTGCACAGGTGTTTCTTTCCTAACTTTCTAGTTTTGTTTCCTAGACATGTTGGCTTCCAGATGTCCCATGTCTTTTCTTATTTCCTCACCTTATGGTCTTTACTCTCTGTTCCCTTGTCTGCAGCAGACGTTTTTCTCCAGTAGCTCTTCTTTCTCCTGGAAAGCAGAGTCACAAGAGAGGAGGAGGGTGGGATACTTCCTTTTCCCACATCCTCCTGTTATTCCCCCAACTTCCTGCTTTTTGAAAACCTGTTTAACTGCTTTGCAGATGCTGCTTTCAAGAGATTTGTCATATTTTGTTGTTCCCTCAGCCCTCCACAATGGTTTCTGAGAGCTGTTATTGAGACACTGGGGCATACTAGACTGCTGTCTGTATCCTCTCTTTAGTAAAGGTGGAAAAGTTTTGAAGTGTGTGTCTGCCAAAAACTGAGGTACATCATGGAGCTCATGGCATTCAGAGAAAAGCCACTAGAATGTTTTAAAATATTACAGAAAAGAAAATTACTTTAGGAGCTTAATTTTTTTGTCTTTGAACAAATAGACAAATAGGAAGCGACAGAGCAAAGAGATTACAGTCTGTAGGTGTCTACTTGAGATATCTTAATTAAAAAAAACAACAAAGGAAAAAAAAAAAAAAAAAAACAAAAAACCAAGAGAAAAACATCCTCTCCAGTAACTAAAGGAAATGTAAGAAACATATTTCCAATTACAGTGTTTGGCAACTACAGGTTGCAAATCCATGCTAAAAAATGGTGTGTATATTTAACAGCATTCATGTAATTTTGACTTGTGCTATTTTAACCTTTCAGTATATTATGGTGGCTTGGAAGAAAGAGAAATACTTTTTACTAGGGCCTGTGGTTGGAATACAAGGGGCTGCAATTTCAAGCTGAAAGGGGATAGATTTAGATTGGGCATAAGGGGGAAATTTGTTACAACGAGAGTGGTGAGACACTGAAAGAGGTGGCTCAGAGAAGCTGTTGATGCCCACTCCCTGGAAGTTTTCAGCATCAGATTGAATTGGCTTTCAGCAACCTGGTGTAGTGCAAGATACCCCTGCTCATGGCAGAGGGGTAAAACTAGATGATCTTTAAAGGTCACTTCCAAACAAAACTATTCAATGATTCTAGAATATTGTTCAGAGAGCTTCAAGATTAAACCAGAAATGAGTTGCCTACAGGTATGGCATAACACCAATTTCAAGTGTAGGGTATTGACTATTCTGCAATATACATAGTCTGTAAACATGAATGTAGAAGTCTTTAAAATGGTAAACTGTAAAGTAAATTAAAATATTCGTGGTTTACCTTGCTTTCAGAAAGAGCCATCTTTATGTATTGATCCAGCTTTGATATTTCAGGTATGGGTTTGGTTCTGAAAATGTGTGTCTGTGTGTTTGCAGTGCAACATACTCTTACTGCTAAGATTGCATGCACTTTCACTTTCCTTGGTCTTCAAAGATAAACCTGAAATACTCTGTATTAAATTGACAAAATTTAAAAACCTATATAGTTAGAGTATTCCTGTATGGACTGTTGATAGCATGTGTGAATATGTTTTATTAAATGTGAAGTTTCAAATATTTGCTTGTGGTTGCTTGTTGAATGCCCTACAAGCAAAACTTTCACATAATTTAAATTTATCAGGTAGATGAAATCATGAAGAGCAGCTTTTCAGTACTTTTCATTTCAGAGTAAGACAGACTGAAATATTCTATGACTATTTCTTTTCCTCTACATAAATGTTCAGGAAATGTGCTATAGCACTCCTGTTGTAAGGACTGGATGTACAATATTCATGACACATTATTGTGGAAAGTCATTTGTAGACTTAGCCACCTTTCCACCATGGAAGATTTTCTTCGGCATCAGAACAGACACTAATTGTTTCATGTTCCAGAAGAGATTGATTTCTGCTAGGTTCAGCATAGAAATAGCCCTAACCTGTCTCATGGAATATTTGCTGTGCTATTCTGGTAATGGAGATGAGGTAGAAATATTGGATACTGTTGGAAGGAGGGGATAGATTAGAGCGAGTACTCTGATCTGTATCATAAATCCTGCTATATAATCTCTTGTCTTTTAAGAGATTTAGAGGGACTGACTGCAAAAATCTGCACAAATGTTAGATTACTGTAGAACTTGGATGATGTTTATTAGTACCAGTTAATACTACGATGCAAAGGAATCTTCGTGATTCAACACAGACCCATGTAGTTTATTAGAATGCTGCTAATGTGGGTAAGTCTTAGAGGTTTGAAGGAAATCCTCATCTGTTCCTACTTCAGCTTCTGAAATAATGCCAGACCCGATGCCACAACAAGAGCTGGTTTAAAATTTTCCAGTTGAAGTTCTCTGTGGGAAAATGCTGATTCAGCTGAGTTGGAAGATTTTATTCGGGATGGGTCTATTCTATCAAAACTTTTAGTGAAAGCAAAGCTAAGGACTTTCTATCCATCTTGTAACTCAACCCAACTCCCTTGTGGCAGCACCCATTGGGAGCTCCAGGATGTCTGTATTGTATTTGACCTACAAGGCTCCTCACTTTATAACTATTGTCCAGACAAGAACACTCAGTTTTCCTGACCCAGCCAGCAGCCTGTCTAGTGTATTTGCAGAGCTGCCAATGCTGTATTGTTCATAAATTAAGGGAACGGGACCTTTGACTCCTTGAACAGTCTGTGAAAGGTGTCTGCTTATCTTCTGTCTTGTCATCACTGATGTTTGTGATAAATTGCTCCGAAGCAGATTTTAGTCTTCAAAATTTGTGAGATTTCTGGCTTCTATTCTAATAAAAATTAATACAAAATTGACAGTCACCGTTTTTTCTAGAGGCAGGAAAACTAGTTTTTCCACATCTGTAATCACACTATGCAGAGACGGAGTGAAAATAAGCTTTTCCTTGGTGAATTCAAATTTGTTGTTATAAAGTAGAACAGGAAATGCTTCCAAAAGTTGTTATTTCTCATAAAGCTTAAATGGTACTCTGTGGTGTATAAACTTTCTGAAGAGTGTAACAGGGAGTGTTATAAATTATTTCTGCTATTTTATATTTGCAAACATGTAAAATAAAAATGTAGTACAAAATCCCAGACTCTTAAAGACTTAGCTGGAGAGATTTGATGAGGACTACTCTCAGATCAGATGTCATAACAGGTCATGTAAATATTAATACATTTCAGTGCAAAATCATTCTCAAGTGCAGCAAAGCTTAGGTTTTCCTTTTGTTTAAAATAATAGGAGTAGAAAATATCTAAAATTAACTCTGAGCAAACTGATTTGACTGCAGCATCTGTGAGAGCTGTGGTAATTTATCACGTGTAAGCCTTGATAGCTTTTAAAATTATTTTTTTTCCTCTTTCAATATTTTTATTTCAATGGAGTTTCACGAAACGATAGGAAGAACGATCAGGTACTTTATTATATAAGTTTTTTTATGGTCATTCATACACATTTTGCTCTGTGATGTGAGTAAATCTGATACCATGGACAAATAATAATATTTTTAGGATTCTGCGATTGGAAATCCATCATGTTAATGTTAGCTTCCCATGGTAATTTAAGTTGCATTTTAACTTTAACTTGAAAAGCTGTTATTAAAAGAAAAAAAAAAAAGCACCATAATTATGTTAGCTGTAGTTATATAACCTAGAAGCTGATTATAAGTCTCTAGAATAGAGCTGGGGTTTTTTTATGGGTTTATTTGTGTGATTTGTTTTGTTGTTTGCCTGGTTTTATTCTAAGTTGCTAAAGTTGCCTAGATGTTTTGTGAAAGACAGTATCACAGGAGTTGTGGTTTTGCTTGCTTTTAGGTATCCTAGAGCAAACACTGGAGTACTCTTAGAACTAAGGATAAAAAAAAAGCTAATTGTGAAAAAAGAGACAAAGCTGTAGTTAAGCAGTGTGATTAAATCTTAGCTTGTCTTGGTTAAAGGATCAATTCAATTGCTCTTTTTTGTCCCCATATTAGCATTCTCGGTTAATATCCTGATCTTACTGAATCAGTTTTGGTTGTGGTTTGGTTTTGTTTTCATTAACCTCAGTGTAACAAGAACTTCACCCAGATCTCTCATTTTTGTTGGAGGGTTGCTCCTTCACATTCTTGAGCTGATTGTTCCATCATCTGAATTACAATGTTTTCAGTTTCTTGATAAATGCTTGCCAAGAGGGCCTAAAGTAGATTGCATGATGGCATTTTGCAGTGCTCTTTGAAAGAGCAGAAGTTTGTGCAAAGACCTTAAAAAAATTTTTCTGATTTTCACTGATGACATTTAATCACTTTCCAAATGATTCGCAACAGGAAAAAAAAAAAAAAAAAAAAAAAAAAAAAAAAAAAAAAAAAAAAAAAAAAAAAAAAAAAAAATCACTGGGTGTTTCCAGGCCTGTGCTGGCACACACATCAGCCATTGTCTGTGATGTAGGAACTGAGTGGTTATGGTTTCCTTTATTGTTGGAGACTGTTAATAAAAAACACTAAATCCCATCTTAGTGATGTGGCTGAATTAGTAGAAGAAAAGTATGTGATGAGACAACCTGTCTTTCTCCTGATAATAAGGAGGAACCCTGTGGAAATTGTGAAACAGCCTCAGGCTGAATCACATAATGAAGTGGCCTGTTGTCCTGCAGTGAGGATGGAGTAGCCTTCCTAGCAGAAGCTTTTTGTGTAAAAACCTGGACAAATAACCTGGCCTAAATGGTTACCAAAGCAAACAAGGTATGTTGTTGTGTACACATTGGAAATAGGAGATCTTCCATTCCCCTTTGATCCCTGTGTAGGAATGAAGGAGGAATTTTGACCAGGACATATCCTCTAACAGAGTGCACAACAGAACACAGCATTGCACGTTTCTTTCTGGGTGTGGAAGAGGTCTACCTTCTGCATTTCTTTAAGCCCAAATCAATAGAATTACTCTTGGTTTATGCCATGTGCAATATATATATATTTGTTCCATCTAACTTTGCTATCTTGTTACTTCAATGTAAGTACAGCTATAATTTTGTTACACTTCAATATTGTCAATACTGTCTTTTTTCATAACTTAGGATACAAAAATAGCTTCACTTGAGCGCAATATTAGAGATCTTGAAGATGAAATACAGATGTTAAAGACAAATGGAGTTTTGAATACAGAGGATCGAGAAGAAGAAATCAAACAAATAGAAGTTTACAAGAGTCACTCAAAGTTCATGAAAAATAAGGTAAGGTCTTATTAATGAAGTAGCTTAAGCAATGGAAATGAAAGTGTTAACTTGACCCTTTTCCACACAAGCAACTCTCTTTGCATGTCTTTTTAGGTAAATCTGTACTATGCAATACTCAGTACCTATGGTAAAGTTAAGCATTTTGGAAAAATATAAGGTATTTATATTTTGATTTAGGAAGAGGTAATGAAGAGCCCATTTCACCACTTCTGCAGAGGGTACTACAATCCTGAGTATTTTTAAATCAGTTCAGAATGTTGACTTGCACCATTTTGGTACATCTTCAGTTGTGCATTTTTTTATGGGTTTGACTGTAGTTTTGCAGTTCCATAAATGATGCCAAATTGTAATATTCCAGAATTTTGAAGATTTGCAATTTGATGATTTTGTTCCTTTGTACCTTTTTGTACTTTTCATTACAGTTTATTGTACATAGATAATTATGTGTTGACCACAAGCTGATAGTGCATATGTGATAATGTAACACATTTCCTGCTATCAAGCTCACAAAACAGTATTCCTTTCATTATTTTAAATTACATCAGATTGATTGTCCCAGCCAGTCTTTTTATCTCTTTTTATTTTGTTGTGCTCAGCTGCTGTCCAGGTAAAGATGAGTACTCCAAATAGTGTTTCTTGTGAGTTCTAATGCTTCCTTTCTGAAATGTTTATAATTGCCTTAAAATTGTAATAAATATCTATAATGTTACATTTTGTAGTAATTTATTCCCAGCTTTCTACCTTGAATGTTTTTGGTTTATGAAGTAATAAAATACTGAATTGAAGTACTTCATACAAAGAAAGAAAAAAAAAATGCTTGAAATTATGGACACGGAAGCTGGTGGCTCCATTTTCATAGAAGTTGAGGTTTTGGCAATGTCATTGAAAACATATTAATTATAGACTAAATTAAGATGGGATAAAACAAGACACAGCATCCTGAAGTAGAAATACTGAAAGGGAAAGCCAGCCATCTCATCTCTTGCAATGATGTTAACAGTTTGATCACCATGCCAGAATAAAATCTAGGCAAACAACTCTAGTAGTCATGACTATTACAAAATCTTACTTTATTTTAGATGTTATTCCATCCTAGTTATTTATGTTCTTGCTCTATGTAGTATTTAGGGGGATTTGTGTATGTGAAAATTGGATGTGTGAAATTCTAGAGAACTGAGATGGCTTGATTCAGTTTTTCTGAAACACTATACTTAAGCAGCTCTGAAAAAAACTGGTCTCTCTAGAGGCCATGTAAACAAAAAAAAAGCAGGACTTAATAGGCTTAAAGTGCCTACCACTCTCTGTTGATGCTAAAAATATTCAGTGATGTTGCCTTTTAAGTACAAAGTTTTCAATATCAGGTAGAAAAATACCATTACCAACCTTTCAGATTTGGGCAAGCCAAGATTCAGAGGCGGTATGCAGCTTGTCTATGGTCAAAAAATGAAACTGTGAAACCTTCTGGAGAATCTGTTTTCCATGATTTTCAGGTGTAGGGTTTTTTTGTTCTGTTTTTTTCCCCCCTCTTTTATCAGGATCAGGAGATCTCGACTTCTGGCTGTTGGCTTTCCACAACACAAAATATAGAAAAGTGAAAATGTTTGGAAATCTGCTGGAGACAGAGGTTTATTTCATGCCCTGTTTAATTCTTTTACACACTAATAGATATTGCAGGACCTCATATCTGGGTGTATGTGCTTTTTTAAAGATTCCTCTTAAAAGTTTATGTGGTTTCTTACTATGCCTTTGCTATATTCGACGTTTTTTTTTAAAAATGGAAGTTCTAGTACATTTTCACCACTCTACTGTATTATGAAAAAGCACCAGCCGGAGGCATAATTATTCAACAGAGTTTTGTGTGTTTGACAGGTTTTTTGGTGTGGTGTTTTTTTTTTGTGTTTGTTTTTTTGTGTTCTTTTGTTTTTTGGTGGTTTTTTTAATGTGAGAGCTCTAGTACAAGTTTATGTTCCTGGCAGTTTCTAGGTTGTGTAGCCAGAACTTTGCACTAAGCAAATTCTGTTTGTGCAACCCAAAGACCTTACCTGTGATGAAAATGAAGCTTTTTTTTGGTGATTCTTTCTCAGTGTGTGTGCTGTGTCTGGGGAAAAAATTGAGAAGAGTTTCTAGGAGAGATTAAGCATCTGTGATGTTCACATGGGTCTCATGTAAAACATGTGATGTAGTTCAGGCTGGCTGCAGATCTACATTTTGTCTTTATATCTTGTAGACAGATTTTCCAATAGATCAGTTTGTATACATTTTTCTCTCAGTTGCCATACTTGCCTGCATGTTCTGGCAATGGATGGAGAATGTTGGTTTGCTTTCAAGAGATTTTTTTTCTCTTTCAGTTTCTTAACTGCACTCTACATTTTCTTGACATCTGTTTTTTGTATGCTCCTTTGTTTTTGTTTTGATATTTTCAAACTGTGAAGGCAATTGCTTTTAGTGCCAGTGTAGGTTCTTGCTATTATATAGGAGCTCAGGGGTGACCAGCCAAGTATCTTAACCAGCTAGGCAAATGCATTGAAGTTTATAAAGATAAATATGGAATAAATATATTAAGATGTGCACATGGTCTGTAGTTGGTAGAAGCAATTTTTTTTTTTGTTATTTAATTTTTAACAATACACTTGCCATGTAAACCAAAATAGAAATCTTTTGATCAGCATTAAGTATTTCCAGTGACTGTGCTATGTAATATCCAGCCTGTGAAATATTACAGTATGTATGTCTTTAGGATGTGGTTGGGTACAGTCAGCCTATGGATACATATTCTTCTTTTCCTGGGGATTTTTGAATCACTTTCCATTTAAGATTTCCAGATTTATTGCATCCCAAATGTCTGTTGGGATGTAACTGATGGGAAAGAGTACTTCTAGCACTTCTCTGGGTGTTGCAGAATTGAAACTTGAATGTTAAAGAAAAATTTCTCAGCCTTGCAGTCATCAACAAAATTTTTGACATAAAAAGGAAGTGTGGTTTCTCTGAGTTACTGAGGTGCAGGAAGGCATTTTGTTTCAAATAATCCTCATGAGATGATATATCTGAAGTCATCTGGTGACCAGTGTAATTTCACAGAACTTTAAGACAAGTAGTTGTGTCTCACCTAATTCACCATCCTTCAGTATAATTCTGTGTGTTGTCCAGTGCTTTCTTTAGATTCATATACTCTGTATCCATCACAGTTTTGAGTTCTCTGGCTACCCCTCCCAGTTACCATCGTGGAAAGGGAATAATCACAATTACATTACATTTAAATTCGCTTAAATTCAGAAGCTCAGATATGCTTTTACAATCTTACAGACCTTTCACTCTGTAGAATTTTTTGTTATATTTTACCCAGACTTCTTTTAAGTTAATTGCTTTGGCTTGGCTTTTCTAATACCTGAGAATTCCATATGAAGTGCCAAAGAGCAAAAAAAGAGCTGAGGATGGGGGGCAGCAACGCATTTGCAACATGAGTCCGGTTAAAATTCCACTTCTCTGTTTTCCTTTCCCAATTAATATGCCTGCTTTTGCTTATCAGGCTCCTAAAAAGCCTGGATTCACTCTGGTCAGTGATAAGTCACCAGAATCATGCTTTTGGAAGGAATGGGCTATTGGATTGAATTTATACCTTTCTGAATAATTTTTCCTAGGCATTTTTCCTTTTCTCACACAGGATAAATTCCTTTGAACTTAAGTGTGGTCCATGGTGAATTTATAGGCCACATCATCATGGATAATCTTTAAGAGTTTGCTTTTAATTACTGCCAGAACAGGATAATCATTCATAAAACAGAGAGTGCTAAATAACAAGAAAGTCAATTGAAGTTGGGAGTGTAAAGAATCCAAACTTAATTCTCTTCTAGAATTTACAGGTGTCTGAGTTTTATTGTATCGTGGTCACTTACATCTTTCATCTTTCAGGTGCAGCTGTGAAGTGGAAATGAGATTAATGATCTAATCTTTTTTTTATTTTTAATTTTTTCCACATTACAGATTGACCAACTGAAACAGGAACTCTCAAAGAAAGAATCAGAACTTCTTGCCTTACAAACTAAGCTTGAAACCCTTAGCAATCAAAATTCAGATTGCAAGCAACACATTGAAGTGCTTAAAGAGTCACTTACTGCCAAAGAACAGAGAGCTGCCATACTTCAGACAGAGGTACTGAATCTTCTAATCATAACATGCAAGAGAAATAGTTAATAGCATTTGTCAAGGTGGTGATGTTTTTGCTGCTTGTCTATGTAGAAGGCAATTTGTTAAAGAACAGTGAAATAATTTAAAATCCCTTAAATGACAAAATATTTGTTAAATAGATTTTTTTTGTAGTACATCTGCTCTCATTTTAGAATTTTTTAGAAGCACCTCTCACTGCATTAAAAAAACCCCCAACATTGGTGCCTAGTTCTCATTCTTCTGTGGGGAAACTGGGCCTTTAATGGCTTGGTTGTTGTGATGTCATTCCTTGTTTCTTCATCTGTTAGTTGACTGAGTCTTCCTTTTAGTTGCTATGGCTTGATGCTTCTTTTTTTACTGTGTGTTTCTGTACTGAAGAGTTAAGGCACTGATGTAATTTGAAGTGATCTCTTGAACAGTGCATTATACTAATCTGTGGTTATTTCAACTACAACCAATGTTTATTTCAAAATATGAGTAATTTCAGTCTTTTAAACAAGTCAGTGCATTAGCTGTGTATGTATGTGTAAATTCAGGTTATAAAAATACAGGTAGTGGAATACAAAGTTGATGGTTGTCATATTTGATGGAATGTGTAAATTCAGTGTGAGAAATGCTGTCACTTCATTTCCTGTGGTTTGAAAAAACTCCATAGACCTGGAGCACACAATATTGGTTAGATTGACTCCTGTTATAATTTTTTTCTTTCATTTGTAATGTGTGTATTCCTTATAAAACACAGAAATACCAGTGAAATTCAGTCCTACAGTGCAAATAGTTCCCCTGCAAAGAAGTGTATTGTTTAAGGTATACAGGAATCTTACAGAATGTTTCAGATTTCTGCATATGATTGATAGAACAAAGTAATTGATAGTTCACAGGTAAAAACGTCAGCAGTTTCGACAGATCTCAATGTAGCTTTTGAGTAGTAAAGGTTACATATCTTAAATCTTTGGCTGTGCAGATCTGCTTTGCAAGATTTTTATTACCTGTCATGCTGCTGAGGATACTGATGAATTCCATTTGCTCTCCACTAATTTGATTTCCTAATTTTTCATCAGACTGTTATGTATTCAAGACATTACAGTCTTAAGGGTGGCAGATGGGCAGTGCTAAAAAGGAATGAATCTACAGTGCTTTTGATGAAGGGCTGCTGGAGTTGTGCAGTCCTGGTAGAGAGCCAGTTGGTTTCTCTTTCCAGTTTTTACATAAAGCTGTTGAGCTTGAACTTTTATGTGAAGCAGTTTAAGTTGAAATTAGCTGTAACTGCCTGTTGATGTGCAGGTAACGATTGTATTGTGTCTGTTTATTGTTAGTCTCAAAGGGAAACCAAATGAAAAATTCATGTTAAAATGGTCAGACAGCTAACTTGATAGAAGGAATGTTCTATAATAGCATAGAATGAATCCTTTTCATTTGATCCAATATAATGTTATTTGTGACATAAATGATTGTAATATTTCATACAACTAATATGAGATTCTTCCAGCTTTATTTTTCCAGAATTTTTTTGGTTTATTTCATATGCATTCTTATCAGTTATACACATCTATTGATGCAGCCACTATTTGAATTTGTTTACCAAATTTTGATCTAATAGCAGATTTAAAATGGGAAAATAACTTCATTTGCCTCAAAATTTCTTCTTTTTGAAAAGACATAATTATACGTTGCCTTATATGCACCAGTTACCTGTGAGGCAGAGACTTTAACCCATGTTAAACTTTAAATTATAACAGCAACTTACTTCATCTCATAATACTTGAATAACTTGCATACTTTGGGCAATATTAATTACAGCTCACTTTACTCCATTTAAGAGGCACTGGATGCACTTTATGGTGGAGATGTAGTGCATCTTTGCTGAAAAAGATCATTACTTATATGTTATGTAGGTAGAAATAAAACATTATGTACCCCTTAGTTTATCAAGCCGGGACTTACCAGGAAAGAACAATACTTTTGTTTTTTATTTTAAAGTCCCTGTCTTCTTGTAGGCATGCCACAGGCTGTACAGCCTTCCATCAGGAAGATTGTAGATATTCAGGAATTGGAAATAAAGACTGCTTTCTGAAGTTAAGTTATACTGAGGCTCACAGAAGTTTTGTGATTAGTTTGAACATAGTTTCTGTCTCTTTTGGGTAGACTTTGAATCTAGAGCTTCTTAAAACTGCTGAGTTACCCAGTCCTGTTTCTTGGAAGAAAGCCTTAGAGCAGCTTCCAGCTAGCCATAAGAAATGTACTTATAACCAAATGCAGGGTTTGTCATAAATTGCTGTGTAACTGCCTGAGAGTGTTTTGCTTTCTCTAATAATCATGAAAACAAGTGGCAGATCTCTGTGTCCAAGTGATTTCACAGAGCAGAAAATTGGATTCCTCAAGGTTGTCGTGCATGTTTTAATTATGTTCTGTTGTTGCATATTTTTAAGACCCTCAGAATTTCAGCTCATTCTTTACCACCCTGTTGTATGCGAGGGAGTTTCTCTGGTTAAAAATTATTGCCAGAATGTCTCTTCTTCACAAACACTTTTGTTACAACTTCCAGATGGAATAGCAGTTTATCAGAGAAAGAGTCACTTAAACAGTGGGCTTTCTGGAGAAATCTGCTGGAGCTCTGAGAAACAGAAAAGCTGGACAGCAACTGAATTTGTAAATTGCTGTGTCTGCTCCTTTGTAGGCTAAAGTCATTTCTTATCAATATTTAAACAAAATAGGACATATCCTTAACATAAGTGACAAAAGGGTTAATACAAAATAATTACTTAGGCTGTAAAACACACATGGGATACAAAAAGTCTTGAGGGGGTTTAGAGCTGATCTTCATCCTAGTCTTATGAGATGGTTGAAAGGCTGTTTGAGCTGCTTGCATTTTTTTTTATTCAGGGTGAGAATGCCTCCTTTTTTCTCTTGCTTCTTCTGCCTGCTTATTTGGCCTTCATATATTTTGAGTGACCAGTGGGCAAATATGTGAGCAGTAAGAATGGAGTACTTCCTATGTTTGTTTGGTTGTATGCTTCATTGTACATTTGAATTAACAAATTCATACCTTCGGTCTGCATTCTGTTATTACATGCTGTATAAACTAAATATGATGCAGCAAGACAGAAAAATTGAAAACAAAACCTTAGGGTAAAGTTTTCCTGCACTTCCTTTATACCTACTTTTTTGCTAATTACTTTGTAGATACCAGCTTCATGTAACTCAACAATATCTGTCTTCAATACTCAAATATCCTGTCTTTCAAAAGGATCTTTTAAATTTCCATTTAATCTTGAGCTTGGAGAACTCGGGGAGTAGAGGCAATGTTTATATTTCATATGAATCTTGCTGAAAATGTTATATTTGTTTATGCTACATTTGTTATGTAGTCATATAAGACTAAATATGAACTAATTTTAAGTATCAGCAGAGGCCGTTCATGTTTTTTTTTTCTGGTATGTATATATTAAATAGTGTTTAATTAAGTAACAAAATAACAAATCAAAAGCTCCTCTAATGAAGCTCATACATTTCGCCCAGGAAATACAACCCCTGCAGCAAGAGAGCTATGATACGACAGGGGGGTTTTCTCTGTGTTAAACCCAGGAGCCTTCTTACTGAAGACCTGAGAATGAGAACATCATTTCTGTAGTGATCAAACCTGCTGGCTGCCAGGGTAGAAGAATGAGGAATAAAAATACTGCTTTGTCAGTTGGGCTGTCTCTATGATCTGGGACTTAAGCTGACTGAGACTTCAAGTGTGCTTTAGTATCAACCCATCAATGATGCTAGAGGAAGCAGTTTAGTTGTCTGCAACCAGGAATTTGGAAAAGATTTTGTTTGCTTAGAGCAACTATCTCCAGGCCTCAGGTCTTGTCTAAGGGGAGGGCAATAGCTTCCAGCAGCAGATGGGAAAGCAGCTGCAGGGAGGTGCAGGGCAAATGGCAGCCCTCCAGCAGGTGGAAATCATTATGGAAGGAGTTTTTTACTGTACAAACTATTGTTGTTCCCAGATGAGTAAAGCTAATAGCATTTTAGCCTGTGTTAAACCACACTCCTTTCTTCCTCTTTGTAGAATAGATAGTTTTTGCTAATTATCACTGTAGAATTTTTTGCTGCCTTAAAACATGCTCATAACCTGCCTTGAAGGGCTTCTTTCTAGAGATGAAAGTAACCATTAAAGGCTAGTTTTAATTCTGAGCTGAATTAAGCTATTGGTAGTTGCAGTGTCAACTTCCTGCTTAAACCGGATTACTTTGTAATCATCTTGTTGTGATTAAATCAGCTTAGTAAGTCCTGTAATAAAAGAAATCTTCAACAGGATCTCAGTTTTATTGTTATTGACTTAATGGCACTCTGTAGGTTATCTTTAGGTTTTGGAGACAGCAGCAGCATATGATGCATCAGAATGTGATTCTTAGAATCATGCCATGGCTGGGGTTGGAAGGGGGCTCTGGCAGTCAATTATTCCTGCTCAAGCAGGATCACCTAGAACTGGTTGTCCAGGACCAGTTCCTGATGGCTTATGAATATATCCAGGAATGGAGACTCCACAACCTCTCTGGGCAACATTATCAGTAATGTTCCCTGATGTTCAGGGGCAACCTCCTATGTTTCAGTTGGTGAATATCAGTGACGAGTAGAGGGGAAGGATCATCTCCCTCAGCTTCCGGGCAACACCACTCCTAATGCAGCCCAGCATACTATTTGCCTTTTTAGCTGCAAGGAAAATGGTGTCCACCAGGATGATGAGGTCCTTTCCTGCAAAGCTGCTTTTGAGCTGGGTGGACCCCAGCATATACAGGTGGATGCATGGAGTTGTTCCTCCCTCAGTCCAGGACTTAGTATTTTCTTTCCCTGAACTGCATGGAGTTCCTGTAAGCCCATTTCTCCAGCCTGTCTAGGTCTGTCTGAATGGCAGCATCACTCTCTGATGTATCAGCTACTCAGCCCAGTTTTGTACCATCAGCAAACTTGCTGAGGCTACTCTCTGTTCCATCATCCAGATCAATAATGTAGATGCCATATTGACCCCTGTGTGTGTGTGTGTGTCAGTGTTCTACCTGAATTCCCTGATTCTACTTGATACTCCTCTGCTTCCCTCCATGAGTCTCACAAGCCAGCTGAATTAGGGCATGGGGCTTAGAAGTAATCTGTTGATATTAATTGTAATTTCTTGAAGTTCAAGTATCCCTGGAAGCTAATTAGTTTTATTTTGTTTGTGTATGTTGTTCAGTAGAATAGGGGGATATGGTATCCATATGGATAACCCATAACCCATGAATGGCCTTAAGGCCAAAGACAAGTGGCTCTTGGGTTATAGAAGAGGGAAAAGCAGGCTGGTGGTTTGGGTCTGCTACCTTGGGTTAAAAATGAAAGAAGGTAGCAAATCACTGATGAGGCTGATTCTTGTGTAGGGTACATATACCTAGGTGAAAGTTTGCTATACAAAGGGGAAGAAGCCTATTTGAAAATGAAAAGCTTCTGCAGCTGTGGTGGTCCAGAAATCCTTGGAGATACTCATGATGACAGTAGAGCTCAGATGACTTTTTAATTATTTTATTGATAGGATTCTGAATATTATTTTCTTTATAGCTATGTGGTGGTTTAGGGCCTTTCACTTCCTCCTCCCTTCCTTGATTAACTTTTAGAAGGAAAGAAATCTGTAGGTTTTGGTATCATAGGGCAGTATGACATTAAGCTGCTTGTGAAATATCAGTTGTTTCATAGGTGACCTGCTAATATTTTTGGGAAATATTTAAATAAGATCAGCTTAGGCAAACAGCATGTACACACTTCATGTCATAATTGATAACATTATATTATTAGGTATTCCTTTACATTTCTCTAGTACTCGTCAGACTTAAAATCATCAAGTGATGCAGGCAGTGTGAGAATTTTCGAAAGATTGTTATAGATAAAACATATTTATATACTATCTCCTGCAAAAGAAGCAGCAGCTGTATTTTCGCACGAGTTAGTTGATCCTGTCATAATTTGGTATATTTTCAGCTAGCTGCTGTGGTACACTTAATGGAATTCCAGTTTTGTGGCTTTAATTTTTCTTTTCTCATAAGACAAAAGCTTCTTTTTCATTTTCCTAAATTGGAAAAAATAGAAACTTGGACATAAATGTTCTATTTCACTTAGACAAATGAAGGATAGTATATGTGTGGCAAAAGCTGCCTTTCTAAAGCAGATTTGGTACGTAACTGCCATGGCTTCCCATGGTAGAGCTGTGAAGTTTTATAGCCTTAAGGCTTTAGTAAATAAAAATCCTTGGGACTGTTGGCTGGCACACACATATGGGAACAATCATCTTAGTTTCCAGTTGTTGCAGGGAGGAATTGCAGTTGTGCACAGCGAGCCATGAAAACAGTGGTCTGACACTTAAAAAGAATCTTGGCTAAACAACTACTGTGCATGATAGCACCTAGTTAAATAAGGATATTAATGTCCTTAGAGCAAAAATTTTTGAAGATATGTACTTAATGAGAAGGCTGTGAATTTAATTAAAATACAAAATGTTGTCAAAGGCAGGATGCTAATTAAAATTTGCTGTACAGTTAAAACTGCTTGTAACAAAGTTCTGAAATCATCTGTCTCCTTTGAAAAATGTGCTTTTTAGATCTTTGGTTGAGTAAGTGGTTAATGATGTCAGTAAACTCTTCAGTTAGTTGACTGGGATACAGTTCTCCATGTTTGATTCTTTTCCTGTGATTATTTTAATATATGGCATATAACTTAAATGTAAGCAACCTGTGGGCATGCTTTGGCTGCCTATTTTAACCTAAGGGGTCAACCTGAACTTGCAGAGGCAAACTTTAATTCTTTTATTTTTGTAATGTGTGGTCAATTTTTCCAAGTTCACTAATAATATTCCTTTAAAATAGGTAGGCTTTGTAGATTACTCATATTGTGCTTGCAAATCACCATTGCCTGTGCTGGGTTCCCTTCTGCTTTCTTTCAGTGGAACAGAGTTTGATGCAAGGTGCACATCACACTGTTAACAGTTGGCTAGAAGTAGGCTGAAACAATCCTGCAAATGCAGCGTTAATGAAGGCTTTCATGTCCTTTTGCTTTTGTTTTCCAATTTATTCCTCAGGTTAAAGCATAACAGCTGTTTCTTATCTTTAGAGACTATTTTCTTCCAACTGCCCTACATGTCGACATCAGGATACATTGGGAAAGTCTGAGGGGCTTGTAAATAAAAACTGTTCTGGATCGTGTTCACTGCATGCTAATTTTCCCCTATAAACTGTTCAAACTGTTGATGTTCCTAGAAAATACTTAAAATACTTTCCATTATTTTTATTATTTTTGCACTGTATCATTTACTCATTGTTCTGAACACCGTTACAGCATCACTACATTGCATTCTGCAATAGACAGTGGTATTCAGAAATACTGTAGCTGGCTTCCTTTAGTATCTAATTGAAATGGAAATAATTATCTATTATATCTGCTATTTCTGTATATAATAATCTTTTGCACAAATAATATTTTTCTTTTTTCCATATACCTGCACCATTTGTGGATGCATTTAAAAGATTTTTGTAGCAAGATCAGGAAAAGTTACCCCCCTGTTGGAAAACATTTTTCAGTGTTTTTCAGTAGTGAATTTTGAATAATTGCAGTTGAAGTATTCTTCACTGAGGACACTGATGTTGTTTTAAAACTTAAGATAAATAATAAAGAAATAAAACAATTTCTGTAAGAAATTACTATCAGTAGGAAGCAAAGTTTGTAAGATTCTTTTTCTTTGCATATCTACAAAACCTGCTCGTGGTGCCTGTTTGCCTTATCCAGTCTCACAGAAGTGATTCTTTGGTCAGTGGCTGGCATGGAACACTGGTACTACTGTAAAGGTTTGTTCTGGGGGTACATCTTTTATCTTTAAAATAACATACATAGCAAAATAATGTAAAAATAAGCAGAGTCCTTACAAGTCAATGAAGGAAAATACAGAGGAAAAGGTGCTCAGGTACATTTGAGCTCCAGATTATGCTTCATCCCTCCTTTACATGTTTTGGAACTCTAAAACATAACACAGTGCACATTTTTAATGGGCCTTGTGTTACATTGAATTTCAAATAGAACATGTATTTTGTGTCTTGGTATAGTTCTATATGCTTTTCTGTCTTTGACTATTTATACCTAGATTTCTCTGCTCTCTGTAAGGAGCAGTAAAGTTCCTAAAATTATAAAGTATGAAAATAAAGACTAGAAAATTAATTTGAAGCAATGTCTAGTCAGCTGCACACTATTTGAGTTTCAATAAAGCAATCTTTTCCCTTGTTATTAATTTATTTCATTTTTGAGGTAAGAGAAAATTTTATTTACTCTTTTGGCTAGAAAAATTCTGTTTTCTTCATTAAAAAGCACAGATAATTACCAGGTTTTTAATTGTAGAACTGTTTCATCATCCTAAATAGGTGATATGAGGGAAATGACTTTTCTCTTATTGAATAATTTTATTCATTTGTTTTTGGTCCAGTTTTATCTTCCCTGTAAATAAAGTTCTGGCTGACCTTTCAATATAAGGATTAGTTGGCTTTCTTATTTGTTTTGAAATTTTACCAGACATTGAGGAGCTAAGGGCATTGGGGGGTGGGGGGGGAAGATAAGTTGCCTCCATTTCATCCCATTTTAGGATTTTATGCATGATTTCATAGAGTGGCGGTGAATACAATAGTATATATTTGATACATCTTTTAGGTTTATGTTTGCAACAGACTGGAAACAGTTGAGAGTAGTTTTCCTAAGCATAACCATAAACAGAATGAAGTTTATCCTGCCAAGTGTCAGGCCACAAATAAAGACAGACACGTGTGGTCAACCTGCCCTCTGTTTCTAGAAAAAGTGCTGTTGGACCAAACCAACTGAGTTTAAATCAGGCAGGAAATCTTTGCCAGACTGCAGCTGTGTTGGTTTATCAGCTATGGGAAAGTCCAGGGCTGTCTGCATTGAAGTGCCAGTTGCCTCTGTTATCTTTTTCTCCTCTAGCATGTTTCTGTGTACTAGTGGTCTGGTAGTGGCTAGTTTACTCTGTGTCATCTTATGTCCTAAATTCTGAAGCAGTCTGTCACATACCTAGTAATAGGATAAGCTTAAATGATGTTTTTTCTCAACAGGGAGTGCTTTCAGGAACTGTTAAATAGGTGAGAATATTTTGGCACCATCTGTTTTTATAAATTATAATTTTTGTATAACTGAAATCAGCACTCATTCCTCCACTTTTAATTAGAAAAATAAATCAAAAGGAATTATACAGAGGGTGGGAGTGGTCACAAGTGTCCTGGGGTGAATAGGGAGGTCTAGGGTTGACAAAAGTCAGAGGCTGAGTTCTAAAGTCAGCAGCAGATGGGAGCTGGAGGTAGGGACACATGGATTCAGGAGGGCAGGGATCAGGGTCAAAGGCAGATGAATAGATGGAATCCTCCCAGGATGCCAGCAATGGGCAAAGAAGGACTTGACCTTTGTGATCCCTCAAGCTTATACTGTATATGAAATGTGTGGAGTGGAATACTCCATTTGGTCAATTTTTGTCACCTGTCTGGACTGCTCTTCCCTGAAAGGATGGAGGCAGGTGTTACCCCTTTACTTCCTCTCTCTTTCTGGAGCATAAGATGCTTCTCAGAACCTTGCAGTGGCCTTGATTCTGGATACTGTTTTCTATCTGTAACTATAAACATCGAGCATTATCAGTACTAGAAGAAAACATGCCATTAATTTCAGCAAATTCAGCTACCTAGAAGAAACTTAGCTGAAAGTAAGATTACAAGAAAGAAAATTAGTTCTATCCTGGACATATAGCAAGAGATATGAAGAGCAACAAGAAAGGTTTCTAGAGGCATATCAGCTGCAAAAGACAAGGGAATATTTGGGCTCACTGACAAGTGGGAGAGAAGACATGATTCTAAAAGACATGGAGAAGGACAAGGTACTGAATGCATTCTTCACCTTGATCTTTCCTATAAGACTATCAGTCAGCAATCCCACATCTCTGAATCCAGGGCAAAAAGTTCAGGGCCAGGTAAACTTAACCTCTGAGGAGAAAGATCAGGTCAGGGAATAATTAAACAAACTGGACTCACACAGGTCTCTCAGACTCACTGGAATGCACCTGCAAATAATGGTGACATTGTGTCAATTACCTTGGAAAGGGTCATGGTGCTTGGGGGTCTGAGTACTGGAAGGAAGCAAATGTCACTCTAAGAAAGGCAAGGAGGATCCAGGTAACCACAGGCTGGTAAATTTTGTATCGATCCCTATATTTGTCATAGTATGGAAGGAATAATTCTGGAAGCCCTTTCCAAATGTAAGACAGACAATATATATATATATATAAAAATATATTTCCAAATATATGACAGGTGATTTGGCGTAGCTAGCTTGGATTTATAAAGAGGAAATACTGTCTGACCAACCTTACAGCCTTCCTTGGTGAGGCAGCTGCCTTTACCAGAATTGCCCAGGAGCACTGACTGTTGGTGCTGGTGAGGTCCTAAGTGTGTGTTGCTATGCAAGATTGTGGCTGTTGTCTATTGACCACTATAATTTCTTGCTAAATACACGACCTAGTGCCAAAATCTTGTGTAAGTGTATATTCTAACTTATGCCAGTGTATTACTTTTTTCTTCCTCTCTTTTATTTTAGCTAGACTAACCCCATTGGCAAGCCACCTCTTCTTTAAAATATACTTTGCCTTATTAATAAGGATGTGAAGGCAAGAGACTGGTCTTTATTTCTGTTCACCGTGGCATAATATAGTTTGTAGTTATTAAACAAGCAGATTACAATTACTCTATCATTTTATTTATCTATCTATCCTTTCCTGAAGATATTAGAATTTGGGTTAAGATAAAATATACTAACAAAAAGGTAAGTGCTTATAGCTAGCTAACAAAGCACATGAATAGCAATGGCTAAATGTGACTGAATATAGCAGGATGCCACCATAAAGGGCAAGATGAGCCTGATTTTCCATGTGTACAGATCAGTGATTTGTACATTTCACTGGCTTAAAGATTGCATATGTACTTCTCAAAATATTTGACATTCTCAAAATATGTTGTTATTGGCAGGTTTGTTTTTTTTTCCCTAGAACTTTTAGGCATGTCACCTGGGAATATAATGATTTTTCTTGTTGGTTTTACTATCTCTGAATGTAATATAAAATTTTGTGAAAATGTTAGTATTCTGCATGTATATGTAAGTAAACTCTGCCTTGTGTTTTATTTAAACTTCTGGAATTTTTATGGGTGGATTGTCCCCAGAAAAAGCTGTCTTTTTGTTGGAATGCTGATAGTTTGATTTGAAATCTAACACTATCCTTTGCTTATGTTGGGCTGGATAATTCTTAAGCATTTTTATTAGAGTATTCATCTTTTGCAGTTTTTGGCAAACTCTTCTTAAATACTTCATGTCTGTAGTGGTTCTCATGGTTTCTAGGCAAGTAGAAACCTTGAAAGATAATCTCTGTTCAGCTTTGTAGTGGAAATGATGATAAATTCTCACCACTTGCCTCATGAAAAAAAGTCACAGCATAGCTGGAATTTTGGGACCTTCTTTCTTTTGTGCAGTGCATTTCACACTCAGCCTATGCAGCCCAGTTGCTGCAATGCCCCTCTCCAGCTCCAGGGCAGTCCTCAGGGAGGGTTGGTTTGCAGGTGTTTCCTCTTTTAGTGTGGGTACTTCCTCCTCTGGTGTCAGACTTAGTGCAAGCGCATCTGTTCTTTGTGGTTTCAGTGCAGGAGGTTTATGAGACTGACAAATTGAGGCTTAAGTTCAGATGAATCCTAGAATCATGTAACTTGGGAGGAGGTCATGTAACTGTAGAGGTCATCTAGCCCAAGCTTCTTCTCAAAGCAGCTCTTAATTAGGGCAGGCTGCTCATGTCTGTGTTCAGTCAAGTTTTGGATATATAGAGATGTGGAGATTCCATAACCTTTATAGCATCTGTTCCAGTAGCTGACCAAGCTTGAGGTAAAAAATGTGGGGGTTTTATGTCAAGGTGAATGTTCCAGCTGTCTCATTGCTTCCCAGTGCACCCATGGGAATAGTTTGGCTTTATCTTCTCACACCCTCCCACTAAGTAATTGAAGTCAGCAGTGAGATTTTCCTGTGGCTTTTTCTTTGGCGTGCACAAATCTGGGGCTCTACCTCTGCTGGTAAGTTTTGTGCCCCTGTCCTGTGACCTTCTTTCTAGGTGAGTCTCATCAGGACGCGTGCCAGTATTATGTCATGCCAGATCAATACTGGTCTTGTACTGGGCAAGTCCAAACTGGGTACAGAGCTCCAAGTATGGTGCCAGAAGTTCCAGAGAGAGGTTCCACACCCCCAAGATAGGGGCTGCCTGTTTTTCCAGTTTGTTGGGTTTTTTTCCTGCTTGCTTAGCTATTGTTGTGAAGAACTCTGTGTTTTGATGCATGATCCCAAGGATGATTTCTAGAATATGAGATTGGAGTTGCAATGTGTTAATAATTCCAAAAAAATATTCTTAGTCATATATATAACTCCAAGAATTATTATCCACTTGCAGTTCTAATAGAAACAGTCTGGTGAAAAGCTTAGATTATATTTGTTATTTAACAGGTCAGTGTATTTTTTAAAAAATAGAGTAGTCCATGAATAAAAAGACCACCTTTCCTCTGCAACAAAAAAATTGTGTCAATAGCAGACCAAAACATATTAGGCAA
Source organism: Florisuga fusca (assembly GCA_038090715.1). Lineage (NCBI taxonomy): Eukaryota > Metazoa > Chordata > Aves > Apodiformes > Trochilidae > Florisuga > Florisuga fusca. The sequence continues at coordinate 8,461,235 of JAAWXA010000016.1, read as the reverse complement.
ATTATTTCAGTGATTATATGTTATTTTCCTCCACTGAGACAGATGCAATTTTTATGATTTGAAGGCTAGTTTATTTGCTTGTTTGTTTTTTTCCAAACCTTACCTTGGTCAGTTGCAGAATTACTGGTATATTGCTTTTCTTAAAGTTTTTGTGTTTTCCCTATTGGCTTCTGTGGGACCAGTGAGCAATAGGTTTTGATGAGCAGCTGCACAAACTGAACATGAAAAGAAGCCATGACAGTAATTTAAGTCAATTGGCTTGCACCCACTGTCACCTGGCTTCATCTTTTCAGGAAGGAAAAGAAATCCAGGGCATGGTTATGTGGTTCTCTGCAGCCATCTCCAGCGACTGTATTGAACCCCATAAGCATCTCATAGAGAACAGGAATAAAGGCATGGCATACTTTGAAGTTCAGGGCCTCTCTTTATTCCTGCTGGTATTTTTGAGCTACCTGAAAAATGCCAGCAGTCACATGCACATGGGAACTGGGACATGTGGGTAAGAATTGTAACAGAATCCACATCCACTGTGTTGGATTTTTGTCATCTAGGAAAAAGTCCTTGTATGGCTATAATAGTTTTATAGATCTAAAATGCAGTGGCGATAGTTAATGCAAAATTTCAAAATATAAACAACCTTTTAAAATGTCAAATTTAGCAGTGGAGGGGGAACTCAGGATGGCAGCTGTGATGTGCCCTATTGATAAATCAAAATCATAAATTCAAAACATATGTTATGATCTCAGTAATGTAATCCAGGTTATGCTTTAGAGGGTAATGATTGTGCATTTTGAGTGCTAGAAGTTTACTTTGCCTTTGACCTGATGTCTTGACGTGCACTAGAAGTACACTGCTGCTGTATTGTGGTAAATCGTGTTGGTGCTCAAATGGTAATGTCAGCCTAAGTTTTTATTCAAGTGAGACATAGAAGTTTGATTTATAGTGTAAAAATATTAATGTTCTTACTCAATAAGAATAATATTTTCTTTTCTGTGTTGCTTAAGATGCACATGGAACCTTAAGGTATCAAAATTTAGGAGGGGGGAGGGAGAAAGCTACTTGCTGTGGTAAAGTCTTAAAATGAGTGTGAGAGCATTTTCATACAAGTGATGAGAACCTCCTGGACATGATTGACCTAAATTAGCTTGATTGCTTTTTATCAATTGCAGCTGCACTATTTAGCATAAAAATGCAAAACATCCAAAAATCATTTGCCTTGCAGTGTAGTAGAAAGATGGTTTTAGTTAGTCTTTAAGATGTTTCAAATGTTTATTCTATACAGATTCTCTGAGAATGGATCCAGAATGTATCTAGTTACAGAGAATTAGTACAGATATTGTAAACTTTGAGAAAATTAATTAAGGAAAATATGCTGCTTTATGAATTACATATTTAGGATTTTCTCTCTCTCTTTTTTTTTTTTTTTTTTTTTTTTTTTTTTTTTTTTTTTTTTTTTTCCCCCCCTTTTAACTGTGTTAGTAAGTTAAACAGTTCAAAGGTATTTGTTGTAGTGGCATAATCAGACATCTGCTGTTAAAAGCTAAAAGAAAAGGACTAGAACTGCTGGTGAGATGTTCAATTTTCTCACTTGCTTTTTCAGCCAGTGGCATGGTTGAAAGAGCCTGAAGTTATGTAAAAATGAATTTATTTCAAAATAAGATGAGAAAATTTTAGAACAGTGTTCAAGATTGGAACCCCTGTTGAAAACTTGTTTTGGGGAAATGCCGCTACAATTATTTAAAGGCTATGTTCTGTTTATTCAGTTTTGATATCTGTTCATTTGCCATCTGAATTTCTGTTTTGTAGGACTGTACTCCTTGCAAACACAGATTCCTGTTTCAATGTCTGAATGCCTGTTTTAAGACACAAACCTTTATAGAAAGAAACTACCAGAAAGTATGTGGGCTGTCTTATTTTATTCCTATGAAAGGACTGTTTTAGCTCCTCAGTTCTTTCTTAATTTTAAAAATAACATCTATATACGTCATTCATTAAATAAAGTTTTAATTTTCTTTATTCCTCTGATAGGTCTTGCAATTCAGTACAGAGATGAATGAGTGCAGAGGGTTATATTTCTTCTTGCATAAATAATAGAGGGGTTTCGAAAGTTTCAGTTACAGAGGCACTTAATTGCATCTGCACAAGTTTACAGGGAGACTGCAGAGGTATTACTGGGGTATAATATATGCAGGAAGAACAAAGGCTGACTTTCATGTCCTAAATTTAATTTTCAGGGATGATAGGCCTAAAAAAAAAAATCCCTGTTTTTTTGTAAAGTGAGATGGAAATCAAAGAGGCTAATACACCTATGTATCCACAGATTTGCTTTGGTAATGCAGGTACATCTATATTTAATTAAGTTGTACATGGTTGATTTTATTCTCTAACTAGTAGCTGCTCTATTTTCTTGAAAAACTTGTTTACTCAAGAAGTACTTAGAAATTAAATTATCTGAAGCATCATTTTAAGCTCCAAAATGCTTGTGCATTTTGCAATTTAGTTGAAGTGTGCGAAATGGGTGTCACTACTGTCACTACATGGGATCATATAGGGCAGAGCACTAGGAATATTTCTGTCTAATCACAGAGACAGAAATATTAGCAGTTCATTAACATGCTTTTTAACCTACTGAGTTGGAAAGGTGAGGGGTTTCTGTGGTTTTTGCTTTTTTTTTTTTCTTCTACTTGAGATGGTATTTTGATACTCCTATTTACTGATAATTATGAAATATAATATTAGTTTTGTTTCACCAACCTATTTTTCTTTTTAACAAGTAGTTACATTGAATCAAGTATTAAAACTATCTGAGATGCCTCTGGTTTTCATGTCTGAGATTTGTTGCTCTGTGACCCTGTGATTCTATTAGATCTATACTGTATTAGTGTCTGTACTGGGAAAGCAGGATGAAGGAATGATTTCTTTTAACCTATTCTGATGCAGGTTTGTAGGTTAATGATTTTTCTTTGTTGATTCTGCTGCAGTGCAGGATCAAACATAGGTAAGTAGTCCTGAATTTGGAGTAATAGGTTGCTGTTACAGTTCTAGTTTTTTCCTCTTATATCAAGTCTGACAAATGCAAGAATGTCTGTTGTTTTGTTACTCCTTTTGTCATTCTCCTTAAGTGAACTATTAAGTGAGAGCCTGTTTTTTTTCTGGCTTATCTTTTTCTGGTATAGCCTGGTCAACACTACCATTCACATGAGAAACAGGGATTTGTGTGGATATCACGTTGAGGCAATGCTGAAAAGCAATTTTAAATAGTATAATTCAAGACTTCTTAAAAACTTGGCAGGATAGCTATAAATAGATATTTATATGGTTTTATCTTTCACCTATTACCAAAAAGAGTTTTCATTGGTAACCCTGAGTCAGAAATTTTTGCTTTGGGATCTTGGTCTTAAATTTCTTTCTAGGCTCCTATACATGAAGTTTTACTTCCAACGCAGAATCTCAATTCTTGCTCCTCCTTCAGGTAAAGAAGTAGATTTTATGTGATTTGCATATGTTAAGTATTTTCATTTCTCTGGAAAGATGTTTTAATGTTCAAGTAGCTATAACTGGAAAACTAAGGTTATACCACACTGCTGAAAAGACTTCTCATTAGCAGAGTTTGAGATGCCTATTTAAATCATTTATAGCACTGAGATTACTATGGACATGCCACAAAAACACTTATTTTTGGGCCTTATCAGTCAGATATTTTTCCCATGGTTCAGAAATAAACATCTTAAAAATTATCCTTAGAAACACTGGGATCAGTACCTTTTTTTTACACTTGATCTGAAACACACATGTATTTAAGTTGTGCCCTTAGTCAACCTACCACTTGCAGGAAGCAAAAGACTTTGCTGTAGGTGAAGTGCATATTGCCTTTGCTTGAAACAGACTTCCCATTAAAAATGTCTCTAAGAATGGTATGCAACCTTTGCTATTTAAATAACTATTTATTATATCTTGAGTAGCTTAGAATGTTCTTGCTGGGAGAGATCTATTGTATTTTAAATCTTACTAATATTTATTAGATACAGAGAATAATGTTTACCAAGAATTTGCTTTACCACATGCCAGAGTGTTTGACATTTGCAACTTGTCTGCCTTACATATAAAAGGTTGAAAAACGGCTGCTGGGAGCCTGCTGCACAACTTTCTGCTGGAGGGTCTCTGGTGAGGCCAATCAGCTGATAAGGGGGCAGCACCTGGCACTGCCATGAGGGATTTAAGAGACTGCCGGGAGCGTCAGCGACCTGGAGCGTGGTGAACAGGAGCAGGCAAACAGGAATGTGGCGTGGCAGTGAGCGAGGCAGTTGGCACAGGCAGAGCAAGCAGGAGGGTCACAGCCAGCAATGGTTTCCAAAAAAGCAAAAGCTGTTGCTGTGAAGATGAAGGGTGTGTCCACACAGATGGAACCCCTTAAGAGGGACACCAAGATGGACGTCACTGTTCAGGCCTCTGGCTGCGCAGAGTGTTTGAGCCTAGTGCTAGCGTCTGAGGACAGTGTGAGTGGGGTCTGTGTGCGATGCGAGCAAGTGAATGACTTGCTATGCATGGTGGCAGAGCTCAAGGAGGAGGTAGAGAGACTAAGAAGTATTAGGGACAGTGAAAGGGAAATTGACTGGTGGAGTCACACCTTTTTGACTGCAAAAGAAATCCGAAAGGAGATGGTGAAGCCCTGCCCCTCCTGCCATCAGGCAGTTGATGCAAACCAGGTGGATAGGGGGTAATGGAAACAGGTCCCCCATCGGAAAGGTAAAAGAATCCCCTCCCAACCTCAACCATCCCCCCAGGTGCCCTTAGAGAACAGATATGAGGCCCTGGACTCAGAAAATCAGGCAGAGGACAGACAAGAGGAAGATCTGTCTGAAAGGTCTCCTGTTTGCCTACCTGTTCAGGAGACCTGTTCGTCTCCTGAGGGCCTTCCAATTATGGTAAAAAGGGCTAACTGCTCAGGAGGAATTTAGGAATATAGTTAGGTTGTGTAGAAAGATAATTAGAGAGACAAAGGCACAACTTGANAGAGTTGCTAGGTAAGTACATTCTGTGTTAACTGATTGCTTCTAAATGCACAGCAAGTAGCTAATTAAAAATACAGAACCCATGCAAATGGCATTTATACCTAGACTGAAGATTTGGCATGGTCAGTCAGTAGCATGCACTTAAACTGGTGTCAGAAATAAAAGATTCGGGCTCCCTAGTGATATACAGAAGGCTCAAACCAAATTCCCCACTGGGAGGTTTGGGAAGGCATAGAAAGTACACTACCATGTTTGAAAGGATTGTTGGTGCTGACCTTGTCTAAGCCCATGAAAACTTATGTAATAGATATGAAAGAAATGTGAAATGCAAAATCTCAGGCAGCATTAAGAAGAGCTGTAGGAAATGAACCTCAGAGAACTAGATCAGGTTGCAGTGTTTACTTTGGAGTGTTAATATAGTATGAAAAATAAAAGAATCTTTTTAAATATGGAATCTGTAAAAAGAAGTGTCAGCATTACCAGATGCAGAACTCTGGAATATCAGAAGAAAAATGGATGAATTTGAGGGATGGTTAAAGCATAAATAAGTTCAAGTAAAGGGTGGTAACACTGTTGCAGCATCAGAGAATAGGAAACCTCTGTTAACATGATAATCAATAAGTTAATAATGTTAATTTTTATGTTCTAATAACTGGGCTTAACACTATCTGATAAAATATGGTGTTATTTTATCCCCTAAAATATATAGTGGAGGCTTGGCAACAAGTAATGTAATACAACTGTTGAGTGAAATTTTAGTCCATTCCTCTTGTAGTTCTCACTCAATGTAGACTCTGATGTGTCAGTACATTTATTATGCAATAGTTATAATCCAGAACCTGAAGGGGGCCTTTACAAGAAAGCTGGAGAGGGACTTCTTACAAGGGTGAGTAGTGATGGGACCAAGGGTTTCAGTTATAAAACTGAAAAAGGATGGAGATTTAGATTAGATATTATGAAGAAATTCTTTTCTCTGAGGGTGCTGAGACACTGGAACAGTTTGCCCAGAGCAGCTGTGGATGTCCCCTCCCTGGAAGTGTTTAAGGCCAGGTTGGATGAGGCTTGGAGCATTGGTGTCTAAGTGGGAGGTGTCCCTGCCCATGCAGGGGGTTGGAACCAGGTGATCTTTAAGGTCCCTTCCAATAAAAACCAGTCTGTGATTCTATGGTTCTATGAAAGTAATAGCTATCAGGATTTTTTAAGATTAACTGATCTTGTTGTGGCTAGGGATTCTAAGAAACAGATTGTGTTTTCCAAAATAATTGCTCCTTTTAAGTCAAATGCAAATCCCTTTGGTAATACTCTTCTGCTAACCTGTGCTCTTGCAAATTCAGTTTTCAAACTGAAGGTAGCTTCACAGTTCAATAAATAAAGTCTTTGTCATCTATTTAGAATGCAGAAATAAAATCAACAATTTTGTTGTCCATTTTGCTTATAGTAGTGTGTATTGTAACCCTTTCTAATTTACACTGAAGATATTTTATGTGCTTGGCTCATTTGTGTGGGCTAAAAACTTACTTGAAAGTTAATTTTAGCTACTAGTTAAACCATGTAGAGCATGTTTACTTTAAGAAAAATGTGTTTGGGAAAATAAGTCAGCTTATTGACTGAGACAACTTTAACATGGTTCTTTTACTGTGTTGAGAGATTCTACAAATCTCTGTTCACTCATAAGCTTTTATCTTTCATGGGAATTACTATCAAATTGAATGAAAATGTCAAAAATAATTGCTTCANCAAAGGCACAATTTGAACTCCAGCTCACTACCTCTGTGAAGGATAACAAAAAGTCCTTCTACAGATACATAAATAGCAAAAGAAGGGGCAAGGAAAACATCCATTCTTTACTGGACATGGGTGGGAATATAGTTGCCAAAGATAAAGAAAAGGCTGAGGTATTTAACACCTTCTTTACCTCAGTTTTCAACAGTAAGGTTATCCTGAGGACAGCTGGGTTCTGGAGCTTATAGAAGGTGACAAGAATCTAAACAGCCCCCCTGTAATCCCGAAGGACACAGTCAGTGACCTACTGAGCTGCTTGGATCCCCACAACTCTATGGGTCCAGATGAGATCCACCCAAGGGTGATGAGAGAGCTGGCAGAAGAGCTCGCCAAGCCTCTCTCTATCATCTACCAACAGTCCTGGCTCACTGGGGACATCCCAGATGACTGGAAGTTGGTGAATGTCACGCCAATCCACAAAAAGGGCCGGAAGGAGGACACAGGAAACTACCGGCCTGTCAGCCTGACCTCAGTGCCTGGCAGGGTTATGGAGCAGATCATCCTCAGGGTAATCACACAGGACCTGCAGGATGGGCAAGGGATTAGAGATACAAAATCCAAAATTACGTATTTCTTGAAGAAAAAACTGTTCTATTTAAAGTAAACACTATATGCTTAGCCTGTTTTTTTAACCTTCCTCTCTGTTCACTGTGTTCTAATGAATAAAAGAAAAATATTGGCCAAGCTGTTTTATATCACTGTTTATGAGCTGGCCATAGATCCTGGAAGATAAGCATATAGCCAAGCTGATTTCAGCTGGATCTCCTGATGTAGGAATATCTGATAAACAAGTGTGTGACATGAGCAGGTGTTCTAGTCTCAGAAAAGGATAAATCATAAGATGTGTCTCACTCAGAATGTGAAACCAAAAGAGAGGTCAAGGATGCAGTTCACCCACACTGGCATACATACCTCAGGCTTTCTGGCTCAGCCGGGGAGAGGTTTACCTGCAGGCACCTCCTTTGAATGGTTTCAGTAGGTTATGGGCCTAAATGGGCTTCTTGAAAAACACACCTTTACTGCCATGTCAACTATTTGTTATAGCTGACTCCTACTATTAGAATAGAATAAAGCTGAGAAAACCAGTTCATGTAGAAATTCTATTTTTATTATACATAAAGCTGAGAGATATTTACTGATTTTTCTTATACTGTTGTGGAATTCTGCATGTTTATTTGATGAAGCAGTTAAATGCATTGGCTTGACTTTAAAAACAGAACATTGTTCAATTAACTTCTCATTAATATATATATTAATATAATAAAGCTATTATATTAATATATAATAAATTTGAATGTTATTGCAAACAGAAGTTTCAGAAGTTAAAAGCTTCCAAGATTGATAGTTTTGTAAATTGGTTTTAAGTATTTTGAATTTATAACCATTATTATGTTGCTAAATAACCTTGACTCTGGAGTAACTGACTTCCTTTAGCAGTAATTCAAAAATATTGTGACAGCTATAGTTTTATAGTGAGCATAAAAAACTGTTAGGTAAGTTCAGTGAGGTGAGGTTTGTGTTGGAAGTTTTATTAACAAAAACTGTAAGGATTATCAAATGATTTACAATTCCCATGTGTTTTCCAAAATTTGCTGGAACTGAATTGAATGTTAAATTCTGAACTTTGGACTAGTTTCTTTCAAGTGCCTAATTTTTGTGGTAGGAGGGGGCAAAGTATAAATTTGAATAAGCTCTTAGGCAGTTGGCTGCCTTGATAAACTACACATGATCAGAATTCCTTGTGGCATATACAGTTCCACAAGGATGAGATTCGGTCTTGGCTACAACCTCTGGTTCAGCTAAAGCATTTTCTAGTGTAGTTTGACCAGTCAGGATTAATTTTCTCTTTTAAAGAGCAGCATAATTTGGAGGATTGGAAAAAAGGAGTACAAGAACAAAAATCAAGATTGATTAGTAGAGGTGATGGCTGATGAAGCTGTTGGGGAGGGAGGCCAAGGGCTCTGTGAAACATGTAGGTGCCATCTTCCAAAGAGCAGGTAATGGAGAGAGCATTTGATGCATTACACCAGCACATGCTTCTCCCATCCTGGTACAGAAGGTCTGTAACATCCTGTGGCAGTGATTCTGTGAGGGAAATGGTGTGAAATGGTATGAATTTGTTTTCCTACTTGAACAGCCAACACTGTCCTGTGTTTATAAATCATCTTCTAATGTTTCTCACTGTCTGTTCGCCTTTCCTTGAATATAATCAACTGCTTTAAACCTCTCTCCTTTTGCCAGTTCTTAAATACTGAAGTAGCAGAAGGAAGACCAATAGATTGCCCTTTGAAGAATATAACATAATTTGATGAATTAAAATGTTAACTAGAGCAAGCATAATGATCAGAGTAACAGGGTAGGGTTGGGAATAAAGGTTGAAATCATTCTTGAAATCATTCTTGAAATCTTCCTCTATAAAGGGAAAAAACAAAATGATTAAGTTTGATGATTAATAAAACAAAATGATTAATTTGGAACAAGATTGCAAAACATATTAATGATACAAAATTCAAGTGTCTGCATCTTCAAAATGTGGCCACGTTCTTCCTTTTCTGCCTTAAATTTTGGGTAGATCAGATGTTTTGGAAAGAAATTAACATACACTATGCATTGGCTTGACTTTAAAAAAAGAACATTGTGGCCTTTCTATTAGCTTACCAGGTACTTCCATTGCTTTGAAAACAATAATGTTCATCATATTGAAAAATGAGGGACAAATAAGACAAGGGGATAGATTTTATTTTATTGTATTCCAGAATATTTTTTTAAATTTGTTTGGGTGTTTTGTTTTTTTGTTTTTTTCAGGTTTTTTAAAGTGAAAAGTGAGAGTACAGTGAAGTAGATTGTTGTATTTGCTAAAGGGTCAGTGTGAGGATATGTGGTCTGTACTCAGTACTTCTGTATGGAAAATTAAAATGACAGCTCTTTTTTCATGGCTTAAACTGATGTTAATAATAATATATTTCCCCAGATACATATGGATGCATAAATGCAGGCACTAAGATCTCTCAAACGAGTTTGTTATTTGCTTAAATGAAGTGGTTCCTCAAAAGGTGGCTGCATAATACATAGTAGCACATAAAAAATATAGAATAAATAGTAGCACATAAAATTGTCCACAGTCCTGAGCAGCCTGCAGTGGTCACCAGGAAGGGAGAGAATGATACTGCAGAAGGACAGAATATTGACTCTTGATCATAGTGGTAAATATTGACTGCAGTGTGTGCTGGAATTAGAAGAGAGATGGACAGTGGGTTACAGTTTGCCTTCTCTGTTATCCCAGGTATTGCAGTACCCTTAGTGCTTAACTAGAGAATTCAGAATTAGTTTAAAAAAATACAGCCAAACCTTTGCTTAAAATATATTTATTTGTGTTGGTAAAATAAATAATTCTTAACAGTGGAACACAGTAGTGCTTCTTCATGTTTTACTTCCTCATAGAGCTCCATAACACTAAAAACACTTTCATAAATTATGTATATATATATATAAAATATGGTTTATAAGTTAAACAGTTAACAGTAAGGAACTTCAAGAAATAGACGTCACTACTGGAGCTTGTCATGAGTGGCGGGTGATGACATGAAGATTAATAAAGTCCCACTTTGAATATGGCAATTTTTGCCACTTACATGAACTTGTATGTTCTTTCTAAAGTAGAGCCCAATTCTGAAGTTTTTTGCAGAGTGTTGTATATTTCCAGAGCAAGTGACAGAGTTTATTGTGTTAAATAGTTGAAATAAGAAGTTGCTGACAAAAAAGTTAGACAAAATTAAAAACAATTTAGTTGGACAGAGGTCTTTGAAATGCTTTATGTGTTAGCTATCAGATCTGGTTCTGCTTTATTTTTCTGGAAAATGGTGTTTTTCAGATTGCCAAGTTTTACTAGTAAATGTACTGCCAAAGCTTGGGAAAAATAAGTCAAGGACTCTTAAAATTACGTAGTGTTGAGTGAAAAGCCAAAGAGAGGGGTTTTGTGTACTAGAAATCCTTATCCTTTCAGATATAAAAATATAACTGATGTTGTAAAATGACCCATATTTAATTTCCTTTTGAATTATATTTAAAATGCCATAGATATAAGAAGAGGAGTAAGAAAATGGCAGACATTTCTTACAGGGTATTGGCATGCTGCATTTAGAATGCTTCAGTGTTTCATTATTTTTGGGAGATGTGATTTCACATTACCATTTTCAAGGAAGACATAATTTCTAATATTGGCAAATTCATCCTGGCTATAAGTGAAGTAGTATATCTTGCTTCTTGTCTTGTTGAGGAGCTGATTTAACAGCTTTTTGGTTTTACACCATCTGGAGGTTCATATTTGACTTACGAATGATGTCATACATGCTTAGCACCAAACAGATACCACATAGTAAAAGGTCACATGCAGTTCAGGCTGAAGTAGTTTTATTTCACATTATGAGAAATGTAAAAATCTTGGCTCATGATTACTGTAGGCAGAAAGAAGAATTTAGGGAAGGAGAAAATGACTGACATAACCAATGTTCCTGTAAACCTCCACAGAGCATTCCTGTGAACAGAAAATAAATCTGTGTACTTAAGACCACACACAGTACGATTTGCCTATGCACTCTTAGGCTGGCACTGGCTCAGAGTTCTGCCTCTTTGAAAACTTATGTAGAGCACTGATTTCAGAGCAGCTGTGTATGTTAGTTTGGGGGGTGATATATCTATTCTATCAAAACACCTGGGCTTCAATGTGTACACATATTTATGAGTTAAAGTGCTCTGCTATGCCAGTCTCAAGATATCTGACCACTGGTTGAGGACGTAAGAAAATAGAGACATATTTGGCAGATTTTTTTTTCATTTTTTTTTTCTTCCCAGCATTGGTGGTAGGACACACTGATTTCAGCTCCACAAAAACCAGCTTCTTGGGAGGAAGAGTAGAGAGAGCTCTGTTTCTTGTGCTTGCAGGGAGAAAAAGACTGCACATCAAAAACCATGCTGCATTATTAGTAATATCTTTTTCTGATCTTAAAGATTTTAGTCTGACCTCTCACATGGACTTGATTTTAATTATAATATATAATGCTTAAAGTATTTCTACACAACAGGAACATTGTATAAGGTATTGTCATGTGACAATAGGAAGAAAGAATAAGAAAATGTGTGGTTTTCAAAAGCTTAGTTGGGATACAGATATCTGTGATACAGATTGAAATATGGGAAATGCTTTGTCAGTAGCCCAGGTCACTATCACCTCACTGTATATGAGAAAGATTTCTATTTTGCCAGGAAGGTGAAATTCTTTTAAGAATTTAATTGTAATTCTGTGGAAGTCAAATTCTAGATATAATTGTAGAGCATTTGCTGACCTATGGTTCATTGGGAAGGGGCTGGGAAATAAGATAATTCAGCCTCCAAAGTATGACATTGGATTTGGTGTGGCTTGGAGATGACATGGACTGGTTGACTTGTTTGGAAGTGCCCAAGTCCCTGACAGAGAATGTATGATGTAAACCTTTTGATTTAGTTCTTTGTGTTAGCAATGATAGTGGCCTTTTTGGCTCTGGAGCAGCCAGAAATACTCACCTGCCAGAGGTGCAGGAGTTAGGATGGGAACTGCTGAAACTGGAACGCAGGATCTGCCACCTAAGGCTGTGGTTGAACATGCCATACTCCTTCCTTCCTTCCCAATGCTAACACTGTCGGTTTGAAGTGGGGTTGCTGGGGTTGAGAATCTTAACTGTTTCAAATCTTTCAGAACATTCTCTGTGCAATTGAAGCTGCACTTCAGTCATAATTTTAAGCTTTTATTTGAAGTTACCAAAGTTTGAAACGAATTTTTAAGTGAAAGCTGAGTTAGTCTCATAATAGGAACAACCTTTTGTAGTCGCTGGGGTTCTAGGCAGAAGTTACATCACTTCCATCTAAATATATTCAAATCTTAAGGCCATGTGTACCTTTTTATGTAAGAATGCAGTTTGCCTCAAACACCTAAGTGCTCATTAGTGTCTAAGAGACAGAAAGAAATTGGTGAAAGAATTGATGAAACATTTCAGCTGTTTATATGAAGGTATGTGGAGTAATCTGTTTATAGCACTAGCAAGAAAAGTCTGTTTCTAAATTTAGAGTCAGTTCAGACAACTCTGAAATACTAGGTGCTGTGACACGTTCAAGTTCATAACCCTTATACTAATTTAAAGGGTTTTGTGTGAGCTGCCTGCACACTAACCAGGGAAAGGAAAGATGGAGTTTGTGGCTCTCTGCAGAGTTAAAAGTGTTTTTCCTTGTGGTACGGAAGAAAACCACTGTGCACCTTCTCTTGTGTCCCCAGGTTGAAATTGTGTCTTTGTTCAGGGAATAGCAGTAACATATTGGTTGTGTTATGAGCTGGTTTGTGGTGAAAGGAAATGTAGAAAAGTTGTCATTTGGTGCTCTTCTGTTAATGGCTGTGTGAGAGTGGGACTGGGATCTGAAAAAGCAGAGTGGACAAGGTTCAGCTCTCCTTTCCCACCCAGGTTGTCACTCACAGACTTCAGAGCCACGTACTCCTCCTCTCCACTCTCCTTATTGTGCTCTCAAGTTTTAATGCCTAAAATGCTTATTCCCAAGTGGAAGCTAGTGATGATAGGGTGTGTGGGAAGAAATTTGTGAAGAAGAGTGAGAATGGTCTGTTTGACCCTTGGGGTAGTGACTGGGTGAGTAGAGAAGAGAAGACTTCTGACTCAGAAACTGCCTGGTTCTGCCAAGCAGAACAGAACTGTATCAGCATATGTAAGCTGCTGTGTTATCCCTGTCTCTAGGGAATGGCATCGGTGCTTTGTTTATCAGTGGGTCTGATTACCTGCAACTGCCTTTGAATTTAAGCATTAAGCTTCTGCCTGATGGCAAATAGACTTGCAATGCCTGACTAAAGGGAAGCCCTTTTGGAGCTTCCGCTGAAGTGTTATGATGACCTTCTCAGCTGCAGTTTAAAAGCCCAACAGAGATTTTTGTGATTTGGCTTGAGGGATTGCTTTCAGACATGAAGCAAATAAGTGATTAAGTTTAAAGAAGATGTGGTAATGAGTTTCAGATGAGGTCTTTTATGTTTATTAAGAGGTCTGAAAGTTTTCTGCTACTACTATTTCTTGTTCTCTCACTTAAAAAGTGCTCTTTGAATCTCATACTGCACACTGCTTACAAATGGCAAGATCCTATTACTGTAATATTGTAAAAAAGTCTTAAAAATAAAATAAATCCAGTAGACTATAAATCTTTTTTTCCAGTGTATAGAAAAGCAATGAGCCATTTTAAGAGGAGAAGGAACATGCATTTCAAGATCGAATAGATCATCTAAATTGGTCCCAAACCAAGTTTAAAAATGGCACTGCAAAGAATTGCTTTGAATAAATTTAGCATTACAAAACTCAGAATATAAATAAATTAGATTTGCTGATTGTTTTGTACTTTAATAATAGTCTGATTAACTACAAAAAAGTTTTTAATACATATGACCCTTTCTGACTATTCCGATTACATAATGCTAAACTTATATTCATGCCCTTTAAGTTACTTTAATTTAGCCTTTTATTATGAATAAATTTTATGTATTTTTAGGTAGTATAAACTTTAAACCCTAGTTCTTTATTTGCTGACATTTGTGTTTGAAATTTGGGTTAGTTACTCTAAAATTTCTCACTTTCCTGATTTCCTACAGTCCACTTGTGGATGGAATAATTGTTCTAGACAGCCACATCATGTGTTTTTCAATCCAAACCTTGTCTTCTCAGTGGTGTACAATGCAGCCAAAACAAGCCTTTCGGGGTCCACCTTAGGTGAACATTTCAGAGTTTCAGAGCTGCAGAAGAAAACAGTGTCAGAAAAATGGGCTGTGTTTAAGGAAACCTGTGCAACCAAATGCTTGCACTCTCTGTATCTTAGTTCACTACTTGGCATGATATTATAGTATCATTCTCATGGATTGCAAACATTCTCCATGCCATGCTGCCACTTGTGTGTGCTTTCTGTGCTACATAGCATCTCTCTCTGAGTGGAGTGGAAGGGCAGATGTAGAGTAGGTCTATAGCAGTATTTTTAGTATCTCCTCTTTTGGAATCCAAGTTTCAGTATATTAAGCAGCCTTCTGGAAAATGGAAATATTTCACTAAGAATAAACTGCTTTATTTCTATACCCCAGGCTTGGATTTGGGAGTTTGAGACAGTACTAGGAATGCAGAATCAAATCTATAAAGCTAACAGTGGGTGGTTTTTTGTGTGTTTTTGGTTTTGGGGTTTTTTTGGTTTTTTGTTTGTTTGGTTTTGGGTTTTTATGTGTGTGTTGTTTATGATGTTTAGTATTTCATGGGTATACTATATTTTCTTTCATTATTTTATTTACAAATTAGCCATTGAGAATTATGTTTAAAAATCCCCAAATAAATGTCTTTTGTTCTTTATAGACTTTATATATGACAAAATCTGATTTTTACCCCCAAATATCCACACCCAGTATTAGCTACTGGTTCCCTGTGAGCTGCTCAGTGATTCATTTGTAGCAGCATGAGGAAAGGGGGTGATTTGGTAGAATGCTCACTGAGAGGGAGCAATGCCTGTAAAGTGCAACTCTGGCAGCACTGATGGTTAAACCCTGTTATTTAGATTTTACTTTTTCTTGCAACTTTACTTGTTACACCAAATGTTTTTCTGTCTTTTCATGATACTATTTATGCTGCGGATCTTGAAGATGGTTGCTGCTTTTTTTTTTTTTACCCCCTCTCCTCTTGCAGTGCAGGGAGGGACAAGCTATTTTTCCTCCTTTTTCCAAATGCTTTTATGAGTACCCAAGCATTTAATTGCAACTACCAGTAGAGCTGTTTATAGAAACAACTGTATACAAATAGTAACCAGTATCAAGAGATCTACACATTTTTTCCAGACCATAAGCAAGTATTTGTACTGTGTTAAGAGAATAATAAAATTGCATGCATGAGCATTTATCCAGCAAGAGATGAGAAAATCAAGGCTACATGTGTATCTTTTGGCCTGTTAGAATGCTGTTGATTTTCTTTTGTTTCTTTTAGGGTTTCTAGAAGAAAAAACACAGGTTTTTAGTGCAGAGCAATTTGGAGAAGTTCTTTATTAAGGCATTTCTGCTTAGAAAAAATCCTTGGAATATCTCTTAATTTGGTTGACAGGGATTTGTGCTTATTACAGAGAAGTACAGTGAAGCCCATTTGTTAAGAAACTTGTGTGATATATACTGGAGAAAAGTTAGTAACCTTATCATTTCCCTATTTGCCATGTCCTTGTCACAGAATGCTGTTACTAGATTATCAATCTGTGCCCAGACCTGTGTAGTAACCAGTATCTGATGGCTCATTTTGTGGATTTAATGGGAAAATTAAACACAGGATACTGAACACTATTTTCAGTGAGTCATCTGTTTAATATGTGAAGGTGGTGGGTTTTGTTTTGTTTTCTCTTTTTTTTCCGAATCCTTCATGCATATGTCAAATCAGGACTGCTTTAATGCTGTTTCATATTTTGGCTAATTTTTCTATTCATCCTTTGGTGCTAAAATTGCTTCCTTTTTTTTTTTTTTTTTTCTGTTTCAATAATCTCTTTTGTTCTGAGATGAAGCTAGAAAATCTACATAGAGAAGAAAGAAAATATTTATGTGACAAAACAAGGAGTCAGTGAAATATGCTAATGATTTTTACTGAAACCTAAATATGTTTGATTTGCCTACTGCAGGTTGATGCCTTGCGATTACGATTAGAAGAAAAAGAAACCTTTCTGAACAAAAAAACAAAACAACTTCAAGACCTCACAGAAGAGAAAGGAACCCTGGCTGGGGAGATTAGGGATATGAAAGACATGTTGGAAGTAAAAGAAAGAAAAATTAATGTCCTTCAAAAAAAGGTAAGATCACAATGAAAGGATACGTTGTTAAACTTTGGAAGCATGTTGAAAGGAAATAAATATTTTCTTCTAGCACATTTCTTTTAATATATTAAAAAAATGCAAGGACCAATAGTCTCTAATAGTCAAGTATTTCTCTAATAGAAAATACGTGTTGCTGTTTTCCATTGTATCATTTCTATGGTATTATCACTTAATTACGTTATATCACAAAAATATTAGGTGAAGTTTCCACAAAATTATTCAAGTTAAATGAAAGTCCTAAAATTTCTGACAAAACTTCTAATCCCTCAACATAAGGGATTCAGTTATCTTTTAACACAAATCTAGCCAACTGCATTTATGGCTTTGGGAAGTTGGATTTAATATTTTTAGTTTCCACTTTGGGGAGTAGGGAGGGAATTTCCTGGAATGGCAGCTCTGCATGGGGTTCTGCCTACAGTAGTGGAATGTTTATTTACCTTATCTTTTTTCTCATACTCACAAAAAATATGCTAGCAAGACAGGTTCTATGTGGGTCGTGTCTATCATTCTTTGTCAATAGTGTATAGACGTGTGTGTATGTACTTCTGAGCACATAGATAAATGGAGAAAATTTCTGGCATCAAATGCATTTTACTATTATCTCTCCTCTCCTTTTAGAGGCACTCAACGAATGTTTGTTCCTTACTCTGTGTATTATGTAGACAGTTCTTGTTACGGTGGTTTTCCTTGAGGATTTATGTAGTGTTCACATGGACTATCTGTGCTTGTGTCTGCAATTGGTTGAATACAGTCTGTAGAAAGACAAGTCCTTATTTTCCAGAAAGTGATAAGATAGCTTTTCAGGCCCAGAATGTAACATCTATCAAATCTACAATATAGGTACTCATACACTTAATCTTATTTCTGAATATTCGTCATCATTAGCAATGCTACTGATGTAAAGATAACAAACTTCAAGCCTTTTATTCTGTACTGAATGCTAATTATTTTTGGACATCACTTGAGAATTTTGAATCAAACCCCACATTTTCTTGTGGTTTGTATTCTACACCCTCCCCCCCCAACAATCTAGAATTGGTCTTGTATTTCGATTTTGAGGAAAAAGGTCAGACTGTGGATTCAGAGATCAAAATTATGTGATTAATACAACTTCCCTTGGAGCTGTCAGCAATATCCATCATGGCCATATACTCAGAAATATGCAACATAGTGTGTTTTTAGGGGTACAATGCATCATGGCTATTTTATTACAGAGAGTCTTACCTCTTTTGTAACTGCTTCTTAATGAAAATAATTGTTCTCAAACTGCACTCTCTCTTCACTAAATCAGAGAGTAAACAGATTATGCTCTTGCACTCTGTTATATAATGTGATAAATAAATCCTGGTAACTACTAGTTGCAAAATGAGTTAGAATGGTGATGAAACAATTACTGGGCCTTCCAGTGGATCCATCCTGAATTCAGTCTTCTTCCAAGACATTGCCCTCCATGTCCCTGGAAGCTCACCTTTTATTGGTCCCCCAGTTCTGCTCATACACAGTTGGGGCCAACCCTAACTGGGCACAGGAGGGCTTAACAGGAGCTCAGGCCTTCCTCCTCCTAACTGGCAATGCCTGATTGTCTTTACCTGATTGCCTCTGCATGTCTCCATCTTCTTTTTTCGAAGCAGGGGCACATTTTATATCTGCATTTTTATGTACTTCTGATCTGGGGTCTTGTGACTAACCAGTTATTTTAGTGCCTTCATTTGCTGAAGAAAGATAGATGGTTAAATCTCTCTCCACTCAGTCTGAAGTTCTTCAATCAGCCTAAAATAACATTTGTTTTAATGGTTGTATTCAAGTAATTGAAGAAGAAAAACATTTGTATATAGCGCTTAAAAATATTTGTTATTAATAACCTGAAACTGAGTAGGAAGTAATACGTAAATTGGAAATATGGAATTTCCAACTCTTTATTCTTTCTCTTGGGTACATTGTTGTTGTTATCTGCCATGTTGAAAAATACAATGGAGACAAAACCAAACCCAGAAAAGCTCCCTGACAGTGTTGGAGTTGTTTCTCCTCCTTTTTGGATAGCTGTTATATTTGAAAGACAGGACAAGTACTGTAGAGGGCTTCCTACCAAAGTTATGGAAGAAACAAAAACACTGGCAACAAAACAGCTGTGGTGAACCCCACAGGATCACACATCAGGCAATGCTGCAGAAAAAATTATGGGCTAGATAATGAGCTAATGATGAATTGACCTTCCATGCAGTGGTTTTGGTGTAATTTTTGACTAAACTGAAAAACTGCTACACTATTCACTATAATTTGTAGGCTTAAGGGAGGCCCAGCACTGGAACAGTATGCATTTAGAGGATTTGGATCAAGGTAGATTGGCATGGAGTAATAATAAACTTATGTCAATGTCAGAGGTGCAATATTACTTAATATTTCTTTCTTTTAGAATCTTTGGCACCACTGTTCCATTTTAGTGCCAGTAAAGTTGGGTATGCTGTTTTAATAGCCTTGTTTAACCTGGCAAAGCTAGTCTTACACCTCATATCTGTCAGTTTAGCATGCAGAGGGGCAGACCTCAGAAATCTTTATGTATTCCTTACCAGAACGTACAAATTCTATGAATATGGCCAAGTTGCAGGACGAAGGGCAGAAGTGCTGAACTGAGTGATGGTACTTGCACATCCCTTTTTGCTCCCAGATTTTCTCGTTCATACAGTGGCTATGCCTGGTGATGACCTCTGGGAATAGCTATTTTAAAAAACATCTATATAGTCTGAAGCATGAGTCTCAGTGCTGGAAACAGTAGCTGTTGAGACAAGAACAGTGTAGAGGATGTAGACCTGGATCATATTAGGACAACAGCTTGTGGAAATTCTTTTGTGGAGACTTATAAAAGAACACCATGTAATGGGGGCTAATATAATATTCTACTTTGACTTGCAACATAACTTTTCATGTAAAATGTTACAGTTTTCATCTTTAATAGTTTCAGCTTTGTGATTGATGAAGTGCTACATGACTGAGGGCCCTAACCTACCAGCTAATTAGCATTTGTAGGAAATGTCATAAAGTCTTAGCTCTCATGTAATAATTGGAATCTGTACTTTGAGTGGCTGGACTGTACATACTAGTCGATATTGCCATTTCATATTAAATTAAAATGTTTTGTACAATTAGTTGCATACGTTACTTTTAGCTGTCTTCTAAAATCCAAGAAATTTCCATACAGTCAGATGAGTACAGTAGCATAAATGAAGGAGTCCTACTGTTGTACTAAAAAAATTGCATAAGTGTTATTGCCTGATGCAGGAATTCTGGCTGAGAACACCACTAAAACTGAAACTTCTGAATCCAAAATGCACCAGGATGATGTGAGATCATTTGACCTGTTTTTCAAAGAAATAGCATGAAACTGCAGTTGGTCAAGCAAATCTGGTTCATGTACTGGTAATATACATCTCTGGAGAGGTCATGAAGGAACCTGTTTGTTTCCATGTGTGAAAATCCTAATTGTATTTTTAAATCCTAAAAAAATTTAAAAATAATAATTAAAAAATTGTTGCTTTTGTATCTCGCTTATGGAAATTAAAAAGGATTTAATTCATTTGGAAGGCATAGAGAGAGACTGCTAGTGAAAGTGAATAAAGTGCTACTTACTTGAAGAAACAGACTGAAATAAGTGCTTTGAAGAAATGCTTGTGTATTTATGTTTGAGTAGTTTTTAGTACTATATTATTATAAATATACTAATATATAGTATATATTATATTTTAGTGTATATTTTAACATACACATATATTATGAACTATCCCAGTATTAACTTTCTAGATGTAGTTATACAGAAAAGAGGCAATCAGTTGTAAGATTTAAAATAAAATATAGTGCAATATATTAATGAGTTAGAAAAAAAAATCTTTTTAGGAAGTTGTGAATGAATATGTATATGTGTATGTATAGATCACATGTATTTAGAATTTGAAAGATAAATTCTGAAGTGTAAATAACCTAAATGATTCTACATCAAGTTATGGTAGCTAGTTTTAAGAGGGTTCTTTGCATGCAACTTAGATGAAGAAAATTGAATAGTTGAAGGCTGGGGTTATACATAATATATATAAGTGTTTGCAAAAGCATTATGCCATTTGCAAGGTGGGACTGAGCTTAATGAGATACTTACAGAAGGATTTCATACTGCTTGTGTGACCCTAAAGCTGTTGGTGAGGAAGGAAGCTGCCATTCAGCTCTGAAATGTCAATACTAATTAACAAAGTTGTCTTTAAATAAGATCCTAAGTTTTAGTCATGCTGAGGAAACAGCCAGCTCACATGCTGGGAATTTTAAACTGTGTGAAGAGTAATATTTTCTTTTCAGTGGAGTTGGAGGAAATTTCTTTTGAAGTGTGAAAGAGCTAAATTATGTCTAGTGTGACTGGACAAAAAGGAAGTAGAAGTTGTCCTGTTAGCGAGGTGCAGAAGAACTCAAAGGGTCAGGGTGAGGGAAATGGATGACTGCTTATACATCCAAAAAAGAATGGGGGAGATTCAGTTTTGCCTAAGAGAAGAAATGTATTTTTCTGTGAAATGGTTTCTCAAGAAATGTCGTAGAAATCTATTGACTGGAATTAAAACTGATAAGGAAGATGTTGTAAGTGTAATTGAGAATCATTTTACAATAGAGAAGAGAATGTGTGTTCATGGGATTCACTGCTCTGGGAACTGCATCTTTGAGTGGCAGCCTGACTTTTTCCTAGCTGCCTCAACATGACAGATTCATCTGCTTTTATACCTGCCAGCCTTATACCATTGAATCCTTGGAATCACATTTAAATGACACAAAACCAGATCCTTCAAAAATGACCCATGGAACTAAGTTTTGCACAAACTCAAAAGGGCTGTGGATTTTATTTACAGGTTGATCTTCTTGAAATCTCTTTCCAGCTCCATGCTGAGATGAGGGGTTTGTGGTCGGGGGGAGGAGCATTCTGCAGCTACACCTCTGAGTCACCAGCCTTTTCTCTCTCTGTGTTGTAACAGTGTAAATATTTAGGCTCCAAAATTTAAATTTATTGGAGTAGATTACTGTTTTAGACATATTCTGCAGCAGAATACATATATCTTAAAAGCATAGCTCTAGTTTCAGATTATGTCATCTGACAAGATGAGAATATTTTATGAAGATGATATTATGTTTATGAAAGCAACAGGGTTTTTATTCTTTTTGTCATATTTTGTTATACAGCATAACTGTGATTACACCAGTATTGGTAGAGAAGTTTAACACATCTTTGTCCTTTGGCATAAATAAGTTGTCACCTTCAATGTAATCCTTTGTGAAGGTGGGAACTGTGCATCCTGTCAGGGTGCTATACTTAGTGATGTTAAATATACTTCTTACTGCTACATGTAGAGAGGGAGCAACTGTTGATGCTGCTAGTTTGGGGACATTTTTGTTAAAGCTAGAAGTATTTCAAAGCTGTCATTACTTTCTGCAGAACTGAACTGAGGATGTTATTTACAAAATTGAGCAATGTTTTGAATGTGATTTATTTGTTTTCATTTGAACCAATGCACAGCTCAGTGGAATTTGATATAGTAAGACTGAGTCTCAGGCACAGTTCGAAATCTTCCCAAGTGCAAAGTATAATGATAAATTTTCAATCTAAACAAATGTTTCACATGGTTCAGTATCATTCTTATAACACACTGTTTCACACATGTTGCTATCAGGTTTTATTAATGATCCTTACTCCTTTTGAGCATATTTTAGTGAAAAATTGATAGAAAATTGCAAATTATAGTTTTAGGAAATGCTTCCTAGGAAGTCAGGTTCATCAGCTTGTAAAAACCATGAGAAGACAATTTTAAATCTTAAGTGATTCAGAAATTGTACATTTTATGTATGATTTTGAGCCTATTTTTACTGAGAGACTAAAGTTTTTGGTATAGCCTGATGCATGAAATATTTAGCAATGCAGTGATTTAATAACTTGCTCATGTAATAAACCATCCTGGCGTTGTCCTGAAACAAGAAACTAGATCCCACTGGCCTTGTTCATAGTTACAGTTGATCAGCAGCTTGACTTAACGTATATCCAAGTCTGTTATATCTGGAAATAAAGAGACACTTCTAAATAAATATAAAAAGTAGACTTATGCGTTAGCAGTTGGTTTTTACCAATTTTTTTAGTATATAAAATATCTGGGTTTTTGTTGGCGTAGAATAAAATATCTTAATTTGTGCATTGGTAATTCTCCTTGATGTTGGCAGTCATGCTTTCCTGGTGCTATTGTCCTGACTCTAATACTTAGTAAATAGGGTATTTTATCACTTTTGAAAAAGCATTACTCCTCACCTTTGAGTGGAGCTCTTATTTGCTTTATGAAAGGCATGAAGTTCAAAGACTTTAGACTAAGCATGCAAATAAATTTAATGGGAATTGTTATCTTAATTCTTCTTCCTTCATATTATTGTTACCAGATGTAGCCAGAGCTAGTGGTGCCAGTTTGGTCAGATTGCTTTGATAAGTTTCTTGTTGCCAAGTAGTATGTGTTTCTTGGTGGTAGAATCAGTAATGTTATGTTTGAATTTGAGTAGAATAAATCCAACTTTAGAATGGAATCTGAATCTAATTCACTTCCTTCTGGCACACCTGACTTTGATTTTTAACGCCTGGACAGGCACAGTGCTAGCATCAAAGTGAACTGGGGAGAATGGAGCAAAACAGTTCTTGGAAAGCAAAAAGAAATATGGCATAATGTTGCATAATCTCTTATATATTTAAGAAATATCTGGCTTATTTGCCATTCAGTTAGCTATAAATCTGCCATAAATTTACTAAAGGTAATGATGTCAGTGAAATCCTTACTTAGGAGAAATATCAGGCCCTCTGTATTTACTGTGTAAGAAATGCCTTGATTTGAGAGCAGAAATCTCCATTTACATCCCCAGACAGGCAGAGTCCTTATTGCTTTGTGTTTAACCCCATGCCAAAGTGACTGTACACCATGGGAATTTCTATACATTGCTCTCTGCAGTGCCTACTGCTGATCCTGAGTGAGGTCAGCATGAATTTGTAAACTATTTGTGTTGAAGGAGCTGCTTGTTGATAGACACGATTGGGAGTATGTAAAAACACATTTGAAATTGAAGTGAAATGCTTGCTGTGACCTATCCCAACATCTTAATCTATGGTTAAGACTGGATTTTTGTTGTGGCTCTTATGGGAGCCACAAATAGCTTGATTTGAATATTTATTTTGAAAAAAGAAATCCACAACTTCTGAGAGTTTCAGATGTTTTTGCATGTCAGGAGGTGGATGTGTGATAATAAGCAGCTGAACAAATGCAAAGTACTTTCAAGTATAGAATCTAAACTACATAGGAAGGTAATAGAAAACAGGAGTTGATGTTAGATTTACAAAACGTGATCTCTGCGTGACATTTTACATATTTGGTAATTTTCACTGTTAGCACTCTAATTGTTACTAATTTTTATATAGTGTCATTTTATGAAATGTAAACCTGTTCAACCTGTTAAAAAAGCCAAACCCACAAATGGAGCAGAAATGGAAGATAAGTTTGGTTGCTTTCATGGAACTTTCATGGAATACCTGGTTAACATTTTGTGCTAATGCTAAAATAAGAATTCTCTGAGTAGAGCAGTAGAAAATAATCTTGAGGCATGCCTAACTGAGGAATAAGCTCTTCCCTGTGTCTTACAGTTTTTTATAGCACTGAGCTAGCCATCATTTAAAGAGTCCAGGCATTTAGTAGTATCTACCATCTTCTGAATGGGAGACACTGGGAAAGGAAGTGTTGTCAGACTATTGTAGTGTCATTCTTAAGCAATGCTCGAGTTTTTAAGAATAATTTTACAGTTCAAATTAAGCACATGTTGTTGAGGAGAGAGCCTAATGGAAATTAATTTCTGTAGTAATGCTTGCAGAACTACAGAGATAATGTAATATATTTTTATATAGTCACTATCTCCAAGTGACTTTGAAGTGTTATTAACTAAAACCACCTAACTCAAAACTCTTCTGGAGGTTTTGTCTAGTGCCTGCTGAAGGAAGCCATGCAAGGGGCACTTGGTGTTCAGGTGGTGAATGAAGTGATCTTGGAACTGTGAGGGCTTAACACTGTGGGAGAAACAACTCCATCTGACAGTTGGCTGAAACTTCTCACCATCCTGTATATTTCTCTAAAATAAACTTTTGAATACCTGGCATAAAAAGCAGAGAAATATAAATAAGAGACAATTTCAGATTATTTCTACTTCCCACTCAGACCTTTATTTGAAAGCGTTGCTGTGTTACCTTTGCTGCTTTGGAAGATGTCAACTGTTCAGCAGATGTTGATTAAAGACATCCAAGTTGCTGTGTTTAACGTTTCAGTTTAAGTTCAGTGTTGCTTTGATGGTTTATATGTAAAAAGGCAGTGTCTGGCCTCCAGTAACAAATGGTGAAACTTAATATGTGCATTGTCTTCTGTGCAGCCATAGTGCAAACCTTAAATTACATCTCACAGTAACAAGAATCCTAGTTCTGTGATCAACAGCACTTTGAAAGCAGCTCTTAATTGATATAAGCCTATGTACATTAAACATGTGTTAATTTAGAATGATTAAGAAAAGACACCTTTAGGAGAAGGAGCAGGGAGATATCTTATCCTTCTGCAAATCTTTTCTTTTCTGTAAGGTCTTTACACTGTCCCTAATATATGAATATAGATGCATTCTGTAACCAGGGAAAACTGTTTTCCAAAGAGGAAACTTTCCAATATAAAGAGTATTATTATTTCTAATTAATCCCTGCCTACCGGTTGTTTTTTTCCTACTTTTTTTACCACTGGCGCTTCAAAAAACTCATAAAATAATACCATTTGAAAATGTTACAAATTCTTGATTCCAAGATCTAAGGGCAGGATGCTCTCCTGGTACAAATCAACATATCTGTATTGAACTCATATAGCCATCCTTTTTTATGGTAGCTAGGGGGCAGGCATGTTATTTTTACTTTTATTGTTTTTTTGTTCCTTTTTTTCTTACTCTCCTTTTTCTTTTCCTTACTCTCTCTCAGAATAAGGAATTGTAAATTTTAATTTTTTTTCTCTGTTTTGATGAATTATTATATCATTTTTTAGAATATTTTATAGGAAAGCTAGAAATTACAGAATATTGGAAATATTTGAAATAAGTCCATAAGACTTTAGAAAGAGGTATGTGATTAAGGATTAAAGATGACAGCAGTTTTAAAGCACCATTTGTACACTTTTTTTTCCATTTACGTGGGAAATGTTAGTGATTTATTTGTTATATACAATCAATTTTATTATCAGTTTATCACTTAGAATTAAGAACAGAACATATATCTGAAAATCTCTGAATTAGATTGAAAGATTTAATCTGAATTAAAAAAAGAATACTGAGATGTCTCTGTTCTGGAATAATCATACAAAGCATACATGAACTCTCAAGTGAGTTCTCTCTCTGTATTTTTAAAGTCTTTATACCAAATATGTTTAATACCATTATACAGTTGTATGTAAAAGTCCTGTTGAGAAACTATTAATGTAATGAGATAATTACTGTTAAAGTGTAATTTATAGCTAGAATCTTCTAACATCTTTACTGCAGCATTCTGCAACTAGTTGTTACACATTTGCTACACTTTTAATTGTTGAACTGTCCTGTAGAAAAATGTGATAAATGCATAAATGGGAATTTATTTTGCTTTTGTCTAGACTCTTGAATTATTTATAGCTTTCCATTGGAATCCAAACTATAGGAGTTTTCAAATTCAGACCTTACAAAGCATGTTAAACTTTGCTTTAAACATTTCAGGAAAGGAAATACAGGTATTCTTTTATTTCAGTGAAGCTGGTTATTTAAATGGTAACCTTACAGTGCCAATAGAAATATATAGTCCTGTTAGTAAAACCAAAAGATATTCTGAAAGTATTAAAATGCATATGAAGTATTTATGAAAGTATCTGAAAAATAGGCAAGAAAAACTGGAAGACTGCTCATTATGATGGAGTTCAAATGTAGTATTAATTCTTTTACTGGACCATCCATATAGATGTATATGGTATCTGAGTGGAGCAGGGACTTTGGAGGCTAGAAATATTTTACTATAAACCACAGTTCTATAGTGACTATACAAAGAATAAATATAAGATAGCAAGAATAAAAGCAAAAAATTCCTTCAGGTAAGAATTCCCAGCATAGATTGAAGGTTGCTGTTTACTGAGTGGGCAGCTCCAGTTAGGATGAGGGCACCTTGGAAAAAGAAGGCAGATTTTTTTTCAGATATGACCTTCAAAATTTGCAAAAAAAAAAAAGGTTAAATGCAGATGGGGGAAAAAGAAAACTAAGAGTCTTAATACCAGTATGCTGAAGGATTATTCGTATCAGTTTACAAGAGTATATGCAATGGGATTTGGTACTAAATGTTGCCAGTATTTCTGTCTGCAGAAATACTGGGTAGCAGAACAAAACATGATCACCTCTTTCAAGATGCTTTTGTGTCATTCCACCTGAAAAACCATGCTTGGTTTCAGATGTCTCATTGTCAGAACAATGATGTAAATGTGAGAGAGTTTCACAACAGGAATAGTTAGAGACCTGACAGGAACAGGAATCTGGCTAAACCTAAAAGAGTTTTTCATTCTAATATTCTGAACTTATAAATATCACAAAAGAGGAGAAATCGTTTTGGACAGTGTAAATCTTTGAAAATGAGTAGCATGAAATCAGATTGACAAGGAGATCTGTTAAGTGATTGGATAGCCTTCAAATGGAAAAGGAAATTCAATTACCATAGTTTTTCAGTGTTGGGTGTAACAGAGAACACAGTCCTGGAAAGGATCTTGGAGTATCATAGTCTGTTTCACTGCCCACAAGCAGGATTTGAAGGAGATTCTTACAGTGAATGAAACCATTGCATTTTCTCTAGGGACTAAACCAGACTTCCAGCCTCTCTTCACCACAACCTGCTCAACCTTCTCACTTTGAAATGAAGTACAGTTTGTAACGTTTCTGCCTGTTATTGAGAACACAGATGATGGCTCTTTTCTGTAATTAAAAAGCTATCTGTTTTCTGGAGGTCTTCCTGTTTTCCTATCTTAATAATTTTCTTAAATGTATAACATCATAACTTGGGATAAGTGATGGTAAATAATTCCTGTTATTTCTCAGAACTCTTTTTAGTCTTTTACTGATGGAGATTCATTCTGTTTTACTGCCTTGTTTTTACTAACGAACGTTACTTACTAATTTATCTGGGCTATATTGTTCTTTAAGAACTACATTTATTTTGATAAGGCATTGTGAAGTTAAATAGTTTTAATTAAAATGTAGTAATACGCTTTTAACTTCTTTCTTGTCATACTTTGGATACCAGAACCTACAAACACTTGTAGAATGGGTTGGTCATCTATTTTAAAGCTTAAATTCTTATTCTTTTTATATATTTTTTTTTCCCTGTATACATTTTTGTATTTTAAAATAGTGCACACAACATACACATCTGTTAGAGGTTTTTGTTTTGGTGTTTTTATTTGTTTGTTTGTTGTTTGTTTTTCCTTTTTTTTTCTATTTCTTGTAGCACTTCCCATTCATATTACCCAGCTGGTTGGGGCTTGTTTGTGTTTTTGTTTTGTTTTCTTTGTTTTTTTAGCTCTGTAAGACTTTCCATACCTCTGTTGAAATGGTTCATGCTCTCTTTCTACAGCTCTTGAGGTGCCTATTTCATTCATTTCTCCTGTAGCTTCCCTTTTTAGTATTCTCTGTTGCCTAACACTTGTCTGTAAATCTTATCTGATGCCTCTCTATTCCAAACATCTGTTAGCTTTTTTTATGAGACTTGTAATGTTTACATTAATCTAGGCAGAATACCCCCAAGTCTTCCCAATTGATAGACACATTATAGGAATGACAAGATACAAACTAAAAAGTGTATCACTGTTCATCTGAAATAATTTGTTTTAAAGGCATAAACTTGCCAAAGAAGCTTTTGTCTTCCTGTGAGTTTACATCAGTGTATATAGACTTCTCTAGCTTGCATACTATGCGGTTTAACAGTTTTTCATGCAAAATCTTCTTGAAAAATACTTGTGAAAGCTAATGTATCCTATATCAAATAATACAAAACAGGTCATAAGTAAGAAATTTTCAGATGACTTCAGATAGATAAAATGTAGGATTTAGCAGAAAGGTATGATTTTTCATGGTTCGCTTGGAGATTAAAAAAAAAAAAAAAAAAAAAAAAAGTTCAGCAGTCAGTCCTTACAGTCCTTACCCTGTAACATGTAAAACGTTATGAGACACAGGAATTCATACCTAAGCAGCCTGCTGGAAAATCTGGCCCTAGATATATATAAATATGGATGTTTGTTATAAGAAGCATTGTTTTTTTAAGAATTAATGTCCACCTCTTTGTGTGTCATAACTGGAATTATGTGTTAGTCCACTTTGTATTAATGTATTTATTATATGGAAAAATACCTACTGGATTTTGAATTATATCACAACAAATAGTTATAATGAGGCAAAAACTTCTAAGTGGATGTCTGACAAGGCTGTGAGTCCTGCTTAGAAGAGTCCAAGAGTGAAGCAGTTTTGTTCTGAGATTTTATTGGTCCCTGATGAGAAGGAGACAGAGACTGAGTATTTCCAGATACACAAGTGGATATTATCAGCCCAGGCTTCTTTTGGCTAGCTTCCTGGTGAAGGTTAATTTAAGCATTAAGTTCCAGCTCTTTCTCAGCTGGAGTCTGGCAACAGGAGCCAAGCTTTCAGTCCAGGAGCTCCTTTCTCTGTGGCTGCCTTCTCTCTTGGCTCAGTTTGCCCACTGACCTGCTTTTATAGCCCTGTAAAAGTATCAGCTGACTTGAGGGCAGATCCCTTCCCTAAGCAGCCCTAGGGGAGTTCTGTTCTCCTCTCTGTATGATAACTCAGCACATGTCTTCTTTCTTAATGCTTGCTGATTCCTTTGAATCCTTCCTGTTACCATTTATTTGAATCCTTTATTATGGAGGAAATCTAGAGTCTCACACTAAGTGAAAATGAGTGAAATATTTCCTGCAATGATTGCACAATAAAACAAACATGCTTGTATTGGAAGGAATAGAAGAGAAGCTATTTACCATTTTTGATCCCCAATTTTAGTAGCATTTACTTGTCATTGTTGATGCAAGAGTTTCTACATGTACATGAGAGAGGCTGCAGCTACCAATTTTAGGATAACAATTTTTTTTTCTCATCACATGTAACAGCACCTTATTGCAGGTACTGACCAGTGAATATGGCTGCATATTCCCAGTAAAAGGTACACATTTTCTCTTCGTGATTAAAAGCTCATAGATTCTTTTCCTTCTTGATATTATTTTTACTGTCTCAAATTAAGAAACATGTATCTTTTTGCTTTAGGTAAACCTTCATTCCTATTGGTTTTTTTAAAGCCCATGTAACAAAACTGAACAGAAGCATAAAGTATTCCTTTAGATTTTAGCAATACCCAGTTGATGCTCCATGCATTCGACAAACTGAATCAAGAAGAACCTATAATGATGTGAAATATTTGCACGTTATGTGAGTAGATCTCTTGATTCTACCAGTGTTTTATTTTCTTTCCTCTGCCTCCTTTAGGAAAGTTAAATTACTGGGTGACATCTGTTCAGAAGCCTGATAGCAATGCAAATTTAGTGGCTTCATGAATCATTTCCTTTATGTTCTTTGTTTCTTTACAACCATTCTGTGGTGGATGTATCGAGTGGATCATCAAATGGGTGGATTAACAGAGTGAACACATAGGACTAAACTGTTAGTAGAAAGAGTGACTTCTTTTAAAATTCCCCTCTGTTCCTAAATCATTTGCTCCTCAGGACAGTTGTAGTAATTGTAAGTACAAAAGCAACTGTTAGTCCTTTTCAGGTGGCAGAGCCCTACAGCTGTGTGTGTTTATGACAGCTAAGAGGGGTTCAAGGGCTGAAATTTGGTAGAGCTTCTGTGGAGAGTGAGCATCAGGTACAGCAAATCTGTGAAGCCCTTGTGTCTTCTCAGGTCACTCTACCTGTGAATTATGTGGGAACTGTTTGAAAACAGCTCATTTAGTCACCAGATAAAGGGAAATGTAAGAAATGGGTTTCCCTGTTTTTCTTAGAGTTCTGTTAAAGTATTTGCCATCAGGTTCAGTATATATCTGCTATCATATATCAGATATTGTAAAAATACAAAAATATAAGCAAAAATATTAATTCCTCTGTTTTCCCTTTCCAGAGTAATAATTAAGCATTAGGGCCAATTATTATTTTATAGACTCACAGAATCATTTAGGTTGAATAAAAGCCTTAAGATTATTGCGTACTACTGCTAACCTAGGTATAAAAATTGGATGTGAAATTCTGATCCTTGTTTCCTTCAAATAAAAGAAAAAAAAAAACCCAAACCTGAAACTGAAATCAACATTGGAAAATAAGTATCTGAATTCCCATGAATGACATGAAAAGGTCTCAAACTTTGCAGTTTGAGAGAAGAAACTATGGAAGATATTTACAAATAATTCAAACAGGAAGCCTAACATCTACAAGCAGAAGAATCACCCTGTCCTGGGTATTCTGCTCTCCTCCTGGAGGCCTTGCTGGTGTTAGTAGGGAATGCAGCATGAAAAAGAAAATTTAGTGGTCAGCGGTGTTTATTGATAAGATAACCTCTTCTGTGCTGCCATCTTCTAGTTTTTATCTTTCTGGTTGTTAGAAATGTAGGTATCCATTTGATTTTTATTTTTTTTTTTAATGGGCAGTCTTATTGAGTGAGTCTTGTTTAGAGATGATGATGGTATTTTTTTGCAGAAAAGACATTTGATGACAGTGGTGGAAATGGCTGAAATATTTCAGACTTCAGGTTTTACAAACATTGTCATGCTGACTTTGAAATTATTCTAGTTCTCTGCATTGTAGATTTTGGTTTCAGTCATGCAAAAAAAAGGGTGTATCTTGAATTAGAACTAAATTTAATCTCAAGAAAACTTGAAAACTCAATTTCTCATACTTTTCTTAGGCCTGTTTTTTACCTGATTGTAATTAAGTATGTAATGTTAATCCTTCTGATCAAATCAAATTATAACTGCCCTTTACTTTTTTTTTTCCTTGTGTTTGAAGCTGCTGCCAATGTTTATTGTGTATTTCTTCATATCTTTTATACTTCTTCCTTCCTGTGTCCTGTTGTTTTTTAGTTTATTCCTTTAAAATCCTGATTTCCAGGTGTTGGCATATGTGTAAACTCTTATTTCTTCTCTGGTATTTTCTTTGTTTGGTTGTACTACAGCTTTAGTGTTCAGTAGTAAGAGCATCATTTTTCTTTCTTATTCAGTTGCATAAAGGGTAATATACATTGCATACCTTGTTTCTTTTAAAGATTATGTGCAATTGATTATCTCTGTTTCATGTCCTGTTTACACATTCAGCTTACAAATACACAAAAATTAGTTGGTTTTTCTTTTCTGTGTGATTTCATACCAGGTGCAAATGTATAATATATTATACATATATGTGTACATATATACATATGTATATGTATATATGGAGTGTATATATATGTATACATATATACTCCATAATATAATTTTTTTCTTTAACTTTTTATGGAGGTTAATTTGTATTAGGCATTTTAATGTTTCATTTAATACATTAGTGACAGTGTTTGCAGGTGAACAAAAAATTAGGGATAAATATATGAGTGAATAGCTTTCTTCAAATCATGGATAGTCCTGGAATTCAAGTGATAGCAAACACAAAGCAGGCACTCTTTTCTATTTCAGTTGAATTTGCAGCACTCATTTTTTGAAGACAATTTAAACCAGCCACTGAGCAAGGCAGAGATCAAATTCTCACACAAGTCTTTCACAGATGTCTTTGCACGGAGCCTTGCCTAAACAAAACTATTTGTACTTACTATGTCATCCCAAGTCTTGACATTTGTTCTTTATGAAATGGCACACTTGGCTCGCTTAACCTGTCAGCACATATTACAAGGGACAGCATAAATCCATGAAGTATAGTTTCCCCATAAGTTATTGGTTGGCAGTGTTGATAGTGGATAATAGGAGAATTTTTTAAGTACAGAAAAAGAGATGTCTTACCTAAGTTAGAGGTATGTGCTGTTTTATTTGAACTGTTTTATACAGAATTGTTTTAAAATGGCATTATACACATTAATGCAAAAAATAGTGCAACAACGTTACCCAACAAACTGTGATGAAAAACAGAACTGAACTTACTTCACTGAGGAAAAAACCTGAATAAACTAAATCCTTCTGGCCCAACGCACTCGCTACTTTGTTAGAGACAAGGTCACATGGAGACCAGCAACTTCAAATAAAGTGAAAGGCTTGTACTGGACACGATGGAAAAAGCCAGGTGATTCTTAATAATGGAAAAGTAGTTGAGTACCTCAAACTTTCATGTTTTTTCATTATTATTATACCATCAAAGACAAGTTTTCAAACTACAGTGTTATGTGTTACTTGATGAGCTTGAAGAAGCAGAAAAGGCAAGTGTAGCTCAGGTAAAGGATTTTGTTTACCTTTTTTTTTTGTTCCTTATTATCATCTTATGTATTTCTCTATTTTCTAAGATTGTCAAGTAGACCAAAATTCTCTTCTTTCCTGCTTGCTTATGTGAGTTGGGAAGATAGCAATAGGGTCATTACTAGCTCATGCCACTTCTCTATTGCCCTTGTGACAGTAACTTTGAAGCTGCACTTTGCTACTTTGAACTGTAGTCCTGAAGGAAGTTTGACATAAAAAAAATAATCAGACAGATCGGTTCTCCCTTGTGGAAATCATATGGATCCAATGATTTGGAGACTGCTTTCTCCTGGGGTGTGTACCATATCCAGGGTTGAAAATATTAACTATTAACTATTAATGCTTACGTTGGATGGATGCTGTCATTATTAAATCTTTTTAAATAAAAAAATCCATTAACTATTTAAAATAGAATGTAAAAGTGTTTGGGAAATTGCTCACTAGAATTTGTTTTCCTAAAATATTAGTGTTTTTCTTAGCAAATAATGAAAACTACATGTACAAAAGTTCTGTTTCCTCACCTGTGTGTCAATTTTACATTTAATTTAAACTAATCTTGTTATTAATCTACTTCACTGGAATAGGCATGAACTGGGTTTTACTATGAAACAAATCCCAAATACTTCTGCCTAGAGAAATTTAGAGTAGAGCAAAATGAATTTAGGATTAAAAAAGCCAGTGTTACAAAATGCTTGTTGTCTGAATTATTTAAAACTCAAATACAGAACAGAGTGGAAAATATATGGAACTAATTTTAGGTGTGTGACTACAGTTTCAGTAGCTAGGCCTAGAAACACTGATAAATGGGCTCTTACACTCTTTTGTCCTCATACTTTATTCCGTACATCTAGAGGCAAACTGTTATGGTGTGAAATGTTTTCTTTGATTATAGAATGTTC
This sequence comes from Florisuga fusca, assembly GCA_038090715.1. Taxonomy (NCBI): domain Eukaryota; kingdom Metazoa; phylum Chordata; class Aves; order Apodiformes; family Trochilidae; genus Florisuga; species Florisuga fusca. Next base: position 8,427,093 of record JAAWXA010000016.1, on the reverse strand, counting down.
TTTCGAATTCTAGAGTACCTTAATTTTGATAATGAAAGTAATTTTCTTTTGAGAACTTGGGTTACCATATTTTAAAGCCTGTCTGCGGGTGAGATTTAATTTAATCCCCTGAGTATTTAAGAAGCATTCCTGAGACTGTCGCCAGAAAGTGGCAAGATTAGCACTTGCACTTTATTGACAGGATGCCTCATAGGAAAGACATTTATCTGTAAGGGTATTATTTTTAAAAAGGAATGAAATATGTCTTAAGATGTGGGAATTTAGATACCTTGTGAAATACAGAAAGAATGGAAAAAGGGGTTTTTTTTGTACAGCTCATGGCACAGGGACATAGCAGTTTCCAGAGGAAAGAATTGTATGTTGGCAAAACTACACTGTAACTGATGCACTATCAGATAAAAATATAAGAGTTTGAGGATTAGGAAATTCCTAATAGTCCCTGTCGTAAATTGAATTCAGGCATGCTCAAAAGTAAGTAATTATTCAGCAATAAAGTTGTATCCTTACATACATGTCTGTATCCAAATATATGTTGGAGAATGACAGAAGTTACTAGAGGGTTTGTTGTTCTTTCTGGGTTTAAAAAACCCAGGAAGAACTAAATCATATATTGTGTTCCAAGATCCTAGCACATGAGACTGCTCAATCTCTTTGCCTCCTGTAATCTTCTTGAGAGAACTCTTTGTGATTAACTGGTCATAAAAATTTGTCTGCAGTAGCAGATCTTTACTAATCCTATGCCCATCCCAACAAACAAACAAATACTCTGCTGTACTGATTCTTCTTTTACAATACCCCAGTGTGGTCCTGTCCCTACCCAAAGTATTTCTTTCAAATTAATACAGCACAAATAGAAGAATAATCCAAACCTTTAGTCTTACTGTATCTATGGAGTATGCATTGAATGATTTATTTTAAAGCAGTTGTGATTCAGTGGGGATGTTTTTAATTTGCTGCCTGTTCTCTTTACCTCTGAGGAAAGAATTCTGTAAATGCTGAATAATTTTATAGTGTGTTTTCTTAGTTAAGGATTGGATCACATTTTAAAGTAGTTTTAAGAGGAAGGAAATAGTGTAAATGCTGTGGAATTCAGATAAACACTGTGCATAGGAAAGTACTACTTCAATTCAGGGTGCCTAGACTTGGTAGTTCAAGCTGAGGATAATAAAAGACCAGATCTTAACTTTGTTTCAAAGAACATGTAATCAATATTCTCTCTTCTGTTTTGTTTCATTTTTGCTTGAGAAGTTACTCTGGTGAAACTGAAATGTGCAGTTGCTTAAGTATTCCACAGGGTGTCATGAGGCAGTTGTTGAAATCATAAATACTTGGATGGAAGTAAAGAAAGAAACAGTGTGCCGTCCTCTCGATGCCAGTTAATGTAATTTTAGATGTGACTAATACACATGCCATAAAATAAAAAGTTCTTAACTCATTAACACCTGTATCTTATTTCTGTATCTGTATAAAATATACTCACAAAAAAAATATTATGAGAGATCATTTACAGGAGTGAGCTATTCTGTCATGTCTTCTGAAAAAAACCCCTTCTATATATATCTTAATATTTTATAGTTTACAGAGGAAGTGGAATCTTCGGCCTGTATAAACTACATAGATAAAACCCAGAAAGGTACAATACTTATTTTTGCCACAGTGTTATAGGAGTTTCTGGTGGGAATGTGCTCCTCCTAACTTACTTTCATATTTTATTTTACTTTTAATTTTTACTAATGTTTTCCTAAAATTTCAATTTAGTTAAACAATATTTATACAGGGCACGCAGCTGTACTGGGTATTTTATGATTTGCTTGTTATAAACATATAGGATGTCAAAACTTCAGGCGTTCTTTCCTGCAGGTAGTGTAATGTAGGAGATGGACAACTTTTAGCTAAGTATGCCCTAATTTAAAGTATGTTTGATTATGGTGATGCATTTTTGTATATGGAAACCAACTTTATATTGACATTACTGTTGAATTCCACATGCTGCACATTCATTGAATTCAGCTTCATATTTGTAAAACAATTTTTAAATACAGTTTACCAGTAATTAACAAGGGTCCTGCTTCTGTAAAAATCTGAAATTCTTTAAATGGAATTTACATTTGCCATGAGAAAAATTACATTACTTTATGAAACAAAAAGCAAAACTACATTCATGTCAGAATGTGATCCATAGCATAAAATCATTGGTGCAAGTAAGAATTTCAATCTCATTGACAATAATAATTTGTCTGATTTAACAGCATATTTAAAACTAGTTTTGAACAAATGATACCACAGGTATTTAAGCATACTTTATTGTATTATAGAAGTGGCACACTAAAAAATAAGTCTAGTTAAATTTCTTGTTACTGTTTATTTTTCCTACGTATTATGGAAAAAAAAATTTGGTTTTATGCCAGTGGCACAATAGTGAATGGCACTGAGAGCATAGGATGCAGGGAGGTTGATTCTTCTGGCAGAGAGTTAATAAGGTTTTACACGTGTGACACACCACACGTGCTCCTTGCATCATGCCCACAAGGTCATGGTGCCTTACAACTGTGAGGAGCTGATTGCCATGGCAGTCAGAACCTGAGTGCTTTTGTTCAGATTTGCTTCCAAAATCCATGTGGTCCTGTGAACAAATATTTGTACAAAACTTTCTGATTTAACCATTTTAAATCATGACCTGTTTATAAAACCTGGTTTTCTATAGGTACCTTAATAGTATGTTTAAATACAAGCTAGAGGAAGGAATAACCCTCTTTAATGTAGTTCGAATATCCAAAATAAGGCGACGTACCTTAAAACTTTATGGATGGGAAGAAAGTGAATGGAAATTGTAACATTTGGATCCTTTGGGTTTTTTTGTTTCTGAGTTTGGCTTTTTGAAATATAAACATCCTGATCTCTGTCAAGGTGAGTTTCCTTTACAGCATGGCACCATGGATGGTATTTAGGTAGGTAGGTTATCATCTTTCTTCTTCCTCAGATTAAGGCTTCCTGAACTCACTTTGCTGCTCCTTTTCTTTGTCCTTCTTATTGCAACTCTAATAATCTTAAGGGGTAATTCCACACATACTTTGAATTACTGAGATAATGCAGTACCTTAAACTAAAGTGATTAATATCAGGAAATATTTAAATAATAATATACCCAACTGCACTGAGGTTTTTTCTTTAATTTATTAGGAAATTGTACCTCTTAGCAAAGAAAAACAAAATAGAAAGTTCAGAAGTAAGAAAACCTGTTGATGTGATACCATGTAAAATCTTGGCAGTATACAGAGGGATATGTATCTTGTGTAGTATAAATCGATTCAATCGATGCTAGCACCCAACTTTCTCTATGAATGTTAAGACAAGGCTGATGAATACTATGATCTGGTTTTATTTTCAGATTGAAAATCTACAGGAACAACTTAGAGACAAAGACAAACAACTAACTAATCTAAAAGACAGAGTGAAGTCATTGCAGACAGATTCTAGTAACACAGACACAGCACTAGCAACCTTAGAAGAAGCTCTATCAGAAAAGGTAATGTTTTCTCATTATGTGCTGCATTATGAGCTGATCTGGTGGGTGAATCAAGTCCAGAAAATGTCGTTTTAAGCTGATCTGGTATGTGTGGCAAAGCCTATAGGCTCTGTTCTGGTAGGATGAGCAAGGAGTGATTCCAAGCTGATGAACTGAAACAAGACTCTGAGGTAAAGGATGTCTTTTCAAATGGGGATGGGTAAATAGTGCTGGACATGCAAAGATTTTTCCATTAATCAGTATGATGAATGGTTGTTCCCTGAAAGAACTGAGTGTCATGGATGCCTGACTTGAGGAAGGCAGAGTTTTGGGTATTTTTAATGGCTTTGGGATTTCATTATCCTCTCTCCTCTTAAGGAGAATGTAAATGAAGAGCCAACAGCAAGTGGCTGTACTGTTACCGTGGCTTGCTGGTAGCACCATTGGTTTCTTCCTGCACTTAATTTATAAGAGAAACTGTATTTCATTAAAAAAAAAGAAAAATAAAAAGAAGATAATTACCTTTTTTCTTAAAAAATATTTGCCTTTAATTTGGAAATACCTAGCAGAAGAGATAAATCTAGACTGTGTAAATTAGTGTCAAAATTCCTACCACTTGTAGTGAGATGAGGTTTTAAACTTTGAACATAAGATAATCCAAGTGAATGTATATGACAAAAAAAGTAGTACAGCTATCCACTTTTTCCAACTCACAGATCTTAAAATATCATTTCAGTGTGCACAGGTGAGTGCAACCAACTCAACTGTTATATGCCATTCTGCAGGGTGTAATCCTAGGAAGGTATTTATTGCTGTATATGACTTGAAAATGCCACAGTGGTTTTTGGCACTATCACCTAAAATGTTGATGTTGGATTTCTAATTTCTGATTTATTTGTATGCTTAATTCCCTTACTAACATTTGCTTGGTCAACAATGGTGAAAAAAAATGGCATTATTATTACATCTATGGCTTCATAGGGTTAAGCTTACAGCATTTGTGCAATAAAGTGCATGCATATTGTTCATTTTTCACTGCTGATCTAGTCACAGTGCTCACCAGTCTTCCATCATACATACATGAAGTACTTTTAAATTTGCTTTTTCTCCTTGTAAATGGGATTAGTCTGCATTGCCACTTACCCAAAATGCCCATAGGGGCAGCTGAGAGTTTAAAACAGTCCTTCCACACATCCTTCTACTCTTGTAAATGTAGAAAGCAAAGTGAGTGTCACACTGCCAACTTGCCAGTTCTATGCAACTGATCATGAAGTAGTTAGTCAAAAGCCAAAGCAAGCTTGTATCCCATTTTTCTACCTCACCTGTGTGTTCAGCACTTCAGAGAAAATGTTCTTCTGCAGTACTTCTTAGCTGAGTAATTTGCTAAGTTGCAGTCTGTCTTCAATGGTAATGCATTTTCCTGTTGAAAACATTTAATTAATGACAGTTTTCCGGGGTTCATAGTAGAAGCAGTAAGTGCAGATGTGTTGAACAGAACAGGTATGGTTGTCTTATAAGAAGTATAGAAGGTTAGGAAGTACTGGGATAATACCTAACCTGGGATAATACCTAAGTGGCAGATGTTTTCAAGTTCTTTAGTACAAATACTGTGTAAAATCTGTTGAAATAAATGTAAACTAATAAATAAATGTAGGGGGGGTTAGAATTTTGAAGAAGTTTTGTGTGTATCTATAAAAGAAAATATTCTGTTATTCTCAAATACACTATTTGTGACATTTTACTAAATTCAAGATGCATTTTTTTTAATATTGTAGTAAGGATTTGTCCCAGAGTTTGTGCTATAGAATTTCTTTAAAATGTGACAGCACTAGAGACCCTGAGGATATGGAAATTTTGTGTCAAGCTAAATTTGATTGCTGTAATAAAGGTTCAAAGTCTGAAAAATGATGCTGATTTTAATGTTTTGGAAAAGTTAAATCCTTCTCTGAAATGGATTTTTGCAATTCATGTCTGCTTCATTTGGGATTGCGTGGATATATTTGAAGAGATGTTACAAAGAATCAGTGTGATTAGTGGTTTTTCCAAGTGGAAGTGATTAGAACTCACATGGGGTCCTTTAGGTTGAATTCTGTACAAAGTAGTCACTTAGGTGCAGTCAGCTGAGAGTGGCATCTCTCCTGCAGGGTTTGCAGGTGACTCTAAGACACATACAATGAATACATTGGGATGTTTTCTTCTGCCACAGAGATTTCAGTCTTTTTGCAGCTGATGAAGGTGATGGTCTGCTGTAAGCCAATGCTTCAACATGAAGCTGAGTTGTGCTGTGGTGTCTGGTGACTGTTTCCATCACTTATGGAGAAATTGTTACTTATAAAAGTTAGGTGGCGGTGTATGAAGGGAGGGACACCGTGTGTAAGTGATATGCTTATCATTCTATATTACTTCAGAAATACTGCTTTGTTAGCTTAATTAAATTATTAAACATTTATCTAGTTTCTGAACAGATACATAGGATTATAGCTCCTACACAGTTACTGAGTGATTTAAAGTGTCTGGCACTTCAGGTAGCAATATGGATGATAAACTTAAAAATATAGAATATGGCATACCAGTTCTGAAAGACTTAACACATCATCATGCCCTTTAATTTCATTGGCTATATTTGCTTATAAGAGAATCATGTTAAAAGAATTTAAGTTTATGATAATTCTGGTGTATTTTTTTTTAATGTGTGTCACCACCAGTCACTGTAGGATAGTGGGAATTTTTTACAGTGGGGGAATAGCTATATTAAATTAAAAGAAAAAAAAAAAAAGAAAAAAGAGTGAGAGAGAAAAGCATCACTACAAAGTAGAATTAATGAGAATTAATTTTTGAGAAACAGGGTACTTTGATCTTAGAACATAAGACACAAGGAGAAGGAAGTTTCCAAGCAGTCTCTGTATGATTTTGGCTGACTGCTTTACAGAGAAATCATGCACAATTTCTTCCCATTGAAATTTTCCTGGAGGCCAAGCTTTCAAGGGTAAGTTCTCAATCTTAATTGTAGTTTCTGGGATGTACTTGTACATTGAAGGAAACAAGCAGGCATCTTCCAGCAGTTCATAAAGAACTATTGTGCCTAGATGTCTTGTGCCTGCTGGCAGTTAAATACCAGGACAGTTCACATCTGCCTTCTTCCTGCTGGTGCCCAGCTTTCCAGTTCATCTTTCCTGCTCTCAGTCTCTAACCTGTTCAGTGAGTGTCCCTACTTCTGTCTGTAGGAGCATTTTTAAGGCCTACAGACTTTAACAATAGTTACTAACTTCTTCCACTGCAAACACTGGTAGAATCATAGAACAAACATTTCTCCGAATGGGACAAACCAAGAACCCTCAATGATACTTTCTTATCAAAAAGTGCATCAATATCATTACATTTTATACATAGAAATTTGTAAAACTGTCAAGATGCAGTAAAGATGCTGCTTTCAGTCAAGATACCTGCTTTCCATGAAAATACATTGTTTCTTTGAAGGCTTTTTTGTTTTCTGGGGTTGGTTTTGCTTTTTTTAGGGTTTTTTTGTTTGTTTGCTTGTTTTCTTTTCTGTGGGTTTTTTTTTTTCCCCTTAGAAATTATATCAGTCCTGGTTTACAGCTATATCATCTAGTTGTGTACTTTGGGATTAGGCTTAAATTTTAGTTTTACCTTAATTTTTGTTAATTGAATAGTTTTTAGAATTTTAATTAAAAATAGTGAGGAAAATACTTTAAAAGCATCATGGGAAACTCTTTTAAAATATAAATTAAATTTATTTATGTCAGTTTAGTTTTCAGTAGTTTTATATTTTTCCTGCATTGTTCTTGTTAAATATTCAACCTGACACTTTGGCTCTGGATTAGAAAATATGGCTCCTTGTTCTTCACAAAAATGGATTTTTCCAAACGTCTGTCTCAGATTTTCTTTCATATTTAGTGAAGAGGTAGCTTGGTAACAGAAAATGAGAACTTAAACATCATATAACAGCATAAAAATTCCCGATCTGGAGTCCTTGTAATTGTATTTTTCCAGCATTATTGCTGCTAAAATTTCTTCTCATGTCAGGAGTCAGAAACGAATCAGCTCATCCATAGTCACTTTTGAGCATGTTTAGGACGTTTTAGGTGCTCTACCCCCAAGCTTGGAGCCTCTCCTAAGTATTGCACATTCTTAACAACAGTGAAGGTTACATTGTGAGAGACAAAAAATAAATTTATTCCTATGTAAAAAAAAAAAAAAAGTTTGAAAAAACAGAACATGTAAAACTGCTATCAGCTTCCTTGATGTTTTAACAAGAAACTTTTCAAAGAGTATCTCAGCTCTTGGGCTGGCCCAAAGCAGCTCAAGAGGTCACTTTCATGAAGCTGATAGATATAAAGTTGGGCCTACTGTAGCAGCATACAGCAGATAAGCAACTGAGTATGGCTGATAATAGAGCTATATGCTGTGGCAATTCAGTTCCTGCTTCTGTGATAAAGTGCAAATAGATTAGACCTGTGAGGTCCTAGATTAGTGCATAAGGAAAGCTTGCCAATGCAAATAAGACTGTAACAAGAACACATTGTTGGGATTTCTGCAAGTTAACTGTTAATCAAGTAAAACATGGTATATTAGGGCCTTTTAACACGTTTTTGACTTTTAGCTTTATGCAGTTGACAGATAAATTAGTCTTCTTTTGTGATTGACTGAGATAAAATTTATATGGCCATTAATAAGATGATAGACTGTTACGTTTAATTTATTATAGAAGGGAAAAAAATCATTAGGGTAAATAAATCTTCAAGAAGGAATTGATGTAAAACTAAGCCTGAATATAACCAGGTGGATTCCAGGTGGTTATTAAGCAATTCTAGTTAGTGAAGATTGGCATTTTTACATTAATATTCAAGAACTAAAGAATTTATATTATTTGTGACTAGGAATAAACATGACGTTGTTTATCCTCCCATATCCCTTTCTTGCAGGGTCTCTATGAAAAAAGCCAGCTAATGTACTAGCTTTTTAAAGAAGCTGTTACTATTTCCTGGTTTGTCATTTGTGTAATACTCAATGGTGCTGCTGTTGAAGCACCTTCATTCTGTATAAACACACTTCTACCCGTGACTCGGCCAGATGAGAGTCAAAGGGAGACTGCATAAGCACTAAAGTCAGTCATTTAAGTCAGTTGCCAAGTTTTAAATCAGTAATTTAAAATAAAATATTTATTCATTTCACACAGAAATTATTACCAGTTTTAAACTATATGTATGCAGGTAATAAGGTATTTAAATATTAGGAGAGTGAATCAACGGGACATCTCCAAGAAATATTTAGTGAAAGGCAGATATGTAGAAGGTGAAAATACATAGGGAAGCTTATGGAAAACTTCCCAGTCTTTTGTTTCCTACAAACTAGTTCCTTTGCTATGCAGTATCCAACAGACTACAAGCAGAGGCAATGCACAGTTGTCAGCAGAATTGCTGATGTGTTCAGTCTGATGAATTGAGAGGCTTAACAGAAGAGAAACAGCCAGTGTTTGCGGTACAGAATCTAGAAAATGTGTCTGCCTGTCCCACAGAACCAGTGAGTTTGGCAAAGACCTGGAAATTATCTAGTCAGATAACCCAGATGCTCAAAGCAGAGTCAAGTAGAGCAATATGCTCAGGATCTTGTCCATCTGGGTTTTGAGTATGTCCAAGGCTGGAGACTGCTAGGATGAAAATCAGCCTCGAGTTTAGGCTCTTATGCATGTAGGTGTTAAGAGTTGACTTATTGCCATGTGTGCCTTGAGCTTTAAAAAGCACAGAATCATTCCTCAGATCCTCTAGGGCTTTGAAGGAACATCATACCTAGAGTATGGAGAAAATGAAAGCATCACCAGGATTGCCTGAAAAATAAACACTTTTTAAAAGTGATGCAAGTACTTAAGCTAACTTTGATAATAAGTCAACTTTTTACTTTCATTACAATTACTAGGTTTATTATGAATCATGGGTTGTACAGCTGCTGAAATGTTGCTTACATTGTAATGTTTGTTGAGATATGATAACCACAGCTGGGAGTATATAGGTATGGACAAAGGTAAGCCTTATGTGTGTGTGTGTTGAACTTGTATTCAAGATTTCAATCATCTTTATCAAGTATTTAAAAGTTTGATTGGATGCTTTTAAATTCAGGGTAAAACTTGCATTGATTTTCATACCATTAACTCAGTCATCCTCTGCTTCTGAAGGTTGATTTTTTTCCTGAGTGCTACTTAATATAAGGAAATTTTCCTCTGTCTTTTCTTAAAATGATTCCCAATTTTTCCATTTTGCAATTCTTTTTCTTGTTAGGAAAGAATTATAGAGCGCTTGAAGGAGCAAAGGGAGCGAGATGACAGAGAGAGAATTGAAGAAATTGAATCTTATAAAAAAGAAAACAAAGACCTGAAGGAGAAAGTGAATGCTTTACAAGCTGAACTGACAGAAAAAGAGGTCAGTCTTTTCAGTAAAATCAGTCCTTTTATCGATGTCATTATGATGAAAGAAAGTGCATTAGGATTACTCCTGAATCATTTTAAGTACTAAAGTTCTGCCACTTCAGTGGTCAACTTCTGAACTGCTATTTTCTTAAGCATTCTTCATAGTCCTCACTTTTGTACATAATATATTGCTTCATTTTTTTGCATAGTTGTGTGTCATTATCTCTGTTTTTGCTTTGCATAAGCCTCCAGTAGACTCAAATATTCCACTATTGGTCCTGTTTTCATTTGTAAGTTAGAACAATAGACTTCAAAGTAACTGCACCTCCAGAATATAATGTCAACTTGTCTCTATTATGAATGTTTCTGTGTTTCACTGCACGCCAGCTCCTGTGGTTCCAGTTGGTTCTATTCTCAAAATGGTGTCTTTTGCTATCAACGTGTATTTTTGTGTTAACTCTTTCTGGGAAAGAGGGCGGGGGAACAGGATCCAAGTGGTTACTAAGTTGGCAATAAGTTAGTGTCCTGGTGCCTAGGAATTAACTTTTTACTCTTGGTCATTTTTCAGTCTAGTTTAATCGATCTCAAAGAACATGCATCTTCCTTGGCATCAGCAGGGCTGAAAAGAGACTCCAAACTTAAGTCTTTAGAAATAGCCATAGAACAAAAGAAAGAAGAGTGTAGTAAGTTGGAAGCACAGTTGAAAAAGGTAAGTTCCATCTTAAACCAAACAACAACAATCAGAAAAACATCCCATACCCTCATTTTGAAAAGATGAGCTTATTTACTCTTCTGGAGTAAATCTAAAATCTACCCATCTTATGCTGTTCGCTGGTGCTTGCATCAAATATTGCTAACATTTCCTTCAGAGGCTTGTGCCAAAGACACTAGTGAACCTCAGAAATTATCTTGAATATCTATGAGGGAATTCTGAGAAGCTCCTACCAATAAATAAACTGGGAGCAGGAGATTGGAGGGAAAGTAGAAGGGCAGAAAGAATTCATCACACCAGCAATTTGTATGTTTATGTATTCCTACTGGTTTTAGTAGGCTGAAATATTTGTAGCATGGGAAAAAAATTAAAGGAGTTTCTAAGAAATACTGTATTACTAATAGAAAAAAATTTCTACTTTCAAAATGCATCTGTTTTACTTTGGCTTGGTAAACACATTTGTGATAATTAAGCAAAATGTTGCCTAGTTTATTTCAGCTTGCAATTTGGTGTTTCTATTCAGCCAGAAGTGGAAGCAAGATTTTAAAACACCTAAATTGTGTATTTTATAATACTGTTTTATTTAAATGGGTGCATTAAAAAAGTTTTGCTGAAGTGATTTGCAAGTTTGTTGATGCTTTTCACTCATACGTTGTTTCTTTGACCCTTTTCTGTGTCATTTGGTAATGTCTGCTCTCATTGTTTGAACACCAATCTCATGACGTACTTGATGGGTTCAGAAGGCATTATGTTTGCCTTCTGCAGTTCACAACTAAGTGTATGTCAAACATGATTTTTTTTAATATTGGTATCTCATGTGTAATTTTATAGAAAATAGTATTTATCTGTTCTATGAATGTCACCACCAATAGGATAATATTCTGCCACTCTTTTTACCCAGGTTGAGTAGTATCCTGTTCTGTGTTTAAGCAGTATTTCAGTAGCCTTATCTGTGAAGAAGAAATTGCAAAGTGTGAAGAACGCCAGATTGTAAACCCTGTATTTATATTGCTTTTTAATTCAAAACAACTATGAGCAATTAAGTGTCCATGTTATAATGCTTCGTTGTGGAGGGAAAGGAAGGGAATTTTTTTCAGTCCTAGAAGCAGACACTGTCTGAGAAACTTGCTATTAATTTCAGCAAGTGCAACTACTTACAAGAAACTTAGCTGAAAGCAAAAGTACAAACCAGAAAATCACCTTATCCTGGCCCAAACCAGGACAATACATGAGATCTTTAAATGGAAACACAACTACTGTGAATGTTTGATAGCTTAGAAGTGCTCTTATGTCAGAATTAAAATATGGGAAGAAGCTGTTTGACAAAGTTTTGTTTTGTTAGAAAATGTGTTTGCTTTGTTCTTCACTACAAAACATGCTTCGTTACTACTTTACAAAGCTCTAGAAGCACAGGTTACTTGAAAAAAATCCTCTTGAAGTACTTGAAATCGTAAGACAATCTTTTATGACTGTAAAAATCAGTACTTATAAAAGTCAGAGGGTGACTGGGGTGTCTTTTCATATAAGAAAAGAGTATTTTCCGTGTGTATAAATACGAAGGATTATTACATGAAAGTTGAAAACATAATAGTTTTATGATACAATAAATACATCCCAGAGCCCCAGTGCAAATTCACCCAGCATTTGTAGGAGACCAGGTATTTCCACCATAAAACATAGCTACAAGCATCTCTGTGGGCATGTTCAGTTGAACAGAAACAGTGGCTGTTAATGGTGGGAGACTCGAAACAGTATTTTTCAATTCACATTTTCTCTAATAAAATACTCTATGTTCAAACCTGTAAATATCCTGTGTTAAAAGTAGTTGATCCCCAGAAATATACCTTCCCAGTGTTTTCTCTTTTTAGGAAACTAACTGAAACAGGAATCTGGGTTATTCTTGCATGTATCTGAAGGTAGACTAGGAGGGAAACATCAACATAGTTTGGAGTAAATTAACCTGCACGTCCCAGAAGTGTGCTTATGTCTGAACATCGAGCACTGCAGAAGCAAGCAGGAATGAGCACAGTTTGTCTTTTGCAAAAATGACTCCGAAGGACTGTCTGTTACTTTGAGCAATTGGAATGCAGCTTACACATTATTCTGCTCTAAAAACAATGTAGATAAGGAACTTTTATTGTACTATGATACAGTCATCATTGTTTAATGTTGGTATGTTACCAAATTATACTACAAAATATGAAGACAGTGTTCTGTGCACAGCATAGCAGCTGGTTTTCCTTGGCCCCTAATGGTAATAAGAACTGTGCCTGAAAGAAAAATTGTACAATGGGAAAGTTTACACAAAATCTGTAATTTATTTATTTTAAGAAATATTTTAAAGTTTCTCTCCCTTTAGTTACCCTTCTTCCTGTTTTAGGAGAGAATAAAATTCATGTATTGATAATAAATATTTTTAATTGAGTCTGATTAGATCAAAATATTTTTCAGTATAGGTTAACTGGATTGTTTATGTTTCACCAGGAGAAAACATGCTCTTTCTAAAACCATTGTTTTAATTTTACTGAGTAGATGTGTTTCTAAAAGTAATAAATAGGATATTCGTAAGGCATAATTATCTAGGTGACTGTGATATATTTTGGGACACAAAATAATGTTTAAAACCACAAATATGGTTATTAAGCTTTTCATGACAAAGATTATGGATTGAAATTCATAAAATTTTATAGCTCTTAAGAATGCTCAAAGGCTTTTTTGACAAAATTCCAGACTTTTTCTTCATTCACTTTGTATCCTGACTAGTGGAAAAAGTGCAGGAATTACCTAATAGGTAGCTAAGTGTTTTAAATATATATATATTTGTGTGTATATATATAATCCTATTATCCACTCTAGAATTTTTTCCTTTTGTTGTTTTTCATTATCTTAAATTTACTTGCTTTCTGACATATTTGCAGTTGCTAAAGTACTTTTTGCCAAGCTGTACTTTTCAAAAGTCATTCCACATAGAAAATTCAGTCTTGTGTTAAACAAAAGGAAAGTAATAAATTTAATGATACAATTTAATTAATCTTTCATTATTACCATCTTTGAAGCTTTGGTGATAAATTGCAGCCTCAGCCAAAAGCACTTCTCGTGATTCATTGCTTGAGACCAGCACTTAATGTATCATCAAAAGTGGACACCTTTCTTTATTTCATGGGTTATTTAACTTGAGAAAAGGAAAGTAACACAAACCTTAAATTTCTTACTCCAGCTATTCTTTTTTAGGAGCCAAAGTCAACATTTGTGTTTCCCCAGTGCCTCTCACTTTCACCAAGGAATGTTTAGAATCTTAAATTTCTACTTTCTTATGACAAGTTCTTCTGTGCAAATGCTCTGGTTTTGTTGAGCTAATGCTGTTTTCCTGGATCTTTCCTTCTTTTCCTGTCTGTGCTTCACTCCCTTCCAACTTTGCAATGTAGCAAGCTGAACAGTTGTTCAATCAGATGTACAATCCAGTAAGTTCTTTTTTCACTGCCCGCTGTAACATATGAAAGCATGAGGATCCATTACCTTACTGTGTTGTGCTCTTCCTCTGTGGAGCTTTGCTGAATACCTCTGATGCTCATTAAGCTTTATCATTGTACCCCAATAAATGAATTTTGTGGACTTCAAGGCCATTTTAAGAATATGAAATGTATTAAATAGGTACATACAGTATTTCTGGTAAAACCAATATCCTAGCCTTTGGGTCCTCAACTTCTCCATTAGAGAAAGCATGCGGATAATTTTTTTTTCCCACTTTGCTTTTGATTTTAATTCCTCCTTCTGCAGTACTTTTTTGATCCTTCAAACATCAATTATGTCTAATTAATTCAGTTAGTCTTAAGTGACTGAATTGAATATGTGAATAATATTATCTAGGAAGTGACAATACTATTGTCAAAAGTCCATGTGAAAAAATAGTTCAGTTCTTCTCATAAAGACTTGTGTGCATCCAGCATATAAATTAAGAATATGGAAACACTGTAGTTAATTAAAGAAAATTCTGAAATATGAAATGATGGATCAAATGATGAAAAAGCCAAACAGTATTACTTTGGTTTGTTTAGCATTGTTGTTATTGCTAACCTCTACTTTAATTGCACAATGTCTACCCCTTTTACTGAAGTGTGTTCTACTTTCACATTGAGGAAGTGCTGTAACAAGCATTCTCTCTGCAGTGAAAAGCTTTCATTTTTTGGTTGAGACTGTTATATTTAAAAGCATCACAGGACAGAAAAAATGATGTAACTGTAATAGCAATTTGCAAGCTATGGTTGGACATAGTAATCATAATTTAAATTACCACGTGGTTAGTATTACCACGTGGATAGTATATATAGAAGTAGCTTTGTAGCTAACTACTGTAATATTATACATCAGGAAAGGTATTGCCTTCACTGAAATCAGTGAGAATTTTACCATTACTATCAGTGGAGCAGGGTTTCAGCTTTGGAGTGTATTTTAAGTTTTTACTGTATTTACATTCATTGTCTGTTTTTAGAATACAATCATAAATTGGTTGTAAGTAGCAGAGGTGATACTGTCGTCTTGACCATCCAGCACACTGCTGGTCAGAGAGCTTTTTCCCTTTTTTCTGTATCATAATGAATCACCTTTGTGGTAATTGTGTTTCTATTCATATCATTTGCACTCTTGCTGTGCCTCTTTTCAGACTGCAGTCTTTTTGTGTTAGTTTTTTTCCTTAATTTTCATAAAAGCTTTCAAGTCAATATTACAAGATCAATTATTCTTTTGCATGGAATCTGTTTGTTAGTACGTAGTCTGTTTGTAGCATTCCAAAGGTAGTCCTTAATTTATTTTTTTTCCCTTGAAGTGCTTACTTTTCAACAGGACAGCTTCTCAGCAGTTCCCAAATAACAGATAAAAAATCCTTTTCCTTTGGCACCAGGCAGCAATCATAGTATATCTATGAGACAGGTTTTCTAAAATAAACTTTTCTTGCTTGTCATTGTTCTTCTCTGACTGATATATGGATCAGACAACTTTTAACAACATAGGCAGGAATGATCCTCTTCTCCCGCCAAACCATCCAAGGTTTTGAAATGAAATAGTGATTTAAGTCAATGGCAACACATTCTTTGATTTCCACATGCCAAGGTTTTATGTTTGTTCTTTGGGGTGGTGTACGAGCAGTTACCTGAAACATTTTTTGTACTGCAAATCATTATGATGATTTATTTAATAGAATGTTTCCTTGGGTGTGTGTTTGTTTGAAAATAGTAGCACTATAAAAAAACCAGCAATCTGATTTAAAAGTACTAAAATTTTAATGCTCTTTTGTGTACATGTCAGAAAATTCCAGTCAGACACTGAGCAGATGTTTTTTAGACCATGCAATGATATAGTTTGTGGATTTTTTGTGCTGGAATATGTTTTTTCCACTGTGTCACACAGGTATCAGCTACGTGACTTAATTTGTTGATGAATCCAATGTTTTTACAATACAACAATGGATAGAGGAGTATTATGTGCAGTTGAGTACCAAAGTTGAGACGATATGGCAGAGGGTGCAAATCCTGCAGAGTGAATGATTTGACACTGTATTTACCTGTGTGAATAAGATGTGAACAGAACTGGGTGCACTTCTTGTTTGTTTTGAAAGGTGAACTTGTTGAAATACCCCATGGATTCAAGTGCAAAATTGACAATAAGAAGTTACATGATTGTTTTTGTCCTGTAATGAAAGAATATATTGAGGTACTTAGGTTGGAGTTCTGGTGAACCTTTTTCTGAATAGCAAAGACATAATTTTTCAAATGCTCCATCAGAGTAATATCAGATTGAAATTTAAAGTACTTGCAGAATTCAGTCTGTATTGCTTAGAGCAGTCCCTGATGTTAAATAAAAATCCCTATGAATTTTAAGAGACAACAAAAATATTAAGGTGAGAGCAATTTATTTTTAGTTTATTATTGAAAGTAATAAAATTTGAAGGATCTTACAAAGTAATTTCTTGCATGTAAATTCTGATGTTCCTTTTTTTTTTTTTAAGTACTCCACTGATTCCTGTGTATGTTTATGTCTGAAGCTTTAAAAATCAACTGTTGTATCTATACATCCATTTCTGTTACGCAGAATAATGCATGCATGACTGTACCCTCAAATTTTAATAGACTGAATAATTTATGTTGCATGTCTGTACCACACTAGTATGATGTTTCTATAGGAAATTTGTGGTTTACATTTACATAAGGAAATGCTACTCTACTTCTAAAATATTTGTGATGCTTTTGAGCAAAAATCAGAACAGATACATATTTACTGTAAGGATTAGTGAAATTCTAATACTTGAGTGATATGCTATCTTTTCTGAATGATAAAAATAACATAAAACAACATAGTCACAGCACTGAAGGGCAAAATATCATAAACCAAATGTGCTAGTTAGAAACTAGCCTAATCTGCACACACAAGTGTTATCATTTACAGATAGAGACTAAGAGAGCAATTGCTTTCCTGATGAAAAGTATGCATGAACTGCTCTTAGCTGTAAAAGGCCCATAAAAATGGAAACTGTATTCTTTCAAGAAAACAGAATTTTTCTTGGAGAGAAAGGGACGACAGGAAAAAAAAAAAAGTTAGAGACTGATTCATGTAATAGTCATGTGGCTTCTCATTAGAAGTGTTGCAAGACTTTCTCTCCTACAGCCTGCAAAATAAGCCAAGGAATTCTGCCCTTCCCAGGTGGGAGGAGGGTCAATATCAGCTGAGCTGCTCTCATCTCCTTTGGGCCTACTGTGTGACCTCAAAAGTCAAGCTCCATCTGTCAACAAGTTACCCTTGATCTGTATATAACAATTAAAAAAGAAAAAAAAGAAAAAAAACAGAGGAAAAAAGAGCCTAGTTCAAACCCAAACCTTTTGAATCCATAAAATTTAATAGGGCAGTCACAAGTATTCTGTGCCTCTGTCCTAGGAATGTCAGGTGGATTGTGTTTTGCTCTCTTGTAGTACCATCAGTTTTATTTACAACATGAGGATTCCCTTCAAGGGACTCATTATAAGCTAGAGTACCCCCTGCAGAAAGCTCTTTTAGAAAAACCTTTATGTTCTTGCTCTCATTGTTTTAAAGATGAGAATAATCTTATACGTGTCTCTGAACTGAATGTTTGTATTGATTTACATGTGATATTATGGATAACTGTGCTGTACCTCATAATCCTGGGTAGGTTGGAAACTTAATCATATTAGGTTCAATCATATCTTATAGGTTCTGTTTAATATTGAAAACCACAGGGAAATAAAATGACCAAGTTTGTGCTACTGAATTTTCCAAGAATTCCATTCCCAACAGATATGGAATGGCATGACTACCATAGAAAGCACAAGAATTGAAAATACGTTTGCAACTTCATTTCCTTAGCATGCTGTTGGGCAAGGATAATAGGGCTAAACTGAAGAACATAATTTACACCTATTATTTTAGGTGAAGTTTTAGTTGTATGAGCTGTGCTGTAGTTAATTTATTCTGTATATTTCTGAGCTGTTGTATAACAGGAATATTCACAGAATCACACACAGAGTCACACAATGTTAGCAGTTGGAAGAGGGACCTTGAAAGGTCGTGTAATCCAACCCCCCTCTGGTAGTTGAACATTTGGCACCTGTGCACTGGCAGAACTGTCATGTTCTTGCCCAGTTCGGTCTTTTAATCACAGAAAGCCCAGTGTGGCAATGAAAAGGAAAACAAACAAATAAACAAAAAAACCCCAAGGCTACTCTGTCTCTTCTGCGTTGTTTCTTCTCCTGGATTAAAAATAGGGTAGGGCTGCATGGCAGAAAAAAAACTTGGGCTGAAACTGAGTCTTTGAATGCTAAAGTGAAGAAAAGACTGTTGGGAAGCAGGAAGGTGGATGTTTTGCCTGTTTATGAAATTATAGAAGCAAGGTTGATAGAAAAGTAAATTACACACTAAAACAAACAGAAGGGAAAGAAAGGTGGCAGGGAATATGAAAGAGTGATAGTCTCCAGAGAGGAATGGACACTTTCTGGATTTACCCTTAGGAGAGGAGGACAAGTCTGAAAAGCAATACGTTTTTTCCTTAAAGGCAAGAGTTAGCTTGTATTTAATTTTATTTTTTCTCCTAGAATGAACTTACCTTTACCATCATGGAATTTTTTTAATGTTTTGTGAAAGAAAACTTCATTTAGTTCCTTTTGGAGAGGTAATACGTTGTCCAGTTTCTTAAAGCTGATCGAAAATGGAAGTGGTTTACAATTGGAAACTAGCTTGCGGTCTTTCACATAATTGTCCCTGTCTGGAGTATTGCATTTAGTTCAAAAATTACAGTTAATTGAAAGTAAAATTCAAAGTTTACTATTAAAGCAGACATATTTACAAGAATGAAGAGGAATCATCTGTTGCTAGCATGTCATGCAAACAGTCAAATCAAGATACTCTGGATGTTAGCTTGAAATAAGTCCTGGAGTACGAAAGTTCTGTATCTGCGTAGAATTCAGGGTTGGAGCATGTATTATTATTCTATATAGAAAACAAGGAGAGCAAGGCCAGTAAGCTTAGTAAGCTTCTCATGTCATTCCCCTGGTTTATTTTGGTAACCAAATATTTCTTCTGAAGAAAAACCTCACAGTAGGATAAACAATGTTTAAAACCTACTATCTTTTTTCTTATTATCCTCATGCTTAAATGATATGTTACATGCAACCCCACACCCTAAGTTTTTTTCCCTAGTGATTTCATTTTTTTCTTATTGTATTTATACTAAACCCAGACTTCTTTGTTTATACAGAAAATTTTAACCATTGCAAAGAGTATGAACCTCCTAGTATCTATAGTTTGTATTAATTCTTTCCAAGACATGCATGTTTCATCTTGATCCGCATTTCTTTCATTGCTTGCTTGCGTCGTCTGTTCCCTGAAATTAAGAGGATAAATAGGTCCACGTCTTTTCTGCATAACAAGATAGTTGGAGGACCTGCAGTTCCAAATATAATGAACTTCTGTGAAATTCCTGTGTCTTAAGAGAATGTTATCTGAATTTTCTATGTTTAATGTGCGCTGCCTTATACTACTTGTTTTTTTCCTTGCCTGCTCTTTCAAGATGCCAATTAGGAGTAATGGGAAGCAAGGGGTAGGCTAACCATTGCAGTGCATTTTTTTTTTTTCCATCTGTCTGTGATTATTCAAGCCAAAAGTTTAAAGCATTTGATGCCAGATCATGCTCCCATTGAAGTTAATGGTGTTTTTGCCATTAGGTTTGATGGGAGTAAGACTGGGCTCTGCACTGTTGTTGTATTCATTGCGTTCTTTCTTGTCTGTGAAACTGCCACCCATCCATGCATGTGTTTGCCAGGTTTGTGCTATTTTCACCAATGGGCTTGTTCTTCTGATGTTTCAGGTTAAGTATTAATGACAACAGAAAAAGGATTATTGGGTAAAACATCTGCTGAAAGCAGTTCATTGTTTTCTCTTAAAACCAGCACTGCATAAGAATAATTTATTCCTTTAAATTAATTATATCAAACTGCATTTGAAACATCTGGTAATACAGATTACAATATGGATATATATATCTGTGTTTATATATTTATCTGGAAAAATTGTATATATATATAGAAAGAGAGAATATGTTTTATTAAGAAATTGTTTATATTTTTAAACTCTTTAAAAGCTTAATGGGAATTAAATTATTAAAAAGATAATTTTTTTAAAAAATACCCTTAAAATAAAATCACTTTAATATGTGAAAACCATTAATAAAACCCCTCTTCCTTCAGAATGATGGAATTGTAGATTAAGAGGATGGTTTCACTTTTATTAATAATACTTCTATAGGAAATGCTGTCATCAGACAGAAATACCCATAATCCTTTTTAACGAAAATTTTAACACTGAGACTGAAAAATAAAGCTTTCAAAGTAGTAGAAATTATTGTCGTGCTTATGTTTTTTTAAAATATTGATTCTGAAGGCTCATGAAGCTGAAGAGGAGGCACGGATGAATCCAGAATTTGCAGACAGAATGAAACAGCTTGACAAAGAGGCATCGTACTATAGAGAAGAGTGTGGCAAAGCTCAGGCTGAGGTTGACAGACTTCTAGAAATACTCAAGGAAGTAGAGAATGAGAAGAATGACAAAGATAAGAAAATTGCTGAGTTAGAAAGGTAATTCTTGTATTGTTTGTCTTACTCTGAATGGCATATTTATTTATTTGATCTTTATTGCAGAGCAAAGAAGTGGAGTAGAATATGGGTTTTTTTACATATTTGTTACATCTTGTAAAACTGGATCAGAAATGGAAAAAAATGGCTACCTGAGAACGGCATCTCCTCCCTGCTGACTATGGAACAATTTAAGGTTTCCATTTTTTTAGTAGTCTTTATAAAAGGAACAAATATAATGTAAAACCCTATGCAATTTATAGTGACAATTACCCCTCCGGAAAACCTTGTTGGAAAGCAACCCTGTCTTTCTAGTAATCAGTAAATTAAAACAGTCCTGACATGTTTCTTGGGTGTGAGCAGCATTGCTAGTTCTCAGAGGTCCCGCAATGTATTGGTAAATATTTCTAACAAGTCTCATTATTCATCTGTCACTGTCAGAATTTCTAACCAGTCTCATGGCTATTTAATAATAGTTGTAACTATTTCTCAGGGGTTCTGTAGTCTTTGTCTACTTCAAATTAATATTTTCTGATGGTGACCAGTCAATATTTGTCTTATTTCTGGGAAGGCTGTCGAGTTGTTCCCTGATGGAGACAGGAGGATTTGGGGATGAATTTTTCTCACCTACTTTGTAATTAAGTGATTCGTGGAACCTTTTCCCATAGGGTATGCTGCCATTTGTTGAACTGATAAGTAATGTGGATCTGAATTCTTTGTTCCCTTCCTGTATTTAGCCATTCTTACATAAATGAAAGAAGGAATTGTATATTTTCAAATACTTATGTAATTTTTTTCTTGTGATCAAGAACAGTGGTTCTAAAATAGAAGTTTAAAGTAATAGAAGTTTAAAATAGAAGTTTAAAGAATGTCGTTGTCATTATTTGATATCCAGTTAATTTGATGTCCAATTATTATGCTGATGTCCAGTTAAGACAGAGAACTACTCATTAGGGAGAATTACCATGGAAGAGGGGAACATCTTCTGCAAATGTTGGTTACCTTAGGAGGAAAATTACCAGTTCAGAAAAAAAGATGTGTAGAGCATCTTTTACAAATGATGACTTAACAAACTTCAAAAAGGTTGTTGATGAAAAAAGATGATTTCTATTGAAATAGAAATGAGTGTTTTGCATCAGAACATCTTTAATTAGCAGTTCCCTCACAATATTAGGAATTTAAAATACTCTCTTGTTTGCATTGATCTTAAAGTATATACCAGAGGAAGCTAGTAATGAAGAAGGCAGCACAGTAATGTCACGCTGTGCACCATGACTACGAGTTCTGTCTAAACTGTCCAAGATCCTAAAGCATCATATTGTAAAGAAGATAACAGAATTAATCAGTTTCTGTGATCAAGGAAGTGCTGCCTATTCTACCCAGTGGGTGCATGTCCTGCAGGGGCAATTACAGCTCTAGGCTTGTCATACAGTGACTCCAGATTAGACAAAGCTGGTGGAAGCCAGCTGTGTAGTTCTTACAGAAACAGTAACTGATATCCTCACTGGGCTATAAAACATCCTGAATTATTGTGTGACATTAGAAGCACCAGTGCACAGGGAATTTCATGGAATCATAGAATGGTTTGGGATGGAGGTAGGCAATAAATAGGCAGTAACTAGGCAAGGAATAGGCAACAGGAGGCATGCTAAACTTTTGTTAAAGAGGACAATCATCAGTGATTCCTTAAGGACAATCATCAGTGATTCCATATATTAAAATGACAAGATTAAACAGTAAACATGATGAAATAACTATGCTTGTGCTCTAAAATTTTTAGTAGATATTTATTTAAATATTACATAAAGAGGAGATAATTTGTTATAGATCAGTATTTTTATTTGATTTAAACAGAGAATTATTGAATAAATATCAGTGGTTACAAAGAAACAAGGAACCAAGGGATGCAGACATATTACCACAGCCTTGTCAGTGTGCAACCTCTGAGAAGATCAGGTCTGAAAACTATCTAATGGGTTATATAATTGACAGGATCAGCTATTTTTGTATTATTATTATTATTAGTAGTAGTAGTAGTAGTAGTATTATTTCAGTGCACTTCTATTAGTGAAGTTCTGGGACACCAATTTTCCAGTCTGTTAGTTTTGATGAGGGCATTGATCTTGAACTAAATTCTCAGAAAATAACTCAGCAACAAATAAGCAAGCACAGACATTTTAAACAGGATATTCTGCACTTTGAATGTCATGAAGTAGTAAAGCTTTCCTAAGAACCTTGAAGTCCTTCTGTAATGCTCACAATAATATACAGATGTGGCATTGCCAGTTAAGAATTTGCCTTGTTGGGAACCATCATGTTGTAAGAGTTGTTTGTGAATTATAATAACTTTAATGCAATCCCTCACTGGCAATCTGTTGGCCATATAAAGATGTAAGGGGAAATATTTTTATAGTGGGTATCTAATGCTTCTCACTAATCAGGCTCACTTTAGGTTTCACTAACATTTAATCTATTTACTCCCCCTCTTCCTTATTTTCTAAAAACATTGGCCGCAAGATCTAAATCTGTATCTAACTGTGCCACCTGTTCGTGTCCCTAGAGAGGGAACTTTGATGTTGAAATTCCCCTTTCTAGGGGGTTAGGTGGAGTGTAAATTGCTGTAACATTTTATGAAGTGCTACTGCTTTTTCTGCTTGTAATGTCTACTTGATTCGTTCATTACTGAAGAGAAGAGGTGGAGCCAAAGCTCAGTTTACCTACTTTATAGGAATAAAGCATTGTGAAAATGCTGGAACTTTAACAGAAGCTTATTTGAAAATGTTCTTTCCTTCTTATCCTGCTGTTTTGTAATTCATATAATGTGCTCTAGATTGCTATTTTCTCTCCTTCTTTTTTTCTTTTCTTACTCTGAAACAGTGTACCTTCAACACTTCCCCTGTCTTCAGCTGGAGGGGCTTTTCTGGGGTTTTGTAGGGGAACAAATGCACTGTTGAAATGTATTTGTTGGTAAATAGCTTGCTAGGATCCATGTTCACTGCCACGCCAACACCTTTTTTGCAGAAAAATTGCAATGACATAAGTTCTCAAAATTTATAAACATGAATTTCTGAAAAAGGTATTATCTAGATTATTGCAAGCTATGGTATCTTCAATATTTAAATTCACATGTAAATTTGTTAGCATAATGAGGTGTAGTTGAATAAATTGCTTTGAAAAGCAAAAGCCATTCCTCATATGTGTAAACATGGTGGTTTGTTTCTTGTAGTATTCAGCAGATATTAATTTTGTAGTTTTTAACCTCTTATTCCTACACAGGAGAAGCAATTTCTTGTATACTAAAGCTGTTTGGTAGCTTTTTTTACATGATTTGTTTTTTTATGAGAACAGATTAAAACTAAGTGCAATATATCCCACCATAAACTACTCTTGGTAAAGCGGCCTCTCTTTTTTTGTTTACTTGGTAAAGGAAATGTGGTGTGGTTTTTTTGGGCTGTGGCTTTGTTTTTTGTGTTTTTTTCTTTGGTTGCGTTTTTTTAAAATCTTATTTTAATAATGTAAATGAAGCTGGATAAGATAGTGATCAATTGTGAAGGGCCTAGCCAAAGTGAGGTAACTGCAGCAGGATGGGAGGAGTATATTGTTTCATTCTTTTATTAATGGTGTTAGAATGAAAAGCATATTTGTGAAATATGCTAGGGAGTTTGACTCAGGAAATTAAGTGAGATACAATAGTATAAAATACATGACTGTAAAGGTAGGAGCAATTAGAGTGCCTGCTGTAAGATGAGGCTAATGCTTAATACAGTTTAGGAAGAGGAAGATTGGGTGAATTTGCTGATGGCAGTGTCACTGTGAGCCATCTAAACAATGAAGCAGACACGTAAATAATGAGGTGTGAATCCTGGTGTGTCGGAATAAATATTTGCAGTAAAGATAGGAAGGTATTAATGTCATCAAGCACTAGCAAGGCTCCATGTGAAACATTGCTCTGTAATTCTTATCTGTCATATTTGTAAGGTTTGAATTAAAACTGGAAACAAGTGCAGAGAGGGCTGGTAGGGTAATGGAGGAAATGGAGTGCTCCTGTCACAGTTTTGTTTCTCTGGCAAAACAAAGGCTCTGTAGGGATGGGGATGCTTGTTCTCTATAACTATGTGAAGGGGTAAGCACTGCAGTGAAAGAAATGTGATTTAAGTAAAAGACTGTTGGCACATAATACTCTGGATATACATTATCCATTAATACATATAGGGTGAAGAGAGAAAGAAAGGAAGAAAAAGCTTTCTAATTTTCAGAGGAGTGCAGGCTCTGGAGCAGGTTTCTAAAAAAGCAAAGAGAACAAGAAGCCTAACTGGTTTTTAGATGAAACTTGATAAATTTGTCAACCTTATATGATGTGTGGCTGCATGCAGTTGTATGCACAAGTTCAGTCCTCACAGTCTTGTGTTCGTTCATGGGAAGACATGATGAATGTGGGTCATCAAACCTATGTAAGTTCAAAAAACCCCACTTTTTGGTGTATAAGGGGGCATTTGTGTAGCAGCAAAAACAACCAACATTCACCTAATTTATTTGTTCCTTTAGGTGTGTGTATGCATTTGGATGGTTATAAATATGGATGGTTTTTCACAGTCTGCAAATGACAAGGTGACATTTTGCTTTGAAATTTCTGTTTCATACAGTGCACAGAAAAGACATTTTGAAAGGACATATTATTTTACTTTCCCTTGCTTTCCCTTCTCTTTTCTTTTTATTTATTTATTTATTTATTTTAAATAAAAACTGCTGATATAACATCTGCTTGTTATATTTTTAAAGAACTAATGTTTTCCTCCCCTTATTCTCTTTTGCTGTCTTCCTCCCTATCTGTTTTTCTCCAAACTGCTGCTTTCATCCCTACTCCAACCAGCTTGACTTCCAGGTCAGTACTTTCTGCTCTCCTATTTAATTGCTCCTTCCTCAATGAAGGTTTTCATTGATGCTTTATTTATTTGGTCATCTTGATTCCATACTAATAACTTCTGAACTTCTGTTTGTCTTTTTTCGTTTGATTGATTTTGGTTTTATTCTGCTTGTCCCTCGTCTGAAGTTTCTGGTCATTCCATTTCAGGATCAGAAACTTTATAGTAAATGAATACTTTTGTCAAAAGTCATTAAGAAAAAAATGTTTATTAACAACATATCGATTCTTATGTTGTTTTGAGTAAAGATTTTTTTCTCATTTCAGTATTACTTTTATTATCTTTGTTGAGGGATTTTATCAGTGGGAATAACTTCTTGGGAGACAATGCAACCCAATAGGTAATTGTTTAAATAATGACAATAGTATACAGAGAGAACTACACTTAATATCAGATTTTACCATCACTGATTTTATTCTTACTGCTAAACTTAAGCTTGAAGAGCTGGAGTGGTTCAGCTTCTTTTCGCTGTTGGCGCTGGCCAGATTCTGAACCAACACATAACTGCAAGGGATGTGGATGTGTGTGTGTGTTTTTCAGTAATCTATAATCTTATGAAGTATTCCTATGCCTGGTGATGCTTGTTGAAAGGAAAAATTGATCTAGTGAACATGATTTTCTCTTATTTGGCCTCGATGCTAATTCTTCAATTTCATATTTACATATTTATTTTCATATTTACATACAATATTATCCTGAAACACCTACTTGTTATATTTGAAACCAACAATTTTATATGGCTTAGATTACAAGTTCATCTTCAGTTCTGTATTCTTAAGCTCCTCATTTATTTTGCAGTTTTTGAAGTTGGTGATTGAAACTTGCACAAAGTTTTGTTTCCTGTACTGAAGGAGCTTTGCTTTAGGCAGGAGCAGACCTGGGTTTCAATCATTACGTTTTCAAAGATCAATTGTTCTGGACCATAAAGGGCCTATCTACTGCAAAGGCTTTCCAGGTGAATTTCAGAAACTGAAGTTGTATATTTGCAGATTTGGTTCCATGTATGAGGTTGTCATGAAGCACATAGGACTAATGTTCTGCAAATAACCTATCTCCCTTTATAATGTGTTCAGATCTGAAGTTTTCAGAATTTTTATGTCCCTGTATACTTTTTGTACATCATTGTTCTCTATTTGTGTAGAAAAAGAGCTTGCCAGTTTTGGAGAATTTGGTCATCTTAGTCTCAAAACCAAGCACAGTTCACATATCATGGTTCAGACGTGTCCAAGTTGTTTCTGGCAGGGATGCCTTCAATCCATACTGCTAAAGATTGCTCTTTATGAGAAGATTGACAAGACAAGAGGGGTTTTTTCCTGATGTGCTTTAACAAGCCTCACAAGTTACTTTCCAACTGGAAAGATTTTTTGAAATTTGAGGCTTACTAATTGCAGTAATGAATCAGATGAACACTCATTGTCTGTCTACTACAAGCACATTTTAATGTGCTAGAATAAATAGTTATTTCCTCTGAATTATAAAAATACGTATTTTGTTTTTAGAATCGTTCTTTCTTCCAGAAATTAATTAAATGCATATACTCTGAAGTTGTTCATCAACAAATTATTGTCTGAATATGAGCACTGACATTTCTATCAGAACATACTCAACATTGATTGAAAATCCCTCTAGCCAGAGAAAGCTTAAAGAAAACTATTATGCTGTGTGGCTGTCATTATGGTTGATTTCACTGGAATTCACAGATTGGTATTCAGAAACATTTGTTCAGCAGTTGGAGGTGCAATTTCAGTGATGTTTTATTGACCTAAAAAAACAGCTGACCTTGCTGAAGCAAACTGTCCTCATAACCCTGCCAACTTTCATCCCTAGAGTCCTCGATAGGTTGTTGCATATGATTAGAGTTTATTGTGGGCTTTCAGTGAAGTGTTAAGTTTTCACAGCTTGAATCATCATTAAGGTCAAAACTTGATTTAAGAAACAGATATTAATTTCTTTAATATCTGCTAATCAGTATGTTCTTAGCTGTCATTTTATTTATCTTTATTTATATGGGGTTTGGATTATAATACATTGGCATAATCCCACCATGGTGTCCATCTGCATATATGATCCGAATTTTTCTAGCACAAGAATCAGTACAGCAACTTTTATTATCTTTCATTTAGGTTACAGCAGGTTATATACCCCCTGAACTTTTCTGCCTGCAGATAAAGAGATGGATGTTTTTCCCATGTACAATGTACTGACCAGTGCTAGAAATTTTTCCCACCAGGCTCTGATGTTGACCTTCCTAATTGTTTCCGTGGGAGGTTGGAGCTCAATGAGATGTATAAGGCAAGGTTTAACGGAGTTTTAAATTTAACTTAGGACCCTTCCACAGTTTTGTCAAATGTCAGTTTGATGGTTCCAAGGGCAGAGTGATATGTTGTTCAAAGATAACTTCCCTGGAGAAATTGAGATAACGTAGTAATGAAAACTGAGAGAATCTGTGATATACATTAGTCTTCTGAGAGACTGGTTATTCTGAGTGAGAAACAGAGTTGTCTCAGTGGACAACAGGCAGATTGTTGTAATGTCTTTCTGGTTTAATCTCTTTGCTGCATACTCTGAACCAACATTTTAACATTCTGAGAATTTTATCATTTAATGTTTTGAAAGAGATGAAGATTTGCGAAGCTATTTAGATTTATGTCTTTGCATGTGGCATTGAATTTTGAGTAATTGTATGTAATTTTATTTAAGAAATAGTAAAGTAAAAAGTTTATTTCCTTGGAATTCCACCTCGAAAAAAAGTAAAATAATAATTATTTTAAAAAATGCAGAAATTATAGCAATAAACAATGAAAAGATAGTAAGGGGTCCGTGGGAGAGGATAATACTTCACTGTTCTTTTTAACCCAGTGCTCAGTTCCATACTTTGCCCCTTGGTTTGCTTAAAGGCATGCCTAAGTTAAAATAATACTTTTTGAGAAAACCAGAAGTGGATTGTTTAGCTAAAGAAAGATATTTTGTAATTTCTCAGTCATGTGATTTTTTTTTGTTTGTTTGTTTTTATTTGGAGTGTAAGTACTCAGTGGAAGTAAATGGCAATGCAGCACAGACTGTGTGTGAAGAGAAAGGAGCTCAATATCTCTGCAGGAAAGGTCTCCACTTTGGACTGGGCAGAACCTGACACCCCGAGTCTGTGCTGGGGAGAGAGATCTTAGGGAACTGCCACTCCTTCTGTTTCATGGTTACTGTTTTCAAAACATAGCATTATTTCTTATGATTCTCTAAACCTGCTGCTTCCACTGGTTTTCCTCAGGGGGGGGAAATCCACAGAGGGTGTTCCTTTACCTCTTGAATGTGAGAATAAAGCAGCCATAGAGTGCTCCTCTGGGGAGCTCAGTGACTGCCTGGCTAGAATGCTGTGAGGACTCCCTGTGCAGAATGGGAGAGGGTGTGTGTGTGTGAAGAATCACTGTGAGATAGCACAGCTTACCCTCAAAAAGCTGTGACTGAAAAGAGACAGAGGAACTAAATTTAGGAATTGGGATGTTGGTGGAACCATTTTTTCCACTTGCATTGTTTGCTTCCATAATGCAGGAGCAACATGCCTGGATTGTGACTGGGGAGAAGTGCTCTGGTCTGAATTTATAATAAGTCAGTATGTCAAAACAAGAAATCATACAAAGTGTACCTGGCTTATTGGAGTGTCTGAAGAGTTTACTGCAAAAACATGGGAAGTTTAATTTATGTATTGAATGATAATGGCTGGACTGATCCTGAGAAGTGCTAAGTTGAGCCAGGAGTTGCAGTCAGAAGTTTGATTCAAAAGAAAATGCAATGAAATGTTAAGTGCAGACAAAGAGGTTTGGTCCTGAGGCTGTCAGGCTGAGCTGGGCATGCTATGGAGCCGTTGGATGCAGAGAAAAACTGGACAGATAGAGGAGTTGGTGGGGTTGTTTTTTTTAAGGAAAAAAAAAAAAAAAAATAGGAAAAAGTTTACCTGGACAACAGTTGGAAATGACCTGATGAAGCAGCAGCAGGACTGCAGCTTTTTGTTTGCAAATAACTGGCAACAAAGTATTTCCAGTTACTGCATACAGTTACAGCTAATGGTATCAATTAATAAAATAGCTGAGCAAGCAATTGCCTATTGTATGAGATCAAATATCCTTCTCATCTAATGCCCTGTCATCAGCAGTATATATGTTGTGGTTTTTTTTTTTAAAGAAAAGAACATGGGAAGAAAATGCAGAATGATCTTTGGTGTGCAAGAGAGATGTGTGACAGATGAGTCTTCTGGTACAGATTTCACACATGTTCATTTGCAGTGTCATCCAGTAGGAATGTGCTGAGAAAGACAGTAGTGAGATGAAGTGTCTTGGAGTTGCAGAGGTTGCAGTGTCGATACATGTTGAAACAAAGTGAGACGAACCATGGTTTGGAACAGTTTTAGTAGGTCTTTTCCATTCATGCATTATTCTCATGTGGATATTTCTAGCATCTCTCTAGAGCTTTGGAGGGAACTGTGTCAGACTAAACACTTCTTAAACAAAGATTTTGGAAAACTTCCCAGATTGTGTGTTAAGTAAACCTTTCCTCCCATGATTTTGTCTTTGAGGTGAAAAGTGTTTCAGTGACTTTTGTGATTCTGGCTTTATTTCTACTAGGCAGAGTTGTTGGTTCTCTCAAGGCAACAGTGTCTTTTTTTGTGGTGCTTTTGGAAGCAAGACAGTTGTGACGCTGAAGTACTGGCATAGTCTGAATATTAAGCCAGGCTTCAGAATTTGAAATACTGAGATTTAAAGGGAGAAAAAACTGTAATAAGAAAAAAAGGATTATCTGAATTCATGGCGCATTGTGGTTTTTTTTGTTTTGTTTTTGTTTTAAATACCCAGTATTAAAAAAGTAGTTTTGTGAGTTTTTTTGATCGTCTGTATGGGCTGCAGGTTTTTTCTTGGAGTGAAACTGAAATACTTATGTGAAGCTTTGGTAACAAGAACTCAGAATGCAATGAAAACATTGAATGTATCAAAATTCGTTTATCTTCACATCACTCTGGGCATTACATCATTATAATAAAAATTGAGAAAAGATTTTTTTTTTCCTGAGGAAATCCACATTCGGAACATTTCAATCATATGCCTATATAGAGGTCTGTATTAGTCTCTGAGCTTTTTATGTTGGTCTGTCGAATTTTCACATTAAAACCAGAAAGATACACAAATACAAAAGAAGTACAAGAAAGATTATTTTTAAAAATTAGGTAATACCCTTGAAATAGACAATGGAGCTGGTTTATGCCAATGGTACACCTTAGATCCAAGTGAATCTGTATGAGCCATGACCTCTTCAAGGCAGATGATTATCTGGCCACCTACATTCTGAGAATTTGGGTGCATTGGGTGTTATCAAATAAAATAATTACTCTGGGGGGGAATAACATAGTAGTAGTGGTTAATGGCTTAATTATAGCTTTGAAACATTCTTGGGCTCCATTCTACATGTTGTTTGTATTGTGGGTGGAATATATTGTATCAGTGGTTAATATGCACTTGGGGTGGGTTATGGATCAGTTTTAGTGGGATGTCAGTGAATCATTTCCCACTGATGCATTTAGCCCTGCAGCATATATAGGGTTTTTCTGTGCTTTGAAGATTCCCTGTTGGGAAATCAGACAGCTGCTTTGTAGCTGTGTTTTCCCTTATTTCTGCTTTTGATACTGCAGTTGTGACATGCCTTACTTCAAGGAGAAATAATCTTCTTTGCAACTTTTGACATACTAATTCTTTCCTCGCTTTTAACAAATGCAGTAGGAAGAAACAGTTGTATTCTGTGTTGCTGTAAAATGACCTGTCTGCTAGTCAGTGGTCTCACATTGAAAAACTCAATGTGTACAATGGTGAGCTGGCTTTGCAGGTTTGCAGTCAGTAAATTTCATTTTACAAGGAAAAAGGCAAAATGCTTATTAAATAAAATGTTATTATTTTACATGTTAAGAAATTTTAATCTCTTTTCTTCCCGTGGTTATAATCATTACTCTGCCATTTTATAGCGGGACATAAAACTAGATGAATGATTTGGCCTGAAATGTACAAGCAATCTTGCTTTTTAGCATCATCTACATCATTAAAAAGAGGATCAGTCCCAATATAGTTTTAGCCATTGATTTTGGTGCTCAGCACTGTTGGACATGGTGGCTGTGTCATGGTAATTTAACTTTTTAATGATTGGGATGATTGATTTTGGTTTTGCATTTAAGGTATTCTTTAAATTTGTTTACCATCATGATAATTGTATTAGTTAAAAAAACTAAAAAATAAGAACGCCCTTTAAGTTTTAAATGACATTAGTGTACTAATAATTCCTTAGATTATAGAATATGGATTTAAAAAAAAAAAAACAAACAACAAACCAAACAAAAAATCAACAACCTGAATGTTTTTGTAGATGCAAATGACAGCCCAGGAAGATCTACTTAGGTTTTTATTAGCATATTGTATATCTTAGGATGCCTAGTGTCTAACTTAATAAATTTAGCAGCCAAGCAAAAAGATTATCTTTAGAAAAATGATGTTTAGTTCAGGTGTGTTATGTTTTCTCTGCCATATCAAAATTTCAGCCTGTGATGGATATAGGTTTCCTTATCATGGTAATACTTGTTTTCCAAAAACAAATCCATCTATGGGCTGTAAGTGAATAAACAGTGTCCTTGCTTGTTTGTGTCCGGAATGTGTCTGTCAGTAACCCTCTTAGTGTCTCTTGTGATGTTTACAGTTTGCTGGAGTCTAACCCAACTTTGTTTTTCAGGTTAGTAGATAGGTAGAACCAAATACATTTGTATTTATGGAAAATGCCAGAAATAATACAAAACTTTGATTATATCTCAACGGAAATTCTGTCTTACTGATTTACGCCAAGGATCTGAATTTTAAAGAATTACCTTTATGCTTTTGTTTCAGTCTTGACTCAGTAAATCAAATGGGAACCTATATATACTGTCATTTTTAAGACAGTAGGAATGACTGTTGGAAATATTTCTACTGAGTCATCCAGCAGTAAGGTGGTTCAGAATGGACATTCATGTGGACTCTATATAAAGGAGAAAGATAATCTATTTAAAAATCCCAGTCAAATAATGGTGTTGGTAATCTACCTGGTGCATGTCTAGAAAAATAGACAAAGTTGTTTGATTATTTCAATATGTATACTGGATTAAAGTTTAAAATAAGGAATAAGTTTTTAATTTTAATCACGTTAAACAGCATTACAATGGGATCAGCTGTCTGAAATTCTCCAGTGCGCTAGGAACACGCACTCCCCAGTGAATGTGAAAAAAACAAAAAAACAAACAAACAAACAAACACCAAAAATCCCAAACTTACTCCTCTAGAAAATATTACAGATTTTGCTCTTGGGAATATTTTGCATGTCTGCATTTTTTTAATGCACTGAATCAAGGATTATATTTGGTATATTTTCTGTTTAACAAATAAAATATTAAAAAGTGAGGAAGATGTTCTTGCTTTTATTTACTCTGATGGACTTCTCTTATACCTTTAATGCAGCAACTACAGAGCTAGGCTTTTAACTATTGCATTTTCTTTTCGTTGTCATAGGCATATAGTAAGTTGTGGAAGAAAGAGAAGCTATGACACAGCTTTCTTTTATTTCCTTCTCTTGAAGATTTTGCATATCAGACACCAGATGTTTTCCTTTGCAGCTTTACCATGTTCTACTTTTCTGTGTGGCATTAAACAGAAACTGAAATGGGAATTTGAGGGGGAAGGGTGATGAAAGAAGCAGTTAGCACTGGCATAAAAGTGAACCTCTTATGAAGATTAAATATAAATTAGTTTATCATTTGCTTAGCATTAGATTAGAAACCCTGTTATATTTTTAACAATAAAAAGTCATATTATACCACTGAAATTTCTGCCAAACACCGCATTTTTATATGAAATTCTGTAAGTAATTTTTTCTAATATTCAGTTTGGTTTTATGCTCTCTAGGTCTGTGCTTACAATTTTGCAGCATGGACCCATGAAAGAGCTGATTTTCACATGGAGCTGCACAGCACATCCAGCTTACATTTGAATACTTGATTTAGAAAGACAAAGACATCACTCTTAAGTTCTCGAGGAACTGTAGCAAAAAATAAACTACTAAACATTAAAACCATTGTATTCTTTCAGCCCTATCCTTCTGTTTACTCTGGAACATAGAATTTCTGGTTGTTTTTTTATTAATCAATAACTGACAGAAATTTCCCTTCTGTTTCTAGCACTGTCACCTTGTTTGTTTATTATTGGTTAAATGAGGCAGCATGTAATATTTTTCAGACATTTAACATCTCTTAAAACTCTATGATAAAATACTGGTGATTTATGCTATACTCCCATGCTTGTTTAGGTGGGTCTCATGTGGGCAGGTTTCTTCTGACCACCACATAGTGTACTTTTCATTCTGAAGCAAACTTCAGTAAGAAAAAAGAAAGGAAAATGTGGTAAACAGATGATCAGTTAGACTAATCTATCTTTTTGTGGCTTAACAGGCTGATGCAAACTCTTGAACACAACTGAAGTGTAAATCTTCTTTGCAAGTACCTGTCTTATTAAAAAATTGCCTGTGAGGTGACTCAATCCTTTAAAAAGGAAAGATTTTTATTTAAATTAGTTCTACCCACTTTTATTTTTCTAGGCAAGTGGAAGTTACTTTTTTTAGTAACAATGGATAAACTTTTCTATTCTGTACTCTGCCTTCAAACACATAGTATCTTCTAAGACTTTTTAATACAGTAGCACATTTTTTTTATAGCTTCATTGTTAATTTCTCAGTATAAGTACTGAAGGAAACAGTGGAAGTAGAAAGAAATCAGTGACAGAAGTGAATATGAAATGACCTGCTTTCTTTAACTTAATAAATACTGATACAAGAAATACGTTCTATAACTTTTTTTCCCCCTCACTGAAAGTTCTAATGCGGAATCAATGCAGACATTTTCAGTGATCCTTTTGGGCACGAATAATATTCTCCTCATTTGCCAAAATAGGATTAGTGAGGAGATCTCATTAGGAATTTGCACATGACTTTATTTTTATATAGATAAAAGGGAGAAAATTCCTCAAAGTCAAAGAAAGTTGGGAAAATAATAACTAAGGATCCAAGCAGGTAGAAAGCATTACTTCAAGGATATTTCTTCCATGCCTGCCAGGGAAAATTAGCTTGCCTTCTTTCTTAAAAGGATGTTATGCTAAGCGTCAGGATCAGGAAAGTTTCTGGTAACATACTATTTAAATTCCACAGCAAAAGAAAATGAAATGCTAAATTTATTTTTTGTTGAACTTGAGTGTCATCTTAACAAAAGAAAATACATAACGGTGGTAAACATTACTCATAAATCTATTACTTTTAACTTTTGTAAAAAGAAGTAATATTATTAAAAAAGATGGAAATGTAATGCTTTTGTTATTTACAGAGCTGTTTGTAAAGGAATCCTTTATTCTTCATGGCATATTTATGACCTGACCTTCTACCCCATCACACTTTAATCCACAGAAATGTGGTATTTATAGTCCAGGTTTCCAAAACCAGAATTTCCACAACATTTATTAGTCATCACCTTCACCTCCTACTTCCTTTGAAATTAATGCTACTTAAAGCACCCATTAAAATTGTTGTCCCTCTGTAACAACAACAGTTTTCCTGCATAGCTCTTAGGACATCTAATTGTGAGCAAATGAAAAAAAAGAAACAATCTTGGAGGTGATAAGTGTTATACCATTGTATAATCTAACGGTATTAAAGCTGTTTTGACACATCATCTTGAAAACAAGGTGAAATTTTGTTTATATGTGATATTTGGAGTACTTGTATCTCTTGAAGCATTGATAACTTGTATCATAATCACAAGTTAATTTATAGAGAAAAATAAACTATTGCAGTCATTAAAACTAATGCATATCTATCTGCAATTCTTAGACATATGAAGGACCAAAACAAGAAGGTTGCCAATCTGAAACACAATCAGCAAATGGAAAAAAAGAAGAATGCACAGTTGTTGGAAGAAGTTCGTAGGCGAGAGGACAATATGACTGACAACTCTCAACATTTACAAGTGAGTTTATTTTTCACTTGTGTTTTAAAACCCCCAAAGTCCACTTCTGTTTCACTGTGTGTGTTCCAGGGTGTATAATGAATCTCTTCCCACAAAGAGCTGATGGCTCTCTCCTGTCCTACCAGAGGATGCACTACTGATTTCAGTTGCATATGTGGAATATTAAACATATAGAGTGAGAAAAAAACTGAAAGAATTTGGAGCCTTCTCCTCACAAAGACTGTATTTTGCTTATTTAAAAGCAAGGAAGTCTTTCTAGCATGTTTTGAGGAGAATGATAGAACAAAAGGATAATGATCTTTTCTACATTCTATTCCTGTGCTATTCAGAACACAGTAGTGGAGACACCATGACTCTGATGTACACATTTTCTGCTGATAGAAGAGTATTTTGATTTTAAGGTTTTCTCTACTATGGTTTATTGTTTTTATATGTGCAGATACAAATATTAGATATGGGCATTAAGTCGTGTTCTTACATGAATCTGATGCGTCTGGGATTGACTTGTTAAAAATCCAAACAAACTCTAGAGCTGTGGTATACATAGGAAATTTTTTCATCAGAGTTGTTTCAAAAAAAACCCCAAACCCTCCTCTGTGGAATTCTTTGAAGTGCAAGTATCTTTTCAAATGCAAGATTTTTCTTTTAAAAAAATTGATCAAGAGTACTAGTGGATGCAGTCACAATTTTTATTCATGTGTATGCCTTTTTATTTCACAGTGACTTTAGCTTGATGCTTTTTACCTTGTCACATAAAACTATTTAATGTATTTGGCATAAAGTAGATGTTTACTCCTATACTATTTAGCCACAAAGGCCTGGGTGCAGCAGTGAAGTACACCTGATTTCCACAGGTCTGAGGATGCAGCTACATTTGTGAATGTTCTACATTTGAACTTATTTTTGCATGTGTACTATGCGATACACATAATGCAATATGTAACAGATAAATTTCTCTTCTTTCCTACCAGCCCAAGGGCAAAATACATTCCCCAGGAAGCAGAATATAATTCTATGATGTGAATGTATATAGAATTCATTGGCATTGAAGAGCTCACTAAATGAATAATCTAAAAGATATTATTATACTTGATCACGGTACAAGATTTCAGTTTGTAAACAGTATATAGGGTTAATAGAGTGTAACAGCAGTGATCTAAGGATTTATGTGAGGCAGGATTTGTGGAGAGGCGTGTGATCTGAGATATATGATATATTGGGGTTTGGGAGAACTATGCATCTGCTAATTAAAAATAAAATTAATAGGCATTTCAATAAATATTGAATTAATATCTTAGTAAACCAAAAGAATCCAACTACCTTTTCTTGGTACTGTTTATACTTTCTACTATTTTTAGTAGAAATACCCTGTGTTTATAGGCGTTCCTAACACATAGTGCTTGTGTCTATGGAGTACTTGTTATATTTGTAAATTATGTATGGAGCTGTCCTAAAATTCTCTGGCCTGATGAATTGATTGTATTTGTTGGCTGGCTGTGATGAGCTGGCTGTTGGCTTGGTGTGGTAAGCTCAGCTGAGAACTGAAGAGCAATTAGACTTGTCAAATTACAGTCACTACAGCCAAGTCTGAATCCCTTTTGCTCAAACACTGGAGAAGAAGTAATAAAAAAGCGTAGTATAGTTGTGTATGGACCATTCAGGGTGTCATCCAGAGCAAACTGAGGTCAATCAACTGAAGTGCCATCCATTTTGTACAGCTCAGGTAGAGGCTGAAGCTCTGTCCACCATGTACCATGATCTATGTTTGTGACACTTCACTATCTTTTCAGATAAGACCCTCTCAAATTTGGTTCATATCCTAGCATCAGTGCTTGCAGGTCAAGTTTGAGTCTTGATGGCTCCATCTCACAGCACTCCAGGGCCACTGCTATGATGGAGAGTGCCCTGGGATGCCTGGGGAGGGAATTCACTTGGGTCTCCCTTAGCTATCAGCAATAATTGTGAGTGATGCTTCAGGTGTGGTTTTAGGGGGTTATTTGGATCACTGGAAAATTGGAAACATCAGGGAGCCAGACTCCAGAATAATACTTGGGAATGAATAGTTGTGAGAGTTTCTGCTTTTTCCTTCCACAAATCAAGGGCAGACCTGTGCAAATCTTGCCAAATGTGATGGTCATATATTACATAAAGCAACACAGCAGGAGAGATGGCCCTTGAACAGTTTATCATGAAATTATTTGAGAATGGAGTATCTAACATGCCATCATTTCTCTCTTTTCTCTCTGAAAAGATAAGCCTGTTTGAGAAATTCTGAGCTAAGGAATATCAGGTATGACAGGTATCATGTCATAAAATTGTGTATAATCCCTCAAATCTCTTAGCAGGATATTGAAATGTTATGGCTCTGGGATGTTTACTTGTTGTGATGCACTTTTCTTTGTTCTTGTATGGAACATGTTTGTTCCAGTAAGACTGTTACCTCAGTAGAATTGGAAAAAACATTTGCATAACACTGAGGACTCCAATCGGTTTGGGTTTGATTCTGATTTTTAAATCTGCTGTAATAATAACCACAAAGTCCTTTCTTTTCTGTGAACAATTAAGTATATGAATGTAATAATAGTCCCACGTCTCATCACATAGCCTCAAAGGAAATTAATAATATAGCTTTGTCTGATTATAATGTATATAAATGGGAAGTATCAGTTTAATAACTGAATTGGACCTTATGGAAACATACGTGTACTTGGTCCAGAAACATTTCTCTGTGGAAGCTTTATGCAGTCTGACAGATGTGTCACAAGAGGGGTGCAGGGATGAGCCTGAAAAGAAAGTTAAAAAGTTTAATACCCAATGCTGCTCTAACCTACACAGCTTCTGGGTGTTTCTGTCTTCTGGTTTACCTGCTGGAAAATCTTTGACTTTCTTTATGTTTTAAATGCTTGAACTGATGGTCAGAATTCTCTTTAAGGTAGTGTGAATTTTCTTTGGGCAGAAATCCACATGGTGAAAAAAAAATTCACTAAAAAAAGTATTTTTGACTGAGACAACTGTGTAGTTCTTGTTGATTTCAAATGTCATATACAGTCAGCTTGAGCAATATTCTAAGTCTTAAGTGCTGTTAAACAGATTGTGTACACACATACATTTCCAGGTGTAAGTATCTCACTTTGTAAATGGAGTCCACCATGTCAGTCTTGGCTTGTGACTGGACACACTGAAGCAAGGCAAGAATTCCAGGTTTTCAATAGTTTTATATTGGCTGGAAGTTTAATTTTAGGTAATGACTAAAACATGATGAGGAGAAATTCCTATTGAAAGACAAAAAATGGGTGGTTAATATTACTGCTGTCTGATTCTTGCTATGTGAATATCTCTGCATCAGCATGTAATTGTCATCTCCACAATAATTCTAGAAATACAAAATAGAATGAAGACACAGCACACTGCATGTCATTTCTGTCTTTTAAAATTAAAAAGAAGCATGGCCTAAGCAAGGGGTTTACCTGACAGTAATTTTTTACGATTTTTCTCTTCATGTAGTGTATATTCTACTGCATTGTCTCCAACACTTTGAAACTATAATATTAATAAAAAGAGGAAGCTAGGAAATGAGATGAAGTCTTGCAAGTAAAAATGAACAGAGCAGTGTAATCAGTTCAGATGAAGGAAACAGTCTTGACTGTTATGCAGACAGGCATTAGTGTATGTGGCTGACATAAGGCAGGAGAGAATTCATTGCATAAACACTCAGATTTATATTTGTTAGTGCTGAAATATATATGCAGTGAGAAAACTCAACCTTTTAAGAGGTTAAAATAACTAGTTATTGTATTAACAGTGAATTCTAGTTTAAGGATGCATCTGAAGGTGTAATGTACATCTCTGGAAGGCTTTCATAATTCTGAGTGTTTAGAAGTTTCTCTGTTTCCATCTTCAGAAATCTGGGCATTTTGTGAAAGAACATAAAGATGAGATTGAGGTTTCCTCAGTTCCTCTGCTTTTCACACTGTGCATGTGTGATATGTACTTTGTGGTCTAGCTCTGATGAGTAGAATTGTTCATTCAGCTGTGAACAAAGCATAAGGAGATTTTCCTCTCTCAATATTATGAGCAATTAGAACATGCAGATATATGGGAGATGGACTTTTTGAAATATGTACAAAGGGAAGAGAAAATATATCCTGCAGTGCTTGTGAGGATTGTACCTCTTGCTAAGATTTCTGCTATCAGATACAACTATTTTGAAAAAAAAAAAAAGGTGAGTTCTTTGCAAATATGTGTCAGCTGCAGGAAGTCTTTTGATCTCTGTGTAAGTCAAGAAATAATCATAAGGTTTTGGAATCAGTTCAGTGACAAACGCAGAAGATAGGATGTTACAACTAGACTGAAATTCTCCCTCTAAAGCTTCCATGAACTTGTTTGTGGAAAAATATTTTTATTGTGATTTTAGGGAGTTAGAAACTTATTTTACCAGAACTTTTCTTCAGTTGAAGCAGAAGCTTAATGATTCACCTGACATTTAAGGTCAAAGGTTGTGATGGCCTTGTGTTGTAGATGTCTTACTTAGTATGTAGCCCATGCAGCAATACTCTCAACAAGCTTATTTCCAAAGTTTCATGCTAAATTGTGATTGCTTTGACTGGATACATTTGTTCAAACTGTTGTAAATACTTCTAAACAAGTGAGTTGATTCCAAGTACAAGTGAGGAATTTTTGGCTACGTTCTCCATATATAATATATTACTTCAATAAACTAACATATGAAAAAAATGTAAAAGTCAATATTTTATACTATTTTTTTGTAACACCTCTGCAGAATACTCTTCAGTTTGTCCCTTGAAAACTTAATTATTTTCTTGTGTGCTCCTGTTTTCAATCTGTATATTCTTGGGGAATATGAAGTTTTGTCTTTGAGTGGTTAAGCTGAAGTGTTATATACTAGCAAAGGGAGAGAACCTAGCACCATAGTTTACACAGTTGTCTGAATTAGTTATATGACCATAGGTACTTCCTTTGGCATTTCTCTTCTCTAATTATAGATGGATTTTACCAAGATAGACTGTAGCTATAACTGCAACCTCAAAAATGTCCAACCTTCAAAAACTTTATAGCTGATTGTAAGTTTCACCCAGTTCCAGGGGAGCTTTTCCTTTTTTATGAATATCTAGGAGAAAGGCAGGAACAGCATTTTCCTAAAGCAGTCATTTTTAATGTAGCTAATCATAAATTTTTAGTAGACATTTTGAAAAAGTAGCACTTAACAAAACTATCTTTTCTGTGGTACATTGATAACCAATCTATAAAAACGTCTTTGGAGAATCAGGTAGTGGGTAGTAATAAAAAAAAACAACGAACAAACCAAAACACATGATGATGTAGTGCAATATATTAAAAAATTATTACCATGCTAGAAGTACATGCTTACAAATATTAGACTAATCTATAGAAACATATCTAAGACTATTGAAGACCCATCCATCTTCAGATTCCTAACTTAATATAAATGTAAATTCAGATTGTATACATGGATGGACATTTAGGAGTTTCTTGGCCTGTGGATGTTTCGTAAATTGTGGATAAATACCACATGTGTTGCTGAAATGTATGTTGAACTTCAGCCAGTAGTTTAAGATTATGTTGAAGAAAGTATTTCTAAAAGGTTTCAGATGAAGAAAAGTATTTGAGAGTCTACAGAGGGCAGGAAGGTTGATTGGTAGGTCTGAGGATCAATACCAGAAGTGTTTTTTTTCTTTGGGGATTTACGTTGACATTTGTTTTCATTGTGCAGCATAATCCCCAGAAGCCAAAACTACTCTTGTTATAAAATGTCCCTATAGACAATCTGTGAAAATCTCACTTGAAGATCAGTTTCTACTAGACTCACAGGCTCTTAAATCTTTTTTCCTTTTTCATAATTGGTAGGCTGACAGAAGTGACTCAGGGTTCTGGGCTATGTTGTTTTAACCAGCTATAATAATAAAAAAAGTTTAGTGGGTAAACATGAGCAGTACAATTGTATGCAGTTGTCATGTCCTTTCTTTTGTGCAGAGTATTACATTTTATCAGTATATATAAAATTAATATTCTTAGAACTGTCTTGAGGTATTAATTTCCAATTGTTAAGCAACAACACAGTATTATGGATCATATACATATTTAAAAATGCTACCTTTGCACTATTGCAAGGACTTCTAGAGCATCCCATATTAGGAAGTCCAGGTATTGACTGTCTTGTCTTTCTCAGTTTCTACAGTTGAGTCAGGAACATAATTTTTTTTTAGCGTTTTCTAAGTAATGTTAATTCACTCACTTCACTACCCAAGAATAAAACCTGGACATCCTGATTTGCAAGCAAAGTTAAATTTGTATATTCTCATGCAATATTTAGAAATCTGTGAGCTGCAATTCTTGACAAGAGTTTTATGTTTACATTAAATAAGGTATTTCTACTATATGCTTTAATAAGTGCTTTGTTAGGTGAAAAGGGAATATATGGCAAGGAACTGGAACAAAAAGATTGCGTTGGAAAAAATAAAACTACAACAATAGGAAAGAGGAAAATTTTCATGTAATACACCTTTTTTTCTCCCCCTCAATATTTATGTAATAACTCACACATGTGGGACTCCTGTAATCTCCGGGGGACAATCACATTCAACATGCATCAAAAGGAATAGTTCAGTAAAACCAACTCTCCCTACCCGGCAATAATTACCACAGGTTTACACTGAGATATAGTTGCAAGAGGTTAGTCAGTAGGGCATCTGCAAATCAAGTCATATGTCAACTCTACATCAATAACCTCATTATAATAGATGTTAGTATTTCAGCACATGACTGTCCAATACAGCTTTCCATGTATAGTTCATTTTTAACTTTTACACTGACTTATTGCTTGTCTAATATTTTACTAACTTATGTATTTAAACACTCTATATTACATAAATTATTATAAATGACAAAAACAATGATTTAGATTGCAATTCCGCAAAGTGAAATTGCAATAAAATGTCCAAGCCTATTTGTGTAGCTGTCTTCAATATAAGATTAATGTAAGAGGTCTAACCCTGTAATATCAAAACAGTATAATGGAAATTTGTATTAGCATAGATTTTCAAGTACAGGCATTGCTTAAAAATGTTGCCTATACTTTTTTAATTTTCAGTTTTTTAAAATGAAAGCTGTTTTTCCTACATACAAGCTAGCAAAAGCAATTGTATTCTGGAATACAACTGATTAGCTAAATTCTGTGCAAGCCATTATTTGTTTTAAATGCATCTTAGCTTTGAGGAACTTTCACGTTATAGCTTTCACTAAAAGTTTCTGGGACTGAATTTCACTGTTGTACTTTGACAATCGCTTTTCTTGAACTGTTTGGTTTAAACTGGGCAGAATTTAGTCAGTGAAATTAGTGATGGTTGAATAGATAAGTCAGGGAAAAAGGAGGAGATTTTCAGTTCTCTATCTGAACCATCCGATCGTGGATTTAAAGGAAATATATTTATCTTCTAATTTAAACAAGTGTAAGGTGATCAGATAAAGCTCACTTAGAAAGAAAAAAGTATTGGTCATGTACTGAAATCTGTAGTCACTTAGAGGAAAGACATATTCAGATACTGAGTTTTTAACCATGGAAGTATGGAGTAAATTGGTAATATTTCTGATTCCTAGATGTTTTGCAATGCATGCAAGTTAAAACTGTGTACAGGCTACCAGAAAATTCTAATTTCTGATTAAAGGTAAAGGTAAGACTTGTAGTATTCAGTTAAGGAATCACATATTTGACACAGCATGCTTTATTAATAGGTCTCAAAGTATTTTACAGAATCTAGAGGTACAACAAACATGTGGAAACAAACTGAGGTAAAAGGAATAAAATTTATGTACAGGGTGTCTCAGGTGGCTGTTGGCACCATTAAAGAGCATAGACCTGGTTGAAGTCTCTCCAGTGTTCCTTTTACTGGTCTGAACTCTTAACTGATAAGATTTTGAAATGGTGTCTTAATTGTGATACTGAAAATGTTTGCTAATAAATTGCTACTGATTGAGAGAGTGCAGGTGAATTTGATAGAGTTTTTGGTCCAGTGAGTGATTGGAACATTGGTCTTAAGTATGTAAAAGGCAAGCAAGACTACATATCACGTTAACTACTTTGCAGCAACTGGGCCATTTTACTAGTCTCTCACTT
Source organism: Florisuga fusca (assembly GCA_038090715.1). Lineage (NCBI taxonomy): Eukaryota > Metazoa > Chordata > Aves > Apodiformes > Trochilidae > Florisuga > Florisuga fusca. The sequence continues at coordinate 8,383,192 of JAAWXA010000016.1, read as the reverse complement.
ATCTGTGGATGGTCTCTAGTAGACAGTAACTGCATATGGAGAAAAAGACTACAACCATTTGTGGCTTAGATTTCTTTTATAATGGCTTCAGCTCTTTTTTTAACCTGGATTATCAAGATAATCAGATAATTCAACAACACATAACACTGAAGTGCAGTACATTAAATTTTATAAAAGGCTGATGTTTATCTGTTCTTTCAAGTTACAGCTTAGGGTCCTTACTCCCTTAACAAACAGTTCTTTGATCCTCTACTTCTGTCTGTATTTTTCCATTTCTCCTTTTATTTTGGAAACAGTGTGTTCAGCTTTCTGTATCAGAGAGAGACTTTCCTAGAAATAACATGAAGAAAGCTGCACAGAATGCACAATATTTTAATATTGCCTTCTAAAAAATAATTTTTGAGTTTTTCTTTCTGTATCTGTGGATTTTTTAGTGATATGAATTAGAAATGCTTTTACAAATGAATTTTTCTTTGGGGGGCGGTAGTTTTATTAAGCAATGTTATTTGGTATTGTCCAGTCATGTTTCTTTACACAGGAGCATATTGGCATCATGAAAGAAGCATTTTACACCTACTCTTTAGCTGTCACATATCTTTGTCATGTTGAGAACTACTATAATTTATCCATCTAGAAGCTATGACAAAGATAAAAGCCAGGTGTATGTGATCTCTCCTCCTTTTTTAGACTTCAAAGGGTCATTATAACAATGTGAACAGTGTGTCACATGTGTCACATGAGGGCTATAGTCCCTTTGTTTTGAAGAAAGATTTTTGTGTTTTTCTGCATATGGGGTAAATTCCTGGCTCCAGTAAAGTTAAAGGGAATTTTGCCACTGCCTTGTCAGACAAATGTTTTTTGCATGAAGCGAAAAATTATTGAAAAAAACACAACCCTATAAAACAAAATATAAACTTGAAAGGTCACTGAGAGAGCAGATCTGGAGTGCAAATAGAAACAGTACGTTGTCATTCAGCATTTACATCTGATTTGTTGATGGGAGTTGTAATTTGTGAGAAAGACCTTAATGCAGTCAGCTGTAAGGTCTGACAAGACTGGCTGTTCTGTCTGGGTGTTCTTTTATAAGAACATTCCACTGCCAAATCCTAACAAACGTCCCCTCCCTTTCCTGTCCTGCATCCTGAGGTCTGGGCTCTGAGAGGACTGCTGTGGAGTACCCTGTTTGCTGGGGGTCTCATTGGGCTGTTTTGGGGGACAGGGAGGTGGCACAGAGCCCCTTCTGGGGCAGCAGGGAGGAGTTGGTGTTTCAGGCTCCCACTGAGGGGCTGCCAACCCACCCCCCCAGACAGGGAAGTCCTAAAAGAGCCTGGGGCTGGGCAGGGAGACAAAACAACACCAACAAAAAGCTGCACAAAAATAAGGAATTTGGGCAAAAATAAATGAAAAAGAACAAGCAAAGGAGTAAAAGCTTTATGGGCATCGGGAAGGCTATTTAAAGAAAACTATAAAGTCTCAGAGGTAGTGGGTATCACCTATCAAAAACTACTTTTAGGATATCAAAGGAAACCCAGCATAGTTAAACAGCAGGATGAAGGAAACTATCAAAAGCGAAAACATATCTTTTAAAAAACTGATATTTATCCAGCTGAGAAAAAGAGATTCATAAAATCTGTCAAGTGAAATGTAAAAAGCACAAACAGGCAGATCATGAAAGCAAAATTTGCATGAATCAAAATAAGGAGTAAATAATGAAATGCATTAACACAAGTAATTTTCCAGTGTGTCAGAAGGCAGAAGCCTGCCAGAGAATCTACAGAGCCAAAGATAATCAAGACCTATAAAGAGTGCTTTTTGAAAATAAGGTCATGAGGTCAAAAAAATGAAAGAAATTTCTTTCTTCTTTGTTGACAGAAGAGGAGCTTTGGTAGTTTCTGCTTCTGGGATCCCTTTTTGTGGGCAAAGTATTGGAAGACTTATCTCAGAGTGAGATGACAGTAGAAGAGATTACACCACAGTTACCAAAATTAATAATGCCATCATGATAGGATCAGGGGATAATTCAGGTTGAAAGTTCAGCCTCTTGTTCAAAGCAGGGTGAGCTTCTGGTCAGGCCAAGTGTCTGTTAGAACCAAGTAGTTTTCATTCTGATGTTCTTGGAAATTATAGTGAAATATATGAATTTATAACTCCAGTGTATAACTTGCTTAAAATTTCCTTTTTACCAGTGGACTGAAAGATGTCTAGTGAGACATCTGTTTCTAAAAAGGCTTCCAGGTAAGTCTTGGAAAACTATCTCTACAAGGTATTGGACAAATCAAGATAAATTAATTAAAAGCAAAACAAAACAAAAAACAAAGATTAGTGAGCACATGGCAAGGCAAGTGCCTTTTCCAAATTAAGTCATTCCTCATGAATTCACAACTCATGATATCTTTCCAGAGGTCCCATATGAATCTGTGTTGTGGCTGTTTGGTGTGGTTTGAAAAGACTTGGAAAAGAAAGTGAATAGTTCGTTGAAATTCACCGTCATTCACTCCAGCACCAGTGATCACTTCCATGATATTGCCCTGCAAAATCATAGGAAACTAGATAGTATTTAAATATAAAACACATAAGAGTAATTAAAAAAAAATTACTGTCATAGAGGAAGAAAACCATTAGGACATAAAGCTATGTAATCATGTTACTAAATGCAGTACTGATGGCAAAAAGCTTAAATGTTACAAGGAAGAGTGTAGTGAAAAAGCTTATTGAGAACAGAAAAGAACATTTTGGCAAACTCAGTCTGATTTATGATGGTAGGAGGAACTTGGTGGGTTTGCATGGTTTTGACCCTAAACCTGCGAAAATATGTTGGATTTGGCAACATTTCACTTGGAGTTTTTTGGCTTCCTTTAAGCCCAGAAGTCAAAGTAACATTTGGGATATGATCCAAAGCCAAAGAAAAGGTTTGGATGAATTTTACGTACCATAACAGCCAAGTTTCACACAGCTCTAATTATCATAATGGTTTCCCCTTTCTTTGTTTATTCACACTTTTTTCCAGAGCTGTTTCTGTATGATGCTATTTCTGAATCTTAATGCATAGGAGTCTCTATACCTAGTGACAGTCTTTGTACAGGATATGCATAAAGAGATGAAAAATGAGAGCTCAGATATTTTGTCTCTCAGTTTTGTATTACAGCAGAATTTGAAAAAAAAGATGGTAGACACCATCTGAAATGATGAGGTGCCTTCATTTCCATTTGGGAAATTTTTTTTTGTCTCTTTTGGTGAAAGTGATAATGCTGGATGCTTGGGCTTTGTTGTATTTTTCAGAATATGAAATTACATAATTAAGACATCCACAGCATTGAACAGGTTAAGAAAGGGATATAGTTTGGCTGCTTTCTACTGCTTACTAACAAGTGTCCCTGGTAATGTAAATAGCACTTTCCATGCAGAGAGCCATGCATGTACAGTAAATGGTGCATGTTCTGCATCTCGTTTGCATCTCATGGAGCTGTGGGACAGGATATGTTCAAGCTGCTGGTCTGAGAAAGCATTTCAGTTCCATAGTCTTTGTATGCACATCAGACACTGTACATATGGTAAATGATAAATATACCATATGGGACTTGTGAAGTTAAGACTATCAAATTCCTCTCCCATTATTTTTTCTTACATTGTATGGTCAAATAAAAAACATATTATTCCTCCCGTTATTTAAGGGATTATGTTTATGGCCCCATTTAGAAGGTTGCAAAACAATCACTCTTTAAGCTTTCCTTGGGCCTAAAAATTTTTCCTGGTTACACACAGGTTGTCATTTAAATTTAAATTAAAAAAAATAAAAAAAAAAAAGAAAGGAAAAAAGAAGAGGGTGTGTGAAGTTTGAAGAAGATTGGCCAAATTTTGAGTTACAGAGTTCTGAAAACTTCACATATAACCTTGGGCAAATATTGCAGCTCAAAAGATCTGAGTTTAAGGCACATTTTTGAAACTTAGTTTTCCAAAATTTTATTTGTATGTATTGTGAAGAAGTTATCTGGAAAGAATTGTTGCAGTCCTGACAGTATCACAACTATATATGCAGTTTCGTCATTGTTTTATTTTTTATGGTGGCTTCTAGACTGGAATAACTTAGTAGCCCTTGCTGAACTATCAGCTGTTTATCTAAAAATTAATATCATCTTCACTTTCTTTCATCTGACAAAATTCTTCTCATCTCACCCCAAAATTGTATTAGTTAGGAGGTAGAAAAACAGTGACTGTAGTAAACTGTGGTAATAGGAACTCATGGATAGTAAAGAAGAAATTAGAAAACAAATCTTGAAAAGTTTGAGTCAGGAATTGAGGGGAGGGGGAAAGAAAGTCAGATTTTTTGTTACTCTGATTTCTGCAAAACCAACCTCATTTCTCTTTTGATATGTTTTTGAAAACAAGGACTGTTTATCCTGACTCCAATGCTGTGCAGCTCTGTTATTGTGTCCTCTTCCCATGGTAAGTCAATAGTTGGAAAAGGTTAGGGAGAGAGAATGTTTGATGCTATGTGGTCTCTGTGGCTGAGCTCTCTTGGTAGGTTAGTGTAGACTATTTTTTTCCCTTTTTTTGAGGGAAGGGTGGCTGGTCCCAGTAGGTTTCTGCTATAACTAAGAATAAGAAGGAAGTAGGTTTCCTTCAATGTCTCACCGTCATGTGTTCTAAGTGCAGATTAATTTTTCAGACCGTATGAGACCATACACCTCAGCTGCCTGGAATCATCAGCCTCACAACCTGTGGACCAAAAATTGTATGGGTGGGAGCCACAAGACTTACACCTTGGAAACTCAAATTTAGGGAGGAGATGGGCTCCTGGGATTCTTTAACTAATCTGAACAAAAGTCTTAAACTTACGGGTTTTGTTTGATTTTCTCTGTTTTTGCCCCCCCTCCATGGTATAATAGCATATCATAAATATGAAAACAACATTCATTATTTCAGTCACTGATTGCTTGTAAAAGTCCAGAATAAACTCTAGGCATGAAGGCCCATAATCTATCCAGACAGTGTCTTATTTTCCAAGAAAAGAATCCAAAATGGCATCTCAAATGACTTTGTTTCATCAGCTATCTGAAATGTGGTGCACTGTGTTTGGTGACATATGGTTTCCTGAGATATTCATATGATTAATAAGTAATTGTGAATGTAATTATATGGTATATATACATTTTAAATTCCAGGTTTGTCAAGGGATAATGCACATACATTAGTGTAACCTATTTAGATTTACAGTAGGGCAATTCTGTCCACGTTACTGTATACCAGAGGACCAGGGGTATCTTTTGGCTCTTATCTATCTACTCCCAGCTGTATTTAAGCAACTAATACACATTGCTATAAATAACTTGATTTATAGACAGAGTTGACCACTGGGAAGTATAGTTTTCCTCAAAGGTAGGAGACAAGGCATTCTTCTTCATTTTAGTGGGGAGATCACAAGCTTCTGGGTCCTGTGAGGCTTTTTGGTGTTCAGTATTAACCATTTTTAGTCTCTGTAATACTTGAGTCCTTTTCAATTTATAATATATTTTGTCCTTTCCTAAATATTTATTTGACTTGCATAAAACAGAGAAGTACTTTTAATATTTTTTATTCCATTTACATCATTAACCCTTTGAAAGAGTTTCTTGATTTAAAGTAGAAACATACAGGAATTTGACTTTACGTGACTGAGAATTTTTTTCCAGACATGAATCGCCCTGTGTTTTCTGCAAGTGATTTTCACCCAGAGATTTTTCTGTTTTTAAAATCTTATTTCTTATAAGGTTATACATTACATTAATAATGATCTGAGGCTGCATTAGTGTAACCTGTGTGACATACCTGAGTGGTTTTGAGATATTTGCCCAGAATGAGTTTTAGGCTGCAAGCCATGCACAGCAGTAGTTTTAATTAACATGTCTGCAGTTTTTGTGATCGGTCTCTGCAGCCTGACATTTAGTTCTGTGATTCTGCATCACAGTTACCCTCGGAGAGTGTTACTATAATAGTTATGCCTTACCAAGGAACTGAGAATGAGTTGGTGACAGCAGTGTTTTTCAAAGATGGAATCACAAGTTAGTTTTGAGAGATGTTTGTCTAGCTTTTTGTTAGTGTTTTGTTGTTTTGTTAGACCTTTGTAATAACTTCTCATTGTCCACAGATATTAAAACATTTCTCTAATATCTTAGCCTAGTATCTTTTTCTGTAATTTCAGGCAGTTATTTTTTGTCTTATTCACACTGAATACAGTGAACTTTTTTTTCCCTCCTCCTTTGTGATGGCCTGTCCCTGAAAATATTCCTTATCCTATTCCTTAGTTTTCTCTTCTTGAAGTTGATAGACCCTTATTCTTTCAGTCCTACTGCAGAGGTTATGTTTTCTAGTTTTTTTTATTGCCCGTTTTGCTTTTCTTTGTAGATTTTCCAGTTTGTTCACATATTTGAGTGGACAAAATTTGATATGGTTCTCCTGCTGAGATCTTGCCAGTGCCAAAGAAAGCAGAAGGATTACTATGTATATAATCTTTCCATAGTGTGTTTTTCACAACAACATGACACTGTTGACTTGTCATCTTAGTGTCTTGATCTTTTTCTTTAGTAGAAAAAGACACGTTCTTAATAAGTTTCTTGGCTTCCTGGGTTCGTGGTGTTGATTAAGTTTCCTGAAGTGTATGACCTTTTCTCCAAATTACATTTTTTTTTTTTTCTCTAGTTCAGTGTTCAGGTTTGGCAGGATGTCTTAAAGTTACATTTTTGTTTTTTATACTAATGCCATTTGCAATTTTGTATTCTTAGTATTTGGTGTTATTAATGAAAGAATTGAATATCATATAGCCCTGAAAAATCCTGTTTTTAGTGTCCTAGTTCAAAAGTGAAATGTTGGTGGCTTGTTACAGTTTCCCAACTAGTTTTGCATCTGTTATGTTACTTTGATTTGAATCATATTTTTCCACAGCTTGCTTTGTGTGTATCTTGAGATTTGCTACCAAATGGCTACTGCATTTGTCTTTCAACAAAGCCCATTGCTCTGCCATATGAAAAAAATGTGTCATTTTTCATAACTTCTTGGGAAGTCCATATTTATTCTACTAGGTGTTTACAAACAATGTGAAGCAGATTATGTGTTTTATTAAGTCTCAGAATCAAAACTGACTTATCTTTAGTTATCCAGTCTTCCTTTTTTCTCATAAGATCAAAACTATATTTGTCATTCCCTATTTTTTTTGGTATTACAACTGTTCCCTGGGAGTTCTCAAAAATACTTCTGTTTTCTTCAGCTCTGAGACTTTAGCAGCCATTTTTATTCTTGGGAGGGAATTCACTATAACTATCTAATATTAAAAATTACCAGTATTCTGTTACCTGTTGGGTTTTTCCCCCAGATTTTTCTCCCTGCCACCCCTCCCTTAGTGCTTCCTTATTGTACTCACTGTTTGATCAGTGATGCAGGTTAAAAGTGATGTAAAAGACCATCAGCCTTTTGGTGGTCTTGGCACAATAATTTGAGAAATTTGCAGAAGTGCCAGAGAGAATAAGCTGAATAGAGCTGAGCTGAAATCTTTTAGTATAGCTTTAGTAATTTTGCTTGTATGTGAGTTTATGACATTCTTTTGAAAGCTTGCAAATGAACATGATAATGCTGTCTCACATAGCATAAAATCCTTGAACATTAAAAGTTAATAGGATAGTAGAGAATATATTTTCTAATTATGATAATTAAAGATCCCACTGGGATGTGGTATCTACAAGCATCCAGTAACTCTATCATAGACAGGTGGTAAAAGAAGAGGGAAATATAGTTGTAGCCTCAGGCAGATACTCAGCATATGCAGCTGTTTCATGCATTCTGGCAACGTGACTCAGTTAAAATCAAATAACATTCCTTATGCCAATATTTCTTACCTGCATATGAAACCAGTTGTCTTTCATTTTGCAAAAACATGATGATTCAAAGAGCATTTAAAAATGTACTGTTTCTCACACAGAATTTATATCTTGCAGCTGCACGCTAATCCAAGTGAAATGGAGTAGAGTTTCACTTTATCAGCCAATCATAACTTTAAACTGTTTTCACAATTCATCGTACAGTTTTTAAAGCCAGATTTAAGTCTGTATATGAAAAATAGTCTACTTGATGTATGAAACCATAGATTAGTCAACATGTATTTAAAGAAGCACTTGAGAAACAACAGAAAAATTACTAGAAAATTTACAGACTACACTCTGAGTGATACACATGGAATGCAAGTGCTATGCCATCAGTACAGTTAGAACTATGTGTGAAAGGAATAGCTGAAAAATATAGTTAATTTGATATGATATAATACAATCCTGGTACTCTTTTACATGTGACATAGTTAGGTTATTAGTCTGTCCTACATCCTAGCTGCTTGTTAGCATTTTAATTTCTGAGATTAATTATGCACCAGATGGAAGACAGACTGGATCAGTTGATTCCTTAGTTGGAGTCATGAAAGAAGATGAATAAATAAATCTCTGCTTGAGATTTATTGATGTGCCATGTAAATGTGCTAGGTGATCATCTTTGTTCTCCCAAGAAGCTGCTGAGAATTCAGTTGCATCTCTTTATTGGGTGAGACACACCTTGGTTCCTATGCCCCATTTAATCCCTTCTTAAGGATTTTTAGAATTAAAGATTAATTCCTTATATTCAGAGGAAAGGAAGAAAATCATGATAATGCATATCCTCAGCACTCCTTGTCACATGCTAATGCTCAGGTGGTGGTTAATACTCTCTCCATAACATAGACTTGGTATTGAATTCTATCTCCAGAGAAATATCACACACTTCATCTGTATTTGAAAGTGTCAGAAAAATCATAAAATATTGATTCAGACTTTTTATCTAACTCAGATGAGAAGTTTTTCTTGGGTCAAGATTGTGTTTTAACAGGAAGAAAGAGATTAGAAAAACTTGAGTTAGCAATAACTTAAAATTTTGTCCTTTACACCCATATTATTTTTCACAAGCTTTTGATTCTTCCTCAGCAATCCTTTTATCCTATATAGACCTAGGTAAAGTTCTTTTAATTTGTGAAATGGGTTTAAGTGTTCTTAAAGGGTTTCAGTACTTCACTCTCATTAATCTTGTGATTGTATAATAAAAATTACACTGCATGGGTGACCAGCATGATCTCCATTTACACAACACATTTAAATAGACTCAAATTTAGGTACGCTCTCATGTACTGTTTTCTAAAAACTCTGAGTATGACTTTGAAAAGACAGCTTCTAAGAATAAAAACTGGTCAAATTTTACGCCTATTCAGTCATTTAAAATTCTGTTTATTAGGCCAGATATATTTTTAATTAATGCCAGTTACTATATCTTTCTACTTTTGCTGTCATCAAGCTGTTAAACATACTACTATTCAGCATTTTTGTATGAATAATGCCTTTCCTATTTCAGCTCTGTTTTTTAGAAGTAACTTCCTGCTATAACAGTATTTTCTGGAAAAAAAATAAAGAAAACTTAAATACTGTAAACAGGTTTTACAAGTTAACAATTCTGCTATAATTAGTCTTCAAGCTACCTCTGGCTTCATGGATTTAAAGCTATCAGAGTTTACTGTTTTGTGAAAATATGTTTTACTTTGTTTGGACATGCTTGTCATAAGTTTCTCAGTATATCATTATCCTATAAAACCTCCCACTGGCAGTGTCTGGAAGAAAAAAATATAGTGTAAACCATAGAAGACCTAACGGCAGCTTCCTGCAAATGTTCATTCTTGAGTCAACAGCATATGTTTTTGTTTTTGTGAAAATATGTCACAATCTAGTCTTTCATATAATTTTGTTGGTTTTATTTATCAGTCTAGTAGAGCATATATCCACATCTTCTACTTTCCCCTTTTTTTTTCCAACTTTTCATTCCATGATATCTGTATTTCTGCTCATACCACCAGTGGGTGTTTGCACACATAAATTCTGCACCTAAAAACACTCATCACTAGAAAATTTACTACTTCTAATATCTTTCCCATGAACGTTTGTGTTTATTTCTGAGTTGACTTCTCTGGTAAAGACAGCGGTGCTCTTAGGTTTGGTTCAGCTCTTTGTTTTTTCAAAACTCTCATTTTAGATATTAGAGCGTATATGGGACCATGTGGGCTTTCAACCATAAGCCTGTGCTGGGAATATTAAAATAGTTTTAGTTTATAAATGCAGCTCTGAGTAAAAATAATAATAGATTGCTATCAGTATTAACTATGCTGATTCTACCCTGCTGAAGCCAAAAGCAGTATGTGGGATCAGAATATATCCTTCTGTCTGGGGGTATAATTGTCTTTTCTTTTTTTCTTTTTTCTCTTTGAAATCCTATTTGAAGAGTTGGGGAGGTGGCAGGTGGCAGGAGGGAGGAGGGTTTGCTGTCCTTTAAGATAAGAAGCTTGTATCTTCTTTCCTGTGTTCAGGAAACTCATGTCATTTAGTTTGGGAAATCTTTTATCTTTTGGGCCTCTTTTTGGCAGCTTAACTACTAACTCAGCTAAAGGGCCAGCAGATGCTTCAGATTCTGTCTTGGAAAAGTGGATGTTCATCTTTTATCTTTTTTTTTTTTTTTTTTTTTTTTTTTTTATATGAAATACTTGGAGCTTTTGTAGTATTGCAACAGTGTACGAAATTAGTAGTTGTTATTTTTATTATCATAAGTTACTGTGCATTTATAGCAATGAGGGATGCTTTTTTTTAATGGCTAATTTTCCCTCCTCTTAAGGTAGAATATTGCAAAACATTACATGAAGTACCATGAGATACATCTCAGATTAATCTATATTCATAATGCATACAGTAGGATAGAAGTCATTCAAACAAATTGCATGACACTAAATTTGTCTGGGGGACTTGGGGTTTGCCTCATGAGCAGTCACTGTCAGACAGGAAGATATGTACAGCAGGAAAGTTTCCATAACCAGGATCATACTGTGAGTATTTATGGTTTTCATAGGCCAAAAACATTAAATGTAGAAAATCTATGTTTCTTTTTGTTCATTTATAGAAAGACATTTTAATGTTACATTATCACATGAATTTACTGAACAGATGTTGTGTTAGAAACTCTTACTTTTGATCTTGTCATAAACAGTAGATTTTAGATAAGTGGCACAAGCATAAAAAGATCCCAGATTGAGAAAGATGACTTAGAGAATTGCTGAGCTCTCATTTGAGTAATGATTTTATTGCTAATAAACCTTGTTAAAACTGTTTTTTTTAAAGAAAAAAAAAAAAAAGGAAATTCTTAGTTTTTAAGTGCTCGGCTCTCTTCCTAGGTAAGAAAATATTCAAAGCATGTCTTATATGTATTTGTTTTCACCTGGTGTCTATTTTTTGTATCTTTTGTCTTTGTTAGACCAAGAAAAGTGGACAGATATATCATATAACTATAATTTAATTTTGTTAAATTTATTTTTATTTTATTTATTTTTATTAGCCTTGAAAAAGTATTCTTTGCATCCCCAGGTCAGGAAAAATCCAACTTTTAATGACAAATGCTTGTAGGTCTCTAAGCTGGTTTGCCTAAATGCCTAAATGAATAAGACTTATCGAGATCTCTTACACTCTGTAGACATTTTGCTTTGTAGAGGTTTTTTTTTTTTAAATGTGGAATTCATGATAAAATGGGGAAAGAATTTAGATGTCATTTCGTGCAAATACGGGTGCTCACTGAAGAGTCTTATGTATGCACCAAGAAACTGGAGAAATTAGATATTTGGGAATGGAAATTGGTGGTCTTCCAGGCAATATTGGATCTAAAAGTGCTAAACCCTTTAATAAATAAACCTTGATTCAGACTGGAATGTCTTGGCTTGATCTTAAAGGTGATATTCTAAGGGACTTCTAGCTGTTGACTAGCCTCAAAGATAATTATCTGCACATTCCAGTCTTGTTCTGCCATCAGCAGTGCTTGAGGTCTAAATAGAACAAACGTCATTTGCACTAGAAAGATATTATATTTAGATTATCCTAATTCCCAAACATTAAAAAAAAATATTTGCATCTGACTGGAAATACAAAGAATAAAATAATTAATTAACTATATAACCTGCTTCTTAGAGTCCTGAGTGCCTAACACAAGAGTCATAATTTCAGCCATTTCATTGCCTCATTCAGGGCAGTTTTTTAACTATGACATCGTATGTTTTGAGCACATGGATATGTGGTTGGTATTTTCATTAGGCTGTGGATGAAAGTTTTTCTTCGCTGAGCGTTTGGGAGGTGAGGTCTCTTAAAACATCAGTATAATGTTGAGGATTTTGCTCATAATATAGATCAGATGCTAAAAAAATTTCATGTATTGTGTCATGTACTGGAGCTAATTTGAGAGACTGAATAACCCATGTGAAACACTGTATTCTGAAATGCTCTTCTGCCTTAAACTGCCTGCTTAATTCCTAGTACATAGCTGCTTACTTAATGCATAATAAAGTGATCTAAGGATGTGTTTCTTTCATAAATTTTACCTGCATGAGTGAAATAGGTATTTGATTCTTTACAGGACTTAACTGCTGGGTATAGCAGAGACTTCTGTAGTAAAGTTTGTCTGTGGGACAAAAACCTCTATGAAGCTGAGAAACAAAGCAAGCCTGAATTTATAACAGGCTGTGTAACTCTGCATGTCTGTAAAAGCACTTTAGTATAGTTGTAATGCATCCTCACTTGTGTGTTTATTGTATCTCAAAAATTCTTCAAATGTACAACTTGATGTGGACATAGTAATTTGTGTCCTCTGAAACCAAACCTGTCCTTGGATGAGATGGACTTAATAATTTCATCAGTACAAATCTTTTATTATTTTTACAGTTGCCATAGGAACAGTGGCAAGAGTGTTAGTTTACATGCAAGGTCAAGCAGATCCAAAATGCAGTTCTCATCAAAGCCATTTTAAGCCTCCCAGGTGTTAATTTTTACAGTCTTGTCAATTAGCTTGGTGTCTTAAAGCCTATATATTTTAGCTTGAACTGAAGTGAATAATATCAACCTGATATCAATCTGAGTGTCATCTACTCATACTCTCCTGCCTTTTGCCTCATATGGGAAGTGCCTTGGGAAGCTAAGAAGAAAAACTTTTCACTGAGGAATAAAAGGCAGCTGATGTTAGTTAAAGATTCTGTTTCTACTTTTTTTTTTCATCTGGTGAGAAATATTATTGTTCCCATCAAACTTTGCCTAATATATTTTGCCTAAAAAAAAATATTTATTGCTGTATAAAACTTGGGCTTTATATAAGTTCCCATGACTTTGGTATCTAAATAATATTCATAGAACAGTTACAATAGTAAAATTTTCAGTAAATTCCTTAGACCACTTATGGTTGCCCAGTTCAGACCAAGGCTTTATAGTGAAGTTTCTCTCAGTTTTCTTATTATAAATGTATTACTTTATCTGTACAACTTTCTTCATACAATCTGTAAATAGAATTCCTGCATCTAATGAGGCTGCCTTTTGAAGGGAACCCTGTTGTAATGTAATATGAAGTTCAGATTAGGATGCATGAAAGCTCTATCTAAATGTTGACAGCTGCTCTTCTTCAATAATTTTTCTAGCAGATGGCAAAAACTGCTTATAATAACTAAATGAGAAAAGCTGCCTTACCTCAGTTGTTGAGTATATAACCCATAGAAAGCTAAGCAGTAACTACTTGGTAATAGTTAGGAAATCAATTAACTTCTGTAGGGAAGACATGTTAGATTATTTCAACCATCTCAGTCTTTGGACTGAGAAGATAGAAAGGCAAAACATTTAGCTCAGTATTCTACTGAGCAGGACTTGGAACTGAAGCATATGGAGAAATGTTCCAACATGATTTAGACTAGAAGATGGAAAGACGAAGAGGTAGAGTTGGTTCAGCAAATTCTGGTAGCTTGCTCTGGGGTATTTATTCCATCAGAGGGCAAAAGGGATTAGAATGGATGTAGGAAATTCAATTTCAGAACATTGTAGGGGGAGATTACTCATGGACATTATGAGAGGGAAGCAGCAACTGAACAGACAGCAAAGCACCATTCTCTACTGCCTTCTGTTCTATTTTCTTGTGCCTGATAGATGCTGGGATAATATAAGTACTCTGGAACAGAACAGTAATAAGTTGAATAGGGGTGTAAATATTATAGTCATCTACATTTTTTTTCAGTCTGGTGAAAAAAAAAATTCTACCACTCAGTAGAAATGCTTTACCAAATGGATATTTGGATGGTATCTCATTGACTGCCTGAGGAGAGGCAAACAAAAAATCTAGGTGCTGGAACTTTGAGTTACACTATTTGCATTTTAGTTTTTAAATCTCACAGACCGACAAAATTGAAATATTTGTTTTCACTTTAGGTGATGCAGTAGTTGAAGTGACATCTCTTTGTCTTCATCTGATCATCCTTACTAAACCTTTCTTTTGTTCAGTGATAGTCAGACAATGCGGTTTTCTGGCTTGGAGAAGACCAAGTTCTGTAATTCAGTATCTTTGCTTTTCCCAGTAATGTATTTATTCATTACTAAGTGCTGCTGTGTTGCACAAAGAGATGGAGATGAATTTTTCAGGATCTAACGTGGAGTAAAAACATTCTTTCAAAATCTCCTTACTTCTTTTCCTTCCTTCAGATAGTGATTGTGGAAAATTTTGTAGGTTCAGAAAGACAGAATTGCTTGGGCCATCTTCTTGCCCTTGTCTCTTGCCTGATTTTCTTCTCCCATCTCTCTAATCATGCCAAGCCTACACAGTGCCTTTTCTGCATGTTCTATTTTTATGTCATTCTGCACGTTCTGTCACTTTGCAATTTTGCTCTGCAGCATTTCATGCTGTCTGTGCAATTATGCATAAGGATCTGTTTAGTTGCTGCATAGTTTCCTTCTCAGCCAGTGTGCCTGTAGCACTGTGGAGTCATCTCTAGGCTCTGGTACTACCTTCTCAGTTTCTGTTAAACGCTGGCAGGGGCCACAGGCTGTGCAACCACCCTCACATCTGTCTCCCTTTTTGCACAAATAGTATTTCCTGAGACTGTTGTTCAGTTTGGCATCCTGCTTCTCAAGAACTGCTTCTTCCTCCTACAGGGAATTTCTCTTTAATGTGCTGATTGAAGGGAGGCATTGTGGTCTGTTACTGATTTATTCAGTCAGCTAATTACTGTAGCTGTGGTAGGTGTGGGGATAGTTTCATGAACAGGGAGCTACTATTTGAGCAAGATTTCTATGTGGCGCTGTGAAAATTTGACATGCTGATTGTAAACTGCATCATGGTGGAATTCATGGTGACAAATTCTGGGTTGATATTTTTGCTCCATCTTGTGATCATTCCTAGCTTATCATGTGTTAATAATGGAGTCCAGTTGTCAGACATTTTGTTGTCCCCTGCAGGCCTCCCCTGACTGTCCTATGGGCTGTCCTATCCTGGACAGACTCAAAAGCACTTCAGTTCTATTCCTATTGACTGTTTTCTTCCTGAAGTGACCATCCAAAGAAGTTTTTAATTATGTACTTATCTTTTTTTAAAATAAAGATTTCCTTCTGAGAAGGTTTTTTTCCCCAGAAATGGAACAAAATATGCAACCTTTATATTAGGGCTTGAGTGCAGCGTATTTAACCTATAAAGACAGAGCTCATACTGTTAAATTTGTGTTGCTTATGTTTGTACTGTGTTTGAAATAATTAACTTAAGCAGCTCTTTTTAGTCCTCCTTCATGTATTCTCCTTTACTTCACCCATGGCTCTGGACAAATTTGAGTAAGGATATAACTGCCAATTGCTATACCAAATATATATATTTTTTTCTTGATAAGAATGATCTGCAAGTGGGTGTGCCATAGCTAGAACTTGGCTCTTTAATGTGCAGACATAATATGAATTTTCTTAATGTTTTTTATATAATTAATGTTGCATTATATACAGCAGGGATTAATGTCATTTTTAAAAGCATGTAGGATGTCCATGCCACTGTGACTGTTGTAGGTGTGCCAAGCCAATAAAATACTGCATATATAATTTTATTGTAAAAATGCCATAGAGTTAACTAAACAGGGAAAGATTATCTGCATTAAGAGAAGAACACAGATGCAGCTTCCTTGGGCATTTGTTGCTCACACGAACACTATGTTAAAAGTCACAGTACTGAACGTGGAATCAAATTTCTTCAGTGCAGAAGCTATACCTTGTTACCATTTGCATGAATCTTTATTTATCTTGCTTAATAATACATTTTAGCTTGCTCAAAACTGGATAGAAAACCGTATTTTCTAAGCTTTCTAACCTAAAAGTATTCAAGTATTTTTGTGCAATAACATTTTCCTGTTAATAAATCTTAATTGCTATTTCACAATATATAGTCACATGTAAGTGCATGGGGAGTCTGATGTACATAAAATACCTGTTTGCAGTAAGTTTTTACACATATCATTTGGATCTCTGGAAATATTCTAAGCTAGAAGCATTTCTAATTTAATAATATATTGGGATTATGGATTAAAAGCAGTGGGAAAGTAGCTTTGTGCAGTGTAACCTAACAAGCGTGCTAAGAATCAAATTCTGGCAAGAAAACTCCCAATTTGCCCTCTCTCCCTGAAGCTGACCTGGTGGATGAAATAGTAGATGTGTGTATGATTCTAGGCATGCCTTCTCCAAAGATCAACATTTGTACACACTTTAGTCACCTTTTATACGCAGTGCTATTGACATTAACCAGAGAGGCCAGCCTGACAGCGCTGTACTTAAACACCAGCTAAAGAGTTGCTCTGCTCTACTTGTATGGTTTATCTAAAAAGACTCAACACTGAAATCACACAGCGTAATTGTTTTCAGTCTATAAGAGTTCTCATCCAGATACAATATCCTGTGGGACAATTGACAGTCCTACTGAAATCAGCATATGTTCAATAGCTAATTTGATTACATATTTTTTTATACTTCTGAAATCATTAGGTTGAGCTCTGTGATTTATCATTTTAATGCATCTAAGCCTGCTTTCATTTGCACAACTATAGAACGCATTTAATGCTTCTTTTTTAATTAGGTTTGCACGGTATCAAACAAGAACTGAGGCCACGAGCCATTTGAAATATTTACAGACTTGCTCAAATGAAGCTCAGTGGAAAAGATCAAACTAATCATCTGTCAACAAAATCATTAGTTTTCAAACTACGTGAAGAAAATAAAAATATGTTACCTTTTTATGTAAAAAGAGGAACTGGACAATTCTGATGTACTTGGTCTTGTTTCTGTTACAGTGCATGTCTGGATGACTTCTAGAGTTGAATGAGGCTGGTAGTGAGTTAGGCCTTGTCAACATAGAGTTTACCTTGGAAAAAAATCAGAATGTGATATTAATTACTCCATCATATATCTCTGTTTTTCTGCCAATGAAAGAGTTCTCATTTGAGGTGAAACATTCCAGCTCCATTTTGAGTATTCCACCACTTTGCTCATCCTTTTCAATTTTACAGGGTGTCCCATTCACATTTTGACACTGGGTTGTCATATGGTATTTTCTAGTTGAAACTAATTGAGAATAGTACAACTGGAGGCCAGTTGTGTTTCACAAGATGAAGATGAACCCCAACAAACTAGACAACAAATAAAAAACAAAAAAAACCCCACCAAAAGTTGAAAATGAACTATTATTCTGTTTTTTATAGATGTTCTACTTAGTTTTCTGTTGAATCCTTCACATAAATATTTCTTTTAAAGCTTATATACATTATAGAGTACAGATACATTTTTTCTTGTTTGACAATATGCAAAACTGTAAGAGACAATATATGTCTAATTTCTCCATTTGGAAAGATTTTGAATTGTCAGCTTGAATAACTATACAGGTTTTGTTAGATCTGTTTCCTGGATTGAAAAGCTGTGATGGAAGTCTGAGTTGAGGAATGGATGAAAAACAGGATGGGAAGAGAGTGGAGGGGAGGGTGACAAAGAGTTTATTTCCATGTCTTGCAAAGCTCAGTATGACCCCTGCTATGTCTGTTTGCTTTTTGTGAAAAGCACCTTTGTAGTGAAGATGTTTGGGCAGTTGCGCACTGGAGAAATTCCCCTTAGAAGCAGAAAGGAACAAGGTATTTACAAACCATATTGCAGGAGAGAGTTAGCAAATTTGAGAGCAGTAGGTCCACATGGCTTGTGTTGGACCTCCTGTAGGTGTGTAATTGAATTAGTCACGAGACAGAGTGGTTCTCTGCATGGCCAGCAGCCTCTGGTGTGGCATCCTGGGATGCCTGGCGCTCATCCTGTGCTAAGCAAAGTGCAGGCAACCCATTAGCATAAAAAGCTGAAGTCTCCAGCACGTGAGACAGAAGAGCTGGTATGTGGATATTTGTTTTATCCATTTCTGGATATTTGTTTATCCCCATTTCTGTGAATGTGTAATTTATGCTCTTTTAGTCAGTGACAGAATAAATTTGTAGAAAAGCCAAAAAGTGAAACTTTAAGGAATATAGTCTTTCCTATCTTGCAATCTCATGTTTAATCATGGAGGAAAAAAAGACATATTTTTATTAATTAATCCAGTTAATCTAATCTAATTAGAGATAACTAAAAATTATATTCTGTATGACTTGCAAAAAAAAAACAACAACAAAAAGCAAAAAACATTTTCTTAGTAAATACAAAAGAAATAAGCATCTCTGAAAATAACTGGATGGATTTTTACACTGACTTCTTATGAAAATGCAGCTCACGTAAACCCATACTAGATGAATGTAATAGCTTGTTAAAATAGTTTGCTATTGTTATTATTATTACCTCTAATGGTTAATGTTCTTATGTTAAAGAAAAGTGAAGAATATGTAAGAGTAGGATTTACTTCTTTAAGAGTGTAAGATTGATAAATGATCTGCATGTACTAACACTATTTGGTTTTAAATTAAAGTTGGTACGGAGTTCTTTTATAGCTCCTAATACTTGAAGAATTTTGTTAGGGAAATCCAAACCTCTTGTATTTGCCTCTAATTGTTGCTAAAATAAAGTGCCAACACTTTAAAGATAGTAGTAGTAATAATAATAACAAAAGTAGTAATAACAATCTGGATTGCTGGTAAGTTGCCAGCTCATCATCATCCTGCAGAAATATATTACACTTAAACTGAGAAAACATGCAATTGTCCATCCCCCTCCTTATTCCCACGAACTGGAACAGTATTATGTTAGCAGGAGCTGTGCTGAGCCGAATCCAATCTGGAATTAAGAATGCTCCAGGGCATTTTTAATAAACTGTCATTCATTTGAACTCTAACCTTCTTTAATTTGCAGAATCGGGTAACGCAGATGTGTACTTCAGCCTCATTCATTTCTTTTTCTTTTCTTATCTTGGTGTGAAATTCTACTGATTTGACTTGAAAATGTGAAGCTGCTGAAGTAGAAAGTGTTAATTTAAAATAGATTCAAAACTAAGAATGCATTATAATAGTTTAGTTTGCTGGTTTTCTGCTATTCTGAAGTGTGAACTTAGTTCTAGTACTGGTTTTAATAAAACCCTTCAAGTGCTGAGGTAATTTAGGCTTTCCAAACATCTAAATCCATATATATAAGACTTTTATTAGAAAATGCAAGGGATAAAATGAGGCTGTTGTCTCTGAAGGGGAAGAAAACCCAGATAGTAAAGAATTCATGGCACGGAGGACTTACTAGCAAAGAACTTTGTGTTCAATGATGTTCTCACAGGAACGTGAGAACAAAACGTGAGTTATTGATTCGTTACCTGGTACCTAACATGGCAGACTTTGCTATCAGTAGTCAGAGCAAGAGATCCAGTGTGGCACCAGTGAGGAGATCCCTGCAGGACAGGGCCGGAGCTGCCCCAGGCTGTTGGCTGCCGCCTCCCCGGGAGGGGGCGCTGCAGGCCTGGGGGTTGCAGTCTCGCGCCTCAGGGGGTTTGGGCGGGAAACTGCTCGGCAGTTGTCAACAACAACTTCTCTGAGAGACTTTTCTGTATTTCAGTGTAAATAAAGGTCTTCAGGAGGCATATGTAATGATTACAGTAGAATAGACGCTTTGGTTTGCGAGGAAAATGCTGGATGAGATGTGACAGGTAACAAGGATGGCCGTGAATACAGGTTTCATCTTGATCCTCTGTACAACGAGAATGTCAATGTGTTACTTGGTCATTATTGGACTGATACGTCCATAGGGGACTCTGATCAAGATCTGGACAGTGGGAAAACTAGAAGGAAACTGGTATCATGCTGATTGTTTGGAGACCAAAGGACTGTCTCACCAACAGAGTATTCTTTAGATGAAGTCCCCAAATATGCAGCAAAAGTATTTGCTGTCGGTCAGAAAGCTACGTTTTTTTCACTAGTAGTACTGATTTGTTTCCATTTCTTACACTAGGACTAAGAGGTAGTAAATCAACATTAATCCTTATTTTTTTCTGCTATCATTCTATTTCTAATATCAAAGAAGAGAGCATGTGTTTACATTAAGGATTTGGTTTACGTTTTATAATGTTTTTATTCCCCTTACACTTTTATGTCCAAATAATACTGCCTTCAATGTGTAAAGTCCAATTTCTGTTGTAATGTATCTACTAAGCTATATAATAAACATGCTAAGATGATTGTATGTATAACTTGACCACTCACATAGTTACATTTGATAGCAATTGATAAAAAAAAAAAAATTAAAAACCAACTTCTTCTGCACATGCCTGTCTGTTGAATTCTGGTGTTGGTGTTGGTGAGACACTTCAGTGGGAAAACATGCAACTCTGAACTTGGATCATATTCAAAAAGTGAAGGGAGAACTAGCTGGCAAATATTGTGTTGAAAGTGTAAATGAAAGTATAACTTTCAAGTCTACACGTGTTAATGATTTGTGGTTTGAAAAAGTTTTCATATTTAAATTTTTAAATTTTTTTTCCACTCTGTTTTAAACTTTGGTCTCTTTTGTCTGGTAATATAAGAGTATATTTTCAATATACATTAACAAATCCACAGCTTTGTTTTTCACAAGTCTTTTGATTCCACTAAATGTTCTGAACTGTAACTGGTGTGATATATCAGAACTTAGGTGAGCTTTCAGTCAGTCATCAGGTTGGCTACTAAATTCAGCTGAAGCTGGAGGAAAAGGAGTGCAGTGGTGCTGGAGATAAGGAAGTGCCACCCTTCTGAATTGTTTCATTTATTCTCAGCTGCCAAACAAATCTGCAGGTGTGGAGTTACATGGTGTTTAAAGATGCTGTCTCAGAGCAATCGGCTGTATGAATTTTGTATATTTTAAATTTTTAAAAAATGTATTTTATGCCTGGAATCTAAGTACAAATATAGATGTTTTAATTTTTTTTTTCTTTACCTTAAGTATATTTTCTCTTTGCTGCCTCTTCCTTGAGAGTTCACGAGATAGTTATTTTACAAGGAAATCTAAAGCCTTTGTCTGTCTTCGTGGTTTGCATTAGTGGAGTCTTGCACCCACCCAGACCCTGCTGCACAATTTGCACTCCATGCTATTCTCAATATTACACCGGTTTTACCTTCTGAATAGAAGGTTGAACATCAGTAGCTTCAGTGCTATTGAGAATTGTGATTCTGCATTATTGAAATATAATTTCTTATACATTGAAGGGTATCAGACCTGTCCAGTGATCTTATTGAAGTGTTTACAAAGGTGCAGATGCAGCTGGTGTAGAAGGTTTAAGTAATCAGTGTATCATTTTCAAACAGGGTGTGAGTCCTCATTATAACTTGATGAAGACTGTATTATTAATTTTGTTTTATTGAACAGATGTTCATTTTAAATAATTCCTTTTGTTTTGCATTTATTTTCTGTATTTATATAGGTGTGAGGTTTACTTATTCTAAAGAATATGGAGCTTAGCATTTTCTCTCTTTTAGGTAGAAGAGCTGATGAATGCCCTGGAAAAGACTAGACAAGAATTAGATTCTACCAAAGCCCGTCTTGCCTCAACACAGCAGTCTTTGGCTGAAAAAGAAGCACATCTGGCTAACCTGAGAGTAGAGCGTAGAAAACAGCTTGAAGAAATTCTAGAAATGAAGTAAGTGCATTGATTTCCCTAAGTTCTAGAAGAATTAACATTACTGCTTGCCATAAAGGAAAGGTTTTTACTCTAAATATTTTTTTGATGTTTATATTTGTCTGAATCCAAGGACTTATAATTTGTAAGACTGTTAAATTCTTTTTTTAAATAAGGAAGTGCAAAATTCTTCCCTTTAGAAATACTTGTACTCAACAGTTGACATGAAAAGAATTTTTTAAAGTTGTCCTTTGTTACAGGCAAATAAAATACCAACACAGCATAGCTTTCATGAGAAACTGAAGGTCTAAACCCCCATCTTTCAGTGGAAATTCTTTTCAACCATATGTTGGAATTTCTGTTAGTTTCAAATTGAAGGAAAAGCTTCTCTTAACTTTATATGGATGGTGCAATGTTATTGTATCGAATTGGTTTAAAAAACCCACTAATCCAAAACAAGAACTTTTCTTGCAGACACATTGTCACTGTGCTTATGTGTACAGAACTAAAAAAAGAGGATAGATCTATAATTTAATCTAATTTCCTACCAACAATTAAGGTAAATATCCACAATTATGGCATGTTAAAGCTCTAACATAGTCTTTTAAAATTAACAAAGAATAGTTAACATATTATAGCTTGTCTAGGCTGCTAAGTGTGTAGTTAACATTCAGCAAAGAAATTACAGTTGTGATTTCAAAACTTGTTTTATTAAGGGAGGAAAAAAACCCCCCAAAACACTAAAGGCATATATAACTTCAGCACTGTTGCATATACCCTTCCATTTTAAAGGAAGGGAAATATAAGAAAAAATGGTTTTAATAATGTTGTTGTAAAGAAGACAAAGTAGGAATGGAGATGTGATTACTAGTTTCGTAAAAGTAGATTTTAAAAATGGCTTCCATGTAATATAAGTGCAGAAATATTGTAATGTAAGCATGAATATTTCCAGTGAAATTAAAAGAACTGCCTTTGACTTCAATGAAGTCTATATCTATACAGAAAAATGGGAGCACACATGAATTAGAGTAGTATGTGATATATTCTATAACAGACATTTTTAGTTTTATGACTTTCTTTTATGTGTACATTTTAATTCACTCAGATACACAATGCCAGGTTATTTCATGTAGTCATCAATTTTCTGTGTAGTGCTTTGGTGTGTTTCTTTGAGTACATACTTGGTCCTTGTCTCTGTTAAGATTATTCTTTCTTTTTATTGTAGTCATCAATTACTGAGCAACACAGGAGTTATTGACTTTTGTTTGTGTACACAGAACTTTACAGAAGTATTGTGTAAGGCACATATCTTATGTCTGGGAATTGAGGTCGGCAAAAACTGGTGATGTTTTGGTGAAGTTTTTCCTTTTGATAAAGGCTGTTCTGTTTTAAGAATAAAGGACGGAGTGGATGGTGCTAGTAGTGAAAGACTCGGTAGCAAAGTTCCATGGTAGGAAAAATTTTAAATTATCATCCAAAAGTAAATTAGGAAAAAAATCTACTTAAGTATGTGGGGGTTTTATTTTGTTTTGTTGTCTTTGCTTTCTTTTTTTTGTTGGTTTTTTTTTTCTTTGATTAGTCATTAGCATGGTTTCTTCTGTAAAATTAAATTTTCTTTTCATTGACCTTCTATTTCTTAATTGCTACTTTGTTAGATGTGTAAGATGCCACTACCTTTTTTCTGTCTTCAAGAGAAGCATTTGTTCATATACCGTTTTCATTTTTAATGAACAAACCTAAAATTAATTTGAAATTCTAAGTTAATAGCAAAACCCTTCTAACCTATAAAAATACAATACAACTAATTGTGACATATACTTTTTGCTAGTTAGGCCACAGAGGGCTACCTAATCCTCTCCTGGGTAGTTTTTCCAGCTACCTAGCCCTGTGCCATTACCTGTAAGAGTCCAATACTCTAACTCATATACAAATTGCTCCCTGTGAAATCTGTGATTCATCTAATCACTTAAAATCAGAACTTGCTTCCATTAAAAAACCCATATGTTCTTTTAGGTTTTTAAATTCTATCCTAACTTTAGTTTCTATGAAACAAGTTATGAGGCTGAATTTATATTAGAGGTGGAATCAGACAGAACTTTTATTGCCTGTGGTGAGATGGAAAGAAATGAATAAGCCTATCATAGGTCAGGCTGCTTTTGAGGGTCTAGAAGATAGGAAATGGAGTTAATGAACAAAACCAAATATGTTACATTTTTAAAATGAGTATAGTATTCTCAGAAACAGCTTGTAGAAGCTAGCTAAGTCCTGAATATCCTCTGACAGAATAGTGATAATTCAGTGTTGTAGTAATATATTAAAATAGTGTGTCTTCTCTGTGATATTTTAAGATAATTTATTAATTGGAAGCAGTGACCTTAACTTCTATTTATATTTTTTTTAAATTGAGTTATTACAATTTTTGGCTCCTAGTTTCCAGTTAAATAGGCATGAACTGTGTGTTTAAGAACATTCATTATGATTTCCTATGCTTATATTATGTTCAAGTTCCAACCATAACTCTGCATGCTAGTCCCATCTGTCTGACATTGCCAAGATCCGTCTTAATTTACTGGATGGATTTATCCATCTTAATTGGCAACAATTGGTTGTCATGGCATGTTCCTGTATACATTCAGTTATTTAGGGAAGTTTAGAATAAAAATGGATAGCAGCTTAATCTTGTTCATTATCGGGTTGGGTTTTTTGAACTGGAAGCTAGATAAGTACCCATTAAATGAAAAGTAGTTTGGAAGGAGATAAACTCCAAGTTATTCTTAACATGATGCCTACATGTGAAAAAAAAAGATTTATTTTAGAGAATTCCAAAGTTTTGTGTTTGGAGAAGAATTTGCATTTGCATGTCACCTTCTAAATAGGTGAATCTTTTTTCCAAATGTCTATTAAAAATATTACTCTATTAGTTCTGGAGGAAATGTTTTTGTTATGGTCATATTATTTTAGCAGTGCACACATAACTCATCCTGACGTTAATGGAAGTTACGCATACATGTTAACAGTGAAATGCAGCATGTGTTCAGATCCATCATTTTGCCTAATTGTCTCAGTGCTTTGTGCTTTTTCTGTCTCCTAACATAAAAAAAAAGCAGTGCACTTTTAATTTTTTAATAAATGATAGTGTAAAAAAAACACCACAAAACCTCTCTGTATTGCATAGTGTGACAAAAGGCATATTATTGTGGGGTTTTTAAAATTTTATTTAGCATCTATAGATATGTTTCAATCGGCCAGAACTTATAAATTGGCGGTTAGAAAGACTACTTTTTCCAGACACTATATTTATTGTCTGAGAGTCTGCAAAAGCAGCACAGCCTCTTGAGAACTTCACAAGGCTTGCCTAGAGAAGCTTACTCATTTCAGAATATCAAGATCTTGTGGGCAGGAGAAGTTTTTGTGATGTGGTGGAGGATTTTAAAGATGTTTCAGAAATGCCCTATTTGTGGAGCATACTTGTATGACCACAGGGCATCCACAATGCTATTGTACAGATGTCTTTTCATGAATGGTTGTTCTTTCCAAGGCCCATAAACCTGCTTGTAACAAAATTAGATAGAGAGATAAATGAGTATTTATGTAGTATTATAACTGTGTTATGTATGTATGTGAAATTAATACCTGTCCTTACAGAAAGTGGATTTTACTTTATGGGGAATAAATTGTCTTTTTAGAAATAGTCAGATTTATTTTCCCTTTGAAAGACATAAAGTCTGACCTGGAGAATCAATAGTCATAAAAGAAAGTCTAATGGCATTTGAGGGAAAAGATATACGTTATTATCACCTTTCTTGTTAGCTCAACTTCTGAATTATATACCATAATCTTC
The DNA here is from genome assembly GCA_038090715.1 of Florisuga fusca. NCBI lineage: Eukaryota > Metazoa > Chordata > Aves > Apodiformes > Trochilidae > Florisuga > Florisuga fusca. The sequence continues at coordinate 8,357,421 of JAAWXA010000016.1, read as the reverse complement.
TAGCTGCAACCAGTTAAGTTAAAAACAGAACAAAAAAATCACCAGCTTTCCTGACCCCCAAAACCGTTATCAAAACTTTGGTCTTTTTTTCTTAAATTATCTTTACTTAGGAATATGTTTAAATGCAAGATGAAAAGCAAAAAAAGAAAATTATTTCATTGTGGGTTTGCATTGATGATCTTTCAGTGACGTAGTTTCATGTGGCAAATGCTCAACTTAGTAGTGAGCAACCATGGAGTTAATCCCTAAGAGGCTGAACATCATGGTTTGACTTGAAGGTCTGTGAATTCTTAATTTTTGAGATCTGACTGTTAGTTACTGCTTACATGATCAGTCAGATCACTACAGTGAGCACTTTGAAGCTTTCAGAATATCTCGGGTTAAATTGTTGACGAGAGTTGGAAAGGCTCTTTCCTTACCTTTGATAGAGTTCATGCCATCACCTATGGGTATTGTTAAATCAATTTTGTTGAAAGTGACTTTGCCCTGAAATTCAGTACAAGCTTCCAGAAGAATATGTGTCTTCCCTAATGTGGAATAAGTCAGGTTATTTCAGTTATGAGGCATTAGAGAGCCCTTAATAAAATTATTTGCTACAAGTCCTTTCATTCAACAAGCAAAATAGGTCATTGCTGTACTGTCAAGAAAAAAAAAGTATTTTTAAATTAGATTTTGCAGTAAATTTTCTTACGCTGACAGTATAAAATTAGACATCCCTTCCTTTGTTTAAGGATGTTAACAATTTTTTTTTTCATTGAAAATAATAAATGAGTACTGCTTATCTCTTTTTTTCAATATGTTTACTATATTCATTTAACAGCACCTGTGAATACTCAAGGATGAAATAATTGTGGGAAGTAGGGGATAAAATGTTTTTTTCCAGCAACCATTCAGTCTTACCAGCTGCTACTCTTTGCAGAAGTGCTGAACACATTCTGCACTGTTACCTGCTGGGTTAGTGGCTCAGCTGCTCTTCCAGACAGGGAGAGGACACTTGTATTTACCACTAGATGCCAGTCTCGGGTGCAGGACTGTGATCTGGATCTGCTTGGTTCAACAGAATGAGCCACTTCACAGAGTAAGCAGGAAGCTTGTCTTGAAGCAGGGAAGAGAATGGGTCTTGTCTATTTGTTTGTCACCTGGTTGCCTCCTTTCTTTCACTACGGGAAATCAAAGCATGGACAAGTATACAAATGTCTTCAAACGGACTTTTGGAGATATTGCAGGGATGAAAGAGGGTCTTTGAAGGGATTCTAGAAGTCAGGGATCACAGCCTAAGGGGATAACCGTGCAAGATGTAAAACTGGAGAGTCACAGCCAGAGTTTGCAGGGAAGTCAAAATGCTTTATGAAGTACTAGTGGCAGAAGTACAAGGAAGTTTACCATTCATCTGGTTTTCTGGAGACATACCACTTTTTTCCATCTATAAATTTTACTGGAGTAGAAGTTGGGGATTTCACATCTGTGTAGCAGCTCAGCAAGAGCTGCATCTCTGACAAGGACTGTTGGATTTCCAGAGAATCTAGACATGTTTCCAGCACCTGGACAAATCGGCTCATGTCCCTGCCTTACAGTCTCCTATTACTACTTACATCCATCACCTTCCCAAACTGGCACTTTGGGAGGGAAAGGAAACGGAACTCAGCATGTTTTTCTTTATTTATGTCCAAATTGCTCCACCCCAAGAGGGTCTGTCACCCACAGGATAGGGGTTTCTTCCTCATCACTATGGGTACTGCTGTGGTTGAAAGCGCTTTTGAAATCTCTGTGTGAGCAGTAAATCCAGTGCATCTGGAATATTTCAGAGTAATTGTGTATGCAGTTCACCTGCTCAGTGCATACACAGGCCAGAAGCATGACACTCAATGACAGGAAAATCCCTGATGAAATTGTAGGGACTCGGACGTAGTCATGAAGTTAATTTCCTTTTTTTGGGTTCTTCCATTCAGCAACAAGGATGAAAAAAGCAATGTAGCAAGGTAGTAGAAATTGGCAGGGTGATGTGAGGTTGGAAACTACTCTTTTGAACTGCTTGGAACTCACACTTTAAAAACACTTAAAATGATAGCTTCCCTATAGACAACGTCTGCTTTCTGTGTTATAGTTAGGCAGTGCTCTCCCCTCACCTCCTTCTTTTCAGAAAGGAAAACAAGAAAGTAGACAAATGTTTTCTCTTGCCTACACTGGAAACTGAGTCCAAAGATACTTAGCTTATTGCTTTTTTTTAGAAAATGCTAGTATATTCTAAAAAGAGCTGTCACCTGCCTTGGAACAGTGCTAGGCTAAGCAAGTGCTAGTGGATACATGACATTAAAGGATACTCGAGATTTAAGCAAGTACACCAGGGCCAAATTTCTTAGACTATAAATAAAATATTATTTTGGAAGTAGGTTAATTTAAAAATATTCTTTCTACTTTGACAGCTCTGATATGGTCTCTATTTTGGGAAAGATATCTATGATAATTTCTGTAACATGAAATCTTTAACATATCTTTACTTAATAGGTTAGAAAACAGAGTAGTGTATAAAGTGTGAGAAAAAACTCAGAAAGCAGTTTACTATTTTTTGTAATTGTATTAGAGAGATTATTTTTACTTCTTTCAGCTGTGGTAATGTATACTGTAAACATGTTCAGTGAATAGATAGCAAGTTGATTGTGTCAAAAATTGTACCATTTCAAATGTAGAACACTAGACTGTTTTTTAGTAACCTGTGGACTGCTTCTGTTTAATTGTAGGATTCATGCTGAGAGTGTAGAGAGTCATATCCCAAGTTAAATACAAACAAAACAGCAGGATGTTGATACAACTGTGACTTCCATAGGAAGTAGTTAGAATGGTAATGTGGTCTCCTTCTAACTTGGGTGGAAAGTCTCTTGTGACTGCTTTTGCCCCACAGACCTGTAACACAGCATGCCTTGACTAACATTTTTGACACCAAGTTGCAAACACCATAAAGATTAGAGAAATCCAAATGAAGGCTTTGTTCTCTGGAACAGCAGCTTTTTTAACTAAAATGAAGAGATGTTTTTCTTTTGTAAACAATGAAGAGGCACAAAGCAATAAAATGTTTCTCCTTCTCAGAACAGAATCAGTGAACTCTTTACTTGGCAAAGCTCTTCTCTTATTTAAAGACATAGGAGTGTCATCAAGTTCCTGTTCACTTGAGAGTCTTGTATGTTCAAATTAAATTGTAGTATACTTTGATTTTATTTCATAAAATTTGTGATGTTTGAAAATTCATCAGCTTGGAAAGAAAGTGTGCCATTTCCTTTCATCATTTTGTTCTAATTAAGGTCATTATTTACTTTCAAAACAGATTGTCACCTGCTGTTGAAGGTTAGTATGATCAGTTTAGGATTTCTATGAAGTGAGGTATAAGAGGCTGTATTTTGCCTGCTTTAACATCTTCTCTCCTGTTTCCTGTCACCTTTAGACAGTGGGAAAGTACAGTTACAGTGTTTACAAAGTGTTTCCCTCCCAGGAAAGCAATGTTTTCCTCTCTGTTATGGACTGGCAGTAGTGTTGCTTCCTATGTCACAGAAGCAGTATCTGAAGGTGAAGCAGGAAGAGTTCAAACATATTCCAGCCAACAAATAATATGGTTATAATAAATAGGCACATTTTAAAATTTAAAGATGTGTTTGGATTTTGACCAACTTATTTTTTTCATTACATACATCTTCTGCTTAATTATCATGTGCTTCCACAAGTAATGCACTCAAGAAACCATAGGAATTTAAGTTACAACTGTCTAATTGTAAAAATGGTCTTCCAGTTTCCTAAGACCCATATTGTCTGATGCCTCTGCCAGGCAGTACTGCTTTGGCAGTAGTTGCCACTTTGCATCCCAGTAGTATACATTTTTTTTTTGATTTTGTTGCCTTCATTCTGTGCCCACTCAAGTACCTTGCCTCAGTAGAAAAATAACAATTGATGCTCTAGCAAACATTTTATGTTGGAAATTCCACAACACTTCTTAGGGGTTTTATTCCTTCAGTCCTTTCCCTAGAACCTGAATGGTAGAGAGATCAAGGGAATACTGCAGCTGCTTTAAAGACTTTTCACTCTGGGTAGGGGAAATCAGGAAGAGGATATGTTTGAAGTTTGCAGAATCTCAAAGGAAGGCATAAACTGAAGGCAGAACTGTTGTTTGCCAGATCCCCCATCATGAGGAATATCAAGCACTTGCTAAAGTTAATCAGTGATCAGACTAAAAGAGAAAGAAGTGTTGCTTTATGGAGTGATTGGCTGGTGACCTTCTGAAACTTGCTTCCACAGAAGGCAGAGTGGCATCAGCTGGTTCAGGAAGGCATTAGACAAAGTAATGGACAAGAGGTCAATAAATGACTACTTCTTCATACTCCTTGGCTGTTGTGTTTGAAATGTATGAACTGGTTTAAAATAAACCAGTTTAATCTATGATATATTCATAGCATTCTAAATTCATATGACAATGAGGTGGAACAATATTCATAAAGGGACCGTGGTGAGATGGGTAGTATGTAAAAGTGAGAAGGGACTATGTGTTATTATTCAGTGAAACATGAACAACAGTAAAACTGTACAAGCTGGAAGAATGAAAATCCAGATCTGGACTCTTCCAAAGGAAAGGTAAAGTCTGAAATATGCTTCTATTATGTTTCTAAGGAAACATAATGTTAGTAAAGTTAACTTAATGGGGAGTTCAACAATCTCAACATTTTAGATAAAGAAGTTTTTATGCTATCTACTAAGTATTAACCAATTTTTTGTCTTTTTTTTAAAGTTAAAAAAATAAAAGCAACAAAAGTACTCTGTAAGTAGTAATCTGAACAGAGTTATATATGATTTGTTTTCACACTACCTTAAAAGTGCTTTTATTAGTGAAATTCTAGTGATGATAAAAATTATTAAATAGGATGGCATTTGTTTTGAAGTTTAGTCAGAATGGGAATGTGAAGGCCTCCACCTCTGATAATATACTCAAGAGAACAAGTGGCTCAAAAACCAGAAAGGAATGAGTAGGAGGCTGAAAGTAAAAGAAGAAAGAAAAAGTTAGGCTTCTGTTTCATGATCTTTTTTTTTTAAGCTGACTGAATTACGCCCTTGTCTACTGAAACCCTCTCAGTGTAATTCCCATTGGCCTTCGTGACACCTAGGGCAGTGCTGATCAACTGCAGACTCCCATACTCTTAACCTCAGCTGACTGAATACGATTCTAGCAGATGTTTCTGCATTTTAGACTTCAAAATATGATGGGTCAGGTTTTTTTTTCATTTTTCCAGTGGCAAATCTTGCATAGTTGAGACCCAGGACATGCACTTCAGTGGTAGGAATTATGAGCTGAGGGTCTCCCCAGTGGGATAATGCTGAACTCAATGTAATCTCAGACCTTTGAAAGTGGAGAACCAAAGAAATTTAAAGGTTTGGATCATTTAAGCTAAGTTACTAGATTATTGTGTAAAAATATAAAGTGTGCTCAGAAATGTATATGATGCTGTTTTCTATTACAAGGAAAGGTTTTGGAAAGTCAGGAGAGAACAGAATCAGAGGCAATCAAACAGGAACAGCTTTCTTAGTGGCAGCAGGGAAAGGTTTGGGTAGCTTTCTCTGACTTCCCATTACTCCTTAGGTGCTCTAAAGTAAATCCACTGTTGCCTCCTTCCTGTGCTTCCTCATTCCTCCTTCCTCCCCACCCCCAATGCTCACAGCAAAACAAGTACTTCTCTGTGCTGTGGAAGAATAAATCTAAGTTCCTATTGCTTTGTTTCCTCTGACTGGGTTCTTGTGTCTAATAAGGTGCAAGATGTTCTTGAAGCTTTGCTCTCATGTCTGAGTATTCATTGGTGCTCTCTAATGTGCATTCTCTCATGTGTGAGGTGTAAGTAGGAGTTACTCTTATCTACATGATACAAAGACACCTGTAAGAATTTAGTGTCACAGAGGTCTGTACCTCTATCTTGATATGGTTCAGAGTTTCTGTCTTTGGGGAGGGAAACACTCACATGAGGATGAGCTCACTTGAAGTTTTCTCTGATTGTGAACAAACTTGGCTATATCCACAGTGGTGTGCACTGTAGTGTACCCCAGGGTGTCTTAGCAAAGAAAAACCCCATTTAAGAAAGTACATGATGTAAGTCTGTGCTATGTCTTACATTAAATCTGTTGTGTTTAGGATAAACATCACCTTAAAAGGACACCTGGGCTTGCTTCCTTACGGTAAAGTGGTTTCAACTGAATAGATAAACTTTTTGAGGCACAACAAAAACTTGGTGACACCACAAACCCAGGCAGCATATTGTTATTGGATTTTTTTTTTAACTGTCCATAAATAGAAATGTTGCATTTGTAGACGAGTTTGTTTAATCTTAATAGGAGTACTGTGCTTATTATGTTGGGTTTTATTATTTATAATGAAAAACTTTGTGTATTTTTACTCACATCTAATAGTGAATTTCTTGTAACCCAGTTTTGTAGATATGTAGATAGTAAGGGGGGATCTGTGATTTACTGGCTTAGATTAGAAATTTAAAAACACTTTTTCGTGGTTAAGCACTTTCCAGTTTTCTAACCACTCCTACCTCAAACATGTAGTTTATCTTTTTTGCATTTGACTCTGACCAAAATTAGGCCACACAGACCTCTGAGGATCACCATATTGCTAAAATCATTCTAATTACCAGGGATTCTTCTCTTTTGCTTCCCTGCCAGAATTAATCTTGCATTCTTTTAACACTACTTACATGGTTCTTATCATCTAGGTGGGAGGAAAAATGTAGATTCGTTTAACAGAGGCCGTTATTAAATACACTACTTTATTCTTTTGTTTTTCAACCACCCTGAGCCTTCTTTATGTTTAGGAAACAGAGATAGATACTGAGTAGAAAATGTTGAAGGTAGGTTTTTTATAACAGGTAGGTCACCTCTGCATGCTACAAAGAATCAAAGCTGGTCTGGATAGTTTCAAATCCTTACATTATGTGGATTTTGAATATAAGTTATTAAATAAAATGCTAATTCTGCTTAAAGTTACATCTCCAATTTTATATCCTGCCTTATTACTTTAGGCTGGAAGTTTTGGATAAAATACATTCAAGTGTCAGCATAGGACCTTAATGCATCTATGAACAAGCAGTAGTGGGGGACTTTATAGTAGTTATATTCAACTGTCTGCATGTTATGGCAAACTGTCTCAAAGACTGGTTAGGAGGGAGGGATACAGTTAATAGGAAGAGTGATCTGAAATTTTAAACCTCCTCACTCTAAAAGCTGCCAAATATGGGATTTTCTCTTCACTATTTAGGGGATTTACTGTGTTTGATAACTTGCAAGTATTTTTGTGAGCTGGACAACCTCATCTAGTTCTGGTATGACTATCTTGACAAACTCAGTTTTCTGTGTGGTCTGTAAATGAAAGGGAAGTGGTTCATGCCTGTGGGGCTTAGAGCAGGAGATGGTGGTGTGACCAGTGTGAACTTCAGTAGCAAAAAAGTAGACCTTATTACATAACAGCTAAGGAATAGGAACCCCAAAAGAGTGGTAGATCATCATCTGATACCCTCTGGACAGAGCGAAAAGTACCCTGACGTTTGTGAGCTTAAAGAAAAGATTTTTACTTATTTTAAAATATTTAAACTTTCAGCATGCATGAAAGGAACTTGACTGCTTTCCAGCTTTGTTTTGGGTGCCAGTTACCCTCCTCACCCACTTGGATTATTTTTTCAACAACAGAAAGAAAACTGATGAAATGAAAATGCTTTTTTGTTTTTTTTGTAGCTATGAATACAAGTGTACCACCCAGCTACCTACCCACTACTGCCCCTACCATCAGATCCCCCCTTAAAAAAAATGGTATGATGATGAAAATTGCCTACAGTATTTTCACAGTTGTGTTAAGAAATATAATTTATATTTTTTTCTCTCTTAGAAAGATCTCCCTTCAACACTTCAATACTATGATGTTTTGTTTAGTCTAATGTAGGTTTTTGTTAGTATCTAGCCTAAAAATGAATCTAATTAACAGATGAACTTAGGAAATCCCTACTGTAATTTGGCAACTCAATGAATGGGTCATATCAGTCTATGACAAGCAACTTCCACTTAGGGCTAATGTAACTATTACCTCATTAGAAATGCAACTTTAAACTCTTCAAATAAAACCCTTATTGAATTTAAAATATGTATTTGACAAAGGACTAGCTGAACTTACTTGAAATTGGCTTTGTGAAATTATGCTGCCTTTATTGATACTGACTAGCTTTATAAATGTTTATCTTAATTATGTTTTATTGTGATTAAAAAAGATTGCAGATACTCTGCCCATTTCTGTAAAGTGAGCTGTTGGAGCTTTTTTTCTTTTTGTTAAAGGTGGGGGTAGGGTACAAGAATAGTCCAGCCCCAGAGAGGAGGCCCCTCACAGGCCATATGAATCCACTTACATGTAAATTGCTTGTCTATATGAATTAAGGTGAAGGTTATGAAAGAACTGCATTTCTGTGTTTATTGTAGGATTTTTGACAGTCTCTTTCCTCTTTCAAGTAAATTTGGCTTAAGTCCACAGTCAGTACAGTTTTAAGTAAACTCCTCTTTTGTTACATTAACAAGGTTATAACATCACTGAGGCAGATTTCCAGCTGCATGAATTGAGAGCTAAGCATGCAGACTGAGGGGATAATTAAAACCTTAGGGTGGGTGAGTTAAACTACCAGCTAAAATTGGATAAAAGGCTAATTGTCCATAGCAGCATAATACATATTTCTAAATACCTGTGAAATAAAGATAAATATTCGTGGTCTTTGAATTCCTTTTAAAAGGCTCAGGTTTAGGTTATATTTTATAACATAACAAAAATCGGGAGTAAATAAATAGAGAGACAGATTATTCTTTCCCACATGTTGTCGTGTTTTAGTTATTAATTAAAAGGCAGAATTATTTTGAAGGTTTCAGTGATATTTCTGACTTTACAATACAGGAGGCATTTTTATGTAGGAAGTGTAAGCCTCACTGTGTGATACAGACTATCAGAATGGACTGGTTGGTGCTCCATCAAAATTTGTCATATCTCTTTTTCCTTCCTCCTTTTTTTCATTATTAAGAGTGGAGTTACATACCTTTGGTGACCTTCAAGAAGATGACATAGAGTCAGGCAAGATGATACATTACCACAAAGTTAAAAAAACAAAATGGGTTGTAATGGCAGCTTGTACTGAACTAAATGAATTGTGAAGGCCCATTTGTTATTCATTAGGAGAAGCAGAGCAGATTACTGTTCTGCCTTCATAGGGAGCCTTTAAACTTAAGGTCATTTTACACTAGTACCCTTGTGGCATGGACAGCATTTAATACATTTTTAACAGCTTTTACATTTCCATGGTTTGCAGCAGTGCTGGTTGAATCATTTCTGTAATGAAAGTGTTGTAAAGTAGTTTAGAGTTACTTTGAGGGGAAAAAACAGGAAAAAAAAAAAAAAAAGAAATGATTGGGTTGATGAAATGACTTTATATACTAAAGAGCTAAGCGTGCAGAGCATACTGCTGTAAAGTGATGTGTGCTGAGCCCCACTGCTGCAGGAGTAAAGCCCCAGGGAAATGTGTGGCTTTTGGTGGTGTTTTTGTTTGTTTGGTTTTGTGTTGTTTTGTTGTTTGTGTTTTTAAACATAAACAGAACTATAGGGTTTCTTTCACAACGCTTCTTTGTGGAAGGAAGGTTTAAGGATAGGAATTTAAGAATATTTTTTTGAGCTATTTGTGGGCTGTTTGGAGCACATTCAATATTTTGGCATGTTTTGCATATTAACTGTCTTATCATAACCATGATGTGGGCATCTTAAGAAACCCAACATAAAATGCATTGTGAGAACAAGTTTTGAAAAGTACATGTGGATCATGTGTTTCGATAATAAGCCTATGAGGAAAAAATAAAATTACTACTTCTGTGACAGGGGAAGTATTTTTTTCTGAGATTTTGAATGATGAATATTTTAAAGCTGAAAGGCTTCGTATTTTTAGAAAATAGCAAGTTTTATGTGAGATTATAAATGCTAAAATTATTTTTATTTAATATTGTATTGTAGGATGTATGAAACTGTGAGCACTAAAATCTTGTTGTTGTTTGGACTATATATTTTTTCAGTAAAATTAGATTATTTTAATATAAGTTCTAAATGTTCAGTTGCACCAGTATTACTGGGTTTTTACTTCATAGAAATATTTGTCTTCTTTTAACTTTGCACTAGCTTGAGGTAGCCAATTTTGGTTTGTGAATGAAAGCTGTTTTAACAGAAGCTACTTTAATCTTTCAATCTTCTTTCTAAGAAGTTCTTCACACATATGAAAACATAGACTGTCAGTTTATGTCCATAACATATATCAGAATTGCTTTTGTTTGGTCAGAAAATTAACCCCATCACTTTTGTTATTTTTGGTTTCTGAATATGCAGTAGATGGTCTGATATCATCCCATGTCAAAGCAATACCCTAAGAAAGACATAATGTCACTAATTGAATTTGTAAAACACACTCATGAGAACATCAAGCAGAAAGATTAGTCCAGCATCTTCATATATGTGAATTTTCTCCTTAGGGTAATACTTTCCATGCAATCTCTGAGACAGAGGATTCAGATACTTCTTCAAAGGGAAGGATCCATGTTTGATTTCTGTGCCTTTTTGTCAAGAAGAAATTAGGATGGCCTGAAAAACTTCCCCATTAAGTCACTATTTTTTTGGCATATAAGGGATTGACCTTAGTTCATTTTATACCTAAGAACTAATTTGTTTATTTTATTTTATTTTATTTCATTTCAACCTTCTGATTTCCAGAGGCAACCAGACTTGGTGATTCAGGGGACCTCTTTGAATTCATATTTCTATGCCTCCCCATTTTCCCCTGGATATTATTATTTTTTTTCTTAAAAATAAAGATGGTAGCTAGTCTCCAAGTCTCTTGATATTTTCTCTTCTGTTTCACTGCTGCTTGGGCTTTTTTTGTGTGTTTGGGTTTTTTTCTACTTGAAAAAAATGTTCTATTTTCAGAGACACCTAGACTTTGTAATTTTACCATAATGCTTATACTGATACGCCAAGAGGAATATAACTTTAAGACTGCTGTGTATTTTTAGTTGTTATTTCATTTATGTCCTGGAATGCACAGGTCTTGTAACTGGAGGGTTCTTGTCATTTGGTGTCTCAAAGTTACTATAAACATAACAAAGTGGTTGCAGTTCTAAATGTTATTTAGTAGGGTACTTGACAGTAAATATCAGAAGTTTGTTCTGGTCTGACTCCTTTTTCAGGGATTATTCTAAAGGTTAAGATCTTTTAATATTTTCTTTCCTGTTTTAAAAATTGCAAGAAGTTTGTGAACAAAAACTCTATTGTATGGGGTATCTTTATTGGTATTAATTCTCAATGCAAAGGCTACACACATCCCAGACAGAGCAAACCTTGACCTTCAGCCACCTTCTAATATTTCTTATGGAATACAGATACATAAAGGGGGTTCTTCTAAACACAGTAACCTGTGTAGGAGGTAGAAAGAGAGAGAAATCATGAAGTAAGTTATTCTGGTTTCTTCATCTTTGGGAAAATGTTATCTCACAGTCCATAATAATTACTATCAAATCTAGTTAGACAATGGGAATTTATACTAGTATTCTGTTAAAAGGAAGCTTTCAGACCTCAAAAAATTACTAATATTCACTGAAACAATAAAAAAAAATTTCCCAGCTTATCTTCAATTATTTTTGTGTTTATCTTCTGTAAATAGTGTAGGAAAAGAATTTGCTCTTAGAAATGCTCACAACGCCACTGAATTTTTAGGGTGTTTCAAATAATAGTGATCATATGTGTGCATCCTTGGCTGAAATTTGATTATACAAGTTGTCTACCCCAGTCTGTGAAAAGGCATATAAAAATCCCAGACATAGGGATACAGAAGCCTACTTTATGAGAAACAGCTTCGTTTGTACCCTGCGTTCTTAAAAAGTATCTAGGTTTTGAGGTAGTCAAAGTGCATCAACAGCATTTTATTTTCTTTGGTTCTGTGCAAGTCAGCCCTTTGACAGATCTAGTGCTTCCAGGCAGACCAACAGTTTTACCAATTATTCATTAGAAAGTGGCTCCATTTGCTGTTGGCACATCAGAGACATGGTGTGATAAGATCTGTGAGAAACTGCCAGTGGTTAGAGCTTTGCAAGTGTGCTTGCTTTCATCTAGGATAGATGAAACTAAATGCTAAACTTTTTGTATTAATAAGAAAATTTGGCTAAATAGGTATTAAGTATTACTGAAAAGAAATAGAAAATATTATTGAAGGGATAGGTAAATAGTCCACAGAAAAAAATCTTGGAGTGGTTGTGGGGTTTTATCTTATTCTGGTATTGCAAAGCAAGCAAGGTTGTTTTTTTTTTTTAAGCAGCATAAAGAATTTATACTGATTTGGGAAATTCTGTACAGTTGTAAATCTGGTAAAACTCTGGTGAGAGGAAGAAAGTCTTCAGTTATATTTCTTCAGGTGGTTAACGCTCAGACTGATAAGAACAGTGACAAAATAAATGGACACCAGATAAAAGATTTGCACTGAGAGCAGACATCCTGCCTTACTAAGGGAAGAACTGATTTCTGTACCAAGTGGCTCTTTGACACTGTTGTGGCTGGAGCATGTTTTTAGATGGGAAAGACCATAAGTGCTTCTAACAGAGAGTTCCTATGAAAGCAAATGTAAATGAAAATAGAATATTTGATGTGATCTAATCCCAGCTCTGCTACATCACTTGTTTCTAAAGCAGGTGAACCACAAAGCAGTCGTGTCATGTTCTCATAAAGAGCAGGCATGGCTAATAATCAGTGTATTAGCAGCCTTGTGTTTGTATAGGCAAGAGTTTATAGTGGCTCAAATTTAAATCCAGCAGATTCCAGGTTCCTACTTGCCAGGTCTATGGAATGCTTTAGAGAACACCTATGGTTTCCTGAGTGAATGAAGCAGTAGTGGGAATGGAGCAGAGCTTAAATGAGCTGCAATGTCATGTACTGTACATTCCTTCTGAAATGATAATTTACTACACTTTGTAGGCAAGTGGTAGTAACAATTCAATTATTACAATCAGAATCTAGAAAATGAAGATATTAAGGAAACAGATCCTATGCTTTGTTCCTTTAGAATTAAGATGTGTAACAGGGACAGGCTTTGGCAAAACAGGGGGAAATGTTCTCCAGTTGAGAACAGCAGCTATTGCCTGAAGGCTGGTACAAGGTAGTCTGTCTTCTGTTGGAAGATGGGTGAATGATCTTTGAAAAAGTAAGGCAAAAAAGGGTTTAAGTGGTATTCCATATAGAGGTTTGACAGTATGAATGAATCACAGTCACACCTAGGAAAGACTGGGGTTAGCAAAGCATGTTTTCTTGAGGAAAATAATAATAGAGGTACCAATTGTCAGGAACCACCACGTCAATAACATGATGAATAAACATGTCATCAATAACTATTATGTTAAAATTTATAATATAAGAGATAATTTTATTCCCAGTAGTGGAAATAAAAGATCTTATCTTAAACTAGATTATGACTGGAGTTTAGATCTAAGAGAGTAAAACAAGCTTACAGGTTTCAGTGGTGAAAAGCTGGTTAAATGAAGTGAGCTGCAACAAGGAATAGTCATGATACAGTTGGGCAGAGACAGATGTGTAGATGAATAACCAAAATTAATACCAGGTATGCTGAAAGGCCTGGTTAATCTGCCAGTAGAGAGTCTGTCTCTTTTCTACCCACTAGTACATCAGCTCATAAAAAATACAAATGAGCCCAATAGCAGCAAGAGCCTTAAGATCTGCTTCCTCATTAGTGAAACTTCAGAGAAGCATTTCCTATGGCTCCGTATCTTTTTCTACCTTTTAGGACAAGCTGTTAGCAGGAATGTGTAGATCGAGTGAGTTCTCAGGGTGGGGGCTGGGGTGCAGAGGAAGTAGTGGAATAAATCTATAAAAACACAATTTTATCTTGGATTACTTTGACTAACAGTTTATTTGTGTGTTTTAGTAGTGAAAAATATCTTAAAGTGTTTGATAAGTGTTTTTTATATAGTAGTGAAGAAATATCTTGTGTGGTTTATGTTTTTGTTCATGTCGTATTGCATCAAGACCAGAAGTGCCAGTAGATTGTCTGCGATATTCTATTCATTCTTAGTTATTAGGTATTTGGTAGAAAATTTTCCTGGTTTGCACAAACAGGCCCAACCGAAGGGAAAGAGATCCCAGGGCAGACTTTCTGACAGTACAGGAAAAGCTCATGCACTTAAAGTTGTGTGTAATGTTGAAGGATAAAGAACGTTTCAAACTTGGGGTGGAAGAAAATGTCCTTTTCAGAAGCTAAAAATAGCACAAAAGGATAGAGCAAGCTAGAAAAAAAAAATAATCAGCCATAGAAATATTCTGTTTCATGTGGTTTTGGAAGATACTGCTAAAAGTGAGATGAACACCTGGAAAGAAGAGGTCAAATGTCAAGAGGCACACTAGAGGTTCTTCACTTGTAATGACCCTACTCATTCTATGATTCTAGGATAACCTTACTGTTAAAATTAGATAAAGATGGTTCAGTCCTCTAAAGAGTCCAGCAACCTAGCACTGAACAAAAAGAGTGTGTAAACAACTGTGTTCCCTCTGCTTTCCTTCTGAAATAGGCCAGTGAAAGCTTGGAGCTTGCATCAAGCACTCATAATTTATCTTCTCTTTGACCGGTTTGCATATACTACCTAATATTTAGAAATTACCTCAAAGGTATTTATAATAATTTTTGGGGATCATGTTGCTAATTATATATTTGAATAAAATAATAAAAGTTGGAATAAAAATTGTTCTAGGCAAAACAACCAAAAAGCAGAAGTGTATAGCAGCTTGTACATGTTTAATGCGATGAAAATTATGCCCAGTTGTTTCCCTAATGCTATATAATGGATCATGATGACCTTAGTCATGTATAATGTATAACTGTTCAATTTGACTTGGGTGCTTCTTGCTCTCCTTTTCCTCTTTTCCATCAAATAGTAACCACACAGAGTTACATGTTCCTGTATTTGTTTTAATGACCCAATTTCTGCTTATCAGCAACCCTTACAAAGGCATTCAAGTTTTTTCCCAAGGTGATACCCTCTGATCCCTCACAAGATCTTTGACTAAGTATTTATCCACACTCATGTTAAAAGAAAGGGTCTCCCTACCTGAAAGACACAGATAACAATAGCAATAGAGAAGTTATTACAATGATGTGCTAACTTGTAAACCTTTATGAATCACTGCAGAATTTTGTTCATTAAGTTTTGCAAGATCTTTGTCTTGTGTCTGTCTGCATCTACAATACACAGTTGCACACACACAGGTTTTGTATTGTCAGTGATGTGAAAGATCCTTTAAACCCTTTCTGCTGTCTAATAAGTTCTGCAATGACTGCTTTTAAAAACAGTTATTGACCTCATGGAGTCAGGAAAAGCACATACTTTGAAAATCAAAGGTTTTCCATGTCAGGAATATCATTCATTAGCAAGATTATTCATTTGTCTAAATTTATACTTAGACTGTGTTTAAGTGCTTCCTATAGGTCTGTAATTACCACTTGACATGCCAATTCCACACAGAGTCTGAAGCTTTCCTCCCTCTAGGGAACCTCAGAGACCAAGAAAGGTATTATCTATTTAGGGCAAAACCTTGCAATATTATACAATTACATTATCAATATTTGCATAATTATTTAAATTGTTCCTACTTAAGGGATAAATATAGTTGTGTTTCCTTACCTGTCTCTCTACACAACAAATTTGTTAGCTGCCAGTTTCATGCAGAGTTTATTTATGTTTGACACAGTGGGGATGGCCTGCACTTTCTCATTCATGTGCTGTATTTGCATAACCTTGCAGAGTTAATGGCTGCCATTCTGACAAATTAAGCTGGTTTCCTATGTCTTTAATGGATTAGTGTCCTCTTGGACAAGTTAAACTTTATTTTAATCCATGAATAGTGTTTGCTAAGTTTTGTAAATAATACATTAATTCATTTTATTCTATTGACATTTGACTTGTATGCTGAAAAACCAGGTATCTAAGGAATATTTAACAAATGTAGAACAAAACATTTTTTATCTATGAAGACGGTGAGATCATAAATATTTAATAAAAGAAAAAGTATTGTGTTCTGATTTAGTTACTGTCAAATGCTTAAAAACATTTGGCTGTGCAAATAGTTAAAGTTTTGCTTATATCACATTAGAATTTAACTCAGTCCCTGATGCCTGTCATGATTTCTTTTTAAGTATGTAGTTACAGTGTACTCCGAGTATAGAAGCAGTATGTATTATGTGATAAACATAATGTAATATGTGATAAACAATCTCTCTGAAAACTGCAATAAAACATTTGAGTTGTAAATATATGTAGACAGCTTGGAGGCAAAATATCTGAACTGAAATTGTATTTAATGTTATAAATGACTGAAAAATGTCGTATTTTGCAACTAAGGTCATATTTGAAAGCCATAATTTGTGGAAACCAAACAACATTGAATCTGAGACATCACCTATCTATTTATAGTGTAGTATTTTGTATAATTCTTAAATGAGCAGTAATGGACAAATTTTTGAAGCATTCTAGTGTGATAGAGAAGTAGTGCTTCTGCAGTTTTTTGCTCCACAGATAAACAGAGGTATAAAGCTACTTCTTTTTTTGTAAATGAAACATTTTCTCAAGCTTTTTTCAACGTAAGAATGACACCATAAATTATTTTTGCATTACTTCAGGCTGTGTGTTTCCTACTTTGTTGGCTGGCTGTGGATTTCCCCAGGAATGAACCTGGAGTTTGAGAATACAGATATGCATGTCTGTTTATCACACTGGCATTTATTTAGATAAATGAGATTTTTTTTTTAATCCATGAAATTCATATACAGTACTTGTGATGCTTGTGTTAGAACTGCTCTGTTAACTTTATTTAAGTGCACATAGTGCAGCTAATGGGGAGGAATTGAATTATTCCTGGCTACCAGACCTCCCTTCAATTAAGTAGACCACACATACATTGCACTATGATTTTTTCGGTCATATGTCAGATCTCTGGCAGTGCTACTAAATTCTATATGTTCTGTGTGCATGGGCTTATAAGTGAACTCTTCTTTTGAAGCAAATCTGAAAATTCTGTTTCTTGCAAATAAGTCCTAGGCACAAGATTTCTCCATGGACAATAGACTAAAACAGTTCTATTTGTGAGATATGATATAACAACAAAATATTAAATAGGAGCTTAATTCTCCCCATCCTACTCTGCACCATGACAGTGGGCCTCTCACTGAGAAGTACAATGATCTATTATTAAATGACAGCCCCACCTAGGGAGGCAACAGCCCAATTTCAAGAGAGCCAAAAGCGCCTCCCCTACCACCACCAGCAATTGAGATCAGCTGGTGCACTAACAATCTCTTGATTTAAACATCTGGTGGCAGGACTTTCTCAGTGGAGGTCTGTTGACTGTGGAATTCTCTTACACAGACACATACATGGTTTAACAAAGCCAAAGTTTCTTTATCCTCAGGGTACAGTGTAAGGCTATTTCCTTTCCCAGGCAGAAGCATTTGCTGATGGTTCCAGTGGCATCCAGTACTGCATTACAAGAACTGTCCTTGAGGGATACAACCAGCGATGCCAGAGGGTGACCTGCTCTGCAGTGGCAATTAGTGTTCCCCACCAGCAGTCTGCAACTAGCAGAGCCCTTGAGGGAGCAGTGTTAGAAACAGCTCTTATTCATCTGTGGAATTCTTTGGTTTTGCATGTTGACTGACGTTTACAGAGAGGTGCACACAGCTGGGAACTAGGAAATCAGAATATTTATGTTCTTCTGCGTCCTAGAGCTTGTGTTCAACTGCCCAGTTTCCTAGGGTGATTCTTTATTAATCTCCTGAAAATGCAAAACCTTAATTTTTGTTTTGCAGGTATAATTCTGCAATGCTTTTTCCCCCAGCTTTATCACAGTTATGAAATAAGCCTGTATTGAAAAAAAAACCCAAACAGTTTAGTAACTTAATGTAAAAAACAACCAAGCTACTACAAGTGGTTGTGTTGGAGTGGCAAAGAGATGGTATAATATAGCTTGCAGCTGTAGCCTGGTGTCATGTCTTATAGAGGCAGGGTAGGAGAAATTTTTGTTCTCACAAGTTATCTCTGAACACTAATAATCTTTTTTTTCCTCAAGTTTCTTTTAGCATCAGGTGAAATCTGCAATCTTTATCATTTATTTGGCACTACTACACATATTTCAGTTTATGAGCTACTAAATTAAATATAGCATGACTTATTTCCCAACATGTTTTGTTTATAGCATGTTAGGAAATTAGGACCACACAGTGGAAATAATATTCAACACAGATATGCAAATCAAGAGCAGAACTTGGAGGGAAAAATTAATAGGTATCCATGGAGTTATGATGCAGCATGACACAGAAGTGTAAAACAGTACTAGTACTTCAATGTAGATACAAAGCAGTAGAGTTCCTTCTTCCTGCCCCCAAATCTACTTTGCAAAGTAAACATGTTTAGCTAAAGAAGATAGACTTCTGTATTGACTTTTTATTGCTTTTCAACCATGTGTTAGCTGCCTATCTACATGATGAAAATTCACTGTGCACAATGTGATAAAGGGATGCTGCTACACTTAAAATATCTGTAAAACTTAAAGTTTAGCTACAGCCTGGTATACTGCACTGCATTGGCTTTCACAGTGCAAGTGGAAAGGGAAAAGCTTAAGTGAGGAAAATCAGAAATCTTTTCTGTGTTATTTTACACATACTTAATCTGCATGGTGCTCTTAAATTGATTCATTCTCTTTTCACTATGTGAATAGAGAAATTGACACTGTATGTTAGAACCACAGAGTCTAGAGACTAATAGAAATTAATGCAAGTTACATGCAAGTAACTTTCCCATATCTTTCTCACCTGCTGATGAATGGAAATGATAGAAGCCAGGACACCCTTGGCATGGCATCCTTGGCATCCTTGAAGTGATGATTAAATTGATTTCTAATAGTTTTGGCAAGCAAGTTTAAAAATAGTAATATTATCCACTATTAATATAGGGTTTTTGTAAATTTTATTTTTTTAAAATGAACTTAACGAAACTAATTTTAGACACATGAAAGAGTAATGCTAATTTATGTAGAAATAATTTCATATGTCAGTGTAAAGGGAAATATGCTATTGGCAATACTGCAGAATATGTCTTATTGCTGTTTGTGGAAGATAAATGAACAAAGGTATAGGAGAATTGGTCACTAACACTCTTCAGTAGCCTGAATTTAGAGTCTTTAAAATTTGTTTTATATTTGTTCTAGACTGAACTTTTCTGCACATTACTTTAAATTCTTTTTCACCTTGTTCTTTGGAACTTAATTCTGTGCTTTAGAACAAAGGGAACCAGAGCTGAACAGCACAAAATTAAGTATGTTTATGTATATAGTGTGCATAAGAAGAACATTTATATTTTACTTTATATGAGAGGTTATGTTGACTTCTTTTTTTTCACTATTTAATATGATGCTATATTTATTTCTGAAATAATAGAACTCTAGGCTTAAAAAAAAGGGATAGAATTTTTTTTCTTAACTTCTGCTAATAGCAGTTTTTGAATACATGCAAATCAAACAAAAATAAATGCAAATACCAGAAGCTGAAAATATTCTTCAAGCCATGTTAGCAAACTTAGATAATATCCATTCTTATATAAAATAAACACCAACCTTCACCACCTTCCCTCAGGCATAGTTAAGTATTGGAATGTTGTTCCAAAATGGCACGTGTCTTTGCAGTTCTAATATCATCATTATCCAATAGATGCTATCCCACAAGTGGGAAAACAAAAATGTATTCCAGAGACTTTTCTGCTCTCTGCATGTGTGGTAAAAAATTTCCATACACCACATGTCTCTTTACTATATCTATATCGTATCTGCCAAAATAAATATTTTATTCCATTTATTTTTAGTTGGTATTGCACAGGTCCTCCTAAGATTAAACAGTCAAAGGTCAAATAAGTTGAGATGAACTATAGTTTTAAAATAGTTGTCCTGCTCATAATTATGTGTATAGGGGTTTTTAGATATATACACATATACCTACATACACATATAGATACACATACATACTTGATTAAAAGCTGAGGATGTTTGTTCAGCAGAGAAGCAAAACCATCATTATCTGATTGTACATGGAATCCAGTGGCTGCTAATCAAACCCGGGGCTGCATCTGGTTAAACATACTTGGCATAGACTTGTTACAATTAGAGGTTTTGCCATGTCAAGGGAATCTTTCACTCAAAGCAGCGACCCATATTGTACTGAACAAACACATGAGTTTTTAATTGAGAACAATAGCTTAACAAACCACTTCCCAGGACCACTGAAAGAAAAATATGTGCCTGTGGCAATTCTGGCACTGGACTGTGTTTATTTGAATCCATTTATTCCAAGCCAGGGTTCAATATACAGAGCAAATATAAAAAAAAAATTTAAATCAACATGGAAAACAAAGTTAAAGTGAGAACAATATAGTATGCTGAAATCTAATGCCCATCTGTAATTGCAATACTCGTTATTTAGGAGATCTGAGTATATGCTTGTGCCCTTTCTGCACTTTCATAACTTTTAAATCTGAAGATCTACACTTATTTTGTTTCATAGCGTGTGTGAATTTTACAATGTATATAGCTATGGTGTAGTATGTATTTAACATTATAAGTAAGCATTGAATATAGCTTTTCTATGTAGATTTTTTCCCCCTACGTATCTATTTCAGAATACAACTCAGTAGAAATTTTAGAATATTGTATATTTAGAAATAGCTGGAAATGGTAGCAAGAGTGTAAAAAACATTAAAGAACAAAATGCTTAGTTTGGGAAGTTAGGTGTTATATACACTAGCCAGGGCCCAGAATTTCTAACTAGCCCATACTGCATTCTAAATCCAGTATCTAAAGTCTGAGTATATAGCTCATGGTACACGTAGAACTAAGGTCAATGAGTGGAAAGCACAGAAAAAACTCTATGCAGTATTCATGATACTGGACTAAAGTTTAAGATATTTTAGTTCTGTATTTTTCTACAGCTTTCCCCAGATTTTGAAGTCACAGTTTAATAACAATTTTTCAACCTGGGGTTTCTTATAGAAAAATATTATCATCTTCTGATAACAGGCAGCTGTAAGTGGAGTTGCGTAGTCAAAAAAATATGATAGCATCTAGACTAGTAGAGACTTTTAAAGGTTCTAATACCATTTGTTTAGGTTTGTTGTCTTAATAATGTGTCTCATAATCAAAACTTGTCTTTGTCTCATACTCAGTTCTTGTCTAGACTGTCAACTTGTTAGTTCATTTTCTGATTCATGACTGGAAAGAACCAACCAGATGGTGACACAAAGACACAAGGAGGAAGAATGGAGAAGAGCAAAAGGGAAGGCTGGCTTGGACTTTATACCTGAAAAGGTATAAATGATGTCACTGTACACATTGTTCAGTTTAAGAGTGTGGTACAGCTTAGGAGTTGGTTAGGGGGGTGTTCAGCATGTATCATAACAAAGCTGTAGGCAGTGCTACAAACAGTGTGAAAAGTCTGCAAGTATGTCCAATGAACCTGTAACCATAAAAAAGCAGAACTCTGAAGATGAGTTAAGTATTCTGGAAATGTAAGGTAAAGTTCCTGAAGGAGGATGGATGTATAGAGACAGTGAAGTACCTGTAGTTGTGTGTACTATTGAGTTTTAGAGATATCATCCTTAGGAAATTCTGACAGGAAAAAATTCATTGTGAGAGATGCATAATTCCTGTTCTGAGCAGAAATTTCAGTACATTTTATGTGGAAGCAGTATGACCCAGTCTTTTGCAGCTTTTTATCAGACCTTGCTATTTGTTTCAGGAGACAGTAAACACAGTTTTAGGGTAGTTGTTAACAGATCAATAATGTTATGAATAGTGTACAAAGTCGCCCCCATAGGTTGTTTGTTTTGCTGTGGTTTCTTTTTGCAAGCATATTTCCTCAGCAGACCCTATTCCACATCAGACATTGTCTATGACTATTGTCCCCCAGCCTGGTTATGAGGTTGTCACCTCTAGTGCAACCCTGCATGTTTCTACTCGTCTAGAGGTGACTGATCTCCTTTAATCTCTTTGTAATTCTATTTACTTTCTACCCTAGTTCTGTCAAAATTCTAAAAGTTATTTTAAATTCCTAATATAATAAAATAACTCTTTAAAATGGAAGTAAAATAGGAAATAGTAGTTCTTTGGACACAGTATTAGGGTTCAAAAAAGCAGCAGCTGGAGGACTACTATAGTAAATTATTCCTGCATAGTTTCCTGAGCTTTTGATGGAGTAACAAGCCTACAGAGATAGCACCTTCTCTTCACAAAGAGCTTTTACTATTTTTTATTTGTCACATACGTGCTCATTCCTAGTTTGTAGCACATTAGAAAACTGATGCTGTCATGACATGACTTGTTATACTTCGTATGACATGTTTTTGAAGTGGTTTGTGTCTACCAGCACAACTGGAGCAAGCAAAACAAGTTTTCTTTTTAAAACAGTCTGCTTCTTCACGGCTCTTCACTATTCAAACCAATTTCCTTTAATTGTTCCTTTTATCTGTTTCTTTATCAAAAATAAATTAGACAGCAAACTGGGATATTTTTAATAGCTAATATCTGCCAATATATGCTTAAACATTTGCAATCTGCTGTTTTGGAGTAACAGCTGCCTTTCAGTTTTGATAAAGAGAGGTAAAAAAAAAAGTCACCTTGCAGTGATTGGAAAAAACCCCAACTTATTAATGTTAAAATAACAAATATAAATTTGCTGTTTTCCCAATATACTATGTCTTGTAAGAAGGCAATGTTTTCACTGTCTTTTGTATTTGAGAAATTTGGAAATGCATAATTCATAAAGTGAAAATAAGTGATGACCAGTGTGGCATTAAACCCTCCTCCAGTTCAAAATCTTTGAGAATCCATGAATATTGCTTCATCTGTCACTCAGACCCTTAGAGCAGAATGTATTTTGTCATTGGAGTAATGAACTCCAGAGAGTTGTTTTCTTTGTGAGTGATACTCACTTTTTTTTCATGTTAAACTCACAGAAAACTAGTTTACAAGAGAATAAGTAGTATTCCCAGATCAACGGGATACGACTTCCTCATGTACTGTAACCCACTTTCCTTCTTGTTCCCTTTGGCATCATAACAAAAAATATGCATGTTTTCAGATATCACTTTCTTAGTCCATTCACATTCTCCTGACTTACTAGCATGCAATAAATATGGAAGCCCCTCCCTCTAGCTTCTTATTGGCAACTTCGTCCAAGCAAGTGAGTGCAAGCCAGGGCTCTTTGCACTGATTCTTTATGCCTCAGTGAATATCAATTTTGTAGCTGAGGTAAAATTATGTAGAAACTATATTAAATTGCAAGGACAATTTTCTCCATTCAGATATATCCTTTTTCACCAGCCACTAAATGCTGCATTTTTCTCACACTCATTGCTTTTAAAATGAGAGTGCAAAAGCCAGATATCATGAAGTCAGTGGCAATTTGGGCTTTGATTAAAAAAAAAAAAAAGGTACCACTAGCAATTTTTGGCAGCATTATTGTGTGAATTAGAATTCATTCATATTTTAAGGCAGAGTGGTTTCAACGTAAAAATAAAAATAAATACCATCCTTGAAAATACTTATTTCTCTTCAGGCAGTATGGTATCTCCTAGCAAAGTTACTGTGCATGTCAATTTGATAAAATATGGTACCATGTAAGGAAAAATTTAATTGTAGCCATGTTACTCCAGTGTGCATAGATGAGCTCTTCCTTCAGCTGTTGAGAGGGGGTCATTCATCACATCTTCTAATGGAAGTCATATGTTGTGCAAACATACTATAGTTATTCTATCTAGGAGAAATAAATATACATTGAAAGGTACAGTTATCATTTAGAGATAACAGGATATAAAGGAGCTTTCAGTCATTCTAGAAAGAGTCATGCACTGTGCTCTGGTTCAGAGAGTAGAGACCTTCCAGATGCATTAACTATAATTCATCTGGATGAGGCAAAGGAAGAACTAAAAAAAGAACTGTTGTCCTGCTGATACGTGTGCAATTTTATGTTTTTGTTTGGCTGTGCATCGTAAGATGCAGTAGACTTCATAACAGCAAAGCAAATGATCCAGCAGCTATTGGTTGAGGAAGAACATGTATCTTCATGTGTGTAATGCACAACATTAAAGCACAAATTTTTTATTATAAAAGAGAGATTTCGGTTCTCTTATGACTGATCCCAAGTTATTCCATGTGTTAAAAATCAACAACAGAAGAAAGCTGTTTTAGATAGTATGGGTACTGTCATGGAAACATGACTAGAAATTTGAGTAGGGGCTAAGGCATGAGTGACATAGCATTAATGCCACGGAAAGGTAGTTATTTAGTCTTGGTAAAAAACCCAAAGTGTGTCTTAGTGCATATTTTAAAGTACTTCTAATAATTTTTTGTCTTTTTGTGAGCTGTATTAGTTATAAGATGAGATTAATTTTCTTAACTTGAGAAAAAATATATTTATACCTCAGTTAGCAATGTGCTGTGTATTGTATGGTTAGATGACCTAGAATGTGAGACTTGATGGAACATAGCTGGAGGTTATGGTTAAACTCAGTTTTATTATAGTCATTTTATACACTATTAGGACGATTTAATTAGCTAATAAGCAAAGGAAGTTATTTCAACCCTCATCTGTGAAGAGGTTGAAAGAATCAGATGGTCCATATGGCTGCATTTAAGCTTCCTGTTGTGTATTTTTTTTTCACAGTTCAGATATCTTCTTTGTATTAATCTGGGGGATCAAATAAGCCAGACATGCCTTAACTGGCACCAACAACAAAGACAAACGCCTTGTAGCTGTGAGACCTCATGAAAGCCAGACTTTGGTCTCTTTGACCTTTTTAATACCCTTTACACATCTACAGGGTCTATTAGTGACATTTTTCTTAAGGTGGAATTACTCACCTTTGAGCTTAGTATAAGCTGAGAACCAAAGATTAGATATTTCACATGACACAAAGTAGATGATGATAATAACACAGGTTTCATTGAATGCATGCTGATTACATAATATTTAAGTAAATAAGCTATTGCAGAATATGCACAGTTCTTATTTCTTTTGGAATTATATTTCACCCTAGGTAATCACTAAAAATAACTTACTATAATGGATAAATAGCTCAATGAAGCAATCTTCCATTCAGGAAATTACTCATTACACGTAATTTTCATGTTCAAGAATAGATTGAGGTCTATCCTATAACAATACAAATAGTGGGTCTACTGCACACTCTGAATACCAACATATTCAGTAGTCTAAATAATAATTGTTAAGCATATTAATAATAATAAAAAGGAACTGATATGCCTTTAGATTTGCTACATGAAGCTAAAGTTGGATACCTTGACATCTGTTCTCTGGGAGAACAAATAGTCTTTAGTTAGTTTATAGCTTGCAGCACACTACTAAAGTTCAGTTGTCTAACTTTTTGAATAAATATTTATGAAGGGTGCCCTGCACAGTGTCACTGTGAATTAAGAAATATTGGCAGTTGAACTGATGTAAATCTACAGAGGACGAGAGACAAACATTTCTTTTGATCTTTGTCTTACTAAAGCCCTGTAAAAATGACCAGAACCTGATAGCATTGTCTCATCTCATAGAGGCTGATCTGCTGACCATGTCCTGCAGGATGCTGAACTTCATGTTTTTGCTGAAAGGCACAGCTGCAAGTTCTGAGTATTCCACGAAAACCCATTTCTACTTTGCAGTTTTTCAATAGGTTTACTGAATTGCTGTTTGGAAATATATTTCTTCTAAGGTTGTTGTGAGGATCAGTTTATTCCCTTGAAAATGTTGATGAACCATGAAATTTCAGCATATCACTGCAGACAGCCAGTTTTTTTACTGTTGCACTATAATATTTCAAAATAATTTAGGAAGTAAATAAGCATTTTGCCTCTCATACACGTGTCCATAAAGCGGAAGCAGTAGGTTTTACTTTTGCACTATAGACAGCTTTTCATTAAAAACTGTGTTAAGTAGTAGAAAAGACTGTGTTTGTGTGTTTAAGAATCAAAATTTCTTTTCTATTTGAGCATTTCCTATCTGACTTTATAAGCTTCATTGTTAGCAGCATGTCTTCTTAGTTTTATTAGAACTGCAGATGATAGGCAGAAAACGCCAGGCTATATGTATTCCCCTCAAACTGAGATGAAGTAATACTCCTGAGTTCTGTTACAATTTTGTGTGTGAATGGCCTATCCCATTACATCTATTGAACATTGTGCAGACAAATTTTGTTATCCAGTCCTTGCCTATTGTCTCATTTATTAAGTTGTACTTTTGTCAACAAAACCATGGGAATCCTTGCTTCCAATGTTGAAGTAGTTTGACTGACATGTCTTAGTGATCTCAAGGGTAATCCTTAATCGTAGCATTGCAGTAATACAGGATGGAGGTCAAATGGAGTGATGACCTCCAATTTTTCAGCAGCAGAGGGCCAGTGCAGGTTTGCTCTAATGGAAAATGAATTGTAAAGTGCAAGCAAATTCAGCAGCAGCCAGGAATCAAAACTATTTTTGTAGAAGTATCAGTGTGTTACCACATTCTACTAACCAAGTAAACTTCCACATTTATAACTATGTAATTATTCTTAAATTTGTTCAGTGATGGGAGTTAAAAAAAAAAAGCAAGATTTTTTGTTAAAAAAAAAAGCAAGATTTTTTTTTGTTTGTTTCACTCATTCTAGTTGGAAGAAATGTAGGTTCTCACAGTATCAGAGAAGAGAGGGTACTGACTTAATTTTAATTGATCTGTTGTGGTTGAACCACATCCTTCGCCTTCCAGGAAAGTGATGTAATCTGTTGGTTGGCAGTCAGTGTCTCCTAGAGCTACTGCAATAATGTTCTGGAATTAAAAAATAAATACCATCCAATGTTAATAGAAAATCTGTGGAAAATTGAAAATTGAGTTCCAATTCTTTTGACTGTTAAAAAACAAACAAACAAAAAACAAAAACCAACCAATCAAAAAACATTTAACCCTAATCATTGAGTTACTCTAATAATTTTACCTTCCTGGAAAATATTTAGTATGTTTTATCTTAATTTGGTCTCAATCAGTTTTTGTCCAGGCGTCTGTTGGATTAAGGTACTGCGAAAACAGAGGAATACCTGTTCAGAGGCACCAAGTTCTGTTTCATGTAGACAGTGTTGCCTGGGACTTGCACATAGATGGCATTTGAGTGTGTTGATTCTGTAATTTAGCAGTTTTGTCACTGAACTGCACCTCTGTATTTGAGTTCTGTCCTTAACTTAAAAAGAGAATTTAGTGCCACTGCTGGAATTGCTCTGTGTTAGGTGTCTGTGTATGTGTACAAACCTGCAGCCTCAAATCCATGAGAACAAACTGGATTTCTTGGCTTCTTTTCTAAACTTTTGACTGAGAAAAAAACAGTGTATGCAACAATGAACTCCCTCATGGTTCAACACAAAGTCTTAACTGCAGTCTTAAGAACATCAACAGATACTAAGGGTTGACATACGTATGGTTTAGGTCTGTGGTGTGTTGTGTGTTTATGGGAGAAAGCATGAGGTTGTAATTAAGGTTTTACATTGTACTGTGTGGAAAGATTAATGTGTTTGTCTGTAATGTGTTTCTTCATTGCTGGGAGACAGGGGAAGTTCTTAATAATGATGACAAGCCTGTCACTGAAAATATGCTATTTGGGCACTGGCATGAAATTAAGTATTGTCCCATAATTTGTCATATCCTGGTTTTGCCTTGTGAGTGGTGCATTTATTCAGCTTTTTTTTTTTTTTCTTTTAACATGGTATTTTTAATAAGAAATTTGACACTAAAGAGAAGGAAGACTAGTAGATCTATTCTTTCAATTTAAATACTTGTAGCTGAATTTTAGGATATTAATTTTAAGATTTCATGAATAAGAGATGACCTGCAAGATGTTGGATCAGAAAATCTCAAATCTCAGATGTCAAAAATGGAAAACGATATTCAAATTATTTTTAAAAGCATGAATCCTGCAATTTGTGTGATAAAAGATAATTTTCAGCATGCCTTTATCATCCTAATCAACTACTGTGCTCATGGGCAATGCTCAGGAAAGCAGGCTAGAAGCAGTGGTGGGAACATACTGAAGTAATACTGTGACAAAATAGGAGGAGGTAATCATAAGGTAACAGTGGTTACTGAATGAAAGTTTGTAGGTATTATAACTAGATATAATTAAAGTTTATTTAGGAAGTGGAGTAAGTGTTGGAAAAAATTGAAGAGTATTTTATGGAAAGTTGAAATACCAATTATATAAATGAACCATGGAGGCAATACTGGAGAGAAAAGAAGGTTGGTACTATGGTGCTGGAAAAGTACCAGGGAACACAGTACTAAACAGCAGCACTGTTTCTGTCCAAGTGCCTATTTTAATGTAAAGTGGTTTTACACCAATTTTGTTCACAGCAGTGATACTTTATGTGTAGATCATAGCAACCACATTTTCCCCATCATTCACTATATTATAATAAAAACTTGGGACTGGTGCACTGGCATTTTATCAACTAAGTAAGTATGTATTTGAGTTGTGTCAGTACAAAGTCTCAGCATAGTTCTTAGGCTTTTTGTCACCAGTGAAGAACCATCTGTGAGGTCACTGTTTCTCATGTGATCATATTTTTATCAGAAAAAGTAGTCATTTGATTTTCATTTAAATCTTTGGTATGTGGCCTATGACTTTCCATGGTGACTCACATTGTCAATCACCAGTGCCAAATCCTTCACCCACAGAGAAGGCATTTACTCTGCAAGTTCCTGAACTAAGCTGAACCATGAATGTTCCATGAATGGAACACTGAACCGTTCAGAACTGGTGGGCCCCAGCTTAGAATCAGCAGATGGGTGTAAGGTAGAATGTACAAAGTTTTTTCCACCCCATCTGCCCTTCTCTCTCTTACTGTTCCATCACTTTCTCTTAACATCTTGGTAATCTCTTTACATTCTGTTCAAGTGATTTGTATTTTACCTTTGGAAGATGAACATGTCTTTAGTTGTAAGGATGCTTCTTTTTACCTGGGAGCTTTTTAATGCTCTGCCCTCATATTGAGTTGTCTTGCTTCTCAGCACTGCAAAGTGATGGGTATTAGAACATAGAATGGTTAGGTTTGGTGCACAGATTAGAACATTATGAATCAGATAATGGATATTAATATTTATGACTATGTCTTTATTTCAATATATTGGAGTAATTGAAATTGTCTTTAATATTATTATATTTTTGATGGTGATGTTGATAAATGCTAAATCTACTGTGCTTTAAACTTAGCATTATATTTCCAACTACTTTGCAAAGTATTTTAAGCATTCCTACACTACTGGCAAGCAGAATTTGTATCACAGTGTCCAGAAGGATGAATGTCTTATAAAGCAAATGGTAAGAAAAGAAAAGCTTTTCTAACAGTCATAGTGGAATTACATAAAGCTATATATGTATGAGTGTTGCAAAGAAAGGACTAAGTAGAAATAATTTAGCAATAAATTTCTGTGTTTAATTATAGACAGATTCAGACCAGATTTTTTTCTTCCCAGGCATGCTTATCATGGGAGAGATTAAAAAAAAAAAAGAAAGTGTAACACGGTTCTCATGAGTTTTGCTGAATTAGTGACTGAACAATGCTTTAATATACCAGACCTCTCTCTGAGTAAGAAATATTGCAATAAGTTATAAACTTAGTTCAGCTCTGAATTATGCATTGTGTACTTAGGCTATACTGGACCTATAGTATGTTTATCTGTTGACTTCCACTAAGATTTAGGGTCTATTTTGACTTAATAACTTGCTTTATTTTGTTTGACATATATTTTATGTCTTCCATGTGCATGGATACATAAGATACACAATCGTGGGTGAGGGTCTTGAGAGAAAGTGCAGCACTATAATTTCTAATAATGGTGGTTGTAGCATTTGTGGTGTCTTCTCCTTAGCTGGTCTGGAAATCCTAATATGTGGTAAGAAGCAGGAAATGAAGTTATGTCAGTATGCTTTTATTGTATTTTACTGGGGAAGTCCAAAACATTTTTAAAATAAATAAATAAATATTCTATCACCATATCCTGCTGACATGCAGCTATCATGTTCCAAGGAAAAAATCATTTTACAAAGTGTACTGCTGATTGGCATCCTGTGCTACACCTCAGTTTGTGTTTCTACTATTAGAAATGAGATTAGTGGACAAGTCTGTGCAGCATGTGAAGTTGGAGAACAATTAAAGCTGAACTAACCAACTGGGTCTATAAATTCATTTTGACTTCTACATTCAGTCTCTCTTTTAACTTCTCTACATTTAACTTCCTTCTACTTTATGGTTTATAAAGGAAGTCAAGGGCAAACTGATGATACAAGAGCCCCTCCTGTTTCAGTGCACTACTGAAGCTAATTGTTGCATTCTTGGGTATGTATATAACATGATTTTTTAAAAATTAAAATTTTGACTTCTAGTGGAAGAAGTGTAATCCTCTATCTTTAATAAAGTTTCAAGTGAGGTGACAGGGCAAGGATTGTTCTGTTAAAGATGACAGAGGACTAAAGAAAAAGAAAAAAAATCCCAGATTTGTGGAAGATCTGACTGGAAGTGTCTGGTTGTATAAAATGGTTTGTTTGCATAGCATTCTTGGGCATCAAAAGACAGAACCTGAAAACATTACAATGCCTTTTAGATAAATTGATAGGTCAAGAGAAAGGCTACGTAGAATATATTAAAAAAATACTTTATTCCATAGAATTAAGTACATTTTGTACAGAATAGGCCTTCTGCTGTAGGGTAGAAATGTCTGTTAGCAACAAGAAAAAATGAGCTGTTGGTTTGTTAGGTTTTTGGGTTTTTTTACTCTGTTAAGATGGATGGCTTGAT
This sequence comes from Florisuga fusca, assembly GCA_038090715.1. Lineage (NCBI taxonomy): Eukaryota > Metazoa > Chordata > Aves > Apodiformes > Trochilidae > Florisuga > Florisuga fusca. The sequence goes on along the minus strand of JAAWXA010000016.1, from coordinate 8,326,424 downwards.
AATGAATAATTTAGAACAATCTTCTCCTGTCAAACTTCAGTATCTGCATTCTGGTGCAGCAGATGGACTCAAGTGATTTTTACAAATGCTAGTTCAATAGTAATGGGAGGTTGTTAGGGAGGTTAGCAGGAACGCAGTGTCAGAAACACTTATTAACTGAGGATGATCTTCCTGTTCCATAGAGCAGTGCAAGTTAGAATTCTGGGAACAGTTTAACTGCAGCAATACATCATTATCTGAAACAATTAACCTTGTCAGGGCTCGTTAGCTGGGATTCAGCACTGAGCTGATGTAGTCACAGTCCTTCTATTTTGATGTTACTTAATATATTTTAGGTCATGGCTGCATGGAAGCCTTCTGGCTAGCAAACATCATGGTAAGCAAGGTAGACTTCACAGCCATTCTTACCTATGCCTAATTTTGCATCTGGATTACCTATAGCTATTGGTTTACAAAGTTAATTTCACCTTTGTATTGCTATGTTTTGTGATCTTTTCTGACAGAGTTTTTGAAAGGATAGGAAAGAGAATATCTGGAGAACAAGTTATTAAAACACTGAACTACTTTTAGACTTTGCAATAGAAGAGTCATTTATCTTCCTATGCAGGGATTTCAGGACCAAGCTGAGGGGGATGTTCCAGGGAAGGTAACATGATTATTCCTTGCTTAGGAGCTAGGCAATATATCCTTTTTTTAACATATTGTATATTGATGACTGAAAAGGCAAACTTGATAAACTGCAGTGAAAATAAAAACCCTCCTTGAAAAGGTTTCTTTGATAAAGTTATGACCTTCAAGTAAAAATTTGAAAAAAAGATCATTGGCCTAAATCAACTTCCCCCCCCCTTTTTTTATATTATATTATGTTTTTTATGGATTTAATTTTACACTTTGCGTAAGAAATATTTGTAAGTAAATACTATCTTTTTTATCGTCCAGGGGAACAAAACAATAATCCACTCCTGTACCTACATAACCACCTGCAAATTCAAAGCTTGTGTAGGGTCACAAAAAAGAGATGTAAACATCATTATTATTACATCAGATTATCTTAATATGATTCGCAGAAGGAAAACATAATAGAGGTTTATCTGAAAAGCTAGCTCTTCTGTTGAAGATGATGTTATAAAAGTTGCAAGTCCTAATACACAGACTGAATATGTATAGGTTTTTAGGAATAAATGCCTTTTTCTAGGTGGACAAAGATAATATTTATTGACAATATATATCTGCATGGTAAGGAATAATAAATCCACATAGAAAAGCAGCCACAAAATAATTTTACTCTTGCAGTTGGTGTCCTGGGCCAGATTAATCCCTGTTTTTTTTTCTCATAGTTTGGTAGAATGGCACTGGGGATTAATTTATTCCTTAGAAAAACACCCATACCTCATCTGTAACTCTCAAACCCATCACCTTCTCTTGTATCAGAGTATAGCCAAGTGTTGTGTATCTATATATATATACACACCGATTTTTCATGCCTTTTGACAAAAGTTAACATAACATTGCTCATTCTCTGTATGCCAGATGTTGTAAAAAATAAAATGGTAAAGCTAGGGCTCTAAATTAGGAGGAACTTTCACACTGGATATTCTTGCATTCTTTGAAAACTGAATCCCTTAAATTGCAATTGCACTCCTACTGTTTAAGCATTTGTGAAAGCCAGATTCCCTACTTTCTTTGAGCAAGTTAAATCTTTTGTAGTTGCATAATGTGTTGTGTTAAGTCTACAATTTCTGATCTTGCTATGAGAAGCAAGCACATGACTACTAATAGAAAGATAACAGATAAAAGCTTCAGGTCTCCAAATCATGGTATCACATAGGAACATGAAAAATGCTATTAAAATTCTTAAGTTTATTCAGTCTTCTTGTAGAAATTTTTACTTGGGATATTTCGGACTTAGTAGGAGTAGTAAAGGTGTACATAATTAGGTAAATAAATTATTAGTTTAAGTTGTATAAAATATCTACTCAGGAATGTTTGGTAGAAAAGCTGAAAACAAGGTATATCACTGTGTTAAAAGATATGAATTTCCAGCACCCCCGTGGTGAACACCTGAGGTGCCCATAGCAATATATGCTGTTTGTCACAGTCTGATTAGCACTTCCCAGGTTATTGTCTTCAGAAAGTCCATTGAATTTCTATCTGTATCTTAAAGGGTATTTAGAACTCCTCTTAAGGATATTAAACTCTTAAACAGTCTTTTCCTAATTTACTTTTAAGAACTCCTCCAAAGTAATCTGTAGAACCTAGGAGAGAGGCAAGAGGCACATCACTGTCTCACGCCTCATGTTCTAACTGTACTAGGCAGCTAGTACAGGATATGTTAATACTCGACTTAGTAGTACTAGATTTGAGAATGTGAAACTGTGTTCTGGAGAAATTTCTAAGAAGGCTGAGAGCAGGTAAGAAGATCAAAGATGTATGACAATTTTCAGATGCTGTATCCACAGGCATGTAATGGCTCTCTTTTACTGCCCATGTTATGTTAACAGTTCATCTTTCTCTGAAAGCCCTGCCCTTCTTGCAGTTAACAAAGATTCATTACCTCAGCTCTGGCATACCATGTCTGCCCTGTAAGGGGTGGTGAGTTATCTTCCTGTTTTCATCATCGACCTTCAAATGTGCTTAATGCATTGCCTGTTGACAAGAAGTGTTTCCTTGATAGTCTAGATTTCTTTTGCATATGTAAGCAAGGATATAAGAGCATAGAAGAAATATAAAACTGTATGTTACTATACAACGTGAAATATTCATATGCAGAAATATCACAGATGAGAGATGTGCTAAATCCTCTGTGGAAGTAATTATATGATTGCTACATGGAGAAAGTGTATATTGGTTTTTCTAATATTCAGTGGTACAAGATATTCTGGTGGTATAGTAAGATACTAATAAGGAAACTGCACTTAGTTTATACAGTAATGTTCATACATTGTATATGTACGAGATAGCTGCACGTTAATGGAGAGTCAATTATGTAGGTAGCTTGCAGGAGTTTATTGAAATTCTAAGTACCTAGCTAGCCTGTCAGCCACATTTTGGAAAATTCCAGAAGCTGTGAGCTGCAGACGATTATTGGATGTTACTTCTGTGAACTAAAATTATCTCTTAACTTTATGCCACAATTCTTTCCTACTTGGTGTAGCAGGGAGTAATTTGTAAATAAATAATAATGAGGCAATTAATTTTTGGAAAGTAAAGTTTTTCATGAGAGGAAAATACAGAATGAATTACTATCATAACTGTAGATCTTTTAAGGTAAGAAACAAACCCCCTCCTAATATTTAATTGGGAGAAAATTAAGATAGAAAACTTTTTTTCTGTTGATTCACATATTTCTTTTTTCTCTGGCTGTGTCTAGCAAAGTTCAGCAGTTGAGCATGACTTAAGAAACAGTAAAGTTCCCTTAGGGACACTCTGTGGATTAGAGACATACTGTAGCAGAAAATGTAAACATGATAGAGCAAAGAGCAAGGTCAAGCAGAGCACTGTATGTTAGCAGAAGATCTTAAAATTGATTCACTGCTTCTCTGTAAATTCTCTCTGCAGACAAATAATGATTCTGGCATATAGAGCAAATGATCTTCCTTGCAGGAAGGTTTTGTATAAAGTGCATTTGCTTCAGGAATATAGAAAGATGACACTTTAACTTATCAGCTATGAAATTAACTACTGTCACTTAAAAAAAGTTTCTAAATTTGCTATTATTATAGATTTATGTTGTGCTTTAAAGAAGTACATAAAGTGAAGTCCAGGTGAGAACTGGTGCAGTATAATTAATCTGAGGTAGCAATAAATCCCAAACTCCTTGAACTCAGCTTTTCTGCACAACATCAGAAGTTACCATTTATATGTAATATAAAATTGCTTTGCTTTAGGAGTAGTAATTTTTAGAGTAGTCAGGCATCATGCCTGTCAAACGTATCACCTCTTGCAAATTATTACTACCAAGACTTTGGTTTGAAACAATACTTCAGTTCGTGCTTCCCCACATTTTTGAAACCGGCAGTGGGCCTCCCACCTGTAGACAGCAGAGATGAGTGGCTCTGATGGATGCATTTTTATGTGGGTATAAATTAAAATCTGTTGTGGAAAAGGCAGACGTTCAATGCCGACTGATGGTGAGATTTGCCACTGCAAGTATGAAGGATTACAAGTGATTTAAATTTCTGAAATATCCTTTACTTAACATGCTACATCACTCCAATTTTCAGGTCTGTTATGTTTAAAAGCCTCCTTTTTGAGGAAATCATATCAAAGGGACTCTGTTTTCATGCTAAAAGCAGTGTGCAGGAAGACTAAAAATGCCCTGGAGATATTTTAATTGTATTATTCCTCTCCTGAATTAAAAATATTTATTCTGATGTCCCTTGTCTTTCATTTATGAAATCTGTCTCCGCTTCTCTTCTGGCTGCTTTTATTGTTCCACCACTCATCTTTTCTATTTTTGTAGTCTAGATATTTTTGGTAAAAAAAAAAAAAAAAAAAAAAAAAAAAAAGGGAAGAAAAAGAAAAAAGAAAAAAGATAAAAAAGAAAGAAAAAGTTTCCCACAGCTCCAGGTGGATTCAGACAGATAAATGTCCTTTCCAATGATTCTCTTTAAAACTTTTAAAGACTTGTTTTGTATTAATGAGGTAGAAGACAAAGAGCTAATGTACTTCTTAGTCAGGGAACAGAATAGAGATATGAGAATGCTAAAAAGATTGATGCTTGCTCTTACCTGCAGATTAAATAGGATTCTGAGGCACATAAAGAATGTTACAGAATACCCTTTAGCAACTCCTATAACCACAAATATATGAAGGTTTTACAGCTAAGAATCTCACTGTGTCTGACCAGCAAAGCACTTAGCTGTAAGCATGGGGGTGGTTCTGTGAAATTTAGAGCTTAGTGGAGAGAAGCAGACACTCTGGCTTTTGGGACTTGACACTATTAGTTAAGGAAAATAATCTTAAAGGGATTCTGTGGACTTCAAGTATAATGGTGACTGCAGGTTTTTGATTGGGTTTTTCTATGCCCTTGAGTCAGAGCCCTTATAGCCTCTTGTTTCTGTTACAACTTATATATATATGTACCACTTTCACAGTATTTCTCACTTTTCTTGTAAATTGTGTCTTGAGTCATTTGAAAAAATGAACAGATAGAAGATTTCTTTTGCTAGTTGTAATTATGTGGCACTCCATGGAAAAACTAGGCAAAACTACATTTGGTTCGTTGTGGCTTTTTTTGTTTGTTTGTTTGTTTTTTAAGAAAGGTAATGTCCTTACAAGGGAGAACACCGTATCTGGGATGAACAGTGAACTATATTTGATCAGTGTATTTCAAATATATTACATAAAGAAATAATGCCCTTTCAGATTTTCTGGAAGAGGGAAGTGATGGAAATTCTGAATATATTTTATAATTCTCAGGTTTTAGATAGATCTCTTCCTTCTAATATTCTGTGACTCCATGAAAAAATGGGCAAGTTATTCTTGATAATGTGCAAGCATTATTTTAATGTGTTTCTTCATGGTATCTGCAGCATGCTATATATATATTGATATATTGATTTTTTAAAATCTACTTTTTACTTGATGCATCTGAAGTAAATAACAGTTTTCAGAAAGCGACACTAGTGATGGAGCTCTTAGTATAAGTGGGTTTTGGGAGCTAAAATCCATCCCTTTTTAGCTGCAGTTCTCCTTAGCAGGCCTTCCCCTGCAGTGAATTTCAGTAGGATCTGTACATAGGAAATAGCTTGCAGTAGAATAGCAAAACTTGTTAGGTTATACAAAAATTCATATCTAATCTTGAAACAGTGAGGGTAGTGAATAAAGTTGTACTCAGGGAACATAAAACTTTAATGTCCTGATTTAGTTTTTGCTGATTTTTGAGTGATTTTAGAAAAATAAGTTTTATCCTTTATTCCTATTTTTCCTCTTCTTTCTAAAAGGAAGAGCTGAGTGATGATTTAGATAATATTTTCAGGACTCTGTTTTACTTCATCTTTCTTTGAATGCTTGGACATAAAGAAAAATATTTTGGTTATCATTCTGAAATTCCCACTTATTTAAAAATGTCAGCATAAATATAGTACTATGCTTTTATCTGATTCAAAGCAGTTTCTGAATCACCAGGATCACAAAATGACTGAAGAAATAGTGGCAGTTCAGTTGTTTTTTATTTCTTTCTGCTAGAATTAATGGTCTTAAAATGCTCATTTGAAGTAAAACTGTCATTAGTCTAACTTTGATAATGGAGATTGCATTTTATCTACCATTTTTTTTTCCTTTTTTGCAGTCTGTTCTCTATTGTTAAAATAGATTTTGCAAAGACATGCCTTATTTCTGCATTATACATATTTAACTCATATTACAGAATCAATAGATTTGGAAGGAAGCGCTCTCTATAAAGCAAACCTGGAGATTTAGTAAGCTTTGGAGCTAAACTGGTATTTTTAGCTCATTCAGCTATTTTGCTCAGTCGTGGGTAAGGGCAAGCACAGCACTACCATCTTACATGCATGAGATCAGTAAGAGGGAACGGTCATTTTGGATAATTTTGCTTTGCAGAGTAATGATCAGAACACATGCTATGCAATTATGGTTTTACTCTACAGCATGATCAGCTTTGAAAATTAAGTTGGGTTCACGCTGTCTTTAGGGAAAGAATTTGAAGAACAGCAACATAACTGGGTGAAGAAACTGCCTGGTGTTCTTTTCCATTTATTCTGATCTTGGATTTGCTCTGTTACCTGTACCCTGTTTGTCTGAGTCATGTACCCAGTCCCATTGGCTCTAAGCAAAAAGAATTGGATTGAATTTTACTACTTGCCTGAGCAACAAGACTGGGTATCCCCTGAACTCACTTTTGCTCTGTGCTTCAGTCTCCTCTGCTTGTAAGTCATTGCATATGTTTATTGTATGTGTCAAATTGTTCAAACTGTTATTTCTAGATTGTGTTATTTGAGATTTATTTTTAAACTGGCAAATACAAATTCAGTGAGCCTGTCTCTGTATGGACCAGTGTTGACACTCTGTGGCTAACTAGATGAAATCACAGATGAGTATTTAATAGGGATGTCCTATGGGATGCCTCCCAGACTTTATCTACTGCTTGAATACAGTAATCTCATAGCTGAACTGTATATTAATGGTGCAGCATGTTTCTGCTCTCATTTTCTCAAGGGTATTTGTGAAAATAGTGCAATAATATATTGAATACCAACTGAGTGTTATAGCTACTTTTCCTTATCCCGATTCAGTACCTTTTAACTGCTTATATTCTAAAGTAAAAGCTGGTTGCCAAGTGTGCAAAAGCATAATGTGATGTGGTGAAAGTGTCTTTTAAACAGTCATAAAATCAATGTTCAATTCATTCCAAACATTCAGTTACCAAATCCTTAAATCTTCTTTATTTCTGTTGTGGACACAGACTTTCTCTGGCTATTGTTGCTCTGTAATTTATTTTATATCTTAACGTTTGTCTTTACAATAAGAGCAGTGCTTCAACCTTAAAGCACAGCAGTAAATTCAGAGTAGCACCACTGAGTACGGAGACTTTAATCAACTGAGAGTAAGGTGTACTTTAAGCACTGATAAGATGTGTGTTTAATGGCATCCATTTGACTTTTGCTGCAGATTTAGGACATAATGTGAAAATACAAAGCCTTTTTATTATTTTATTTTCATTATTTAGCTGTGCAGTGATGGCTTTAAAATACTCCAAATACTTTTTTGTCATTCTTTAAGGAAACTCCATAACTTAAATCAAGGAATAAGGAACACCTCAGAATAACTTCACCATTCATGAAGTCAAAGACTGAATTATTGTCAGAACAGTTAATGTGTTCATCAAATAGTCATAAATAGGAAATCATACCTTCTTCAGGCACACAGGTAAAATGATGGTACTTCTAGCAAAACCTCTCAAGCCAACAAGTGCAGTTTTTTGCACAAGTAAGAGAATACTAAATGCTTTCTCTTCTGTCCTCATCCCTGTTCTTCTTTCCTGACCCTTACCTCCAAGGACTCATCCTTCCACAGGAAGACTCTTGCCCCAGGTCTCTTATGCTGCCCAGCTCAAAGGAAGGGTAAGAGGGAATCTTTCAACTAAGCAGGTGCCAAGCCATTTAAGATTGTAGATGAAAACTAACCCGGATGCTGGCAGACAGCCATCACAGATCATGGAGTGCTGGTGTTAAGATCTCTGTCTAAAACACGACGTAGTTAATAGATTGCTGCCCTTTGCATTTGGTCAGATTTCCCCTTGCATCAGTACTAGAGTTGCCTTTTGTTGAGCACATGGCAGTAATTTGCCCAAGAGGGTGCTTTAGACTAAATTCCTACCTAATTTTACACCCTCATCGTTGCCAGTCATCCCAGTGTAAATGGCATGTAAATCAGAACAGAGTTATGCTATTAGTTGTTAACACTTGACACCGTTTTGCTCCATAACTATACTGACTAGAAGCCTTCCTCTATTCTTTTAATACATTTTATGTCAGCTGTTTGTGGACATTTTACTCACTGATGCTACATGGCTTATGTTCTCCATTAAGAATAAATACTAGCTCTATTAAAACTTTCATGATTTCAGTTTCTTCAAGATTTAAAGGACTTCTAAAAAAATAACAAAATATTTCATTGGGTAAACAGAAGGGGTTTGTGGCAGAGTATTTTTGGAAAGTAACTAGTTGAGCCTTTTGTTCTCCTTATCTCTCCATAGCTAATTCACTGCACCAGTCCTTGAGGTAATGTTAATTTAATATGGTCCATTTGATATTTCTCCCTTCTCTTTAACCCATAAGACTGGGCAGAAAGCTGTTCCCATGTAGTGCCCCATGGGTCTCTGCCATCCCCCAAAGTATCCTATCATGTTAAATAATACTGTTGCCCAGTAGACTCTGTCACTTCAAATTTATGCAACCCAGGCTGTTTTCACTGCAGTGAAGATTTTTCTTACAATTTTGAGGGAGAACAGGTCTGCCTTGCTAGCTTCCCACCCTATCTCCCTTTAACCTCTCAAATCTCTTTGCCTAGTTTCAAGTTTCATTGCACATGCCTTGACCAGCTTTACTTGTTGCCAGTTTTAGACTTCTGCATTCCAGTTATTATACTCACTTGGGAACAAAAGCTTGATGTGCTATAAATTTACTTTTCTTTTACAAGAAAAAGAATGTAGTTCTTTGGAGTTAATCTATTGTCCCCATTTGTCTGATAACCTTTGAGCTGTTTTTTCTTTTAAAAAAGTGAGTGAAAACATATTTCAGTGTTCTTGTAGCAAAGTATTTTAGCGTAAGAAACCAAAGTGTAGGCATTTACAATATTTTAATATATTCCTACAGGCGAGGAACTGAGTCATAGCATTTAGAAATTTTAGACAAAGGACAGCTCATTTAACCAAAGCACAATGTGAGTTCTCTTTTAAGCTTTTTTGTTGTTACAATGGGAAAACATATTTCTTTTCTCTTTAAGTGTGTTACTTTTCATAATCCTCCATAAAACTTGAAAGTGTCAGACATTTAGATAATTGGAAACACATAATAAACTTCTAATATAGTTGTTATATTATACTGAGTACATCTAAGACAAAAAAATCTATAGTAAAAACATTTTTCCCAAGTCTTTTTTGCTTCTAATTATGCACTGAGAAAAAAAAACCACAACAAAAAACAGAAATTACAGTTAGGGGGGCTAAAATATTCTCTTCTGTTTAGTCTTTTATCTTGAGTTTTGAGAAGATGAACTACCATGTTTGTCATACTTATTTTGACCTTAACCTCTTTTTAATGAAAGAGACTTAAAATGTCCCATCTGGCATGACTCCCACTGCTGAGAGAGAAAAAAAACCCACACCAATAAATAAATAAAAAAGAAAAAAGAAAACTTAAACTCTGAGTAGTTCTTCCTGTGCAGTAGTCCTAGCAGAATGAATAAAACCTAATACTGTATTAGTCAGAGAGTCAGTAATAATGTTATTGGAGGTGGAATTTGAGATATCTTACCTCAGTTTGTTATCAAACCTCTGAAGAAACAGTGTAGAGAAAAAAAAAAAAAACAGAAAATATCTTAATTTAAATAAATAAATAAAACAATAAAATGTGCTTATATTTAACCTATATTGGTTTGGACCAAAAAATACAAGGCCAGCAATCATAATAACATCTTTGCAACTTTGAATGTAAGGTAGTTTGGCTCAGTGCAAGGTTTAGGTATCAGACCATTAAGGTGGAATTTACAAAATATTTACCAGCTGGAGATCTGATTCAAGGAGCCTTACGTAAACATCTCTACCTCACCTATAAAGCACTCTTAAATTCCTGCTGAGAACTGGCTCTGGGAATATGTTCTTGTATCAAAGGACATCATTTCACCCAAGTATGCAGATTCTGCTTTGTTGCAAAAGTATTTGCAGTACAGAGATTCTTTTTCTTTTTTTATTCATTTTATGGTTGTTTTTTTCACAAGTCTGTCTTGCATCAAATGTAAAGGAGATGATGGATATTTGGATATTGAATATTGTCCAAGAGAGTGCCTCAGAATGGAGAACACCTTGTTCCAGATTGCTTCCAGACAGATGTGGGAACCAGCCTAAGGCTGCCCAGCTAACAGTAGCACTTGGTCAGGGTCAAAGATGAGAAATAATTCAGTACCTTGGGTCTTATTCTCATGAAGGGTATTTTGTTCTGTTACTCAGAATTTAGATTATGTACTTCTTTCTACTTTTTTGGCAGTTGCTGCAACTATAGACGTCTAAAAAATTCTTCTTGCTTTGAACCAAAGGAAGAGTAAAGCAGACATACACTGTTGCTTATGAATAGGGCTTAAAAGAATAAGTTTTTGGAACTCCCATGCTTCACCTAAAAGCTCTTAGTCACTACAGAAACTACATATAAAACCTGCATATGTTGCTCATTATGGTATATATGCTGAAACAGAGTTTTATCTGGATAAAAAGTTCTGTTCTTATTATAGTCCTTGAGTGTTCTTCCTGACTCTATTAAAATCATCCATGCTTTACAGTGACTATGACTGCTAATTAGATCAGTAGAAAGTTTTTGAAGGCCCTACTCATATCTTAGCAAATATATGCTCTTGTGCATCTTGTTGATGTAACATGGACTTTACTCCATGTGTTCAGAATCCCTGGGTAGTTTGTTTGGATTGTATGTGGGAGCAGTATTTCAGCTGTTCAGCTCTAATAACTTTGCTGAATTTTCATTACAAGCCTAAATATGGGGAAAAAGTTATAACATGTTCTTTTAATAGGAATAAAGCTCTTTAATTTATATGGCAGGTTTGAAGTTGTGTTTATCCATGTCTGTGACGTGGAAGGAGCCATGACTTCTGTCAGTGTTGTGACACCAGCCTGCTGAGCCTGTTTTAACCTGATATACTACTGTAGCAGAGGGCCAAGCAGTTCTGGGTAGGATAGAGATTCAAGACTTGTACCTTTGCTATTATTCTTCATATTATTCTCCGTAAAAATTGTAAAAAAATTGGTGGAATGAGATTGTGGATTTTATGAGTGATCTTAAATAATTATGGATTAATGTTCCAAGACCTGTTACATTTTGTTAATTTTTTTTGGTTACATTTTTCAATCTGGTGTCTTTCAAACAAGAATAAAGATATAAATATCTAAAAACTATTTACTTAAATGCTGTCAATGTTCTTTAAAAAAAGAAATCTCAATGAGTATTAGAGAAATATAGAATAATTAAGCATTAGGTGTTCATTGTCAAATAATTAGATACTGTAAATCATTTTCAACTTTCTGATGCTGTTGCACAAGGGATAGATGAGGATAAAATGATTTTTTAAAGCTTGATTATGGCGTCATAATGTAGCAGTCACTTTTCAGAAGAGTTAAAGCATTTCAATATGCAATTTTTACATATATATAATGAGAAAATCAGTCTAGTAGGCTGCAAACTTTTAAAGACTTTAAATCTGCCAAATTATAGTCACTTATTTTTGCCTGACATTTTTTCAGCATAGACCCACATAGGGGCTGCCAAACTTGTTTCTTTTCATTACCTGTTCTATGTCTGGCTCGAAGTTTAGATTTTAGAAAATGGAAAAAAGCTGTTTGTGAAATCACAAGGCTCTTGAGCTCTTAGTTTCCTCTTAGTATCAACGTTTATTTATTTAGGTTTGGGCTGGGTTTCAAAAGATTGAAATTGGAAACAGAGAAGGTGACTCTGAATACCATTTATCTGTATGTAAGCGAACATTCGATGTACATTTAATTTAAAAAATTGCTGTTTCCTACAAGAGGGAGATATTTTTCACATTGTTAAAACATTTTTAGAGGTCACTAGGTGGTCATGTCACCAGCAGGGAGTTTTTGTTTGGCAGGCTGCATTAGCAGTTAGTAACAAATGCCTCCCATGATTCTGTGTTCAAAAGGAGTTGCTTTGCAAGTAACAAATACTTACAACCTGAGAACTGAAGTATAAAAAGTAGTGACAGGGGAAAATGTTTGGAAATGTAAAACAGCATCTTTAGTGGCCAAATTGGAGTGTTTAGGGAGTTGAAGATTACATATCTACTTTATACTTGAGCTTGGAGTTTACAGAAGCAATAATATTTTCACTACTGCAGTTGTGAGTCTCATCATTTCCAGTGAGTAAAAACTGCAAATTTGCAGCTTACAGAAGTCCTTGGTTTGGGATGTAATTAACTTTTTCAATATAGTTGTCATCAGATCCTTCATATTTTCATAATTTTTGTTTCCTGATGTACTATTTGTGCATTTCCTGAATGCCTACAAATATTCTGCCTTATTTTTTCACAAAGGTCTTTTGAAGAACAAGCTATTTCCTGAGAGGAGGTCCATCACTCCACTCAGAGAATGGGTCATTTTTACATACAGCATTGAACTTTGGGAACTGTTCTCAGCCGATATTGATGGTGCTCTGATTTATTCAGTTGATTGTACTGACATTGATGTATAATAATGATGTATAATAACTTGATAATGACATAGACCTAATGATGAGGCACTGTAGGAATAAACTGCTCAGATAAACTCTACCAGGTATGTTTTAGGTTTGCTCAGTTGGTCTTTTTTTTTTTTTTTTTGGAGGCACTGGGTTGCGTGAGGCAGAGATTTCAAGCTCGCCAGCTTCCTGGCATAGTGATGATGCCTGTACATCTGCAGGATGCAGGAGAGGTGTTGGTATGGAGGATAAGTGGCAGTGGCAGCATTAGCAGTACTTGCTAAGAAATAAGGCAGGTGGCAATAGCCCAGGGTTGTGAAAGGAAGGAATATCCAGGTGGATCACTCAGTGGGGCATTATTCATAGTGAGATTTTCATCTGCACAAAAAGGTTGGCAACTAGTCATGTAGTTCACATTCAAGTAGAACAGCTTAAAAAATTACTATTCATTCAGCATTCCAGGCCCAACAAAAATTGACTGGCTAACAGTGTAGGATTTTATTATCACCAGTAACAAACTGGTGAAAAAAAGAGGAAATATCTATTAGCAGTTCCTCCTTTTATTATTATTCACATGTGACTTGCACAAGTATTTATTCCAGAATAGAGCAAATAATTTTCTCTGTTACATGAGTGGCTGGGACAGTGACTTAGAAAACAAATTAATTTGGAGGTATTGTCAACACACATGAAATTACGTTTCCCATACACTACAGTGATTTACTTTTCACTTAGGTAGTCAGCACTGGTATGTTAAGTTCCGTGTTCTTCAGCTCTCTTGCTTCAAGCTAGTCTGCTTCCTGTAAATGTGAACTGGATATGTCAGACTTTATAAACATCATATGCACTCTGTTCCTCACAAACAATTGTAGCTGTTAGTAATTGTTCATTACAAAGTAACTTCCACTAATGTTCAGAAGCATGGAAGTAATTTGGGGAGAAATATACTTTGTTCTTTTGTACTTAAATAATAGGACTCTCTGCCTTAAGGGTAGGCTTAAGTCAAACCCTTACTATGGAATCATGAGAAGTATTCACATACTATAGTTTTAAAACAAGCAGAACGGCTAAATCAATTATGTCTTTGCCAGGTTTTTAATACTTAAGTGTAGTTTTTAATGTTTTAAATATTGTATTTATTAGATTTTTATATAGTGTTTCCTACTTGTAAAAATGCATCAGTTCTTTTTTATCCAAAGCATTCTACTGTTAAATCAAAGGTTTTTGCAATTACTAAAATAATAGCCAAACATATAGAAATATACTTATCTTTTTTTGAAGAACTAAGACAGACATTGATAAACTCTCTTAGAACCTGATACTGACCTGAATTTTGGGTTTTGTTTTATCATCTGTTCCAGAAGGGACAACATTGCTTGCTTGCTTTCTTTCAGCATCTTTTGGGCAAGTTTCATATTATTTTATAATATGGGGAAATATTTTTCTAGCCAGCTAACATGGTTCTCATATATTTAAAAATAATTTCTGGAATTCTGAAAACCTTTGTAGCATTTTGAGAGTGTGTCTTGGGCCGTGCATTCAACAGCATAGCTGCCTGCAGAGTTGAATTGTAGTAAGAAACTTGTTGCCTGCTATGCAACGGGTGAAAAAATCCTACATCTGTGTCTAAGCTTTGGTTTGGTTAGTTCTGGCTTCTTTGAGCTTCTGAGGTACTATTACCTGTACAGAATCTCTAGCATTTGCACAAATGAACATCTGTCTTCTCATTTCTCAGAGCAATGGCACTTATTTCTATTAGCATTCCTCGTTTTAGTGGCAGCTCATCTTAAAATGGATCTTATTATTTGTATGAGTCACAAGGCCACCCGGATAGCAATTTTAGAGTGCATTTTCCATAGCAACTACTTAGGCTCTTTCTGTCACGATTCTTTCCAGATGTGCTGTTGTTTCAGGTAATATTAAAAATCCTGCTAAGAAACATCTTATTTTTCTGTTATCTTAGATTCTAGGGCTCATCCAAGGTTATAGTAACTTTTACATAGCTTAAAAAAAATGCCCTGGTTTGTGACAATCAAACACGGACATGCAGAGGCCCCAGAAAGTGTCCTCTACTTAATTTTAAGCAAGCTATTTTTTTGGTTTTGATTTGGTTTGTTGTAGTTTTTTTTTTTTAATTGATTGGTCATTACTTTTTCAAAAAGCATTATTGATTAGGTTTTGGTTTTAATTTATAGTTTTGACTGTACCACAGCAACTTTAGAAAGTTAGCAATCTTTGATAGTTTAAATGGTCTTGCAGACAAACATCTTGTAGGCCTATCCCTGGGGAAACCTGGTTGTATGAATTTACTGTCTGAACTCTCTGAGTATGTTCAGTATTCATTGTTGAAACCTGATTGGGGTTTTTTGTTTCTGTTTTTTTTTTTTTTTTTAAATTTGAAGCGATAAAGTTTGTCATCACTGTTGAATGCCAGTTTTTAAAAGAAAACTGAAAATTGACACATTTGCATTCTGCACGGTGCTTCTATGCTGTACTGTTATTTTTCCACCATGACTTGTTACAATTTCAAAGGTACTGTATCTTCACATCCTGTTTGGCAAAAAGTGTCATTCCTCCTGATCTAACCATCAGGATTTCCAATGATAACCCCCTTTCATTTTGATTCTTTTAATCCCTTCGAATTTTCTTTCTTTAATTGAATAGTTTAGTCTCTGCTTTTGTGTCGCTCTTGTAATATCTAGTATAGTTTTAAGCAGATTGGCTGCAAAATACTAAAGCCTTCTGTAGTCTTTATTGACTTCTTAAAGAGTTCTTAAATTTTAGTAAGACCATAAACATCACTTTACCCAGTGTTCTGCACCAGATCTGTATGTTTTTCTAAGATATAGCCATAGAAAGTTTAAAAATAACATCTGGATATTATTTTGAACTTCTATTTTTTTAAATTAGTTTCTGAAAAGTTACTTGTATCCTCCCAATTAATGAATGCAAAGAGGAAGGGAACTCTCAGACCCTGCAAACCTTGCAGATACAATGAAGTGGAAGGGAAATATTGCTAACTGCTGCATTGTTCCATAAGATAGAAGCATAAAGAGTGAGTAGAAGATTTCTGTATTCTTCATCAGGAAGAAAAGGTTTGAAAATATATACAAGACCATGATACACAGTCCTGTTAGTCCACTGTCACTTTGAAGATTACAACAGAGAGTTCATTGCCAACATACGTATGTCTAAGTGCTGAGTAAACTCAGCTGTGTGCCATCTGGATGGATCTCAGATCCTATGGTTGGTGGAGCCATTACTGAATGACTACACATGTAAGTGTCTGGAAGTCTAATATTAGTCCTGGGCTAATATTAGGCTGTAGGGCTACAGCTTGGTCATAGTTTTGATATAGATTTTTTTTTCTTCTCTTTTTCTTTTTCCCCCCTAAACGTTCCTTGAAGATGGGGGAAAGGCTAGGAACATCTCATCAGAAATTAAAAAGTCTCTATAGAATTCTCCCTTCCTGCAGTTCTCTACCCAGTTCCCAGTGGTTCCTCAGAAGTACTGTCTGTCCCCTGCCCCCCCTGCCTGTAGTCTGTGTGTGCATGCAGGCTGCTGGACCCCAGCTCCTTTTTGTGATACCTCTCTGTGCTCTGCTTTGCAGGCACTGTAGCTTCTTCAGAAAATATCTTAATATCCCCTTTCCCCAAGAAGTTTCACCTCAGACATTTAACATATACCTGCGAATACCCAAGTATAACAGTTACCTTCTGACACACACCCAGCTCATATCTACAGGAGGGAGGGATCTAACTATGGAGAGAGCTGATAGTTAAAACATAACAAAGAAGGAGAAGCAGTTTGGCTGACGTACCCAACTAATAGTAAGTGCCATACAGTGTTTTTTATTTCTATTTCACTGATAATTCAGTGATATTTTCAAAAGTACCAAACAACTTTTCAGTATGCCATGTGCTGCTTTGCATTAAGTAATTTTATCATCCAGTTTTATAGTGAAATTTGAACTGACTTGATCTTTGTTCAAAAGCAGATTCTCTTTGCCCTCAGTAGAAGTCTTTCAGTTTCAGAAGTTTTCCTAAAGAGTGTTAGAAATATTATTCAAATTGATAGAGAACTTAATGTTTTAGTCCTGTTAGTCCAGTATGATATGTACAAAGTTAATTGTTTATCAAGACTGAATTAGTTGTGGAACATCTTTACATATTCAACTCCTGTTATTTCTATTGTGATGATTCCTTATTGCTACCCAAACATCCCTCTTGCTGGGCAGTATGCCTTCTCTCTACTGCAGTTCAGTGAATTTCTTCCTTTTCTTCTTTGAGAAATGTCAGTATGAACTGTCTTCACTGTGAGCCAATGTTCATTATCTAAGAGTTCTGAGACTGTTCATATGCCTTTTTAAATAATGTTTCCTTAGTCTGAAACAAATTTTGAAACAGTTAACCCACCAAAGAAGATCAATGAGCAAACATTTTTACACAAAGTTGAGTCATATAATGGTCTTCATGCTTCTGGCAATGCCTGTAAATAGCTTCATTAGCAGGGAAGCCATATAATTAGAGAACATCATGTGGTATACTATCTCTCTCATTGTCAATCTTTTAAGATACTAATTAGAGAAATATTTGTGTACTGTCTTGTAATTCCTTCCCTCTTCTAAAATATCTCATGTCTGCTCCAGGCTTTCATTTCCTTACTAATACTTTTCTGTTTAATAGTTATTATTTTCATATGCTCTATCTTTGGGCATGCAGTATTTTAATAAAGATGAGGGTGTTTTTCCATTGATTTAAATGATGGAGGTAGGGTTTGGATAAATGTTCTCTGACAAGATGCCCGTAGACATTTAGGTCTCTAGACATCCCACACCTAAAAGAATGTTCATTTGAGAATAAGTATCTTAATTTTCTTTACCCAGGGTGTAGTTGGCTTTCTGGGCTGGAGGTGCTTGTTCCTGCCTCATGTTGAGCTTCTCATCAACTGGCATCTCCAAGGCCTCTTCCTTAAAGCTGTTCTCAATCCATCCTCTGTCCTGCCTGGATTTCTGCTCCTTTTTTTTTTTTTTTTCTTCTTCTCTGTAACCTCCAATAATTAGTAGTTTTATCGGTTGGTTTTCTGTGATTTGGTCATAAATACATATCCAGTACTTCCCCCTGTAGTTAAATCCTAAGAAACTGTGTGTCTGGAGCAATATGTTTAACTTAGTTCTCTACCTTAGCAATACTTTCTCAACCAGAGAAATTTAACAAAACATTATATTTTTAAATAATGAAAAATGTTGACATGTAAGAATTTGTGGAATTTCCTGTCTCTGTCAAATTAAGCTAAGTTAAATTTTTAACATACTCATAAATGTAGCAATAATTAATGGATGTCATCATGTTTGTAACGGTAATGATGATTCTGACTTCACAGATCTAAATTAGAATAGTTAAAAATTTAAACCAGCCTATTTGGAGTGTTTGTCTGTGTTCAGAATTCCAAAGGGTTTCTTAATTTAAGGTTAACATGCAGAATTGTACTCTTACATATATCTGGGGACTCTAGCATGAATTTGGGGCTAGTGGAAATTATCTGACACCGGTTTACTTAATTTCTGGCTGACACCCTATTTAGCAAGTGATCATTTAAACTGTGCTCTCAGAGCAGTTATCAAATATGAATTACATGCTGCCAGGAGTGTGTTTAGAGCTGATTATTCCCTTTGTAATATGTTTCAATGTGGTCTCCATGGGTTTTATGAGTTATTATATATCTTTTTCAGAGGGCAGCTGATTGCAACTACATGAAAATTGGAGGGGACCTTCAGTTACTTCTTTCAAATTCAGACCAATATTTTTCTTGAATTTCCAATGGACAGGAAGAAAATAGATTTTAATTTATTTTTATTTATGTTATCTATTTTCCAGAAGGATTATTTTATTCATGACTGTTTCTTAAACATGGAAAAAGAGCCCCACTCATTCTTAGTATAACCATCTACTTTGTAACAAATGGCCATTTGTAATATGTTGTCAATTCAAATGATGAACACCCATACAGTGAACAAAAGCTGCAGGATTGTGTTGTATTTTTTTTTTTATATATATTCTGTCTTTCTATCTCAGTTTTGACCCAAATACTTAGAATTACCTACAAATTTATTAAAACACTATTAACTCTTAGGATTAACTTTTTTCCAAGCTTAAACATTTGTTTAGCAGTTCAAAAATGTTACCAAGATCTATATTCTAGAGATCAAGCCATTCATCCTGCAAAGTACTTTTATCTTTGTCTTCTATAAACACAAGAAGCGGTGTTGAAGGATAAAGGAGCCTGACAATGACAGATTACCTATAGTTTTGTTTTCCTGTTTAACTTAGGTGGACCCTGTGCAGTGCTATGTTCTGCTGTAACACAATCCCATGCATTTGGATGCCATTGTTCTTGTTCTCAGCAGTCCCCATCCCTGTGCTCTACTGTGGTATGGCAGAAAACAGCCAAAGGGACTTTAGCCACATGTTGCTTTTGTTCCTATAGAGAATCATAAAAAGTCAAATGGACAATGGGAATCAATTCTGGTAAAATCAATTTCTGGTAAAAAGCAGTAAAACCCAGAGATAACTGTTATCTTCTAAGTTCTTCATCTGTGTTTTGCAGCATTGGGAAATTTTTTTTCCCCTCTACGTTTCTCACACTCTCTGAAGCTTGTTATATCTCGCCATGTGTGAGCAGTGCTGCCCATTTGAATGAAATGGTAATGCTGTGGTTATTGAAGCATGACCTATGAAACTCTGATGGAATTGATTTCACAGATGGATTTGTCTTTTTTGAGGGGGTCTGTTTTACTTAGCTGTCATTTTTAAAACATAAATCATCTGAATGTCCGAAGTGCAATGTTATAGGGCTTGGAGAAGTTCAAAGGGTACTTGAGTACTTCTTTCTTGCATATTAACCCCAAAAGATGTGCATGAAGTTCCTTCTTTGCTTTTCAAAATTTCTCTCTGAACTTGTACTTTTCCACTGGAGGCTTAACCCAAAAGACCTATATGCACATTCCAAATTGCTATTAAAGGGAAAAAATAATTTTAAAGGAATAATATAAAATTGTCAGTCTAATGACAATATAGTTACTGGAGGATAAAAGGACAGGTGTGGTTGTGGGAATAATGAAACAAAGGAAAGAAGCACCAAACTAAGACACTAGGGATGGAAACTGGAGGAAAAGAAAAAAACTGTCCTCTCTTTTACTTCTTTAAATTTAGTCTGAAATTTCACATTAGGGACAGCTAGTTCTTCATGTTTCTCCTTGATTCTAGCCTAATGAAAATAGATACCTGCTACAGGTGCAATACAGAGACTATTTGCTGTCTCACACAGTGTAAGCTTTGGTATCTCCTCCTCACAGCTGCTTCAGTCAGAAGTCTTGATCAGATGGGAAATCTGAGATTTGATACATAATATAAGGAAAAGTGCTTGGTGGGGTGGACTCTGGAGTGTGTAAGATTGTGCCCCCCTCACTGTCCTGCAGTGAATGGACCAATCCTCTCTGCTTCTTGGGGTGTTTTGACTCTGGAATGTGAGTAATTCTCAGTGCTTGCTGTAATGGCAACAGGCCAACCTGAAGTGATATTTCATGCTTTCTTTTTATTTTATTTTTTTTTTCTTCTGAAAGTATTTCAGAAGGGATTGTTCTTAGAAAACAGTGCAAAATAATTGTTAATTTGAAATAAGTAAGCTATAGGCTTTTGCAAAACATATTTAATAATGTAATTGGACATGCAAATTTTCTGTCAGCCTAAGGCTTACAATTTAAGGATAATTGTCTGAAATCAATAGTGACTGAATTGCATGCCTGTGTCACACAGCTAGCTTAGGCTTACAATGCTGTTGTTGAATATACAGATTTTAAATCTCATGCTCGTGACCAGTATGTCTTGTTTTTAAGGAAAAAGCATTAAAATACAAATAATATTCTAAAGTTTATTTTTTAAGATGCATGCACATCCATAATGGATTAACAGCATGTTTTAACAAACCATTTATTTGCTTTGGGAGTGACAGAGAGAAGCTGTTTCAAACAGGATCTCTCATCACTGTCTATCTCTAGTCACCTCCTACTGAACTTAAGGTTGAGTACTGGGGGTCATGAGGGAAAGAAAACAATAATTAAAGGGGAAAAGTTGATTGAGCTGTTTTTTTTTTTTTTTTTTTTCTCCTTCAGTACTATTAGCATGTGAGAAGCTGGCTGAGTGCTGTACATCACTAGTTCAAACATTTCTAGGTTGATTTAAATTTAATGGTGACTTTTAAAGTTGCATTTCTGTATTTTGTGGAATATAGCTCAAGTAGTAAGGGCAGTAAAATTTCTTGTTAGAAGATCTTGTTCCTATAAATCTTGATCTTGGAATTCTGTTATTCAGTTGGATTACGACCGGACTGTTTCTAAGAACTCACCCCACCTCCCAAAAAGTTGTCATGAGTTCTTTTATTAAAGCTCAGAAAATTATTCTTAGACTAACAGAGGTGGGGAGTAAAGCAGGAGTGTTTACAGAGTTCACTTCTAAATTGACTGTGATAAGTGGCAATGCAATGTATTATGATTAGGGGTTTCTGGGAGACTCTTTAAGAAGGTTAACTGCAAGGCAGCTCTCAAAAGAAAGCATTTATCTTAGTGGTCATCCTTCAGTGTTTTATATTACTGAGAACTTCTTGTGGGTGGTTAGAACCATTTTTTGTGTTTTATTAGCTGTATCTTGAATACCTCCTACAAGCTGAATGACAGTTTAAGGTTATTAAATCTGTACTTAGTACATTTTTTTATCCATAGTTAATCTTGACTAAATATATGCTTGTGAACAACCCTTTTTTCTCAATTGTTGCCCATATTTGTTAAAGAAATTATTCTGTCTGACATTTGTTTAGGCTGCAGTTTGATAGAATACCGTATACAATATACTTTTTCAGTTTGGCATTCAACAGGGTCTTTCATGGATTTATTTCTTGTTACATTATCTTATCTTCTTCCTAGTATACTAAGGCTTCCTTTTTGTATTGAATAATTTTGTTCCGTCCAAGACACTTTCACAAATGCATATTCTGTGTCTGTATTGCTAGATATCTGTAAGACTACATTTTTTCAAATGCTAAGTAAGAACTATAATTTAGTTGTTTTGGTATCATCTTCTTTATCATAATGATTATTTTCATACATAATTCTATGTATAATATTTTTCTTTAATTCAGTTTTTTCTTTAACTCTACCTTCAGTGACTTTACTGAAAGTTTTATATGATTTTGTATTTCTTGTTTGTCTCAAACTGTGTCTATTATCAGATTATAAGTTGATAGATCCTCCCAAGGAAAGGCATCTCCGTATTTCACTGTCATGGAGAAATGGCTTATGCAATATAAAGTCATTCTTATCTGTAATTGCTGCTACACATCTTCACAGAAGCTTGACCATTCTCAAGTTTTGTAGTGTTCTTTCTTCTACAGAAGGAGAAACTTAAAAGGCCCTTTCTTCCAGTCATAGGAAGGCTAGCAGGCATTTGATGGAAGGAGATAAATCATGACAGGAACTCCAGGGACTACAATCTTAAATGAGACATAGAATGAATCAGCTTCCAACACTTACCATTCTGTGTTTCTATGATCAGTCATTTCTTTGACCACCTTTTTTTGCTGTCCTCCCAGCAGTCTCCACATTCGTAGTGGACAGTCAGATCCAAACTGTATCTCAGCTGAGAGCTTCCTGAACTCACATAGATCAAAAGAATCACTTCTGTGTTGCAGCCTATTTCTGTTTATACTTCACAGTATGATGTTTTTGTTCACAACAGATCATTAATGTGGAGTTCTTCTTAGTTTTCTAGACAGCAGCTTTGGTTTGTCAAGACATTTTTCTTTCTGTCTTCATGGCACTTGAAGAGCCTCACAGTCTCAAGTCTGATTGAAATGGGAGAAGTAGATTCTCTAGTCCATCATCCACGTAGTTAAAGAAAACATTAAGAAGAGTGGAATCCTGAAAAGTTTGGGGTAGAATACCACTTAGGTAAATAAATTAATTCCTGTCAATTAGGAAGGGGCTGTTCCTTTCATCTTTTCTTTTGTATTTTAGTAAAAAGTGGTTTCAAGTATTCCAAGATATTTGTGCAAGTTTCTTGGTAGTTCTCACTCAACGGGCAGTCCATTCCATAGCCTAATCACCCTCTCCGTGAAGAAATTCTTTCTAACATCTAACCTAAACCTCCCCTGGCACAACTTAAGACTGTGTCCTCTTGTCTTGTTGAAGGTCATCTGTGTCAGGCTTTGCCAGGGGAGAAATTTCATTTCATGAGTTTTGCTTTTCCAGGGAGAAGTTCTCCCTCTTCTCCTTTTAATGAGCAGCATTATGTGGAGGATATACAGGCTGGAAATCCTAGGAATTTATGTATTTCAAAGGAAAGCGTGCAGAATAATTACCAATGTGGAGCAGATGCTGTTAGATTTAATATGTATTTTATTAATATGTGAGTTCACCTCGTTTTACTGTGTAGAGTTAGAGTGATTTTTTTTTTTTTGATGTTAAAAATACCACCCTGTTATTTGTATAACAGATTGGTTTGCCAAAAAAGAGAGGAAAAACTACTAATAGCAAAAGGGATTACTTTTTATAAATATTACTGCTAAAGAATGTCATTTATTTCAGTGCTCTAATAAATAATTTTAAAATGTATTTTATTACCATCATTTATTAAACAATAAGGAGACATTTTGGCTGCAGATAGTGATAACATCTCTATAGAACTGTATTTGGATAGCCTTTTTTTTTTCCCTGACAGAGTAGATAGTTAGGAATTATAAATTACACTTACACTCTCAAGCATGCTAGCTGGAGAATATATCAGATAGTATGTTATTCTTGGTGTGAGTTCAGGTCTAGATTTTCAAAAATCCTTGGACAGAGATGTGTGATGAATTTCAGTCTCTAGCTTCAGTGGCAGAGTATCACTCACCTGAGAGATTTAGGCAAAGGCCTTGCCACCTGTTTAACATTTTTGAATGAAGTTTACTTCATGTTTGTAGGTGAGAAAATTGGTATTGCCAGTTGTTTTGCTGTCATATTAGCCTTTTCCCCAGCAGTCAGATAGTCGGATTTCTAATGTTTCCCGCAAAATGGTCACTAGGTAACAAAAATAAATTGCTTCTGTTAGTCAGATTTGGTTCTTTCATAGGAAACCTGAAGTATATTGGCAGGGTAGCAGAGCACCTTGCACAGACATGGGTAAACCTCTGTGTGATATGTAGCAAATGTCCTGTGGTAGTGTAGAGCTCCAGCTCTGTCACCACAAGCTCCTTCAAAGAGGCTTGGATCTCTTAACATCTGCCTCGCCAGCACAGGCAAGGTATTTTTCCACCTCTGTCTCCCAGGGACTTAGTGGAAGAATTACAACTCTGGAAGTATGCTAGGTCATGCAGAAGCAAAGGAGGTCACTTCAGTTTCTTTAGATACTCTCTCAAATCTGCACCTTTTTTTTGTACTCTGGAAAATAACACTAACACTGTTGGGTCTCTCTGTCTTCCCTCTTTATTCACTAAGGATGTAAGCAACCAACACATATAATTTCTTAGAATATACAATCCCACTCTTGTTAACCCAGATGCCTGGTTAAATGCCACTGGATTACATATTTGAGGTTATAACTGTTCAGATTATCCATGATAACCTGCTAACACAGATAATATGCTGACATACTCCAGCA